>QPKB01000002.1:26193275-26521805 GCA_003546025.1 Camphora micrantha | reverse complement strand
TGGAACAGCCTAGCTGTCTCCAAACTCTGGACAAGGCTTTTCTTAGATCAACCTTGATTAAAGAACGCAATCGGTAAAACTTTGGTGTTCTCGAATGCTCCCCCCCCTTTTTTTTTTTTGATGGACTCATCAGAGAGAGCGAATGGTCCGTTCCCAATCTGAACAGGGTCTCAAACAATTTCTGTGAGCCCTGAGTCAGAAAGGAAAAGAAAACCAAAATTTCTCAAATTTGGATCCAAAAGAGAGAAGATTTTTTTTTTGAAAATCTGACAAGTTTGAAATCAGATTTTTTTTCGAACTCGTTAAAGAGAGCAAACGGTCCCTTTCCCAATCTGAAAACGTGCTCAAACATTTCTGCGGGCACTGAGTCCAAAAGGGAGGAGATCGAGATTTCTCAAATCTGAATTCAAAGAACAAGAGAAGATTTTTTTTTTCGAGAAGGAGAAAGATTGGAAATAGACTTAAAGAAAGAAATTTCCAAAAAAAAAAATCCCATCCCATGTTTTTTTTTATGCAAGATTCAACATTGGCCACCAACTAGAAAGGTGCCAAAGAATCTAAGTTCATGTTCTCAAATGATCGAGTCCCACCGAGTGTGCTAGCTTGATGGACCCGATTCTTCCCTCTCTCCCGCTGCCTCCGCCCCGGGTCTTTCGGGGTACGGCGGAGGGGAGGAGAAAAAAAGTAAAGGGTATCAACATTTTGTTCTTTTTGTACGGGTATGCCAATTTCACTTTTCTACTTGGAATTTGGAAATGGTGATCCGAAGATCCACCTTCACAAGTAGAAAGGGGAAATGAAACTTTTTCTAGTTTCCCATTGCACACATATTTTTAAGAAAAGAGACAAAAGGTTTTTTTTTTATATGCCGTGAAAGGCGATTTCATTTGTCTGTCGTAAAAGGCGATTTACAAATCTTAACCATTATGAAAGACAAGAATTGTGATTTTTTTGTCTCTTAAAAAAATACAAAGTACAAAAGGAAAAGCAAGAAAAGGGATCTAACTTCTCATTCGATTGTGGGGACACGTTCAGATCGACGGTCGTGAGCCATGTATGGGCTCCGCCGTCGTCCATGCAGATGAGAACATGATTCTTGGATTCTTGGCTTGGCTTTTAACCTCAGATTTTTAAAGGACAAAGACCAAGAGAAGGTCTTATATCCGATAAAAAGCTAAGTAAACGGGCTGAAAAGCCACATTTTAGCCATGTTGGTAGAAGAAGGGAGGTCCTTGGGGGGGTGGCCCCCCAAGGGTGCTTCAATCACCTTTTGGTGGTCTTGCAGCAGAGTTGCAGGAGTTCTGGATTTTCCGGGTAATTCTCTGGACTTCGAGTGAATTTCTTTGGCGATTTCTCTAGATTTTTTTCCCCATTTTCCCTTTGGAATGCCCTCCTATTTATAGGCCTTTGGTAGCCATTTAGGAGGGTTTATGAGCATTGAATGCATTAATGCTCATAATGGGAGGAGTTACAAGTTTTAAATTATTTGTTTTGTAACTCCTTTTTCCTTGAATCTGATTGGCCGATGGAGAATAATGAGCTTTTAATTGTCTTTAATCCCCATCATGGGAGGAGTTTCATGGCTTTAATGCCATAAATCCTTTGACTTGTAACTCCCATTTGCTTGCTTTTGATTGGGCCGTCCAAAATAATGAGTTAATGACCACATTAACTTGTCATAAAATGGGTCATTTAACCTCATTAATTGGTCGCCAAGTCGCTTGAAGAGTCGCGGGCCGCGCCGTGTCTTTTGGAATTCTTCTTGCGATGACCGCCGGTGGATCCACATGATGTTTGATGTCGGATGGCGATGCAATTTCAGACATTGAATAATGTCAACGTGCCGGCAACATCTGTCCTGTCGATTTCACGATCGGGCGGGCGGAAAGTGTGCTTTCTTTGTCGGCCGGTTGGCGATATCGAGGCATCTAATGATCATCCAATGATTTTGGCGGCGAATCAGTGATGTTGACGAAGATCGACGGATTTCATGCACGAAAAATCAGTTTTTGGAAAAATCACAGGGGCCAATCAACTCAAAACGCGAAAAGGACCCGAAAAAGGGGTCTTCCGGCGACTTTTAGGTCGTCTGAACTCCATGGTCGCCGGTGACCATGCACCCATGGTCGCCGGCGACCATGGGGCTGGCGACCTTGGGCCATGGTCGCCGGCGACCATGGGCCTTGGCCCCATTTTTCGGCCGCCGTTCGGTCGCCTTTTCTTCGCCATTTTTCGATCTTTTTTCATTCTTTTTTCTTCTGTATTTTTCCTGACATTTCCCCTCATTTATTGGCCTGATTCTCTTGAAGAAAACCAGTCGAGAAGCCACGCAAATCGGAGCACAAAGTTTCCTATTTTTCTGGAAAGCCGAAGACTTTGTTGTGCGGTATTGCCGATTTTTTGTCAAGCATTGAAACTAGGCCAAACGATATCGGAATGACCTGAAATTTGATGTGGAGCTTCTTGAACAGTAGATAGGACCAACCATAGGCTTTGGTTTGAGTTTTGAAGCCGTTCGGGGTCCCGCAAATGCTTGCCTTAATTTCGTCATGAGAGAAATGCCGAGCTTTGACCTGTGGTCAACCGATGTCCGATTGACCTGAAATTTGACAGGGAGCCTCCTGAGTAGTAAGTAAGACCAACCATGGGCTTTAGTTTGAGTTTTGAAGCCTTTTGGGGTCCCGCAAATGCTCGCCTTCATTTCACCTCGAGGAAAATGCTGAGCTTTGAAACTAGGCCAAACGATGTCCGTTTGACCTAAAACTTGACAGGGGACCTATTGGAGTTACTTTGAGATGATCCATTAGCTCCAATTTGGATGCCATGATTCCGGGGTGCTCCGCCGCCGGTAGGCCTGTTTTTGCTTTCCGAGAGTTGATGAAGGGTCAAACGTTGTCCGTTTGACTTGAAATTTGGCATGGGGCCTTTTGGAGGTATTCTGAGACCATCCGTAGGCTCTGTTCAAAGTTTTGAAGTCTTCGACACTGTCGCTGCCGGGAGCTCCTGTTTGGCTGTCGGAGGAGTGAAGTTAGGCCAAATGACGTCGAAATGGCCCGAAACTTCATGTGTACCCCTCTTTTGGCTGCTTTGAAGGATCTTGCAGTTTTTGTTTGATTCTGACAAGATCTGGTGCTTGAAGTGGCGCCTTCTATTTGTGGCAGGATGCGGCTCCATGTAGCTTTTTGGTGTTGAAGGGACATTGTTGACACCAAAAATGTCACTATGTCCCTTCAACACCAAAAGCTACATGGAGCCACATCCTGCCATAAATAGGAAGGCGCCACTTCAAGCACCAGATCTTGTCAGAATCAAACAAAAACTGCAAGATCCTTCAAAGCAGCCAAAAGAGGGGTACACATGAAGTTTCGGGCCATTTCGACATCATTTGGCCTAACTTCACTCCTCCGACAGGCAGACAAGAGCTCCCGGCAGCGACAATGTCGAAGACTTCAAAACTTCGTTCAGAGCCTACGGATGGTCTCAAAATACCTCCAAAAGGCCCCCTGCCAAATTTCAAGTCAAACGGACGACGTTTGACCCTTCATCAACTCTCGGGAAGCAAAAAACAAGCCCATCGGCAGCGGAGCACCCCGGAATCATGGCATTCAAATTGGAGCTAATGGATCGTCTCAAAATGACTCCAATAGGTCCCCTGTCAAATTTTAGGTCAAACGGACATCGTTTGACCTAGTTTCGAAGCTCGGCACTTTCCTCGAGATGAAATCAAGGCGAGCGTTTGCGGGACCCCAAAAGGCTTCAAAACCCAAACTAAAGCCCATGGTTGGTCCTACTTACTACTCAGGAGGCTCCCTGTCAAATTTCAGGTCAATCGGACATCGGTTGACCACAAGTCAAAGCTCGGCATTTCTCTCATGGCGAAATCAAGGCAAGCATTTGCGGGACCCCAAACGGCTTCAAAACTCAAACCAAAGCCTATGGTTGGTCCTATCTAATGCTCAAGAAGCTCCACGTCGAATTTCAGGTCATTCTGACATCGTTTGGCCTAGTTTCAACGCTTGACAAAAAATCGGCAAAACCGCACAACAAAGTCTCCGGCTTTCCAGAAAAATAGGAAACTTTGTGCTCCGATTTCCGTGGCTTCTCGACGGGATTTCTCCAAGGAAAAACAGCCAATAAATGAGGGGAAATGTCAAGAAAAATACAGGAAGAAAAAGCATCAAAAAAGAGCGAAAAAACGGCGAAGATACGGCGACCGGAAGGCGGCCAAAAAATGGGCCCAAGGCCCATGGTCGCCGGCGACCTTGGCCCATGGTCGCCGGCGACCATGGCCCATGGTCGCCAGCCCCATGGTCGCCGACGACCATGGAATTTCCGGCGACCCAAAAGTCGCCGGAAACCCACTTTTTCGGGTCCGTTTCGCGATCCGAGTTGATTGGCCCCTGTGATTTTTCCAAAATCTGATTTTTCGTGCATGAAATCCGTCAATCTTTATTAAAATCACGGATTCACCGCCGAAATCATTGGATGATCATTCGACGCCTCGAAATCGTCAAAGAAAGTACACTTTCTGCCCGCCCGACCGTGAAATCGACAGGACGGATGTTGCCGGCACATTGAGATCAATCAATGTCTGAAAATTTCATCGCCATCCGACATCAAACAATGTGTGGATCCATCGGCGATCATCGCGAGAAGAATTCCAAAAGACACTGCGCGGCCCGCGACTCTTCAAGCGACTTGGCGGCCAATTAATGAGAATAAATGACCCATTTTATGACAAGTTAATGCGGTCATTAACTCATTATTTTGAACGGCCCAATCAAAAGCAAGCAAATGGGAGTTACAAATCCAATGATTTATGGCATTAAAGCCACGAAACTCCTCCCATGATGGAGATTAAATGCAATCAAAGGCTCATTAATCTCCATCGACCAATCAAATTCAAGGAAAAAGGAGTTACAAAACAAATCATTTAAAACTTGTAACTCCTCCCATTATGAGCATTAATGTATTAAATGCTCATAAACCCTCCTAATGGCCACCAAAAGCCTATAAATAGGAGGGCTTTTCCAAGGAGAAGGCCCAGAAAAATTGCTCGGAAAATCCCGGAAAATCCAGAGAAATCAGAAGAACCTCTGCCAATTTGAAGAAAAGAAACTCTGCTGCAAGAGCAACTACAAGGTGATTGAAGCACCCTTGGGGGCCACCCCCCAAGGACCTCCCTTCTTCTACCAACATGGCTAAAACGTGGCTTTTCAGCCCGTTTACTTAGCTTTTTATCGGATATAAGACCTTCTCTTGGTCTTTGTCCTTTAAAAATCTGAGGTTAGAAAGCCGAGCCAAGAATCCAAGCATCGTGTTCTCATCTGCATAGACGATGGAGGAGCCCATACATGACTCGCGACCGTCGATCTGAACGTGTCCCCACAATCGAATGAGAAGTCAGATTCCTTTTCTTGATTTCTATTGTACTTTATTTTTCTTTTAGAGACAAAAATCACAATTCTTGTCTTTCATAATGGATGAGACTTGTAAATCGCCTTTTACGGCAAAATCGCCTTTCACGGCAACAAATGAAATCGCCTTTCACGGCATTCAAAAAAACCCTGTCTCTTTTCTTAAAATATGTGTGCAATGGAAAACTAGAAAAAGTTTCATTTCCCCTTTCTACTTGTGAAGGTGGATCTTCTGATCACCGTTTCTAAATTCCAAGTAGAAAAGTGAAATTGGCATACCCGTACAAAAAAAAAAAGATGTTGAAACCCTTTACCTTTTTCTTCTCCTCCCCTCCGCCGTACCCCGAAAGACCCGGGGCGGAGGCAGCGGGAGAGAGGGAAGGAATCGGGTCCATCAGACATAGTAACATTTTTTGTGTCAACATTGTTCATGCATTGTTTTAAACTCTGTAAATCTGTTTTAAATTTAGTAAATTGTTCCAAATATTGTTTCTTTTAAACTTTAATTTTGTATATGCTCATGTCTAAATTAATCACCCGTCAGACTGTCGCGTCTGATATATTATACTTTGGTGCTCTGGTAGCAGGTTTTCGTCTAGAGCTAGTACGTGTGTAGATGGCTGTAGAGCCACGAGTTTTGTAGGTTCGTTTGTCAATGATGTCATGTAGATCTCGTGTTTGACTCCGGAGTTACGTTACACACTTGGGTAGCATTTGTTCTTAGCTGGTTAGTTTGTACGGCTTTTGTTAGCCTTTTTCCTTGGGATTGTAATTAATGCACTTGTTAATTTATAACTTGAATATGCTTGGGTAATGATCAGCATGTTACTGTCAGCTCTGTATATGTTATTATCATGGTTTGTTCTAGTCTGAGTATGAGCATTGCTATGATAGCTTCACGTTGATAGATTGAGTGCGACGCGGAATGCGATGGTGTTACACCCCGTCCCGAGTTAATCAAGATTAATTCTAATTAATTAAAATTAATGCTAATTAACCATGTTCATTAAACTAATGATGGTTAATGACCAAATGGAATTGAATTAGCCTCAAATGGATGATTTGGGCTTAATGAAATGATAATGAATGAGATTGAATGGTTTTAATTGATTTTAGACTCAAACAAAGGAAATAATGACTTTTTCGTAAATACGGATTTTCACATATTTCATCGAATACGGTCACTCTTGATACCAACACATGTATCTTAAAGAATACGTTAACTTTCATAATATGATTGATTGCATTTGACCTCAAATGGATCAAATGAGTCTTCATTTGACTCAAATTGTAAATGGGAGAAACTAAGGGGCTTAAGTTCAAAAAGCCATTATATAAGCCAAATGAACTCAACATTGGTTTCATTCATTCATTCCAGCAAAGGGAAAGCCCTAGGCTATTTTCTTCTCCCTCCTTCCATTTTCTTCTTCAAGCATCAAGATTGAAGCTTTGCATTTGGTTTTAAAGAGACTTCCTCTCCTTAATCTTCTTCCTCAACTTGTTTTCCATTTCTTTTGAGTTAGAGATTGAGAGAAAAATCAAGGATTCTCTTCAAGAGATTACAAGTAAGTGCTTTAGTTGTGTTATAGAATTTCCAAGTTCTATTGGATGGCTGAGGAATGGTTTCTAGCTCAAGTAGCTTATAGAAGTTCTATTGTGAATTGTGTTGATGTTAGGCTTAAAAGAGGGTTTCAATTTAGAGATTTTGGTCTCAAAACAAGCTAAGCAAAGAGACATTTCGTGGATTAATCTTCAAGCACGGCAAGTATACTCATTTCTTATGATTTAGGATGTTATTGGAGTTGCAGGAGCTCAATGAGTTCAAATTCGGAATTTCCCTTCAGAAATTTAGAAATTTTGAATGCTAAATTATGAAGCTCTGCATGTAGTTCGGTCAGTCGAGTAGCTGACTGACCCATCTGGGTTGATTTTAACAGAAAAGTCCAGCTTCTAGAAAGCTGACCGTGAGCTGACCGATAATGTTTGGCTAGCCGAATTCGTGAATTCGACCAGCCAAAGGGTGACTGAAAGGCGACCGAAATCTCCGTCAGAAATTTTCATCAGAAATTTCAAGCTTCTGGAAAGCTAACTGAAATATGTTCGGTTAACCAAATTCGAAAGTTTGGTCAGCCGAATAGGTGACCGACAAGGTCACCGAATTGAGATAATTTTTCAGAAATTGTAAGGTTCTGGAAAGCTAACCGAATGTGGTTCCGTTAGCCATATTCTAGAATTCGGTTAACCGACAGTTAACCGACAAGGTAACCGAACATAAGGAAAATTATCAATTTAGGTCTGATTCTTCTAAATAAAAGCCTATTGACTCAAGCTAGTGTTAATGGTGTTATATCTAAACTTCATAGGTGTTAGTTAAGGATATCATAATGTACAAATTGATATTAAAGTGATGTTCATCTAGAATAACACGTACATTAAATAACGAATGTTTCACCTGAATGTTTGGTTTAAAAGTTTGAACAGAATATATTGATTTGATTGATTCCCTAGTCTGGCACTACATAGTAGTTTCTTAAGCTCATGATATAGCTGAAATGAATTAATGAAATGAATCAATGAATAAATTAATGAACAATCCTACTACAGTAAATGGATTGAGGGTGTTCCAGAGTTCGATGGTGATGCCAGTGATCTCTGATCCAGACACTAGTAGATCCCATATATTATTGAATGAAAAGTCACTTAATGAATATCAATGAAAGGTTACTGACTGTAATGCACTGAACGAAAATGAAAATGAAAATGAAAGTTAAATGAATACTATTGTAGCTGCCATCTAGTACTTGTTATTGCTTGACTCCAAATGTATAGATTAATGTTATTGATTTGAATTGTCTAGAGTTGATTATTGATTAGAGAATTGATAAATTGATTTATTATAGCATGTACTATCATAGATTTGTGTATACATAGTTAAACCATCGTGTTCACATTGTTAATGATGACATTACAGGCCCAGTTGCCCGTGCCGATCCTGAAGAGGCTGTATTACACTCCGACCCGAACTAATCATGATTAAGACTAATTAAGTGAGATTAATGCTAATTAAGTATGGATAATTGGATTAATCAAGGTTAATGACCAAAGAGAGACAAATCAGTCTCAAATGATACATTAAGCATAATGAAATGGGTTTGAGTGAAATTGAATTGATTAAGATGAGTTTAAACTCAAACAAGATAGGTTAAGGACTTTTTCGTAAACATGGGTTTTCACGTATTTCGTCAAATAAGGAAATTCTTGATACCAACGTGTGTATCTCAAAGAGTACGTTAACTTTCATAATAAACGCGATTCCATTTGACCTCAAATGGACCAAGTGAGGCGTCATTTGACTATAATTGTAAATAAGCCAAATGAGAGGGGGCTTTAGTGTGAAGAGACCTTATATTAGAATGAAAAGAATGAAATGAGCTCATTCTTCATTTCCATCTCAAGAAACCCTAGGCATTTTCTCTCTTTTCTCTTCCATTTTCTCTTCATCTGGTGTGTAGATTGGAAGAGTTTCCAAGTGATTGGAGTGAGGTTAGGCTACTTCATCTTCTTCCCCAAGCCATTCCTCCATTGTTGAAGTGTTAGAGCTTGGAAGAGAGTTCTAAATCTCTTGCTTGGAACCACAAGTAAGTAATGGGTCTTCCTTTAGAATTTCCAAGTTCTAATAGTGGTTTTCTAATGATTTCTAACACAAATGACTCATGGGAGTTCATTTGTATGTTTTTATGGATTAGGGTTTGAAATTGGGAAGTTAGGTCTCAAGCCAAGCTAAGTAAAAGAGGGCTTTGAGTTCATTGGCTTCAAGAGAGGCAAGTATAAGCATCTCTTGTGATTAATGTTAAACATTGTAGTTATTCATAGTGTTTCCTTGGATTTTATGCAATTTTCTTTGAGTTTGGATTCATTATGGATGCTTAATGAAGTGATTAAGGAATGATTAGAAGTGTTATTATGAATGAATGTGAATGGATGTTGTATGAAGAGGGAACAGGAGGTTCCAATGATCTTGTGCAGGTTGGGAAGTGTAATGGTGAAGGAAGTAGAAAAAGAGAGTGTATCAGAGTTTTCGGATGAAATTCTGAAGGATTCGCTCGAACGAACAGTAGGTCCGCTCGAGCGAACGAGGTTCTGTTTGGACGGACTGAAGTTCTGAAGAGTTCGCTCGAGCAAACATTAAGTGCGCTCGAGCTAACATAGTTCTGTTTGGGTCCGCTCGAGCGAACAGTGGGTCCGCTCGAACGAACAACGTTGTGTCTTGGTCCGCTCGAGTGAACCTGATACTGGCCCAGCGATGACAGTCAGTTTGAGTCCGGTGAATTTTGGATTTTGGATTTTTATGAGAATTTAGGGTATGTCTCGTGAGTATAAACGCTTCACCGATTAGTTTTAAGAGTAATCATGGATGAGATTAAGCTATTGAGAATTAATGGTGTTTGAAAAGGATTCCTTGAATGAACCATATTAATCGATAATTGCCTAAGCTCCATAGGTGATAATTACGATGACTAGTAATACATATATTAAATGTACAAATGTGATGTCCATCGTGAATAACACGTGCATTTGGAAACCAATGGTTACACCCGAATGGTTGATTATGATTGAGTAAAACCATGTGTGGTTAATAATACTCTCATAATATCATTGTGATCCAATCTAAGGAGATTGGTATTATTGTTATTCATTTCCTTTGTCATGAAAGGAATTATTGAATTGAATTGAATCCATAAAAGGATTTCTTACTGAAGGTTATTGACCCTTGAGTCTGGCACTACCTAGCTATTATATTAAAGCTCTAAACGAGTTCAACGAATTAATGAATGACTAATCATGCTGCAACAGATGGATATTGGGGTGTTCCGGAGCTCCATGGTGATGCTAGTTGTCCATGACCCGGACACTAGTAAGTCCCACCAAATTTCGATCGTATCTTTGGATATTGATTGATGCCTTCCATTGGAAGATGAATCCTCCCTTTGAGGGGAGATGGTAAATAAATGAATCCTTCCTTTGAGGGAAGATGGTAATGAAAAGAAATACAATGCAATGAATGCTATGGTAGTGGCCATTTTGTACATGTTTACTAGTTCACATTGTGTCTCCTATTGTCATTGTAGAAATTGTCTAGATTTCTCTAGAATTGAAATTGTTATTAATGCAATATAAATGTGTTATTATGCTATTACAAGAATTGTTATATATTGTTGAACCGTCGTATTTATTAGTGTTATTGATGGCATTACAGGCCCGATTGCTCCTGCCGGTGCAGCAGCACCCCCGGCAGCTGCGGAGGAGACCGCTCCGGTTCCTCCAGGAGGACTGATTGAGTGGAACAGACGGGATACCATATAAAATGGGTATCCAAGTGAAAATGGAAAGTGAAATGTTTTGGGAAGATATTTTGAGGAACAGTTTATAATTCATTTTGGAATAAAATTAATTTGTCATCTGCATAATGTTTTGAATATGCAGTGTTAATTAATGTATATCGGAAATTATACATGTATAAGGACTTTATTTTGTATACATATAAATTGATATTGCCAAATATAATTGTTTCCGTAAAAGTTTTGTATTTGACAGGTATTTTGAGAATGTTATCCCTTGTGGACTCCGTTTTAACTTCGGTTAATTCGGGGTTTACGGGAGTAAGTATAATGATTACGGCTCGGGATTACCGGATCTCGGGCCCGGGTCGTGACAGGCTGCACCGCCTGAGGAGGATGCTAATCTGATTCCTCCAGGAGGACTGATTGAGTGGACATGAATCAAAGTGCGAAAGAACTAGAACATTTTGGAAATTGATTTTGAAAATACTTTTGTTTAATCATTTTGAAATGTAAATAGTAGTCACCTGCATTGTATTTGACTATGCATGGTGTGACATGGATAGGGAAATGAATTATGTATATTGGACTTTACTTTTATGTAAAGAACTTGTACTGATTTTAATTGTTCTGTCAATGTACATATATTCCACAAAAATGTACATTTGACAGGTATGAATGTATGTTTATCCCTTGTGGATTCCTTTTTAACTTCAATTAATTCGGAGTTTATGGGAGTAAGTATGGACTCAAGACTCGAGGTTTGTCCGGAGTAATCAGATCTCGGGCCCGGGTCGTGACAGGTGGCCACGAACTCCAGGTTGCAACGCCATTTAAGCTTCCACGAAATGTTCTTGACGTGTTTGGAAATTTTGTCTTCCTCACACACGCGGATTTTGGGGAAAGCAAAAAATTTTAATTATTCCCAAAATCACACTCCCCAAAGTCGAACCTCTGCAGGAGTCCGGTTTTGGGGCGTGACACTCATTTACTTGTCTACCTTTGTTTACTATCTTGTTTATGTTATACGGATCTAATGAGGTGCCATGCAATGACCACATATGTTGAGACATTAATGATGCAACACGGAATCCGATGAGCTCTAGGCTTTGAAAGTCCGGTTGCACCACAATGTAAGTGGTGTTGGACCTTATATCCTCACACACATGGATCCTAGTTAAAGGAAAGATTACCATTACACTAATCCCCCGAGATGTAGATTTCTACAGTAACTGGTCTCTGGGGTCCTGAGTTGTGACAATGGGTCTTGCCACCGGTAATCCAACCAAAATTCTCTTTCAAAGCCTTATAGTGCCTTTTATCAATTCCATAGACTTCATTAGTGGGAATGAGTTTGAATTACATAAGCTCATCATGTGAATGCAATACAATGATCTATATACAGTCTCACAAATGCAGTAATATAAAACTAATGGAACAATTATTTTCTCCCATTGAAGATTATTTTCAATCAATAATCATATCTGGGTTTTCTCTTTTGAATGTTCTTGTGATATTACTGAAAGAGAAGAGAAGCGCAACAATGATCCATTTCTTGATTCTTGTTATGGAGGGCCGGATGGAGTGGAAAGTGTACTGATTTCGTGCCTTCCATAGAAAATACTATGTTGACATGGAGACTGAGGCCATTGCTTGCCTGGCCATGTTGTCACAGTTGCTTGATATGGCATTTCAGAGAAAAGTAGGGGGCAATGAAAGAGGAAACTGACCTTCCTCTACCTTATTACACAAGCAGCATTTTGAGCATGAGTAGGGGTTTTCCTTTGCATAACATATCCCATTTGATAATGATTCTCAAACAGTATCTCCTACATTAAAGATCTCGTTTGATGTAGTACTAGAGGTGGCAGAGCACACAAGACTTGACCATCAATTGTAGAACTTCATACCAAAAAAAAAAAAAAGTTTGTAAAACTTGCACTTTAAGGATCATCATAGTTTCAGATAAATTTAGTGCATACCAACATTGCACACGATGAGCCCTCCAGGGCTGGGCAATGCCTGCTCGCTCCTTGGGTTTGCTCTCCAACGGTGCGTGCAATCCACATAGGCAACGCCCTACCCTAGTCTGCCCCAGGCACATGGTTTGCAGGTAATTGCGTGCACCCGCGAGGATTAGTCCTCCCTCCAAAAGTGTTTTAATATTTAGAAAAAAAATAAAAAAACAACAACAACCGTGGCACATGATGTATATAGGTAAATATAAGTAAAATCCGGATCCCTATATAGCAAAAAAGTGCTCCCAAACCTCCCTTAATTATTCTTATGAAAAATATAATTATTTTTCAGAAGATAAGATAGTAATCCCCAAAGAAAATAAGAAGGGTCTTTGGGCACGAAATATAACTAATTCAAGGAACTGCATGTATCATAGAGTAGAAGAAAAGGTAATGGGTTGGACACTTGGACTAGATAGAATTCAACTCACCAAACTATAATATGTCAAAAGGGGTCAACCATTTAAACCATGTTTGGTAACAGGCAAGGAATCCATAGATCTGATGATATGATTCCTTGCTCTGAAAAAAATAGGGAGGGTCGGCGTGCAAACCCACTTAAGTGAGGATTTTCAAATCTTAAGGGAGGTAGGCGGATCTTAAAATGATAACAATTGAAGATTTTCATTCGCCCAAATCCTCATAAATTTAGGATTGCTCCCAAACTTGACCTTTAAGGTGACATTTGTTCAAGTAAGATGGACAAAAAGAAATAGAATTTTTTTTTTTTTAATGAGAAAATTTGGCGATATATGGAACCATAATCTCAACATTAGAGAAACAGAAAAGAGAGTAGAGTCTCTTTCTTGGGAAACCCAAACTATAGCTTGATCTATGTTGATCCAAGCCTTCCATCATCTGACTTTGTGATCAAGGTGTTCATCCTTGTCCTCTAATTTATGTAGAGTGAACCATATTATAAGGTTGATGATCACTAGTGGACGATCTCGATCTCCAGAGAAGGGCCTGATCTTACCCAATACATGGTTAGCGGTTGATTCATCTCAGATTATAGCTTCTGTAGCACCAAGGCTTACATTGGTATTAGAGCTTTCAAATGTACGCTCATGCGAAAGTGGATCCAAATAGATTGCATTTCCTGTATCCTGAAACTTATTGAGCGAGTCATTTAATTAATATAATCCAAACTGTTGGATGGGCTTGTTTGGCAACTCTTATTGGTTTTAAGAGAATGAAAAAGATCTATTTCAAACAGCCCTATTTGAAATAGATGTTCAAGAAGTAGTGCGTTTGGTAACACTACATAAGTGATTGAAATAGATTTTTTTTATCCAACCATAAATGATTTTTCTTTAATTTCTCCATACCCACAAGGAACCTGAGGCTAATTTTTGACCCCATGGATGACGAAATTATTATCAAGAGAACGAACAGTTCGGATCTTGAAATAAGCCCCCACAAATTTCAGAAAATTAGACCAAACAATCCACGTGTTTTTGCAAATTGGTCGAGATCCTTGATAGATCAACGTGTTAAACTCCTCCAGCTATCCAACGGTATGGATGTTGGTTTATGGGTCTAAAATGCAAGGGATAAACAAAAAAAAAAAAAGATTGTTCACTGTCAATTTATTTCTACTTTCATAGTACCACATGTGATATCAACGGTGTTAAGATGTTTCTTGATTTTGGGTAGCTATAAGTCAAATCTGAGGTTGAAAATTATATGCACAGCTGTTTTCAATATTTCAAAGAAGATTAATGAGCTGGATTTTGATTTTGGCCCCCACAGTAGCCTAGAAAAATTGATGTGTGGTTATTCGATGTTTTACACAACTCTCGAGAACCGAGACGGACCAACGGTTTAAATTTGGTATGTGGGCTTTTTTTGGCCTTATGAATGATTCTAACGGTTCAGATTAATGTTTTGGGTCCCGAATATTTACAATAAATTAAAACAACGGTGATGGAAAAACCACCGTCTAAGTCACTGTGTCTATCCGCTTAAGACGAATTCGTCTGCTTCAATTCTGCTGCTTTTCCCTCCTTCTTCAAACAGAGTCATAATGTCTATTATCCATTTGGAATGGACACAGTAAACATTACGTCCAAACATGCTAAAAACGGTTTGAATCAGTTTAAAGCCAATAAGACAAAAAAAATTAGACATGCCAAACCGAACCTAATAATCGAGCAAATTGAGTCTTCCAAGATTATAAAGGGATAGGAATCCCCTTTATAAATCAAAAGAGATGAAGATTTATCCTTTTTTTTTATTTTTTTTTGAAGATTTATCCTTACCATCTGTTGGAGAGAAATTAGGAAAACAAATTGGAGAGGCTTTCAAATTTGTAAACTGTAGATATGCTTTTCAAATGTGAAGGTCGTATCTTATCTATAGTTTGCCCCACCCTTTGGTAATCCCATGTAACTCCGACCAACAAATGCCAGACACTGCCTCCCGTGAAGATTGAAGAGGGAGAGGGATCAATAATAGAGTTGTTTATGGGCTGGGTAGAGCCAAGCTGAGGCATATGCCGCGTATCTCCTCGTACTAGCTCAAGCCTGACACAGGCCATATGCTCCTGGATCTAGACCTGCTAGCCTGAATCATGTCAGGCCCAAACGCCACCCACTTAGTCAATCTGGCCGAGCCGGGCTGGGATTCTTATCACTTGTTTGGGCGTTCCATCACTTGTATTGTCAAATAAGTCACTGAATAATAAGATTTTTTTTTCTGTTTAGGCCAGGGCCAAGTCGGGTTTTTATATTCAATCCAAGTACGGCCAAAATATTAAATGGGCCCAAATTCTAAATCCAAATGCGGCCAAGTACTAAAACAAATGGCCCGAACCTGGAACCAAAGCAGGATGGATGGTCTCAAGTTGCCCAGTCTGGCCCAACCCACGATCACCTGTAATCAGCAGTGATCAACTGCACACATTCGCAGCTAACTCGGGTGTGAACTTTTGGCCGTATGAACCACTTGGATACATGGACATCATGGCGAGGAAGAGATACACTCTCACCAAGTTTATGAGAAATGGGTGGGGGCCCTCACTTCCATATCCACTCTCACTAACTTAAAAGCAAGGACCCCCAACTTAAATGTAAGGGCTCCCACCCATCTCTCACCAACTTATGAGAGTTGTCTCTCACTTAGAGCATCTCCCTATATATATATATATATAATCTTATCTCTTCATCCATATACGTGATTATCATGACTTTTTGTGCTAATATTATATTGTATTGGGATCCTAGATGAACCAAATTTAGATCCAAAATAAGATGCGGAATGCATTAATATAATTGGATAAAAGACTCCAACAGAAAAGGACTAAAAAAAAAGAAAAAAAGAAAACACTTTGATATTTAGCCCTCAAAGTTTAGTAATTTTAAAGGTATTGATATTGTAAGTATTAAATCCTACAAAGAGCATATACTATATGGGTGTCAACTTGGGGTGAGTCTCAATTGAGCAGGGAATTGATAGATCATGGTGGACCATATTGAAAGAAAATGGAAAGAGTAGTATTTATACATATTACAAATCGATCAGACTGGATAACAAGTCGAAGTGGCTCAGCACAAGAGCAACAAAAAAGAAAATCCGAGTCCACAATCAGGAAATGGGGTTAGGCATATTCCACGTGTGTGGACAATAACCAAAGAAGTGGATGGAGTTTTGATTCTCATTGGTCCAAAATCCAACTTTCAGATATCCCTAGATTTCACTAGCATGTCTGCATCCTCTCCCCACACCGGAACCATAAAACAGCTCCAACCCACATACAAGTTAGGAGTTCCAAGGCATCAGTCTTCACACACCACTTTCTCTTGCCTTTTCACTCGTCTTCCTTTTATTTATATCACCTCTCCCTACAATCAGAAAGAAGCAGAAGAAGCTTTAAAGAACAATGGCAATGGCTGCAACATCTGCTGCGGTGCTCGGCTCCCCTTTTGTGAAGGGAGGAAAGAGTAGCCAGAAGCTGTTCTCCTCTAGAACTGGCAGCGTCGTCGTCGGTCCCCGAAAGCTGATTGTTGCAGCTGCTGCCGCTAAGAAATCATGGATCCCTGCAGTCAAGGGGGGTGGCAACTTTATAGACCCCGAGTGGCTCGATGGCTCGTAAGTATTCAACAATTCCTACTATATATATACCATAAGACTTGTCTGTTCAACAAGAGGTTTCTCTGCTCAGCAAATTTGTCCTCGTGCAGAGAAAAAAGAGGGATCTTGCATTCCTATCTCTCCCATGGGCGATGGAAATCCTCTCTACTTTTGTTCTCTTTTTTTCCCCTTAATTTTCCTCAAAGAAATGGGTTGTACCAAACAATGGAACATTGGGTTGTCCTAAAAGTTATTAACAATAATAATTTTCTTCTTCATCGCGGAATTCTCACGAGCACACCATCAAAAATTTACTTGTTTGTTGTGCTAGTTGCACAAACACACCTTGAAAACTAGTAAAGGTGAAACTACATAATTCATTTCTTATACCTTTTGAGGATTCAACTGCAGGTTACCAGGGGATTACGGATTCGACCCATTGGGCCTAGGCAAGGACCCAGCCTTCCTCAAGTGGTACAGAGAAGCTGAGCTGATCCATGGGCGATGGGCCATGGCTGCTGTGGTTGGCATCTTTGTAGGCCAGGCATGGAGTGGTATCCCATGGTTTGAAGCAGGTGCGGACCCTGGTGCAATTGCCCCATTCTCATTTGGGACTCTCCTTGGCACCCAGCTCCTACTCATGGGTTGGGTAGAGAGCAAGAGGTGGGTCGACTTCTTCAACCCAGAGTCTCAGTCAGTGGAGTGGGCGACACCTTGGTCGCGGACGGCTGAGAATTTTGCAAATGCAACTGGTGAGCAGGGATACCCAGGAGGCAAGTTCTTCGACCCGCTCTCCTTGGCAGGGACCATAAAGGATGGGGTGTACATTCCGGACACAGAGAAGTTGGAGAGACTGAAGCTGGCTGAAATCAAGCATGCCCGGCTTGCAATGGTGGCCATGCTTATCTTCTACTTTGAAGCCGGCCAAGGGAAGACTCCCCTTGGAGCTCTTGGCTTGTAATTATGTTAAAAAGAGTACTTGCATTAGTGAGGAACTCCTCCTGTAATCTGTGTGTTCTAAAGACTACTGCCAACTAAATTCTTTCTTTTTGTTGAATTCTGTTCAGAGGGTCCATATAAAGCCTTGTAATGTAAAAATTTCTACCGATGGAGCCATTCCATGCACTTATTAGGTCCAAATGAACCAACCAGTAATAGTGGCAACATTTACATCAGTCTCAACAAAGATGGGAAATGAAGGAGTAATTCAAGAGCATGAAAAGGAGGATAAAATATTATATTAGATAGTGGTATCACATAAACCCATTTGGCCAAAAAGTCTTCAAATGCTTTTGGCAAATAGAGTTGCAAATGATTCCGGCTCCAATGGTTCAAGGCTTGTCCATGCCCCTATCTATTAGGGTTCCTAATAGATCTTTAATGTATCTTTAGAATTGATGATAGTGTAGAAAAGCTTAAAGCCAAGAGGTTTTAACAAAATAAGGGCATTGTGTTCATGTTGCTGCATTATCTACTTTTAGAGCTTTGAATGCTATTGCCTCCATTTATAATTTAATAATACTTCAAAAAAATATTAAAATTGCAGGAAAAAAAAAAGAGGTAATGGTGACCTCAATGAGGTCTATATAGAACAGCTTGAGGGACTTGTTTTGTCAGAACGAGACTATAATTAAAGTGTGTATACTCATTGAATCAATCTGTAGTCTCAAATCGGCAACAAAACAATAGCGTGAGAAATCTGATAGTATTATAATTTCACATGGTTTGGGTAAATGAAACATCTAATTGCGCCTTATTCCAAGTTTTCACATAATAGAAGTATCATAAATTGTCTATTTCTTGATGTCATCCTTAGTTTTGTTACTGACTCTACTGTCGCATTTGATATTAAGGAATCACTGTCACCACTCTTTGACGTGGAAGACATGGCCAAAGCAGCTTTACTTCTTGGCATCAAGATTGTGAGACCGTCTTTTTTTTATTAAATATCACTGTATAAGAAATATACTGAGGTATGATAGTATTGATTGTAAAGTTGCTTTTACCCTTATTGCCGCTAGCCTTAGATTGGTGAGGAATGATATTTTTTTTCTTGTGTCGTCTCTGTTTCTCCCTAATCAAAAATAAAATAAAATTTGGGCAATGTTCATTATATATTAATCAAGTTTTAGTGGCCCATCATCAGATGATCCTGCCTTGCTGTATATTTGCCTATTTTTGAATGAATATTGCTTGCCATCCAAAAAAAAAATTAGTGGCCCATCAATTGATGAGCGAATTAATCAATTGATCGGGTGTTCCACAATTATTAACTTTACTAATTTAAATTAATCAATTTAAATCAATGAACAATCCAGGGATCCACCCGTACTTAGTCAAACCAATCAATGCTGGCCCAAAAAATCTACTCTGATCTTCAATAAATAGATCAAAACTAATTAAAGAGAGTTCCCCATAGTTTTTTCCTTTTTTTTTTTTTTTTTTTTTTTTCAAATCACTCAAATTCAATAGAGCGTTCCACTTCGTTTATCAATCCAATCGACCCAGAACCAGGTTTAACATAGATATAAATATGATGAGATCATGAGGATCAAAATCATAAAGGTCTAAAATTACAATTCAGATTAAATCAATAAATTTTTAAGGAATTTTTAGTAAAATGTACGGTGGACTTGACTACACCAAATACACAATGAAATTGCTAATTTTCTTTCCTAAATCTAGGTCAAGATTGGAAACAATATTGAAATCTCCTCAAGTCAAGTAGCTGATGTGTTGATGGTGTGAAGGCTGATACAGTTTAATCCTTTGGAAGTGGTTATAATTTTCCTCCATTCTTGACAAACTCGTTTGGGCTAAGAAAAAAAAAAAAGAGGTTTCCATTGGTGGGAAGAGGGAAGGGTCAAGGGTCGGGTGAAAATTCTGTGTTGGAAATTCTTCCTTTTCTTCAACTCTCTTTTTTTAATTTCCTTATGGGAGTAGTCTTTGAAGATAAGGCTGGAACAACCTCCCATCTATTTGTTTCAGCCTCCCTTCCTCAACACAACCACTCAACTCTACGCAAGAAAAGGCCTTGATTTTTACAAAGCTTTTGGTGGAGTTCACTTAGGGCCCAACCATCTCATCAACTAATGGATTTACAAAATGTGGGACCCTATTAAGATTAAAGTAAACAAATTCTATCATTGTCATTATTAGTTATGTCTTTATTTTAATGTAAAAATATATAATTCTTAGTGGAACATACCATCTGGGGTCAAAAATAATATAATGTACGTTTATATATTTGGCCCAAGTTTTAAGAAAAACCACCATTTAGTCCCTTAAAAAAAAAACATCCAACTTGATTTTAGTGAAAAAAAACTTTGCAATTTTGACCGATTGGGCTCATATTGTTAGTTCCATAGTCAAGTTTGCACTACTCTTGTGTTGTAGATCCAATCATGCACATCAATTTAATATCAAATAAAGGATCCTTAAAAGGTACTATCATTAATCCACTCATGCACATCAATAATTAGGGGGTGATTTGATAAATGCATAATTTAATATAAATAAATTTAAATATTATAAGATTTCATTATCACATAACAAAATATTGTAATATTCTAATATTATGAAACAATAAAGGTAGAAAGAAATAGAGGTGATTGACTCAATATGAGGCCCACTAATTACTAATCACAGTGGAGCAATCTAATATTGATAATTAAGATGGAAATTTTATGGCAATTTAAATGGGACCCTCCCAATGTTGGTAACCTTATTCTATCCAATATTTTTAGTTGTTTAGTATTTGAAATCACAATGAACAAGATAAATGACACTGATCATGGTGGATTTTACAAAAAATTTATAACAATGATAGTACCCATCTCGTGTCGATAATCATAATAGGACTCATTTACTGTTAGAAAATCATTGGACTAAATGCCCAAACCATGACATTCAAGAAATATTATTTTATCATGGGGGTTCCAGCAACTGTTGGTAACCATAGTGTAATACATCTAATGGTGTTTGAACATCCAAAATGGTGAGCCACTTGGCTATATATATTAAGCATAAAGGGTCGAACATAAACATCATTCTATGTAAAGAATTCTGTAGATTGCATGAAATTGCTTTTCTGTTACAATGAGTGTTACAGGTACAATTCAATTCAACCTTACAACATAGTTTCTTATAAAGTTCAGTAGAGCACATGATAGCATATAGAGTCCCAAGAGCAACATATTCATGGCAAGAAGCGAAGTAAGAAACAGAAAACCTCACTTTATTCTCAAATGCCAAACTGGAATGAAGTAATTTCAAATTGTATTCTTACTTCATTGCAAAATGCAAACTTTCTTCCATCAGGTCACCAACCCAGAACACACCATAGAATTTCACGAGATTAGAAACCCAAAGTCATTCCAGTCTGTAAGAACTTATACTATACCATTCATAGCTCCATTGTTATTTTCCACAAGTACAACTCTACAGGTGGGATCTTCAAATCAATGCAAACTAATCCTGTCCCTTCATTGTATGTGAATGGTACTGCTTCTTCATCAACTGTTACTCTTTTGGGCTTAGATGAGGAATAGGCCCCAAAAACACCAGAGCCTCTCACTTTCATATTAACATTCGCACTTTCATCAACTTCGTATCTCAAATCTTTAACAGCTCCTCCAGAATTGAACATCTTGATCAATCCAATAGGAGCAAAGGAGCCACCATTACTCAATTCCTTAACAGGGACCACTGTGAAAACTTCATATTCCCGGGATTTTAGCGTAACAGGCAAAGATGTATTCTTTGGAAGATAAAGTACCTCTCCTGAAATACGAAGAACAATACCTTATAGAAACAAACAGAAGAGTTGCTTAACCATTTACGGGATTTGAAGATGTGAATTAAATTCCTAACGTGTGCTCATGAAAAGGTTTATGGAATTCAGTGATCATTAGGTATGACAATTGCAAAAATTGTTGAAATTGTAAAAAATGGCATTTACCGGCATGTATGGGTTCCTTCCTTTCCATTCTACCAAGCAGATAAGCCCACTCCGTAATTCAGATTGTTATTTTGAAGGGTTATTGCTTTGGTGCAATGGTAAAAGTCTCAGGTACCATGCAATATAATGCAGGTTCGAGACCTGCAAGCAAACACTTTGTGCAAAATTGCCTAAGGTTATGTCAATCTCCAGTTTGGACCCTCTCAGAACCTTGCTTTGGCGGGACCCGCATTAGGTAATGACCATTTTTTAATCAGGAGTCATGAACGTTGCTTAAACCAGAATTAAATTAACAGTCCACATGCACTGGGTTACAACTTTCCTCATCAGCCAAGTCCAGAGGGCAGCCATTCATGATGATGCCACAGATATATGGTCTACATACATTTCCCACTGAATGAAGGACGGTCAGATTCTTTCCAACTACAGATTGGATCTGTGATAATTTAGTTGGACATCTAGAAGAGATTAGTAGTAAAACTTCGTAAATCGAATTTAGCTAGGCCTTACCTCCCAAATGAGAAAATATGATAGCATTACCATTCCAGCCATCTCCAGCTAGCTTTGGCAAGTAACCAACATCTCTCGATCGGATAATGCCAGTGACAGTGCCGGGTTGTTCATCATGAATCAGGTTCTTCTTTCCAACCCTACACCATCCGGCTCCTTGGCAATTGAAAACCCCAAGAACTCCAGAGTAGTCATTGAGATTCCATATTTTCAAAAGGCTGCAATGACAAGATAGCCATCAACCAAAAGTTGAAAGACCAATTATGTAATTAGAGCATATTTAATAAAAGGGGAATATTCAAGTGCATCTATCCCTCACCATAGGGCAAGGGATAGATGCACTTGAATATTTTCCTTTAATAAATATGCCCTAAAGCCATGAATCATAATTAGGAACTTACCTTTTCCCATCCCTAGAAGGATCTGAAAATAAGCAATCCTTGGTAGGTCTTCCTGGAAGTTTCGCTCTCAATATAGATCCATCATAAAGTACAAGCTTCTTCAATAAATTAAAGTCATGTCTTCCAGGTTTGTCACTGCATGAAAGAACAGTCCTTTGGCTGAAATCTATATATGATGCCCATATGCAGATATAGGTACGGACATGGATACGGAGATCGTGGATACAACCCGGCACTTTTGAAAATCTAGGACACCGATACAATTACGGATGTCCTAATCTTTTCCTTAGATCGCTTTTGAATTAATAAAACTATCATTGTTTACGTTCCTTTCTAACATTTTTCTTTTTTTTTTTTTTTTTTTTTTTTTTTTTTTTTTTTTTGAGAAGTAAACAAATTAAATGAACTATATAAAATTATGGACTTGCTAAGTAGGACATGCTAAACTTGTACCTTAGAAATATCGGTGCAGTATCGCAGGTATCAACACAGCTGTAATATCAGTCCACTACAAATACATGGGGTTTGTATGTAATACCCCGGAACCCCATCTTGGGTCCGGATTATTTATATTTTGTATAACTATTTTCCGCTGTTTGTTTATTTATTGGATTATTATACTTGTTCTGAATATGTGTGTTTGTATGTTATGTATGTATATTCTATTTGTAACAATAATAATGAATATTTTATTTGGCTTATTATTATCATTGATTGGTAATGGCAATTATATCAAAGGAAAATTAAATGATACAAGCGGCCCCAACACAAAAGCAAAAACAGGCAAGCTGGTATAAAAGAATTATACCAAGGGAACAACACAAAAACAAAACAAATTACATTGTCAAAGCTACCAAGTTAGAAGACCAATCCACCCCTTTCTTAGCTAAAGAGTTAGTGAAACCATTGGCCAACTTCCGAACATGCTAAAAAGACACTTGAATCAAAGACGATAAAGCTCTAATCTCATTCAGGTAGAACTGAGATCTCCGCAAAGGAACAGCCGAAAAATCACTTTCCACCACTAACGTTGATGATAAAGAGCAGGAGACAAACATCCAAATCACTTCTAAAATATCTAACACCTCAGCCTTGTTGGATTCCATACTCCCCATATGCTTGGAGAACATTGCCAAAACAAATCCTTCACTATTACGAAGCACCCCAACCAATGCTAGTCGGACTGGGCTTTCCCCTCGCTGCTCCATCCACACTGAACTTTAGCGCACCTATAATGACGGGAGCCCAAAACGCCACCTTTTTTGCCTTATTGAACCCACACAATAAAGAAGCTTCCTAATTAAGCAACACACCCTAGTATTATATCATAATCGTGTTTTATATATATATATATATATATATATTTGTAGCAATCATATGAAGAAAGATGGGAGAGAAATCCGTTATACCTTCATCGCATATAAATAGCTTAGCGAACTCAAGAGCACCTTTTGTCAAAGACTAGCAACTTTTCGACAAATATAGTTACGTTGCAGTCCTATCAGAGGGCCATCGTTTGCAACCTTTTCGTCGGCAATAACAATGTCGAGGTTCTATTGAAAAGGATTTATGCTGCCTCAACTAATTGTGATGCCCCGGAGTCCCACATCAACTATAGAGAGGAAAGTAAATGAGATTATATGTAGAGCTTACACCCTTACCTTACATGAGGCCTTTTGGTGGATTGAGGCCTACCAAAAACAAAACCATGAGGCCCATGTGCTAAAGCGGACAATATCATGTATGCGTGTAGGGTGGGGCGTTACAAATGATATTAGAGCCGACTCTCGACTAGTTCGAGTGTGGGTCCCTACCGTAGTCTGGTGCAAGTGGGCGGATTTCCATGTGGGCAGACCAAGAGGCCTGGCAGGCTCCTACAAAGGGACTTGCAGCCCTAAAGGGGGTGGATTGTGATACCCCGGAGTCCCACATCGACTATAGATAGGAAAGTGAATGAGATTATATATAGAGATTACACCATTACCTTGCATGAGGCCTTTTGGGTTACGATCTACAAATAGCACTCAGAGTCTTCCCAATGATGGGAAATGATTACCTAACCATCACCATTGAAAATTAAATCCTAAGAAAATGATGGTTCCATCTGTATCTCTATCTTAGGGCCCTTTTGGATAAATGACGAGTGGAGTAAAATGAAGTGGATTTCACATGAGGAATGGAGTGGAGGATAACTGGATAAGTACATTAAAGTGAAAGTAGAGTACTTCACTTCACTCTATTTGGATGCTTATTGTGAAGTTAAGGTTTGGAGTAAAATCCACTTTTACTCAAAGAAATAGAAGTATTTAGGGTCGAAGTAAAATGGAATACATGTGGCTGATAACATTACTTCATCTATCAGGCCAGGCACCAAACAGGTAGAGTTGAAATTTTAGACTTTAGAGTACCATCCACTCCCCACATTTTTCCACATTTTTCATTTACCTTCGGTAAATCCCACTTTATCATGAATTCCTAGGAATTCAATAATTAGGCAAAATGGCCCCAAGTAAAAATGATAGGAAAGTGATTAGAGCATGATACCTTTCAACATGATATTTTGGGTAAAATTGTAATTAGTTCTACACAAGAAATTAGTAAAGATAATAGCACATAATTACAAAACAATAAAACATCACATACTAAACACTCATGAGAAATGAGGTGGGACATCTAGAGCTTCACTTTTCATCTTCTCTTTAAGCAATTCAGATCCAAGATCAGTGATGGGCTATTTAAGGTGGGCCATGATCCATAACATCTTCAAGTTCAACTCAAGTCAACTTTTTAAAAATGCTAGGATCCTCAATTTTTTGGTCTTTTTAAGGGGACCACAATGCATGACATATGCCATGAACAGGCATGATTTACATAGATGAAAACCCCACAAATTGACCTATTTATTTCACATCATGGTTAGAAAATATAAACTATTTTATATGGAAAAAAATTCTTTAACAGCATGTACTGGTTGGGAGAAGTGGTGTATTGGCTTTGATTTTGGCATTTTGAAAGGGCAATTTTCCAAATTGCTAATTAATAAGGAGATGATGGTAGTGTGCGTGGGTTTTATGGCATGATAAGCTGAGACATTTTGGGAATGGAGTAGTGGATTCCATTTGGAAACTTTCCTGGTAAGTTGCAGGGATTTTGTGATAAGATTTAGTGATTAAAAGAAAAAGAATTTAACTGAATTAGAATTACCTAAAACCCATGTTTATTTCCAGTGTGTCACCAACCCGGATAGTAGGAGACTCCATGGCTATTCAAATGAACCTTGCAAATGCATCACCATTCACCATGGATGGGTTGTCCCAATTCTTACTCTGACAGTCCCTTTCACCTATTAACCTCCTAGCAACTTATTAACCTCCTTTACTGTACTTTCCAAAGGCTATCATGATACTGACAGCAAAGAAAGTCTACTAATAATTCAAGCATTCAGTAGGATAAATGGGTATTCCTTGTAGAGCTCTTCTTCCTCCCTCTGTTGGTTCTACTTCATCATGTGGTTGCAATGTCCGTGCCGCCATGCCATACCAACATGTCCCACTTACTATTTTGGGCCATCACAATTTGGACACTCAAGATGGGCACGTGAGTATGCCACGTGTGCGGTAGGTGTGCGGTGGATGCTAATCCTTCCTCTTCTTAATAGCCACTTGGTGGCCTGGGATCTCTTATGACCGTACAAAGGGAAAAGAGAAGATAAGGGAGAGAAGAAGGGTGCTAGGTGCGTCTCTCTCTCTCTCTCTCTCTCTCTCTCTCTCTCTAGACTGCAACAAACCCACACCCGTTTTGTTATATTTGGCATCCATGGGTGCATGAGTTTTGGGCTTGTGCTACCAAGTGGTTAAGTGGTTGTCCACAGATTTGACCCAATTAACCTTACCCCAACCATGAGTGGGAGAGACCTTTTGGTTGTTACTTCAAATTTGCTATGTAATTTTATTTAATCTGTTGTTTGTGTGCACAATTAGATTAGAATATTTATTCACTTAGTTTCCACTGACCCTTGGATTGCCCTGCTATGTACCAGACTTTTGAAGGGGATGATGATTTGATGACGAAGGAGCTGTAGGATTCAACATGCGCAATTGAGAGACGACATTCGGCTATTTTAATGAGAGGATAGGCACATGTGCTTTAGAGTTATTTAATTATTTTAAGAAATTGTAGAACTGGTAGTCAGATTTATTTGGACAATTGTGGACTTAAGTAAGTTTATCGATATTAGTGATTATGTTTAATTGTTTAGTTTTATTCAGATTTTTAATATAGCAATTCAGATTTTATTAATTGAATGCCCCAACTTTTTATTTTGCCTATTCAATTTGACATATGAATATGAATGAGAGATAAAATAGTTATGATGCGGAATTCAAGGGCCCTTGGTTCCTGGTCGTGACATTGTACCAGTAGCCGGGTATCATAGGTCGAAATTATACAAGTTTTATGTTGATTCCTCTATCTTATAGAGAGAAGGAAACATCAAAATGGATAGACAGATTGATCGATGTCAGATCTAATATGATTGAAGTTTTATATTTAGATTGAAAATGGAAGAAAAACAATATTTCCAAAAGTAGTTTGTGTTTTTCACGTCAACCAAAATGCAAAGGAAAACAGAAAAAATCCCTTTTGGCATTGATTTAATTGAAATTTGGGATGCATCCAAAACAATACTTTATGCATAATAATAATAATAATAATAATAATAATAATAATAATAATAATAATAATAATACCTGACATAAATAGCGCATCCTCCCACTGCACGTGCTGCTCCATGATATTCAGACATTGGGTGAAGGCTCTGAGGAATGAAAATATTGAAAAGATCATGGTCAAATTTTGAGCAACTTACAAAATATGCCAAAAGTTTTAATGGGATTTTGTTGGCCTACGTGAAACATATCCCAATCAGGTTGCATAAACTCTCCAAGGAAAATGGTGTTATAGGCAACAGATGCAATATGGATAGTATGAGATGCTGGATCTCTTGGCCAAAAGTCATCAGATGCTCTTACCACCGCGGTCCACTTTGAGCTGCCATACAAGGAAATTTGAATCAACTATGATAATTTCAGACTACATTTTTCATTCCTTAATCACAAGTAGTTAGAAACTTTTGGCATAATTTGTCAGCCCCACTACAAATTTAGTGTGGTTCAAGAATCCATGAAAAACAGAACTAGGAGGGACTGCAGGTGTTGTATAAATCCATTATCAGATTGGACTGCCAACACTAATTTGTGGCATTAAAAAACTAAAATAAACAAGAGCATATCAACAAATGTGGTTTTCTATTTACCACAAAAAGTAAGCCTTTTCATTTACAGAAAATGAACAACTAAATCAACCAAATTTAAGCAACTAATTGGAGGAGACCCAAGTTTGATGGTAGAGAGTGCACATGTCGAACCAGTTCAAGTATAATGGGGAGGCAATTAAATACCTTGAGTGAATTATATACATGACTTCATATAGGGTCAAGAGGGAAACAACACTTAAATAGATGGGATGGGACGAGATGAAAGGCCCCGTATCCTAATTGTATGTTTAATTGCTAATTAGTCAGGTTTTAGTGGGTGATTAGCTAGTTTCTCGGGGATTAGAATAGAGGTAGATGGTTTTGGGATAGTTTGGACCTAGTTGGACCTAGAGGTACCTTCTTGTTAGCCTAGTTGACTATAGCGGGTTATTTGTAATTTTAGAATTTTGAGGGTCTTGGACAATGGGAATTGTTTTGAGGCACCCTTACTTTGCATTAAGACCCCTCTTGTTGCACAAATTTCTTGAAATGGAATGCTAGAGCCAAGGACCTATTTGTAAAAAACTAGGATTTCACCTAACTATATAACCCAAGTCTCAAATCATTTCACTTCCCTCTCTCTACTACTACAAAGCTCTTCTCTCTACCACTCTCTTCTTTCTCTCCTACCTTGCATTCAAGAAGACCAAGGATCTCATCAATCCAGGCTTCAAGGACCCTTAATCATCATCTATTTCATCAAGATCTCCTTACCTCTCCATTCTCTTGGTTTGATCTCATTTGGCGAGCAAGTTCTTTCACAAACCCTTTCTTTCATTTAGATCTATGATCCCATTGCTAGGACCTTTGGATGCACGCCCTTTTAATACCAAGATTGTGGAACACCGAAATAATTCACTTTGAAGGTCATACCAAGATAAGGACCGAAACGGAATTGACAACTATGCCTTTTAGCCCCATTTCCCTTGTTTTTAGTATAGGTTCTCTTGTTATGGGTTAGATTTGGGTTTTCTTGGAGATTTGGTAGAGTTCTTGATGGTTTCTTGAAGGATCTTGGAGAATTCAACTTAGATTTAGCTTGAGGCAAGTAAACATCTATAATTTCATAACATGCATGCTGGTTATCTTGATGATTTGATGGTTGATCTACTCTAGAATTTTCTAATTCAAGCTCTTTTGATGGTTTTGTTGTTAATGGCATTATTATTGGGTGGTTAATGGCTAATTGGATAGTATCAGGTGTTCCATGTGATGGATTAAACCTTGATTATGTTGATTAAGATGGAATTTTTGTAGATTTTGGTGTTGGAAATGAGATCCCCATTGCATTTTGATTCATCTCTTTTGAGTTTCACACCTGGGGATTTACAGCGAAAAGTAAGCCCCTTACGTCTAGGCGCAACTTTCAAAAAAGCTAACCGTAAATGCAATACGGCCACATTTTTCAGAGGTGAATTTCAGGGTTTTTGTTCTACGGTTACCTGTTGGCTAGCCGTAGGAGCACCCACGACAAGTCGTAAGGCTAGACGTAGTACACTCACGGCTAGCCGTACCCAGACCATGGCTAACCGTAAGCCTAGGTTTTCCTTAAGTGCAAAATTCATACTTTTAGACCTTAGGACAAGCTTTGGACCCTTTACCCATGTCATGCCCTATTGTTAATTAATTGTGGGATCATCGAAGGTGGTGTTCGAGCTGGCATTCACCTACGGATTGGCCGAACTCATTTAGGTCAATCTAGGTCAAGTATAAGAAGATTTAGGGCCTTTGATGTCACCTAACTTCGGAACACCAATGGTATAATTCTAATTGGACATCAGGGACCCTAAGGCAACATAGAGTTGGATGGCATCGATCGTGGGCAATCTAGACCTAGGTTGGAACTTGTTTATTTTCCATATTTTTCATTGATTCATCACACACACACACATGCACACACACACACACACTTATGTGTTGGATTTGCTCCCTTGACAATGTTATGGATTTCTTGTACCCCTAGATACTTGTTTACCTCAGGTCCTCGATGACCTAGAGTTAGATGGACTTGGAACTTGGAAGTGAGTACTATACCCTTGATGTTCTCGCCCTTGCTAGATGAGCTGGTTGTGTAGCCTACCTTGTATCATATATCCGGTTAGAGTTTCCATTGATCCACGTGTCAGTGCCACTTAGCTTCAATCCATTACTAGTCGGACCCAACTTGCGTCGATTTATCCTCATTTTTGCTTACTACAGTAATTCCTTGTCTTGGAGTGATATAATCCGATACTGTACTCTTCTATACTTTCTGGCCACAAGATTAATTCCTTTATGACGACCTGCGGTACCCTTGCATTGTTATATATTATGTAGATCTTGCTACGGATCTCTTGCTTGTATCGTGCGGTTGGGAAGATGAGCTCACATGGATTGTCATTTTGCTAGTTTACACATGTTTAGACTTGTCTCGCATGATTCATTAATGTCAATCTATTGTTGCACAATCATGCATAGATATTCGTAATTCTTATACATCTACATGTCTTTACTTCTGTATTTGATACAACATGCTTATGTCATTACATTTGCTTACTTGCTCGAACTTGATACTCATGGCATTATAGGGGACTTCGACACCACCATTGAGACGGAGTCAGAGGCAGTATTAGAGCGCAGTCCAAGTTAGCTGAATGGACTCCAGACAATGTTGTGTAGGCATCCATGTGCTTGGGAGTGGCAATACATTGAACTTGGACATTGATAGTGGCTAGGTGTAGCTGTTTGGACTGTAGTGGTTTTTTACTTTTGATAAAAACATATAATAATGGTTGAACATTAGGCTTCCACACTATCTTACTATATTAATGGGCAGGTTATGCTTTGACATCCTATTATTTCTTTTGGACGCTTCATATGCTATGATTACTCAATACCATTGGATTTTTATGCTTCTACCAATATGTGATGTGATTATGATGAAAAACATGTATATCCTCACACGTGATATCCTGTGGGAGCGGTGTGGGGCAAAATTGCCATAACTTGTAGACCCACACCCGTCGTGCCCTAAAATTCAAAGAAATTCACAGAGGCCCAGCTTGGGGGCATGACACGAGGCAACAAATAACTTCAAAACACACCACCCGCTCACCACCTCCACAGACAAGGAGCCTACGATGATGGTAAGGATAGGATGCTCATTCAGTGGACCCTACATTACATTGATGAAGTAAGTGTAATACCCCTAGATCCCCAATTAAGAATTTGAGTATTTAGAATTTTGAGTTATGCCATATCATTAATTTCTTGGAGATTATCAATTTCTTGAATTTCTTGGAATTAATTTGTATTAAGGATCTTTAGTGTAGTTATTTGAATTTATATTTTAGGGTACTTATTATTGGTTGTCGATTCCTTGTGGGTAGGACGAAGGGGATCAATTGGACAACTAACAAAATGAGGAATTATTTTGGTGGGAACCATCTGCAAGTTAGGCCCACTGGTTTAATCCACATTTTTCCAATGTGGGAAAGAATTTTGAGAGACCCCACAAGATAAGAAATTCAAGCCATCTAGATAGGACCCACAATATTGAACCAATAGTATAATATTATGTAAAGTAGTATGGTGGGACCCGAATTGGATATTAAGTGAATTCAACTTGCACAAGAATCATGAAGTTGCATATGGGATGCCACACACATCGCGAGGAGAGCTTTTGAAGTGTTGCACGACCTTCCCCTCTTTTCTGCTTGTCAGCCCTAGTTTTCTTTCTTTTTCTCTTTCTTTCTCTCATGCTTGCCTCCCCTTGCTACTTCCAAAAAAACCCAACCTAAATGTAGAGGAGAATCAAGGATGAGAAGAAAGGGACACCAGATCCAAGGATTCTTGATGACCTATAGTTCCGCAAGTCAATCGAGAGATGAGGGGTTACATAAGGTGAGTAGAGAATTCCTTTCTATGTGCTTTTAGAACCCTAATTAGTGATATTTGGTATTTATGTGAGAATCTAGGGTCTTGGTTATAGAAATATATTAATCCAAGTTATGGTTTTTCTTTTGATACAAACAAAAAAGTGAGAGTGAGGAAGATGATCACTAATGACACGAATCACCATTCTATGGTGGTCGAGTTGGCACTATGGGGCAATGACCCCTTAAGGGCCAATTTGGTAATTCACTAGTAAATTGAATTCAAAATGAAGGATCACTTTTAAGAGATAAGAGAAGAAGTGGGGTATCATCAAAAAATATAAAATTTCAAAAATCACCTCTTTTTTTAGGTCAAAAAGTCAATGTCTCATTCCACTAGAGGACAAAAAAAAGCTTCTTCTTTTTATCCAAAAAGTCAAAAAAGTTCCTTCACATGCCACAAAATCACAAAAAGTCAAGCAAATAGATTTTGAGATTTTGTACTTTTTGATAAGACCCCCTTTTTTTCTTGTCTCTTAAAAGTGACCCTTCACTTTGAATTCACTCTACGAGTGAACTTCCAAACTGGCCCTAACCGAACTCCATTAGAGGAGTCTAGGGTTGGCCGAACCCCTCTTGGGAGGGTTTAGACCATGATGTAACTCCCACATGCGAGATCTGACCCAGCTTAACCCAATTGTGGGATTGGTCAGGGCTGTTTTGGGCCATTGGATCCAAGCCAAACCCACTATTTTTTTTTTTTTTTTTTTTTTTTTAATCAATAATAAAAAGATTTCATAAAAAGGAGAAAAAAAAACAAGGGAAAGAAAGGAAAATTAGCATAAGTTACAAGAGCATTGTACCCTAAACATACATAATTAAGCCCTCCTATGTAAACAACCTCTCAGCCCCTCGTTTGGCTAAAGCATCAGCCATGGAATTGGCCAATCTGTACTCATGACCCAAGCCGAACCCACTTTGATGCTTGTGTTGTGTTGACACATGATTACTAGAATTGCTGAATTTTAAATGAGCGTAATAGTATGTCAACATGGGTGCATATCATGGTTTAGATTTGCGGTCAGGTCACCATCGCGGTTGACCCTGAAAACCATTATCAAGTGGCATTGTGTCACTGTTCACGGTCATCGTTTTCCATCACAGTGCAAATTTTTATTTCACCCCAAAAAAATTTTAAAAAAATCAATTTTTTTTAAATATTATAAAATGCTATAAAACAATGTTTTTTCTCCATTGGTAAACACTTTAAAGCTAAATATCAGTTCCCCTAAGTCATAACATTCTATATCCATCTTATCTAAAACCTGTTTGTTCTAATTAAATAGATTTACATGTATATGTTAAAATAAGTTGAACTAAAACAAATTTTACTAGCTACCATAAATTTGAACTAACCATTAGTGTTAAACACTTGTAAAGAACAAACTGGAGAGCTCAAACTTATATTTTAACTGACCCATGATTCTCGATCTCAACCTCGATCTAGAACTTAATCTTGAACTTGAATATTATATCAGCCTATTAAGTGCTGTCAATTTTATGGATGATGCAACGTAGACCTCGTGGCCACATGTGTAGGGCCCATATAGATTTAGGATTTATTTTTATGTCAAGTGTTTTTTTAAATATTGTTATTAGGATTAGGTTTCCTATATTATTTAGTTTCCTAGTTTTATTAGGTTTCTTAAGGCTTAAGTTTACTTTTACTATTTATATGGCATTGTAGAGAATTATTTATTAGAGTTGTTGATTAATGAAATTGGGTTTTCCCATTGAGGTGCGTCCTCGTTTATTATCTCTGCGGAGATTTATTGTGTCTTCGAACACGTGCTTCGGCACCCATTGTGCTTTTAGCATTTCCATCGCAAGCCCTAACCCTAGGGCCTGCATCAATTGGTATCAGAGCCGAAGTATCTCCGATCGTCGGCGTGATTACCCCTATCTATCGTCCAAACCATCGCTTCCCCTTCACCCATCTATCCTCGTCGCACACCCTTCCCGCACCACCGAAAAACCTAACAGCCACGCCCCTGTTCCCTTCCCAAACAGCCGAAGTCCATCCACGGTTCCCGTCCATACCCTAAACCCATCCCGCGCGCCCCTGCCGAATCCAAAAAAAAAAATCCTTCCCCTGACCCGTCGCACCATCCAGCCGAAGTCCATCCACGGTTCCCGTCCCTGAGACCCTGACATCTGACCCACCACTCCCTGCTCCCTACCTACGCAAAACCCCAACCACCAAAACCCGTAGATTTCAACCCAGCCACCTCCCTGTCATCTTGTCATCCCAAACCTAGACCCAAAGTCTTCGTCACCTCAAACCAGAGAGAAATAACCAAAAAAAAAAAAGCGAAGCAGAACAAAGAAGAAGCGTACCGTGCACCAAGTCGTCTTTGCGGTCACGCCGCCCTCGCTCGCCGTCATTGTTGCACGCCAGCAACGAGATCTAAGTCATCGCCATCACACTCCAGTTTCTTTCTCTTCATTCAAACAGAGAGTTCGAAGACTTTTTCTTGTTTCCTTCGACACGAAGATCAAAAGAACCACACGTGCCACGTGTGTCAAGTGTCTGGGCTTGAATTTGGGCCAAGTTTGATTTTCAAGCCCATCTGCAATAAAACAGCGAGGACAACCGTAGTGATACCATCAACAACATTAAGGCTAACATCATCACTGCATCTCAGCATCTGATCAACCATCCAGCCCCTTGACCAAGATCAGCGGTTAAGATTTCTTCTGACGATATCGGGCTCCTCTAGCGTCAGATTTTCGATCCGTTTTTGCCAGCGTGATCGTGAAGAGCAGATCTACACATCTGGTCAGTTTGATTTTAATTTTTAGATCATTAAAATTTTCAGTCTTTGCATCAAGTTCATATGGAATTGTCAGACAAGAGGGCATTGCAACTTTTTGAAATCAATAGAAGGCTTACAGAAACCAACAACGAACTTAAAGAAATCAACAACAGGGTTACAAGGATGACATATGCAATCAAATATGGGAAAAGATATTATGCGAATAAAGATTGCTTTGAGCAGTATATTACTTTGACACAAGGAAAATTGTCTGTCAAGGAATATGCTTATGAATTTTAAAGGCTACATTATTTATGTGAATTGGGAGATACACTTGATTTCAATCACTTTCTCAAAGGTTTGAGACCAAGTATATTGAAGAATGTGGCGAAGGAATGTAACGATATGTATGAAGCATTTTGGGAAGCAATTCGTGTGGAGCGGATGTTTAAAATGTCTCATCTAATGGAAGTTACTCTTCAAGAAGAAAAGTCGTCTTACGTAATAGACTGTGTTGAGGCATCAGTGCCAGCGAATATGCAGACCGATCTGCCAGAGTTGGACAAAGAAGATTCCATATCTACAGTTGGCCTTGAAATTTCTCCTATGAGTACTAATAATTCCGAAGTGCAAATACCAAGTGATGAAGCAAAAGTTATTGCTATTCCCCATATTAATTCTCCCATTGATTTTGTCTTTCGGGATCAACTAGGCCAACTGAGAGATGACCAGCGAATAGTCAGAGCTTTTGATTTGATGGTGCGTGTTCTACAAGTAAAGCACATCAACGCATATTTCAACCATCAAAAGCAATTATGCATGGAGCTGTGCCAAGAAATTATAGACCGATCGCCAAATCTAAAGTTCGTCAGATTGATCTTTGATCCGGGTGGCCATTTTCCGAACTCGAGGTTGAGTTCTTTTCAAGTGGGGGAGAATGATGCAACGTAGACATCGTGGCCACATGTGTAGGGCCCATATAGATTTAGGATTTATTTTTATGTCAAGTGTTTTTTTAAATATTGTTATTAGGATTAGGTTTCCTATATTATTTAGTTTCCTAGTTTTATTAGGTTTCTTAAGGCTTAAGTTTACTTTTTACTATTTATATGGCATTGTAGAGAATTATTTATTAGAGTTGTTGATTAATGAAATTGGGTTTTCCCATTGAGATGCGTCCTCGTTTATTATCTCTGCGGAGATTTATTGTGTCTTCGAACACGTGCTTCGGCACCCATTGTGCTTTTAGCACTTCCATCGCAAGCCCTAACCTTAGGGCCTGCATCAATGGAGACTTTGAATTACATGGATGCTCTTCAATAAGGTATAGACATAAATTATTTATGACGTGGTTTATTTATACTATGGTTTCAAAAATCGGCCGAGTCCGAGTCGACTCGGTCTCAGCACATACCGAGTCGAGTCCTTTGGACTTGGACTCGAATGAGAGGGACTCGCCCAAGTTCCATGTGACTCCGGTGAGCCGCATGGGACTCGGGCGAGTCCCACGAGTCAACTCAGAAAGAAAAAAGTAAAAAGAAAAAGGAAGGGGACAAGAGGACAGGACTGGACTGGAAAAAAAAAATGAATTTCTGTATAGCTGGCCAGCACTGGAGAGAGAGAGAGAGAGAGGCCCTTGAATTTGAAAATAAAAAAAAGCATACTTGGTGGGTTTGTTCTGTACTTTGTACTTCTATTGTTGCTGTAACAGTGTAACGTCACTGTTGCTGCCTTCTGCCAAAAAAGAAAAAAAAGAAAAGTCATTGTTTCTACCTTGTTGCTGCTGCTGCTGTTGTTGCAGTGTTGCTGGCTGGTCCCTGGTGCTGTGAGGGCTTCTTGCTATAGTGCTACTGTTGTTGCTGACCTCGTTGATGCTGTGCTGGAATGGTGCTTGCAGGTGCCCGGTACACTTCTTCTTCTTCTCTTCTTTTCACCACACTCAGTCTTAGCCCATTGAACCCACCTTTGTTGCTCCTTTTTTGCACCCACACAACTGCTTCTATTCTTTTTCCTAGGGATTCCAAAGGACTGGACCCGACTCGGACTCAGCCATGGCCGAGTCGGGTCCCAAGTCCGGTTTTTTAACCATAATTTATAGTGAAGTTTTGATGTAGGAAGAAATAGGCCATGTCACTTTCATGGCTATGTGGGCTCTTATGTGGCGACATTGGAAGACCAAGTGGCAACATTGTATACCTAAGGCTTTAGCCCAATTAATGTGATTTTGAGAAGTGGTTGGCATCATTGTGAATTTCTTGGAATTCCTAGTATTTATTTTTCCTAATAACTAGTTCTTGGTAAGTTGTGTCTTATTTGGGGAGTGTTAGTCGACTGTCTAGTAAGTTGTGGTCTTGAATGTAGTAATCTTTGGGATTAAGCATGTATTCATGAGAAAAGAGTGCTATATATATCTTGTAAGAGTCCAATGGTAAGAAGATTATGTTTGTTTCATTTTGATTAATGTCGATTTAGTGGAGAGCTTGAATCCTCCCTTTTATCTCTTGTTGTGATTGTTTGTTTCTTCTTGCTATCTCCAATGTATCTTTGCCTCATCATTTGGTATCAAAGCTTGTGCAACGCTCTTAAATTGATTTCCCCACCTACCATCTTCCTTCATGGCGGCAAAAAGAGGTCAAGGTGGACACAATCGTATGATGGGAGATGCGAGAGACGAAGAACTACAACTACTTAGGAGACAAGTCGAACAATTAACTATGCAGCTTGATCGTCAAGGAGCTCATAGTGAGCATGGACAAAGCATTGGTTATTCTAGTAATGATTCCGATGACACCGAGAAATTTTGCAAACTAATGGTGCGTAATGACATTCAAGAAATCGAGGACTCAATAGGTGATAATTCAAAACAATCCACAACTCTTTCCCAAGTTCAACCAATCAAATATCATACATTCTTCTTTGTTGAATGAATACAAGAAGACAATTCACATTGGACATCAGAACTTGTCCAAAATTATGTTGATTTGTCAAAGCCCCAAATTTTCGACATTTATCCAGATGATGAATGTGGTCCATCCATTTATGATCAGTGACAAAATGGAAAATTATCCCGTGATGTCAATGAAAGATTGATCGATGATGATTATCAAGAAGATATTGATGATATACTCGTCTTTGATGTGTATCCAGATGTTCATGTTAATGATACTTTGACCTTCAATGTATACCCTGATGACAGAAGCTTTGATGAGCACTATGATTCCGTGCCTTACTGTTATGATCATGAGTCAAGCACTAAGAGAATCATAAAGCACCTAGATCTTTCATTCAAGGAAGATGTATGCATCAAGCAACATTGTTTTGAAGATCCATTTGATGAATCCTATTCAAGCAAGTATCACCGAACATTCCTTCATGATTTAGTCATGTGTCAATGTATCAAGACACATTGGGCGGATTGGATGGATGTGTTAAATAGTTTTTGCAAGTATACTACCCAACACAAACTCAAGTTCAATACATTTCAACAAGATGTGTAGAGATGCAGATCGAAAGTCAACCAATTTATATCGACAAGTTGCAATGGGAACAAAAACAGAAAAGCAAGCAACACATAATCAAAATCGAGTTGAGGTCGAGTCTTTTTCAAGAGGGGGAGTATGATTAAGGAAGAAATAGGCCATGTCACTTTTATGGCCATGTGGGATCTTCTGTGGCAACATAGGAAGACCAAGTGGTGACATTGGATACCTAAGGCTTTAGCCCAATTAATGTGATTTTGAAATGTGGTTGGCATTATTGTGAATTTCTTGGAACTCCTAGTGTTTACTTTGCCTAGTAACTAGTTCTTAGTAAGTTGTGTCTTATTTTGGGAGTGTTAGTTGACTGTCTAGTAAGTTGTGGTCTTGAATGTAGTTATCTTTGGGATAAAGCATGTATTCATGAGAGAAGAGTGTTGTGTGTGTGTATATATATATATATATCTTGTAAGAGTCCGATGTAAGAAGATTGTGTTTGTTTCATTTTGATTAATGCTAATTCAGTGGAGAGCTTGAATCCTCTCTTTGATCTCTTATTGTCTCTTGTTGTGATTGTTTGTTTTCTTGCTGTCTCCATTGTATCTTTCCCTCATCAAGTTTGGTACATGTTGTCTATGACTCATTGCATATGATAGCCAGGACCTGGAGGTTGGAGTAGATTATGATAGCCAGGAGATACGCTTCGATATACATGGATTAGCAGCAGAATTCATTAAGAACTAGCCTATTTCATTAAGAGATTGCCTTTTTATTTATTTTGGACAACAAGAGATTTTTGTTGGCCTTGTTTTATTCATTGTTTAGTTGATTCAATATTGTCCCTTATTTCCAATAAACCTTGTTGTATTGAAGATTTAGTGAATTTGAATAAATGCCTAGAATTCTCTTACTTATATTTGACTTATGTTGTGGATTGATACACATTTACTATACAACTAGGGATTTGTGGGCCCGGATGCCAGGGCGCACAGTAAGGCTAGGATGGTGGTGGTGCCTCTGATGATGAATTGGACCCTAAATCTAACATATGTCAAAGGAGTTATGCAAAGATCGAGAAGATAACAGGAATTGATGGCCATGCACCAATTGCTAACAGCTCAAGATCGGAAATGGAATGAATTGAGGAAGAAAAAATGTGAACATGGAGCAAAGGGACTACTACTTTTATAGAGGATAACAACGAGCAAGACATAGCAACCATTAGTTTCAGTTCCTTTCTAGAAAAGAAGCAAGGTTGTGTGGTTGACAGGAATGCTAAAAAACAAAACAAAACAAAAAAAAAAAAAAAAAAGGGAAAGAAAAAAATGATTCAGCTCCAAGCAAGAAAGAGGGGCTACGGTTGAGCTATCAACAATATATATTAGCTGACATTCTGGGTGAAGGTCATCAATCAGAGAAACATTCTTATGATGTCATTTAGAATTTACCTGTATAAACCATCAGTGTTATGACTCATGCAAGATATTATCCCATTGTCATGGAAGTTTCTGGCAATTGAAGCCTCCAAGGCCTGATGGTACTTGCGAGCAAGTTTTACTCTTCCACCATGGCCTGCTCCTAGGGTCTCCAAAATGTTCTGGACATCTACTTTGACGCCATCAATTCCAGCAGAAGAGAGATAAGAATGCAACTCATTGTAGAAGCTGAAGACCTTCTCTGGGTTCACAAGGCCAAGGCCATTAGTTGCAATGCTGTTCAAAGCCTCACAAGATTCATTAGACTGAATTCCAGGAGAGGAAATCGGATATGCCATCTTAGATTCATAATGTTCCAGTCCTTTAACACCAGGCTTTACTCCCCCCCAATATCCAGTTATTGCATGCCAAACATAAACATATCTGAAATCAAGGACAAAAAGGAAAAATATCATAAAGATACTGCATATGATACAATTGGAGTATGGGACTTATCTAGTAACAATAAGTTTGAATGGAACAGAAGAATATAATAATGTAGTCTACAATTAATTTGGGGCCTTGTGTGTTGGAAACTCGATTAGACGGTAATGCTCATTTTTTGCCTTTCCCCCAAATGATAGGGCTTTTGGTACAGGACAAAGAGGGAAAAGCAATAGAAGAAAACTATAACAGTGTCTCTGTGTGTGTGTGGTTTTTTTTTTTTTTTTTTTGGTGCGCATGTGTGTGGTAGTGCTGGTAAAAGTCCCAGTCTTTCCATGCTCTAATCACAATCAGTTGGATACAACAGAAGAGCATACTATCATATTCAACAATGAATCTGGGGCCTTGTAAGTTGAAACTGGATTAGGCGGTAATGATGACGTCTGCCTTCTCCCCAAATCACTAAAGACTTTTTTGGTAGAGGAGAAAGAGGGGCAAGCAATGGGAAGAAACTTTAATACCATGTAGATAAATTGCATCCCATTAAGGTAAAAGTTCAAACCTTTTTGACCCCTTACCCCAAAAGTCCCCCTCACTTTCTGTTAGGAATTATTGCTTATATTGCTTTATTCTATTTAGTAATTTCTTCAAAAGATACCTGAATGTATCAGGAGTGCTTAAGTTAGTGGACTAATGCTTTTTGAAGAGTAGGTCTTTGATTGATATTAGTAGTGGTTTCTTTACCTTTAATAGAAGTAAGTTGTTAACTTCTATTTGAAGAAGGTATTTTGATGTGTAACAAGCCTTACAAAGATTTGTGTAAAATAAAGTACCATGCCTTTCATAACAATCAAATTCAGTTCGTTTATGCTGAATTCGGCCGAAACTATACAGTAGTGTTGGTGCACCAAACCAAACAACTCCCTAGAAAATATTTGGTCCGAATTTGCGCTTGTTCAATCAAGATTTGCATTTCAGTTTAGAAGGTCAAAGTCCCAGTCTTTCCTTACTCTAGTGGCAATCAGTTAGATAAAACAGAAGAATACGATACTATGTTCTACAATAAATTTTGGGCCTTGTAAGTTGCTAACTGGATTAGTCAGCAACACTGATTTTTGCCTTTTCCACAATCACTAAGGGCGTTTTGGTAGAGGAGAAAGAGGGGAAAACAACGGGAAGAAACTTTAATACAGTGTGACAAACAAATCACATCCCATTAAGGTAAAAGTCGCAGTCCTTTCGACCCCTCACACCAAAACTCCCCCACTTTCCGTTAGGAATCATTTTCAATATTGCTTTAGCCTATCTAGTAATTTCTTCTAAAGATAATTGGTTGTATCAGGAGTGGTTAAGTCAGTGGATTTTTGAGGTTTTTTAAGAGTGGGCCTTTGATTGATTAAGTAATATGTCTTTCATGTTCTCTCCTTGCCTTAACACTATTGTAGAAAAAACCTTTTGCTTTTGTTCTCTCTCTCCATATGAAAATACAATTTTTTTTTTGTGGTTCTCTCTCCAACCCACACAAGCATAGCAGTGGTGATATTCTTCTCTTTTGTCACATACAAATGCTGTTGGCTACAATGGGAGTTCACTCTTTAGATAATGGCTTGTGCTTCTAGATCTTGGTCATCTCATTAAGTCATACCTTGAGGCTTAGTGGAGAATAAAATTGAAGATAGGAGGCGTACAAATCTTCCACTTTTTCCTTTTTATCTTCCCATTGTATAAATACCTTTAACAATACAATAGGTAGAAAATTTTGCAGGAAAAGAAAGAAGAGAAAAGATAAAAAAAATCCATGTAAAACAACTTTATCTAAGTTTGCCTCAAACACATGGCAGAAGAATCCAATTATAAATGCCAAGACCGATTGAGATTTAAGGTGTACGCTATAAAGCATGTAGAACCAAATTATGACCAATGATGAAATGCAGAAATTATCGGCTCTGTTAATCATGAAAACATGATAACAAAAACAAGTATCTTACTTCAAATCATGATTGCTTTTTATGTCAGAAACAATGTGTGCAAGCCCCATCGCTGGATCTTCCACTCTGTGACCCTCTTTACCATCTTTTTGAAACTTGTGATTCTCTTTTATATGAGTCAGCCTATTTGCAAAGCTGAAGAAAGCAAAGATGAAACATTAGCCGACTGGAAGTACATAGCTGACTGGAAGTACATGCATAATGACACATTCATATATCTATTAAAAGTAAAAACACTCACTTTGCTGCATCTTGGACTTTAGATGCAGTGCCAGTGGCATCCATGGCAACAGATTGCCAACCATCATCAATTATGACAAATTTGGGGGGGATTCCACCTTTCTCTAAGCTGCAAAAGCAAATACTTGCATTACCATCTTTCGTTCAAAACACAAGCATGTAAATTGAGAAGAACCCCAGATTGGAAAGTACCTTTCTAGTCCTTGTCTGACTCCCTGAGCAGTGACATCCGTATAAAATGCATCCCATGTGCACCATCCAAACCAATTCAGCATATCTGGCATCTGAAAAAATGCATTGAAGAATTTGATATTAATTTAGACTGCCAAAATAGACTAACAGTACTATTAAAAAATGAGCATAAATTACCTTCTTTTTTTCACGATGAGAAAATGTTTGCAAATGCTTCTCAACAGCCCTATAAAAGTTCAACATGTCTTAAAATCAATGATTATTCAAGCAGCTAAAATATGAGTAATACAAACAAAAGCCAAACAAACCAACCTAAGGGAAAATGTAAACAATTCAATCAGAGACAATGAAATTCCATTCAGAGTGGTGATCACATCGATAGAACAATAAGCATATTTGGTACAACTGCTACCCCACTAACGTTAATATGCAGTCTAAGTTGCTTTATCTCTTGCCATCATGTTTACATTACATGTTTACATCCAGTACTCAATTTAATGCCACATGTTATGCAATTCATATTATTTGCTTGACAGGTTCATAAACCTGATACTGCTCTTAGTGCTTGTAGGTAGCATGTATTTTCTCCGCTAAAGCGAAGAGTAAAGCAGCTGTCTTGGAACTGCAGGTTAGTTAGGGTGATGCACTCAAGGCTTTGCTGTTGATAGCTTGTAGGTTGTTGCTGTGCAGAGGGCCGATACACTCTCAGGGACTAGTCTCTTTGTTTATATTTTGTATTCAGCCCTTTGTTTGGCCAAGGTTGTACCAGTTAATGTTTTAAAAATATATTGTAATTTGTAATCTGGCAACTTTAATATAATAAATGCTTCGCTCTGTTGTCCTTTCATGAAATATTTAATCGTCTCATTTCCCAAAATATGTTATTATGAGATACATATACGCCACGGCCCAAAATATGACAGGCCCCCAGATTCCAGGACGTGACATAACGCCCACATCTAAAATCCAAACCACCCAAAATGATTATTGCTCTTTACATTTACACTAGGACAAAATTTTACTTCAATAGAGTTGGGTTCACAATCAGATTGATTACATGTAAAACATGGTTAAAATGAAAATCAAAGTAAAATTTCATTATTTACTGATAATCAATCTTAAGGTGGGGCCAACTTAGATTGGACTTAGATATGGATTATCACAACACAGAGCACAGTGCTTTTGAGTGGCTTGTATTTTTAGGTTGGCACCACTTTGAGAACTATGAGAGAATAGTTTGCTGATAGTTTGCGAGAATCGAGCTGCGAATAGTTTGAAAAGATTCGTGAGTTCAAAGCCCTTCTGAACAAACTAGGTAAGTATGGTAACTTTGATATCATCTTCTTCTTCTCTTTCTCTAGATATTGTACATGACCATCTCCTTCCTTTTTGACATATAGTGGAGAACTATTCTCCTCTTCCAACATTGATGTAACCATTAGTGGTAAAATCAAAATTATTCACTAGTCAATTCTTGTGTAGCGATTGTGTTTTGTGAGATTGCTTGCACCGCTAAAATGCAAAGTAGGCTGAGTATTATTTTCATACAACAATAGAATCAAAAGTATAATTCGGCACATATTTGTCAAACAATTATTCTCATTTTCCAAACTTGGGAATGGTAGTCAATTCAGATTCAAATGAAACAACCCAAATACCAGAATGGCAGAATCCAAATTCTAGAGCGAAGAAAACAAGGGATAGTCATAACAAATGTAAACTTCTCACTTTAGAGCATTCATTATAATAACAGAATCCCAATCAAGAGGGATCTAACAAAAGAGAGTCATAAAAAAAAAGTACTAAAGTTCTTACTTTACTGCATTTGTGATGACTTCAAAGGGGTCTGAACCAGCAGCCACAAAAACCAAATGGGTCCCTTCAAATCCTTTAACAGCAGGATCTCCTAAAACAAAAACACAAGTTCCAACATCAATACATATCCAATAAACCTTCCAAGTTAACAAAAAGAACAGGTGAAACATGAAACCATGAGCATCCATCCATTACCGCTTTCCAAACAGATTTCCAATTCACTATTTGAGTTGCCTTGAAGAACAGCTCTGAAGGCTCCTTCTAGCATGGGTAGAAAGACGACATAGAGTGCAGACTGGCCTGCACCATCTTCATTTCGATCACTGAAATGGGACCCATCATTACCCTCCACTATCAAAAACTGAGTTTCGAAGGGGATGTCTTTGCCTGAAGAACCCATTCTCTGGGTCATCCACCATAGCTTGAACCGGAAACAGCACATAAAACGTAATCCACTGTAAATTCAAGAACAGCATTAGAACAGAGACGCACTTGTAGCTACTACCACTGCATAAATTGACTGCAAATATTGATTCTCAGATATGGTTGACAATTTTATTCAATACCCAGCACCCAGATGAATTTGGATACTCCATGGAAAAGTAAAAACTAGATCAGCATCATCATCATTTTTGGACTAGAAGCAATCTGTTACGGAGCCATCTTATGGGGAATAACGAGGCATCTCTGAATGCTCAAACTTTCCACGTTCAATCCCATTCCCAAGTGGTAATCACTGCTTTTGGGTTGAAATTGCTATCCCCACAAGACATCTCTGATCTCTCCCACAAAATGACCATAGTAATTCCATGTGTCTTGCAGATGGACAAGTACACAAAATCGTCCATCCACGTCCACAAGGGCTCGTCTGAGGGAAAGCGTTTTGGGTACCTCGGATATGGGGCCCATTACATAATCGATTTGGATCATTAAAGAAGTGGGACCCACTGAGTGCAGTCTTACCACGCACACCATCCAGTGGGGCCCACCTGATCACCCACCCAGCAAGGGCGTGTTTGGTAATTTTACATTAAAAATAGTAAAACATCAAATTAAAAAAAATATATTATAATTAATCAAATTTAGAGAGAATAAAATATAATAGAGTTATGATAGTATTTTATTTTTGATTGTTTGATATGAAATCTATTTTACTTTTTCCATAGAGAATTGAAATTTTTTTTTTCTTTTAGTGGAGAAAGAAAATTGCCTTTTGATATTTTTTTGAAAAAGATAAATGAGAATTTTGATTTAACGTGTTATTGATTTGAACCCTTATCTAAACAATTAAGATTTTACTTGAATTTAACTAATCCAGTAAAGCGACAAACGCCCCAGGAAACCCTTTAGATCACCAAATCGCTAGATTTGCACTCAGCATAATAGGCTTTTAGCCGCAATTGGATCAATTGCACTCTTTTCTTTTTAACATAAAATGGCCAAAACTTGTATGGTCCATTGAAATCATCAGTTGCGCCCCAAATTTTATACATAGGTAAGGGCCACCCAAATATTTTGATCTTCTGTCCCATCCCCAGGTGGGACCCACAGTGCGCATGGGATCACTCCTCTCACAGAGTATGTAATAAAAACAAAAAGAAAAAAATTAAAAAAAAAAAAAAAAAAAGAGCACAGATAAGACTTACTCAAGCTTCCCAACGGGGAAGACGAGACGACTTGCTTCCTGATCTGATCTAACGCCGATGAACGCGCAGTTAATCAGACCATCCCCGCTGGCCGGAGTTAAGACGATGTTTTCATGAACACCGGACAAAATGCAGGTCCCCAAAACATTCAACTTCCCATCAACAATAGAAATCCCAGCTCCAACAGTCATTTTTTTCAGAGCAGAGAAAACTAAGCCTCAAAAATTCACACGCTCAACTGTGAGCAACCAAACCCAGTAAACACTCACTACTCAATAGTCTAGGATAAGAGATGAATGGAAAAAACCATGAGGGGAGAAATAAACCAACCAAAACAAACAGAAGAAGAAGAAGAACAATCTAAGAATTCAGACCAGAGTAAGTAAACCAAAAGGCCCTTGGGAAAATAAAAACAAATAAACAAAGAGCCCACTGCAATGCAACGACTCCCAAAAAAAAAAAAAGTAGAGCTACTGAGAGAAACTGCAGGACCTCAACGCGAAAGGTTGGTGTGTGTATATAAATAGGAGAGGAAATCTAGTTTTAGACTCGATAATCTAAAACCTAGGTGGGAATTTTTTTGGTGACATTGTAAAAACATGTGTCGGAGGACATGGTTCATTGTGTCGGAGGACATGGTTCATTGCACCGGATGTGGATGTTAACATACAGGCTGCGTAGCAGGCTCAAGCATCAAGGCTGCCTTAGTCTGGTGGCTAACAAAGTAAAACTTCTGTCACAACTCAAATATCATCGATTTTTAGGCCGTGAATCATATTTAACCAAATTAAATTGCCACAATTCAATTATCAATTCTGAAGTCCATACAATTTATATTTAGAAAAAATATGTTTTCTTTATTTTTTATGGATATAAAAAATATTAGAAAATGGAAGGATAGTAAAATTTAGACACTTTTCAAAGAATAAAAGGTGCATAAAATGTAAGATCTTTATAATTTAAAAAAAAAAATCTACTGAATTTAAATAAAGACTTTTCCAATCTAAGCAGCACATTATTAATGGCAGGTGATGCAATTCCCATCTAAGTTGGTCAAGTTTCAAAGAGAACTAATCACATGTGATGAATGATACATGACTTTTCATGAAAATGATTTTCACTTTTATGTGGCACACTTTTGATTGATAAATTGCACACATCCTATTTAGAAGTTATTATTTCAAGTTTCAATTGATTAATGGACACCATTTGATTGATCCCAACTAGCTGAGATATATACCTACAACTTGGGACAGTAATGTAACACTCACTCTTTTCTTTCTCTAAAAACAATCATCCACCTCAGACACTTTGGGATGGGCCGGGCTTGGGCTTAACTCCTTTTAGGCAGATTAGGCTCGGGGCCATGCACTTATGGCCCAAGTCGGGCTTTGTCCTATCTTTTAAAAGTCAAGCTAGGCCTAGATATTGCTCGGCTTGGCCCTAGCAGCCCGTGAACACCCCTAATCAAGTGGGTCATAGGTATATAAGTTGATGGAAAATAGAAGATGGGTTATATTCGGTGAATCACCTATAGATGCCCATGATGATTAATATGAGTTAATGGTTTGGATGAAGATGAGAACATGATAGGATAAGGGAAATGGATGTTTGGATGGATCGTTACCGAGTGGTCCTATAGGAATGAATTGATTGTAATATTAGCCCCAAGGAGTAGCTCATTTGGCCTAAGATTACGGTTTCCACCCGGACTTTATGGGTTCAAGAACCCTTTGTTATAAAAAAAAAATAATAATAATAATAATAATAAAAGAGTTGATTGTAATATTGTGGATCCATTGTCAATCCTATGCAAGTAGGTTAGGACAAAAATGAGCAACAGATGGGTCGGTGAATCTTACACAAGGCGGTTTTTAATTTATGAGTTGATGGGTGATATTTGGGTGGGATGGGTCTATCTTACATTTAGCGTGTCCCTTGTAAATAAGGATGGATGGGTTGTATTCGGTAGATCTCATCCAGATGATCATGATAATTAATATGGGTTTATGGTTTTGATTAAAATGACAAGTGGGCCTCAGGTAGATGAGTTCATCAAGATATTGAAAGATTATTAATTTTGAGAAGTAGTTTTAAGAGATTAACAATTTTAGTATTTGGGTAGGATGGGTAAAATAGATAATTGGATGAATTTTGACTAAATAAGAAGAGGGTATTTTGTTTTACACTATGTTTGAGAATGAGGTAAAATGAGGGGAAGGAAAAAGGGGAGGGGAAAATGGAGGGAAAGTTAAAATAGAGGGTGTTTGGAAAGGGGGGAGGGAAAGTGAGGGAGGGGAATTTGGGGGTAAATTTTTGAAAATTTTACCCCCAAATTTTTCCTTCAAAAATGGGGGAAAGAGGGAGGCAAAAAGGGGATTTTTCCTCTCCCTCAAACTAAACAAATAAGAGAAGGAAAAATTAAATATCACTCCCCTCCCCTCCCCCTTCACGTTCCTTCCCCTAAAATTTTCTCTCCCCTCCCCTCTTCCCTTCCCAAACACTGGGAAGCTATTTATATTTTCATGACCGGAAACCAAGGGTTTGTCATTTGATATCTATGGAGCATTTGGAATTACATATTTTAATTAGTAAGATTCTAAAACTCAGCCTATTAAAACATAAATTTTCACCTTAAAAATTCCTTAAATAACTTTAATGCTTAGTTGTACTTGAGTATTTCAAAACTTGCATAGAGACAACAATAAGAATTTGTAACTTTTCCCAATAATTCTCTAAATGAACAAGCTATAAAGGATTGTTTGCCTTTAACAAATATGATAGAAAAAAATATATTTATATATGTAAATACTACAAATGCAAATGTTATACATGTGAAACTACATTGTCGTGTTTGTTAAAAACCACCATTTTCATATGAGCAAATGAGTACATCCCACAATTTTAGATATATTTAGATTTTTTGAACTTTTTTTTATAATTTTCTCAAAATTCACAAAAAAAAATTAAGATAATAAAACAAATTTACAGATAACTACTATTAATGCAAGAATATTGATTGGTTTAGATCATGAATTAGGAGGTTACGAAAGTGTAGAAAATCAAATCTGTAGGTTGGAATTTCTTCACAAATTACTCAAATAAGCGCAAACAAATACGATGATGCATAATATATGAGAATGATTTACATACCTAGCTGACTGCCAAAGAAAAAAAAAAAAAAAACAACCTTGGTCTGTCTATTTATTTATATCTGTGGAGTAATAAATGCGAGGTGAATGTAAAATCATAATAAAAGAAAAGGATAAGTAATCTTAAAGTAATTTGGATAATATAAGATAAAGTACTATAAGTGATAAAGGGTGTACAGATTAAAGACATTTCTTGTAAGAAAATATACCGTATCATATTTTATCACAATTTTTTTATGCTAAAAGCAACTTACCTATTTGGATAAATGAGGAGTGGAGTAAAGTTATATAAATTTCACATGAGGAGTGAAGTGAAAGAGAAGTGGGTTGGAGTTAAGATAAAATACTTCACTTCAATTAGTTTGGATGATTGGTATAAAGTTACGGTTTAGACTAGAATCCACTTTTCCTCAAAAATAAAATAAAATAAAATGAAATAAAGTACAAGTGGCTAAAAACCAATACTTTATCTGTCGGACTAGACTCATTCAAATAGAGTAAAGTTGAAATATTAAACTATTGACTCATTTAACTTTTACGGCGAGTAAAAGCTTATAAGTGAGGCTGCATCATAAAATTACTTTACTACTTTACCTAAATCCATCATCAAATTACTTTACCTTCTGAGTGATTCTTAGATCAAATGCCTACTTTTAAGCCTGCCTTGGCTATTTCTCGTGCTATACTGTCATATCACACCACATGAAACAGTCTTGGTGAAAAAGCACAAGTCAGTAATTGTCACTAGACAGATGTGACGATTGAAGGCGACAATGGTGGTTGCACTGCATGTTCCCAGCACTAGTCCGAACCTTGCAGAAAATCGTCCCAACCCACGGAAATCTTAAACCACAACTAGTTAGAATTCTTGCCTTTTTTTATATTGGTTGTATTCAATGAAACTGGGATTGGTACCTCGGCCCATAATTCACCATTCTATACACCTTTGGATGATCTCTCATCTCAAGCTGCACACAATTATTGAGCTTTGCAACATAGCTTTACAAAATCGGTAGGCGTTTTTTTTTTTTTTTTCTTTTTCTGTTTGTTCCTATGCAGTCGCAGTTGATCCTACGATAAATTGATCGTTCAATAAACTGTTTATGGCCCACCAGAAAGATTGTTAGAGCTATTAATTCAGCCCTTTGCTTGACGTGTGGAGATGAGACCTGTGGGAGCCAAAATTTAAGTTGCGCTCTTGCGGGCCACGGAAGTTTTGCTTAATCAATAAAGTGTTTTGAAGGCTGGCGTGAAACTTTGCGCGCGGAAAGCGGGCCTCAGAAAAAATATCCAGCCTCGTTCATCGAACCCCATGAATTGGGAAACTCGTGAAGGTACTCTGTCATGTAGTGGAATAGAGGCATGGCATGTGGGGCTCACATGAATCCCAGCTTCTGCCTATGATGTGCAATTCCGATTGGGGTGTTGGCACTGTGATAGATGCTGAGTGACTGATCGTTGGAGGTTCAATTTTTTTCGCCATTTATGGCTTTGTGCTCGAATGAACGGCTCTTGTGATTGCTTTGGTAAGAGCCTTGATAACGGCTCCCAAGCCGTGCCACAGCCTTCCAAGGTCATGCGTGATATCGAAGGTTCAACTGGTAGGCATGTCAAATGTGCCCGACCCGGCAGTCAACGGGCCGTGGCTCCGCAAGGCACGGCCTGTGGCATGCTGGCCGAGGCGTTGGCCTGTTTGGCGCTGTCCATCAGGCACGCCTTGCATGTGGGCTGGCACCTGCGGCCCACCAGCCAACCCGTCCAACCGCCAAATGCCCTTTTTTGAAAAAAAAAATAGTTCATTTTACCCCACCCAATAGCTATAAAAAGGTCATATAAGGGGTATTTTGTGTCATTTTTCATTTTACAAAGTCTATAAATACCTTAACCCTCTCATTCTCATTCCTCACCAATTTACACAACTCTCTCACTCTTTATACATTCTCTAACTCTCTCTCAAAGCATTCAACTCTTTCACTCTCTCTAAGAAGTTTTTGGAGGGTCAAAGATCAAGTCATCAAAAGGACAAGATTAAAGGGACCTTCAAAGATCTAGATGTATTTATATTATTTAAATTTGAGATTCCATATATAAGTTTATATTATATTATATTAACTCTCATTTTCTCCCATTTTCTTATATTAATTGTCACAAAAGAAGGCTATTAGAGCCTATTACTGTTATTATTTATAAATTTTATTTTTTGAAAATATGGCTAGAAGATTTCCCACAGAATCTTCTTCCGTTAATTTAGGGGTAGAAGAAGAATTTATTGAATTACAAGATGAAGTAGGTTATTTACCGCCCCCTTTTCCTCAGAGCTCCTGTAAACCAACCAAGAGGAATAGAACTTCAGTAGTTTGGGATGTATTTACAAGGTTTGATGTTATTGAAAATGGAATGAAAGTTGAAAAGGCAAAATGCAAATTTTGTAGTAAGATTTATGGTGCCGAGTCAAAATCGGGTACCGGCCATTTGACAAGACATAGGCAAAAATATTTAATCTTACATAAGCCGGCGGATGCAGGGACAGGGAGGCATGGTTCACAGACCCAAATTTCTACTATTTGTGGTGGTAGTAGTAGTAGCAGTTTGAGTCTTTTTTCTTTTAATGCACAAAGTGCTAGACAAAATCTTGTTAAAATGATTATATTATCCAAATTATCATTTTCTTTTATTGAAAATGAGTTTTTTGAAGAACGGGTCCAGAAATACTGTCAACTACAATTTCACAGTATTTCAAGAAATACAGCCATAAATAATGCTATTAGACTCTGACATGAAGAGAAAACAAATATAAAAAATTACCATGTAGAAATTCCTTGTAGAATAGCTATAACCCCAGATATGTGGACTTCTAAAGGGGGTGATAATTTTCTTTGTATTACTGCACGTAATATAGATGCAAAATGGATTATTAATAAACGTATAATTAGTTTTAGCTGTCTTGAATGGCTACACAATGGCACTAGAAGTAAGTACATTTATTTTGAAAAAACTAGATGAATATAATATTAAGGAAAAAGTTTTATCTATAACTTTAGATCATGCCAGTAATAATACAGTGGCTATTGAATTAATGAGAATGCAAATGCCACTTGCAACTTTGATAGATAGCTCTATCTTTCAATATAGATGTGTATGTCACATCTTAAATCTTATTGCAAAGGTTGGTTTAAAGCATATTGTAAGTTACACAGATGTTATTAAAGACATTGCTAGATTTATTTTCTCCTCTGCACAAAAAAGACAATTATATGCCCAAATATGTGCGAGGCAAGGCGTAATAGCTATTAAAATGCCTAAAGAGGTAGAACATAGATGGAATTCTATGTATGATTCGTTAAACAAGGCACTTGACCGGAAAACTATGTTGAATGAATTTTGTGTTGTTCATGCACAAAAGATTTGATAATTAGTAATGAACATTGGGAGTTATGTGCCCATAGAAGAGATTTATTAGAAGCTTTTTATACTTCAACATTATTTTTTTCCGAATATATTATCCCACATCTAATGAATATTTAATGAACCTTTTTAAAATTACTTTACAATTCAGTAGATTTAAAGATCATTTTTTACTGAGTAGCACTATTAGAAACATGGAAGAAAAATTTAATAAATATTGGAAAGATGCTCCAATGACATTTTCTTTAGCTGCTGTATTTGATTCTAGGTTAAAATTAAGTGGTGTACAGTTTTTTATTGATGAAATAAATAAAAATATGAATTATATAGATTTAAATATTTTTTTCAAATATAAGGAAAAATTTACAAGCACTAGTTTCAATTTTATTGTGAGCAAATGGGTACAACTGGGCTTAGTATATGCCATTCAGAAGTCTAGCAAATAGGTGTTGGTGAGTGGGATGTGTGATATTCTTCCCTGTCCATGGGTATGGCATCCAGCTCAAGCTGCTCAAGTAACACTATGATGTAGTTATCATTGTATCTTGACGTTGGTGTAATACGGGTGCATGATGCATCTAGTTTTGACCTTTTAGCATGGTGGAAGCAACAAGAAAGCATTTGTCCGATGTTGGCCGCCATGTCTCGTGATCTATTGAATATTCCAATGTCTTCTGTAGCATCAAAACATGCTTTTAGTGCAGGTGGACGTGTGGTAGATGACATAAGAACAAATCTAACTAAAGAGACAGTGGAGTGTTGTGTTTGCCTACGAAACTAGTATTTGACAGATAAGAGGAAGCAAGAGTTGACATCAATGGAAGATTATGATCCAACATAATACATTAGTGGACTACGCATCTGATTTTTTACTTTTTCTTTCATTGTAATTCTTTTTTATTTTTATTTTTTTAAAAAAGATTATATAAGGTTTTGAAGGTAATCCTATTTAGAAACCTTCAAGAAGTTAAGATCCAAATGATTCGATCTTCTCGGTGGAGTAGGTCAAGTTTGACTGAACCACTTAAATATCTTTGTTATTCTCCGTGCTTGTGTTCTAATTTTTATTTTTAATACAAAAAAAGAAAAAAAATATGAAGGAGGCACACCTGGCCCACCGGCCCCGCATAACCCGACCCATGGCGGGCCGTGCCAGCGAGCTGTGCCGCGCCAAGGTTTTTCCCAGGCGGGCTGTGCCGGCCCGACCCGTTTAACATGCCTAGGTTCAAGCATCATAAATAGTCATTTTGTATAAAATTACTAAAAATTAGGTCGGTCTACGGTCTAAATCCTATCAAAATCCTCTTCCGACGAAACCTGCATTAGATAATGAACCTTTTTGTTTGCTCGGTGGATATGAAATAGATTGACAAAAATTTAGGAGGCCCTTACTAAATGACAAAATATAACTCTTCCCAGAACAATAATTTCTTGTCATTAGTAGATGAGAGAATAGCTTTTTTACTTTTGTGTTAAAAACAGAAGGGTTTTTTTTACCATTTAGGGTTTTTATCTTTGATCCTCTCCTCTTTTATCTCCCTCTTGAATTAGATTTTAAATTTATTTCATTCTATTTCATCCGCAAGGAAAGAGCATATTTGCATGAGGAAGGAGTTGAGGGTAAAAGCACAAAATGATAAAAAAATCACTCCTTTGTTTGCCATTTTTAGTGCTAGTCCTCCCCTTTTTATCTCTTAAATGGTTTTTAAGAGTATTTTTTGATCGCATTGTGCATTTTCAAGAGTAGTTTTTTTTTTTTGGGCATTCAGCGACGGGTCCTTCAACATTTTACTTTGTTGCCTTAGATCCACAATCTTTTTTCATAGTATGATAGGTCATTTTTCCAAATTGGAAGACTTAAAATGTCTAATTAACCATTTCTTCAAAATCATATCCCACGATTAGTGAGATATGCCATTAATAATGGTCAACTACCATTTAATTAGCCACGATTAATAAAATCCCCTTAATGAGATTTTCAAATAGATTATAAAAAAAACACAATTTTTTTTAAAAAAAATTCAAATAAATTCAAGAGAACGCAAATAAATTTCAAAAAATACAATAAATTTAAAATAAAAACTCAAATAAATTTAAAGATATCCAAATAAATCTCAAAAGATCCAAATAAATTTTTAAAAATGTAAATAAATTATAAAAGACGCAAATAAATATCAAAAGATCCAAATAAAATTCAAAAAAACATAAATAAATTTCAAACGACGCAAATAAATTTCAAAAGACGTAAATAAAATTTCAAAAACCGTGATAATTTTAAAAATTGTAATAAATTTCAAAAGAACGCAGATAAATTTAAAAAGATACAAAAAAATGTCAAAAGATCCAAATAAATTTCAAAAGATGAAAAATTTATTTCAAAAGATCCAAATAAAACTAAAAAAACATAAATAAATTTCAAAAGACCCAAATAAATTTCAAAAGACGTAAATAAATTTCAAAAGCACATTTACATTTGCCAAAAAAACTCAGATAGATTTTGCATAAATTCAGATAGATTTGTACAAAAAAAAAAAAAAAAAAAAAACCTTAAATAAATTTGCTAGCTACATAGAAAGATTTGTTAGAAAATCAGATAAATTTTCCAAAAACTCAGATAGATTTGCCAAAAACTCAAATAAGTTTTTCAAAAACTTAGTTAGATTTTCCAAAATGGAGATAAATTTATCAGAAACTCAGATATATCTGCAAAAAAACTCAGAATAATTTGATAAAAACTCAAATGGATTTGCAAAAAACTCAGATTTTTTTTTTCAAAAACTAAGATAAATTTATCAAACCCTTACCTGGGCTTCTCTACACAGACTGGGTCGGGTCAGACCTGACCAGGACTCAAGCTGGCCTGGAAACTGAAATAAACCCAAATTGGGTTCTTCTTCTTCCCTGTGTTCCTGTGATAGACTATTCTGTTCTGCACGGAGAACAAGAACCAGATGGCGAAGTGGACCTGTGCTCAGCTCTTGCTGCCTATTCCCTGGATCTCTAGCTACGTGTACCGGTGGGCGGTTGTTCCCTTGTGGAGATCGACGACGCTTGGAGGTCTTCTCTGGGAACGATCGTCTGAACTTGGGCGGCAAGAAATTTCGGAATCCTCTTTAAGGTTCCTACAACAATTACGGCATGCAGGGTGGTCTCTGGCTGGCGAAGAACGACAGGAGGCGATGAAGTGTGACCCCTCTTCCGGTTTTGGCGATTGTTGAATTTATGTTGATCGTGCGACCCCTTGCCCTAGGAAAACTCCTTCTCCGATGACAGTCGCAGGAGTCTCCTCCTTCAGATCGATCTGCAACAGCAACTAGAAGACAAGAAATGATTCCGGTCTTTTCCCCCTATTCGCTTCTCCTTCTCCGACGAAGGTCGCAGGAGTCTTCTCTTTGGGTTTTCTTTCTCGGCAAAGATGTATCTCCTGTCACAGCAACTCTAGAAAGGGGTTCAAAAATTCCGAGGATTTTAGAGAATCTCTACCTAGGAATGAGGAGGGGAACGGAAGATTTGAAATTTTGAATTTTTAAAATTTTATGCCTAATCAGTTAAAAGGGTAAATCAGTCATGGAAATTGTATCTAGGGATCTCTTGCTAAAATATGTCCAGCTGCATGGACTACAGGCCTTAGAGGAAAAGTTAATGGACTGGAGGCCTTACAAGACCTCTATAAGGGACCTTTCGCTAATTTACTTTTTTTTTTTTTGTCATTTTGTACTTCTACGCTCAACTCCCTCCTCGTTTTCTCTCTTGATTTGACTCTTACTTTTATTTCATTCTAGCCTTTGCAAAAACAAATGAGCCCTGAAGTATCAACCCAAGGTCTAGACCAGTAGCTCAACCTAGCAATAAAAAAAAAAGGGTGATATTCAGTTATTCACCTAATTAAGTTAAATGTTCATTTTTTTTTCTATAGCTGAACTTTACTATGACGAAAGTGCTCTTATTGACAACAAGGTGTTGCTCAATTGGTTGGCAACCCCGCATGTCACCTAGCTACCTAAGGATCATCCCTAGGCATGCCATGCTTCCCACTTTGTAGGCTTCTCTTCCCACTTGTGTGTGTTAGCTCATAAAAAATAAAATTTCAGAAGATTGGGCCATGCACAGGGGCCTATGAAGCATAATTAGGGCAATTATAAAGTCAAACAAGGACTCATGAAGTATGATCAGAATCTACAAGGTCAAATCGGGGGGTCATAGTTGCCTCTTTCTGTCAATTTATCAAGTCAAGTGTTGAAAAATACAAGGAGAAATCATTAAAATGATGTTGAAGCATTGCCAACCTCAAAGACCCAAAAATCAAGTGAATTAAAAGCCATTTTAAGTCATAGCTATGCAAATAATGCATGTTTTGGTGGGCCTTACTTCATGATGATCAAGCAATCCAAAGGCTCCAAATGTAATGTAAAACCAACAAAGAGGGTGTCAAGAACCTTCCCTCATAATTTCAGAACAAACGAAGTTAAAAGTCTTTTTTTTATCCCTCATGTATTTTGTAACCCTTTGTCATTTCCTCACTTCAAATGAATCTCACATGTTTCAAGTCATCATGGCACACGCGTTCCAATTCATGTGTAACATGTGGCACTCAAATTTGACCATGTCAAATTCAATAAAATGCCAAAAAGGAATCATATGTATCTCAAGTCAAATTTCGACATGTGAGGCTTATGCGGACCATTTCTCCACAGCCCCTCCTTGTTTTTCAACCACCATTTTGGCAATTGGGAGTGGGAAAACCACGTTCAACATCATGGGGTCACAAATAACCACCTGCCCGTTGCGGAGTCAAGAATTTCTCTCAGGAGGGACAAAGATTGTCAACTTACATAATGTTAGTAATTGTTTTGCCGCATTTTTCTTACTATTAACAATCACAGAAAGAAGAAAAGATGTATGAATATTGTAGGAAAAGTAACAAGACGCATAAAAATAAATAGTTGTAGATCAATCAACAAAAGATGTTTTTTTTTTTTTTTCACAATTGTTCTTGATGAGTTTTCATATTCTGAAAGTGTTGGATGATTGCCTCATTATCTATGTTATTAAAATCTCTTTCTCGATGTATGTAACCAGGCAGTCATTCATCCATTTATCTCCTATTCGCTTCCACAATCGAGTTTTTACAATGTGCATAACAGAAAATGCCCTCTCAAGAGTGGCAGTGGTAACCAGTAAGATTAGTGACAATTTAATAAGCAAGTAAACTAATGGATATAAAATAACCTTTTCTGTCTCAATCATCTTCCTAGCAAGATAGCTAATCTTGTTTACTTCTGAAGGATATGTAAAAAAAAAAAATGGACATGTATCAAAAGGAACTTAGAAAAAACAATTACAATTATGAAAGCATAATATTCATTCATGTAGGAAAACATTAAAAATAAAAAACAATGACAACCATCACTCCATCATTCCATCAATAATGCAATGTAAAAATAATATAAAAAGTAAAAATAAGTTGTAATCACATTCACTACATCACCCATCAATGATGTAGACATATACTCTATAAAGGAAGAAGCTACCCTAGAAAGTAAGAAGCTTATTTAAGCTGGAGAATGGGTTTGTACTTGACTTGAGCCTTAAAATGGAATTGTTCTTTTGACTAGAGTAGAAACGCCAATTAAGACAATGGGGAATGGTTACTGTCGTGCAATAGATGATGACAATGGGAATATAAAATATGAAAAGACAATAAAAAAGAAATGTGAAAAGACATCTTGTATAAAAAGACAAGCTTTCCCTCTCTTTTCTTCTTTTGCAACACTTAAATATTGAGAAGGGCATTTAGTGAAATGACAAAGTAACCCACAATAAAATTTAAATCCCAAGGCATATTCAGAAAAATAAAAAATCTGAGAATGGGCGATATAAGGAAAAACCCATAACAATTCCAAAATCACTTACGTATCCCAAAAAGACAGGAAATTCGAGGAGGGCAACCCTCCCTCCGCTATTGCCACCTGCAACCTCCATTTTTACAAGATGCACAATTGCGCACACCCCACCCCCGTCCACGTAGTTTATGTGATTACATCTTCCAAAAATTGATTTTTAATGGATAAAGTGGGAGAAACATGGGCCATTTCAAGCCAAAAAAAGGAATCAGAATCCGGTCCAAAAGCAAGTGCAAAACATTGCTAAAATTCTAATGCAAAACAAAGGAGAAAGAAGAAGTTACTTGTGTAAGAAAGAAGAAGAAGCTTTGCAACAGTTCCAACTTAGCCCATGTTTGGTATCTCTATTTCATGCCTCTATTTCTCTAAATGTCTAAATCGGATCGAGGTTTGAACAATTAGAGCGTTTGGCACAAGATTTTAGACTCTGTCATCTTTAGACAATTAGATGCAATCCTCTAAAATCCAAATGTTCCAAAAGTGGGTAGATGAGAAATAGAGCTTTTGGGTCTTAAAAATATAGAGGCGAGTGATATTTAAAATAGATTCGTGTGTTACCAAACACGTTTTTTTTTATTATCTTATTCTAGCCTCTTTTTTTATGGCTCTTTTTTTAATGGCTCTATTTTAGATGGATTTGTCAAAAAAAGAGTAGAAATACCAAACAAGCCTTTAGTCTCCTATGACCCTTAATGTGCTTAGAACCTGCGGGGTATTCCCCTGGAAGGGGTTTTTACTTCCAAAATGATGTTAAATTCCTCCCATTACCTTTACATTTTGGTTCTTTGTTTACCTGGGGAGAAAGTGGCTCTATATCAAAATTTCATCATGTAAATTGTCTTCACTACAACCAATAAAAACAAATCGACCTAAGTGATGTGATGAAAGGAGCCACATTTGGACCAAAACTCCGACTACCCACAGGGATGCCAGCTTTGAGGGCTAAGCCTGAAATTGGCAAAGAAATTTGAAATTACAAGGAATTGGGTTCCTATGCATCTTATGGTTTTCGAGACCTGAAAATGGCCTTTGACGCCCTTTTTCCACTTTCTATGGCTTCTTCATTGTCAAAATGTAATTTAAATGTGTAATTTTGTGTATTGGATGACAATTAGTGGGGTCATATGTTCTAGAAATGACCTGTCACATACGAGTCTGAAGGTCTAGCCCATTACCTCTTGAGATAAATTAATATTCTTCCTTGAAAAATGAAATGCAATGACAAATACATTTCCACATTGTGTCTTCCCTCTGTCTTAGGTCAAGTACATTCTTTTATTTTAATAAGTATCTGCTAGTTTCTAGGATAGTATCTTCCCTGTCCGTGGAATTGCTAGAAAAAACAGCCGAACAATGTGGGTTATCCATCCTGCTTTGTGGGTTTCCTATTTCCACTTGTGTGGGCTCTCTTTCCCCATAGTTTGACTCTCTTGTATCCCAACCCCCCAGGCTAAGATACAAAAAAAGAAAAAAAAAAAGTTGTAATATCCCGTACCACGTGGGGAATTGAGATGGGAAACAATTAGTAGAAGGGCCCAGGTGGGACAATTAGACCTTGGTTGTTTTTAATTTAGTTGTTTTAAATCCTTAATGGATTAGAAGAGGCCACGTGAGTTAGTCTTAGGATAAGAGAAGACTTATACATCAACCCAACTTAGTGGCTTGCGTGAGTGATGGAATTGCTTTTCTGGGCGTGGCGCTACAGAGGTTAGCGGACATGAGAGTCCGTGGGGTTCAACCCTTTCGCGACCGGTGTCGGAATGCGAACATCAACATTTTTTTGTATGGGTATGCCAAATTTTCTACTCTACTTGGAATTGACAAGTGGTGGTCCGTAGATCCACCTTCGCAAGTAGAAAAGGAAATCAACTTTTTTCAAGTTTTCCATTGCATATATATTTAAGAAAAGAGACATGGTTTGTTAGCCGTGAAAAGCGATTTTTTCCGTTAAAGGCGATTTACAATTCTTATCAATAATGAAAGACAAGAGTTGTGATTTTTTTTATGTTTCTTTAGAAAAATACAAAATATAATGAAAAAGCAAAAAAAGGGGATCTAACTTCTCAGGAGATTGTGGGAACTCATTCAGATTGACGGTCACAAGTCATGTGTGGACTTCGCCATCATCCTTCGAATGAGAAGAGTGGTTGCTCTTGATTCGCTTGGCTTGGCTTAAACATCAGATTTTTAGAGGACAAAGACCAAGAAGAGGTCCTATGTCCAATAAAAAGCCGAGTAGATGGTCGAAAAGCCACATCTAAGACATAGAGGAGAAAGGAGAGGTCCTTGGGGGGAAGTGACCCCTCAAGGGACTTTGGTCACCTTGTTGTTGCGGTCGCTGTAGAACTTCTTTAAGGGAGGAGAGGTCGTTATAGTAACTTCTACGGAGCTTTCTCTTTTTGTATAGATTTTTCGGATTGATTTTCTGATCTTTCTGGATCGATTTCCTGATGATTTTTTTGGATTTGTTTCCTTTGGAATGATCCTCTTTTTATAGGCCTTTGGTAGCCATTAGGTGGGTTTTGGGGCTTTAAATGTATTAAAGCCACATAATGAGAGGAGTTATATGATTTAATTCATTATTTTTGTAACTCTTTTTCCTTGGCTTCTGATTGGCCGATAGAGAATTAAGGGCCTTTAATCGCCTTTAAGCTTCATGATGAGAGAAGTTACATGGTCTAATATCGTGTTTATGGCTGACTTGTAACTCCCATTTGCTTGCTTCTAATTGGGCACTCCAAAATAACGAGTTAATGACCGCATTAATTTGTCATAAAATGGGTCATTTAACTGCATTAAATTGTCATTAAGGCGCTTGAAGAGCCATTCTGCGTCTTTTGGAATTCTTCTTGTGATGGTTGTCAATGCATCTTCATGTTAATCGATATCGGATGACCATGAAACTTTAGACATTGATTGCTACCAGTGAGCCGGTGTCATTTGTCCTGTCGATTTCTTGATTGATCGAGCAGAAAGTGTGCTTTTTTTGTCTGCCGATTGGCGATTTCGAAGCGATCAATGATGATATGATGCTCTTGACGGCAGATCCGTGATGTGGACGAAGATCGATGGATTGCGCGCATCAAAAGTCAAAATTTTGGAAAACCACAGGGGCTGAACATCTCGAAATGCGAAAAGCGACCGAAAAACGACCATTCGGCGTAAATCCGGCGACCTGGACTTCCAGGGTCGCCGGCGACCATGGGGGGTTTTCCCATTTTAGTCACCGTTTTTCGGCTGTTTCTCTGGTTTTTCCGATTCTTTTTTCTTCGGTATTTTTTCTGACATTTTTGTACATGTTTTGGCCTGATTTCCCTGCAGAAAACTTGATGAGAAGCCTTGCATATTGGGGAGCAAAGTTTCCGATTTTCTGGAAAAGCCGAAGAATTTGTCGTGCAGAGCCGCCGATTTGCTGTCAGAAGCCAAAACTAGGTCAAACGAATTCGGAATGACCTAATATTTGAGGTGAAGCCTCTTGAGCAATAAATAAGGCCAACCATAGGCTTTTGTTTGGGTTTTGAAGTTGTGTGGGGTCTTCTCGCCAGTAAACTTGATTTTGTTGCGAGGGAGATGCCGCACTTTGATGTGTGGTCAACCGATGTCCGATTGACCTGAAATTTGACGGGGAGCCTATTGGAGTCATTTTGAGACGATCCATTAGCTTTGATTTGGAAATCATGGTCTCGGGGAGCTCCGCCGCCGGGAGGCCTGATTTGGCTTTCGAGAGTCAAAGTCCTGTCAGATGTTGTCGAAATGACCTGAAATTTGTCATGTAGCCTTTTGGAAGCCTTTTGAAGTCACCCATGTGCTCTGTTTGATGAGTGATGGTCTCAGTGATTCTCACTGCCGAGAGGCTTGATTTTACTATTCAAGGGTTGATGTAGGTGTTAGATTGTATGGATTCAATCCATCAGAAAATGTAATAAATTGATTAATTTCTTTATTCATCAATAAAATTTTTCTTTCCTTTAATGAGATGAATGATATTTTATTACTTAATACACATGACCAATACATATGACATGATGTTTCATGAGATGAACCGGGTCCCATTACTATATTAAATGTGATATATGTGTATAGATGAGATCCATATACGGGAGACATGTGTTACAAATCTTATACTTAAATATATTCACAACCAGTGATGAGACTGGGCATCTCATCTGATAAGGTTGCAACACTTTGATCACTATAAGATAGTGCGATTTATCTTGATTATCAGAATGTAAGATTCTGGATCATGGTGCTGGTACATTTGATGTATTGAAGGACCATGAGAAGCACCTTATGGAATACAATCTTGAATTTAAGGTATACTCTCATAATTTCCTAGCAATAGGCTCTTAATCATGAGACATTGATGAACTTAAGTTTATATCTATTCATCTGTTTTGATTCACCAATGAGTGAGGCGAACTGTAGGTCAACACCTCGGTGTCTTGAGTATATGGTAGTAGAACTGTAGGAACATCCAATGGTCAAGATGGAATCTATCTATATTATCCCCTTGTGACAATTATTGGATATGTTATTAGTAAGTGCGCGCCATCTCGATTAAGAGTTAATTGGATGGTTCTGATGATCACTGTGATTAATTGGGGCGCAAGGATAATAAGATTTGGATCTAAGATTGGAAGTGACAGATTTGATCCAATTGATCCATGGATATTGATAGAGGGGCCTACCTGTGGTAATTGGAAAGTTTATAGTCTTCTTTGTAATTTATTCCTAAGACTGAAGTGTAATTGCATTTATATAGTGGTGTTATTTGCAATTAACCATGGGCCCAGATTGCACATGAGATGTGTGGTCTCGATGTCCCAATTGGAGCCAGTTTTCTATGGAATCCCTACTGGTCCCCACGCTAGCCCAAGTTATTAAAAAGATACTAATCATACTTGAACTCTAAAAGGAATGTATTAGAAAGTTACTATTTCTATTTGGAAGTAGGACTTCTAATAGTGGTAATAGTAAGTTACTAATTGTTGTGGAAGTGAGACATCTATAGTAATTAGAAAGGAAAAGGTTACTAATTTGCAATGGGAGTTGGACTTCTATTTATATTATTAAAAGAGGAGGTTTGTCAAGCTATAAAAGGGGAGCAAAGGGGCTGGGACGTCCAACCTTGGAATTCACACCCAGTCCCCTTTGTGCAAGAGTTGCACATCTCTCCTCTCTGTCTCTTCTTGTTCTCTTCTAGTTCCTTAGAGCTTCTAGTTGGGTTTTCTCTTGAAGTTTCCACCAATCTTCTTGAGAAAAAAGATCTGATAGTGGGTCATAGCGTGGAAGAAAATTAGGTCTTGGAGATCCTAATTAGTTACAAAGAAAGAGTTTCTTCAACTAGCAAGTCTTCTTCTTCATTAGAGCACTACCGGGCTCCAAAGGTATAATCTACTTCTTTATTTTTGTGGATTATTTTGGTTGCATGGTGTTGCTGATTTCTATTTTTTAGATAGAATTTATTGCTGTACATGATTGATGAGATGGAGGGATTGCATCATAGATGTCGTTTATGGCCTTATAGGTACTTGATCTCTGAGTTAAGTGGGTCAAAAGTTTTAAAAATCTATCCACAAGGCCCACCTACTTCAAACAGTAGGGTCAAATGTTGTCGATTTGACTTGAAACTTGCCATGGAGCCTTTTGGATGTATTTTGAGACCATCCATAGACTCCGATCAAAAATCTGGTGTCTTTGACGTTGTTGCCACCGAGGGCTCCTTTTCAGCTGCTGGAGGAGTGAAGTTAAAAACCAATTATGTCGAAATGATCCGAAACTTCATGTGTAATCTTCTTTTGGCTACTTTGAAGAATCTTGCTGTTTTTGTTTGATTCTAACAAGATTTGACGCTTGAAGTAGTATTGCCTGTTTGTGGTAGGATGGGGCTTCATGTAGCTTCTAGATGTTGAAGAGGCAAAGTGACATTTTTGGTGTCAACAAATGCCCCCTCGAGGTACAGCGATGAGTTGCATAAATTTTGAAGTCAATATGCCTCGAAGAGAAGTTTGAAGGAGAACTTCTGACTTGACCAAGAGTCTTTGAGCAGTTTTCTTTCTTTGTTTTTATTATTATTTTTTTTTAGTAGGGTAGCCTTTTGAGTTTTCAAGGGGATTTTATGGTAGTAGAAGGGATCATGTACAATCTCAAGGCAAAGTTTTGAAAATGACATGAGGGATTTGGATTTGGATTTTGGATTTTGGGTGTTCCTTTTGACCTTGTGAACCTATGGGCTTTATGTGGCGCATCAACAGTCAAATTTTTTTTTCTTTTTGCTTTTTGACCTTATGACCTAACAAGCTATATGTGGCAGGTTAGGGGGTCGGGGTTTGATTTTTTATTTTGACCTTGTAATCCAACAAGCTGTATGTTGCAAGTTGGGGGGGGGGGGTGGGTGTGGGTGCGGGGCAGATTTGGTCTTGACCTTGTGACCTAACAAGTTGTATGTGGCAAGTTAGGGGGTCAGGTTTGGTTTTTGGTCACTCTTTGGGACTATTTTGGATCCATTGGAGTGGTTTGGATTTTTATGGAATGTCAATTTTAAGATTTTGGCTCAATTTGGTATATGAGGTTGGACGGTTCTGAATTTTGGAAGCTCATGAGGCTTGGATTTTTTTTGTGTGGTCCAATTAACTCAAAAGAGGCATAAATTTTTTTTGTATGCTCTTGGTAAGAGGATTTTTTATAGGAAGCCCCTTTTAGTGCCTATGTGGTCAAACCTGGCTCATATGAGCTAACCCATGGGAGACCTTAAGCTTTTAAGATAGCTTAGATCTCATGTGGTGTCATTTTGTAAAGAGTATTTAAAAATATCTCCTTTGGATAGAGACTATCTAAAAATATCCTTACTTGGAGAGGATCTCTCAAGTTTCTTTTCTTTTGGGAGAGATTTTCTCAAAGTATCTTTCTTTGGGAGAGAATCTCTCTAATTCCCTTTCTTGTGGGGAGAATCTCTCAAAGTATCTTTCTTTTGGAAAAGAAATCCTTCAAAGTATCTTTCTTTTGGGAAGGTTGTTAATTTGTAGCACTTACCTCCTTGCTTTTCTCCTTGTTTCCTTCTTTGCCTTGCTCTCTTCTATAAAAGCAAAGGGGGATTAGATCTCTTGCTTTTGTTGCTTTCTTTTGCAAAAACCTTCAAGAGTGCTTCAAGACCAGGAGTTCTTCTTCTTCAATGATCTTCAAGCTTTCCTTCTTCTTCTCCATCAATGGCTTCAGGTAAGTCTTCTCTTCCAAGAAAACTCTATTGTAGAAGTAGGAGGCAAAAAAAGTTCTTATTTCCTTTTTTTTTTTTTTTTGTTCTTCACATTTTTTTTCTCTTTTTTTCACATGTTTTTTTTTTCTTTTTTTTTTTGTGGCTGTACGAACAATGCCGTACGGACTTCGTCATACAACCACATGGCAGTGGGCCATGGCCTGTGGGCCAGTCCATTTTTTTTCATCTTTTTTTGTTTTTCTCCCCCCCTTTTTTTTGAGGATTTTTCTTTTTTGTTTTTTTTTTTTGCTCACCATGATAATGAAGTTTATGCAAATCAAGAAGTTCATGCATTTTTCTCTTCTCCTTTTTTTTTTTTTTGATGCATCAAATAAAAGGCTAGAGTTTCTAGGTCAAGCCAACATGAGTTTTGGCTTCGACAAAATTTGATTGGTTTTGACCAAGTTGGGTTGGAATTGGTCAAACTTTTTTCAAGAGTTTCCTAGCATCTAATGCACGACAATATCCTTTCTATGCATGATTTTTTGTAAATTGAATTGGGAGCATGATATGATAATGTATACCTGAAAATCTTTACAAGTTTTGGAGTTTGGAGTTCGCAGTAATGTTGACCCCATTCCCAATCTAGTGGAGATTTGAGAAACTTTGCAAGTTTTGGAGCTCGCAGCAATGTTGAGCCCATCTTCAAGCTTTCTATCTCTTTTGGGGTATTTCCGTTTTCTTCGAAATTGTCCCAGAACCATGCCAAAATTTCGCTAGGTCTTTTAGATAAATTCTGTCATTTTGATGATTGATCTTTTTCTTTTCCAACCTTTGCAGGTGGTTCCTCCAAAACTGACAAGGGTAAGGGGCTTGTTATTGGCGCACATTGTTATCTTGCTAGATCTTCCAATGCGGCCGTTCAACAGGCCTGGGAAAAGGTCTAGTATGTGAAGAGAAACTTGGAAGAGTGTGACTCCCTCAACTAGGATGAGATGAGGCAGCGATTGATCACCCTCAAGGATGAGGAGTTTTATAAGATTATGGTAAGCAATCGTCCTTGGGTCATGAACGATCATAGCGTTGTGCCCAAGCCTACCTTTCTCTTTGGTGATGCAATCCCTGACGACATGATATACCAGGAGGAGATGTTTTCAACTAATGGTGAGGAGAGGACTGCTGCTACCTGGCTGACTTTCGATCGTACTATCTCGATCATGAGCCTTTCTCCGACATGATCTAAGAGGGAGGATCCTCTAAGCTAGGTGAAAAGGACAAATGTGATCAAGACTGGTATTTTTGTTGGCGGTCCTTCCGGATATGCGGAGAAGTCGCCGGCCCATATGGACACATTGATGCCGGCCAGTGGCTATCAGGGTTCTGATCATCCGGCGGTAGATTTGAAACAGGTGGGCCTTGGTATTTTCAGCGGTGACGGAAGTAATTGGGTGAAGCCTTTTCGAATTCGTGGCCGTTTCAGTGCTGACTTAGATTGGGAGTCATGGACTGATCGCGTCCAGCTGACTGGTGGCGCCATTCGGAAGGAAGCTGGGATCTTTGATGCTGTCCACGCTTTTAGGGAGACAGTGATCTTTTCCGACGAGGCCTTCATGGCTATGTTGGAGTCGTTCCTTCCACAAACCAATACCTTCGTTGTCACGAATGGTGAGATTGGTTTTTCTCTGAAGGAGTTGAGCGCCCAGAGATGAGTGCCATCACTAGGTTGCCTATCCTTGGCAAACTCTATGAGGAGTTCATGCCTATTGATAGCGTCCTTGAGGAGCAATCCGAGGAGTTTAGGCTTTTTGACTTTAATCTTGTTGCCTTCTATGATTTTTTGAAGGAGAAGGAGGGCTCGAAAGTCAAGTCCAGTAGTTAGAGGAGTTTTAGCTCTTCGTTCCCTAACTTCTTTGACAGCAGAGAGTCTTTTGACAACGCGACCCAGGAAGCCAGAGCTAAGAATCTGGGTTCGAAGAAGACTTCTGTCATGCGAGAAGACTTGAAGGACTTATTTGCGAGCACAGGTGCCATTTGTTCTAACATTGCGCTGCAGAGAGATCTCGCTGGTTACCTCACTTACTGGCTGGGTGAGGCTGTCTTTGCTGGTGGAGATGTAACGTACATCAAGCCACATTGTATTTATCCGGCTTGTCAGATGGCGTTTGGTAGCAGCTCGCTTTGGTACCTGCTCTTTACTCCTATTTGTGCATTGAGCTGTAGGCTGCTGCTTTCTTGGTTCGGCTAGGGCTCCCTATGAATAGGGTCTTTTTAGCCCATATTTTTTATTCGTGGTATGTATACCACTGTCTTGGCTTCCATCAGCTGGGTGCTGCGCAGGATGATGACCCTTCCATCAGCTGTCTTTGAAATCTCTTTTGTTTATTCGCATGAGGATCCGACGGTACAGGGACGTCGATATAGGACAATCTTTAGTGAAGCTTTCTCCGGAGTTGCGGAAAAAGGTTTTTGATTTTGGCGCCTCCCTCGATTCCACCAGGGCAGGGTCGGGAAGACATTACTCCTTAACCAATGCAGAGAGGGGGTGGCTGTTTAACATACATGTCAGTACAATGGTGTACCGTAGACATCTTTTCGTCGACATCCAACCATATGTCCCATCCCGATTTGCGCTGTAGTTGGGATTCTCTCAAGGCGTTGGTGGAGCGCCTCTGAGCATAGTGAAGCATTTTGGAGTCTTATAGGATGACAAAAATGCATAGGCTTTTTATAGTGCGAAAGACACTTCGACCACGATTTCTTATCCTGAGCTGTCTACTTTCCGGACTACCGGCTTCACGAAGTGGTTCGTGGAGTACTTTTTGGTGTACCGGGGGCTTTCCAAGAGGAGCTTGATGTTAAGCAATCTTCTGGGAAGGGCCTCGGGAAATCATATGGCGTCCGGCGAGAGGAAGTTTTATCCTTCCTTTCTGGAGAAAAGCATAAGATAGGCTTTCTCGGTAAGCAGGGCGTCATCGGTTCTGAAACTGTCCGGGAAGTACCTGGGGAGGCTTTAGAGCAACTGGAGGAGGAGGAAGCTGAGCTTGACGCTTGGATGCAAGAGGAGCAGAGATGAGCTTCCATGGAATCTACTGGTAAGAGTAGACCATCCAGTGAGGGGTCAAGTGAGAGACCTTACTTCGACAGTGGGGCAGGTTCTTCGAGCAAACCAACCCACAGAGGCAAGAGGAGGAGAGGGCAACGCCGTAGCATGGGACAACGCGAAGACTCTCTTGGTTTGGAAGTCCCTCTCACTGTCAATGAGGAGGTGTCAGGAAATGTTGAAGAACCTCTGGAAAAGAGGAGCCGAGAAGAAGAGACCATTGGTGAAGGTATGATTCTTCCTCTTTCTATTTCTTTCATTAAGATTTTCTTGTTTTGATTTGCCTTTTCCCCTCTTTTGCAACAGAGGAAGAGGATTTGGTGATGGCTGAGGTTCCAGCCGATGAGGCGGTGACGGATCTAATTGTGGCATCTGAAGAAGAACCGAGGTACTCTAGAGCGATTCCAGAATCTCCATCTGGTATGATTTCTTTGTGTTTTCATTTTTTTTGTCTGTGCCGTCATTTGTTAACATATTACTTGTTTTCTTGTCAGTTGACTTGCCATAGGATTCTGAAGACTTTGAACCATCCATGGATGCAACTTTTGGCGATGCTTCAGATGAGTTCATGGAGGCAGAGAGTACTCCACCAGTCGTCGAAGAAGGTACTTTATAATAATAACCCTGGTGATAATGACTTTCTCAACAGAATCGTATTCATACCTTTTTGTATTTCATTGGCAGGTTGTGAAGTGACAGGAGAGATCTCATCACTTTCTTTAGAACCAGAGCAAAGGGTGCAAGAGGTTGATCCAGAGGTAAGGGTTTCTACAACCAGTTCTGACACGGTAGAGGTGAGTCCTTGTGCTGAGATTCCTCCCCCAGTGGCTCTGATTGAAAAGAGTTTTCTGATTACTCTTCCAACGGGGCATGGCATGGGTAGCCGACCGACGGAGCGGGGTGAATCTTCATCTGGGCCATCCCTTTGGTTTGCGAAAAAGGTGCTGGCACGTGTTTTGAGCTCCTGGATTGAGACTCTCCTTTCTGGTCACTTGGATGTCGGATTTGGCATGATCAAGCATGTACAAGAGATTGTCGATGACAGCGAAGAGGTTGGTCTGGACGTCACAGGTGCTAGGGTGATCGTTGACAGGATCATTGCTCTGGGCGACAAGTGGTCCGAGACTAGTGATTTTCCTGATGATGACTTCTTCAAAGGGATGTTTCTGGACCCCGCTAACAAAGCCAAGTCTGAGAAGGATGAGACCAAGCGGTGTAGGAAGCAGTTTGTCCGAGAGAGGAACGTCATCGAGTTGACCATGATCGAGCTGAGGCATGACATTGAACGCCTTAATAGGGAGGTCATTGAAGCCAAGCGACGTCTTAAGCAATTAGAGGCGCAAGTTGCGGCCAAGTGGGCTGCTTTAGCATAGGCTCGCGCCAGGGAGAGGATCTGGGTTCGCCAGGTTGGAGACACCGATCGTGTTCTCCAAGAGAGGACTCAAGAACACGTGCAATGGCGAACTGCTTGGGAGAAGCTTCCCGGTGTTGAAGATGGGTTAGATCATTCTGTCGCATTTTATGAAAAAATTTGGATGGAGCCTGCCTTTGAAGCTTTGACTGCTAAGGGTAGGAGTTTGCTTGAGGAGTTGAATCTTTGGCTGGGGGCAATGTTAGACTGAGCTCCTGACTTCTTTTGTAACAAACTCTATTTTGAGGTGTTTTGGACCTCGGCTTTTTTTTTTTTTAAATTTGGGTTGTGGAAAAGAAAAGAGTGTGTGTCGCATATATTGAGGCGATGTATGATAGAGTCGTGACATCTATAAGAACGACTGACAGAGAGTTTAGAGTTTCCTATCATGTTTGGTCTACACCAAGGCTCAGCTTTAAGCCCGTACTTGTTTGCCCTAGTTATGGATGAGATTACAAGACATATCCAGGATGAGGTGCCGTGGTATATGCTATTTGCAGATGACATTATTTTAGTGGATGAGACGAGAGAAGGAGTGAATGCTAAGCTAGAATTGTGGCGGAAAACTTTAGAGACTAAAGGGTTTAGGCTAAGTCGATGCAAAATCGGAATACATGGAATGCAAGTTTAGTCAAAGTAGGACACCTGGTAACATAAAAGTAAGTTTGGGCACACAAGAGATTGTAGAGAAAGAAAGCTTTAGATACCTTGGATCTATGGTGCAACAGGATAGAGGGATTGATACCTATGTAAGTCACAGGATTTAGGCCGGGTGGACCAAATGGAGGAGTGCTTCGGGCGTCTTGTGTGATCGAAAAGTCCCCCTCAAGGTTAAAGGAAAGTGTTATAAGGTAGCGGTACACCCAGCGTTGTTATAAGGATCAGAGTGTTGGGCAGTAAAGCATAATCATGTTAAGAAGATGGAAGTTACGGAGATGAGAATATTAAGATGGATGTGCAGGATCACAAGGAGAGATATGATTAGAAACGAGGAGATTAGGGGCAAAGTAGGAATAGCACCGATTGAAGATAAAATGAGAGAAAATCAATTGAGATGGTTCGACCATGTTAAAAGGCGTCCAACGGAGGCACCTGTTAAAAGGTGTGAAAGCATGGAGATAGCCAGGAGTAAGAGAGGGAGAGGGATACCTAAGAGAAGTTGGAAAGAAACTATTAAATATGGCCTTGCCTACATGGATCTAACGGAGGACATGGCCCTAAATAGATTTGATTGGCGTCGTCAAATCCATATAGCCGACCCCACCTAGTGGGAAAAGGCTTGGTTTGGTTTGGTTTGGTTATTTGGGTTGTGGATATCAACTGAAATGTTGCATCTCCACGATTTTTGAAATTTTGCAAGTATCGACGAAATGTAGCTTCCTTGCGATTTTGAAAGTATCGAATGGGTTCGCCTCCTTCTGATTTTGAGTTTTGGGAGTATCGACTAAGTGTCACTTCCTCGCGATTTTTGAAAAACCATTTTTGTTTAAAGACACAAAGAGTCGTAAAGTTTGACCTAAAAACCATTTTTGGTGGTAAAAGTCAGGGTGGACAAGGGTGGAAATCCCTGAGTCCTGATTTTGTTTCAAACCATGAAATCTGGGTTCAAGGGTTGAAAATTTGGTCAAGTTAGGAAAAGGCTCCTAAACTCGGATTTTTTTTTTTAACAATGAAACGATGGAAGTAAGTATTGTTTTCAATCTTTAGAAATTCGAACATATGGATGAAAAATCTAAAATGAGTGGGTTTGACGAGCAAGTACCTGGGAATAGACTTTGGCCGTGCAGGCATTGCTTTGACCCAATGGCGTAAGTCTTCAAGGGTAATACTACTTTAAGAAGTTGCCGTTGATGGGCAACATACATCTATCACCCTCTATGTTTAGGAAAGCACATGCGCCGTTCGAGAAAACCTTGTCGATGACGTAGGGTCCCTCCTATTTTGGCTCAAATTTGCCTTTGGACTTATGAACGAAAACCATCGGTCCTTTTTACCGCAAGGATCAAGTCACCCTTTTTGTAGGCATGTTGTCGAACCTTTTTGTCGAAAGATTCTGCCATGCGATTAATGCTTTCTCTAGCTTCGAGCCATCTCTCGTCGAGATTGTCCAACTCTTGGAGTCTCAACTTGACATTGCTTTCTTGAGTCATGTCATTTTGCAAAGACAACCTTAGGGATGGAATTTGTACCTCCCAGGGGATGACAGCTTCGCATCGATAGATCAAGGAGAATGGTTTGTTATAGGTTGGTCCTCGAATGGTGGTCCGATAGGCCCACAAAACTTCAGAAAGATTGTCGCTCCAGTCTCTTTTGTGACTAGAGACCATTTTCTTGTGGATTTTGTAGAGTGTCTTGTTAAAGGCTTTTGCTAATCCGTTTGCTGCCGGATTATATGGAGTCGAAGAACAGCTTTGGATTTTGTATTTGTCGCAGAACCTGTAGAATTGGTGATCCCGGAATTGTGGTCTGTTATCACGGACGAATCTTTTAGGTATGCCAAAACGACAAATAATGTGGGTGCGCAAGAACTGAAGGACTGATGAGGTCTTCATATCGCCGAGCGCAAATGCTCATGACCACTTTGAGAAATAATCCGTAGCGGCGAAGATGAAGCGATGACCTTTGCTTGATGAGGGAGAGATAGGGCCTATGATGTCCATACCCCAGGCTTCGAAAGGCCATGAGATTGTTGTAGGGTGTAGCCAATTTTGGAGGCATATGAACATAGTCTCCATGAACTTGGCATTGTCGGCAGTGCTTAGCAAATCGCATAGCGTCAGCTATCATTGTAGGCCAATAATAATCTAACCTTTTTATCTGATCGTAGAGCTTAGAACCGGCTTGATGGGCTCCATAAAGACCAGCATGAACTTCTTTGAGCGATTCCTCGGCCTCTTGTTGTGACAAGCAGTGCAGAAGTACTCCGTCGAAGGATTTTCTATAAAGGATTTTTAAAGGAATATCCAAATGAAAGTTTGGGGCTTGTCTTTGAATGCTTACCATTCTTTTGGATCTTCAGGTAGGATTCCGAACATGACGTAATTAATGAACGAATCCCTTCAGTCGCCAATTGGAGGTCTGAGGATAGAGATTCGACTTCCAACCAGTTGGTGGCATTCAGCAACTGCTTGGTTTGTATTAAGAGGAGGGAGTATCTTTCTTTGACACATACTGTAATTTGCATGTTTTCCCCTTCCTGGATCGCCATGGATGCGGCAAATCCGGCCAGGGCATCTGCTCATCACTGAGGATGTGGGTGATGTGACAGATGTCAAACTTTTGCTGAAGCGATTGTGCCTTGTTGTAATAAGGCAACAAATCAGGCTTCCTGACTTCATATTTCTAATTTATCTGGTTGATGATTAGTTGAGAGTCTTCGAAGACTTCCAGCATGGTGATGCCGGATTCGATGGCTAGTTCCAATCCTACAATCAGAGTTTGGTATTCAGCTGCATTGTTTGAGCATGGTTCCAGTAGCGAGAAAACATGTGGAATCATGTATTTGTTGGGGCTAACAAAGAGGATGCCAACTCCTGAGATCAGTTTTCTTTTTTCATTTGTCCCGATTGCACCGTCAAAGCACATGTCCCTGAGGCTTTTGGTGAGGAAGTTTCCACATTGTAGACAGGTTCGTCTGGGAGATCATCTCTGAGTGGAGAATCTTTAGGTAATTGATGCTCTGCGAGAAAATCTGCTAGAGCTTGGCCTTTGATTACTTTTTGTGGTACATACCTGATATCAAATTGTGATAGGAGGATGGACCGTTTTGCTAGTAGGGCATTGAAAGAACTTGCTTTTGTGACAAGGACCTTCAAGAGGTTAATCCTTGAAATCAGGTAGACTTTGTTGGAAAGAAGGTAGTGACGCAGCTTTTGCATGACGAACATCACTACAAGGCATTCTTTTTCGACTGGAGAGTAGCGATGCTCCGCACCTACTAGCATTTGGCTAAAGTAGTATAAAGCAGCTTCTTTTCCTTCGTTATTCTCTTATGCTAGCAGAGTGCCCAAAGAATGGTCGATGGCTCTTGTGTACAAGATGAATGGTTTTCCAGCGATAGGGGCAGCCAACACTGGAGGTTTGGTCAGATATGACTTGATGTCTTGAAATGCAACTTCACATTCAGCGTCTCAAACAAAGTTCACACCTTTCTTCATTAACCGAGAGGTTTGGAGATGAACTGTCTGATGTGTGCCAATCTTCCTTGAAGTCTTTTCGGTTCTCTAAAGGTTCTTGGAGAGGGCATTTCTAGAATAGCCTTAACTTTGATGGTGTCAAGTTCTATTCTAGCTTTCTGAACTAGGAATCCGAGGAACTTACCTGACGAGATGCCGAAGAAGTAATTCAGAGGATTCATTCGTAGTTTGTGTTTGTGAAGTCGAAGGAAGACTTTCCGAAGGTCTTTCAGATGGTCTTCTTTACTTCTACTTTTGACAGCGAGGTTATCAACGTAACATTCAACCATCTTGTGCTGCATATCTTGGAATATCTTCATCATAGCCCTCTGATATGTGGCACCAGCATTTTTCAGATCAAATGGCATGACAGTGTAGCAATACACGCCAAATGGGATTCGAAATGATGTGTGTTTTTTATCTTCAGAATGCATTTTTATCTAACTGTAGCTAGAGAAGCAATCCATGAATGTCATTCGCTCGAATCTGCAGGTATTGTCAATCATAACCTCCGGTATGGGGAGCGGAAATTCATCTTTAGAACAAGCGCCATTCAGGTCTCTATAGTCAATACAAACCCTGATCTGCCCATTTTTCTTTGTCAGAGGGATGATGTTGGCCAACCATTCAGGATGCTGTTCCTCACGAATGAAGCCCACGCTTTTGAGTTTTTGAACTTCTTGTTGAATTTTATCCATCACGTTTGGACAGAATCTTCTGTGGCCTTGTTTGACAGGCCTGATGTCTTTTTGTAGATTGACTTTGTGGGCCGCTATTTTGGGGTCTAAACCAGGTAATTCAACATAAAACCTTGCAAAACAATCAACAAACTCACGAAGAAAAGTGATATACTCAGGTAACTCATCATCCTTTATATTCTTGCTTATGAATATAGGACGTGGGTTATCTGGCGTTCCCAAGTCTATCTTCTGAACAAGATCTTTTGTTAGAAGGTTCGAAGGTGGTTGCTCCACAATATTTTTGGAGGCTTCCAACTCAACGAAACCTTTCGAGGTACCAAGGACATTTTTAGACCAATGGCTGGCTTCTATCCATGGGTCTTCTGGATCGGTAATCTTCTCAAGACTTGTTATGAGATGGTCCCAATCGCCTGTTGAAACTGGGTCGAAGTATGGAACTTCTTTTGGAGACGATGGCTCTTCTGGATCAGAATACCATATGTCTGTATCATCGGACACTTTCTCTTCATCATTAGAGAAATCGTACCAATTGGAAGAGCTTCTCGGATCCTTGACGGGTGACTCTTCAAAGAGATATCCAGGGAGATCGATGTTTTCATGGACATGAGATGTTGAGGCTTGGTCTGCAAATCGACTTTTCATCCTTTGTGTCAATTGTCTCAAAAGAGTGTCGGGATCATACCCCAACCCATGTGAAGACTTTTCTACATGACCGTAGAGTCTCCAATCTTCCAGTTGGCTTTTGGTCAAGGCGGGCCCCAATGGTGTGAGAATACCACGACCTTCTCCCAATCCGACTGGATTTTGAGCGTCATAGCCCATTTTCTTTATAATAGCTTATGCCACAGGACTATATAGGGATAGTTGAGGCATACCTTCATTTTGGAAAGTTTCAAGGAAGGAATTTGATGAAGAAGCTTCGATCTGTGGAAGAAGATTGGCTTTTCTTCTGCTGAAGTTGCCGGAACGACGAAGGAAGCAGACGTAGGATCTTCTATGTTAGCAAGTGTCTCCATTGGGGGTAGAGCAGGCTAAACTTGCTGAGTATCATCTTGGCTTGACGGTGTGTTGTCTTCTGGCTCTGACTCTGAATCCATGTCTTGCATGATAGACACGAAAGAGACAACAAGCTTGCCCCCAGACTTTTGCTTTGTCTTCTTTGCTTTGGTTGTGATGACCAAAGGCTTCAAAGATTTGAGAGTGATTGAGAGTGATAATGAAGGGATATTGACTACTCTCTTCGGATTTTCCAGAGGGCTTGTTTTCTTCTGGTGATTGTTAAGGAGCCTTGCCTTTGTCTTTATGGAGATTTTCGGCAAAAGGTGTTATTTCTTGCTCATCTTCTTCCTTTTCGCCTTTGTACATCTGGGAATCTGCAAAATGGACTTCTTTACCTTTGAAGGGTTTTCTGTTTGCAAACACCCGATGTATCATGCCATCGTTGCCAATGAACTTGATACATTGATGTAGAGTTGAAGGGACAACACTGTTCTCGTGTATCCAAGGGCGTCCGAGAAGGATGTTGTAGCATGAAGGGGTTTTTATTGCATACACAGTGACTTCAGAGATAAGGTCACCAATTTACAACTTAAACCTAATTTTGCCAATAGGCCTTTGAGTGCTCCCATCGTATCCAAAGATGGATACGGATGTGTGGCTCAGCTTACTGGGTGGAATACCCAATTCTTCAAGAGCCGAATGAAGTGGAGATGAGGTTGAGTGCAGAACCTAGGTCGTTCTAGACTCTGTGTATTGGCATTTCCTTGATGTACCCTGTGAAATACAAGGGTCAGTTGTGCCTTGTTTCGCCAAATAGGAGGTCTTCCTTAGTGAAGGCGATGGTTGCTTTTGCTGTTTTTTGAACCGAGAGGCATTAAATGCAAGATCCCTCAGTTTTCTTCTTTTCTCCTTTTGAGGAAGTTTTTGATTTTTTGACCCTATAGTCCATTTCAATTTGTAGGACTTGTGGGGCATGTTTGTCGACATCCACATTCAGCATTTGTAATTCTGAAATTAGATTATCACGATTGTGTGGAGATATTTGTAATAAATCTAGGATGTGAAATCTTGCAGGTATGTGTTTGAAGTGCTCAATCAAGTCATACTTGAAAGCCTCCTTCGGGCCTGCATGTTCATTATTGTTGCCACTTGGGGCGTTTAAAATGTCTTTTCCCAAAGGATTTACATAAGTAGAAGAAGATTAGTTGTAATTTTTGTGCTAGTCCCGGCCAGAACGGGTACCTCTACCAACTTCGAGTGCTTCTTGAAAAAGGTCTTCATTTGGAAGATCATCCTTGGGATCAAGGGGTCGATCCTTCTCATTTACTAAAGATGTGTCTGCAGCAGAGTTGACATCCTCAGTGATTGCGTTGCATGGAGCATTTTCCGGGTACAAGTCCTGAACAACATCCAACAATTTTTATTCTTTGTTGATCAATTCGTCGGCCCAAGCATCATTAACTGGAGCTTCTTCACGATGATCAATCAAGAGAGATGTGAACTCTAATGTCAATATCTCAGGAGACAAAGTCTGAGAAGGCGACATCTCAGTGGAAGTCACTTGAGAAGAAATAGCACCAGAGGATATACTACCAGATGTGGTTTGAGATTAAGTTGCCTCAACAGATGAGGCTTCGGAGGAACTATGATCCCGAGCTATCACATTGCAGGCTACTCCGATAGGAGACATCCCCCGAATGGACTGTTGGGAGTCGACTCATCCTTGGATGTAAGAGGATCATCATCTATTCAACAGTTTTCTCCATTTTCAGGAGTTGAGGGAGGAGGTACCTGGTGGTCTTCAAGGACTTCTGTTTCTACATTTTGATTGTGACGAAGCTCGTTGATGTGATCTTGCTCTTGTTCTATGGCAAGATGCTGCAAGATCCTCACATATTCTTCAAGATCAGGCATGGGAGCCAAATCTTCTTCTTCGTCTGCTCCTTGTGGTTCAACATAGTTAGGTTCCACTGGAGCAATAATGGGTGTTGGGTCAACAACATTCTCTTGAACAATCTCTTGGTCTTCTTCATCATCAGACCAGGATCCTTGTGGCTGTAAGGGGTTATACCAGATTACTGGCATAAGGTGAGTTCCAGGAACCCATTCTTCATCGGAGAGGTATTCTCCTGTTTCAAAGGATTCCTCCCATTCGTCGGTGTCACTAGACTCGTATCCACTCATGGAGAATCCAACTACCGAATTGCAAGAGTATGATGCCCCCTGCGTGGTTTCATTTCTGAATTGAGGTGGCATGACATCACTGAGAGTGGATTTTCTTACTGCCTTTGAAGTTTCGGGAAGGGATTTTTCTGTTGCCCCTAGCGAAACAGTAGAGGAAGTCTCTGCCTCTTCATGGACTTCTTGTTTTGGTTGAGCTTTCTCCTGCTGTTTGAGCTTGAGGAGATGTCCCTTAGCTTGCTTTCGCTGTCGAGTTGTCGGCTTTGTTTTGACAACCTTCCAGTTTTTATCTTCTAGGAGATTAGGATGCACCCATAGTGGGTTGCCCGTCTGGTGCTAGGTAAGGAACCAGCTCTTGGGTCGCTTGAATTCTTTTTATCACCTTGAACGAAGTAGTGATCTTCTTCTTTGGTGATTTGGATGTTTGTCCACATGACACTATGTTGACGGAGGTAGACTCGTAGTTTTTGTCAAAGGTGATGACTCCGTTTTTCCACATCTCGTTTATCTTCTCTCTCACAACGAAGCATTGATTGAGAGGATGCAAGATCATTTGGTGGTATGAACAGTACCGAGGATCGTTGGTTTTCCCATCATCTCCCGTTCTTTTGGGCTTAGGCAAGGTGAGTTTATCGTTTGCTACGAGAGCCCTGAAGATTTCATCAACATCTTCATTGAACGGGTATTTCTTTTCTACTCGCTCTTTGAAGGCATCAGAGAGTTCGTGTCTCTTACCTGCAGCTTTGTTTTCTGCTTTCTTTGGCGGCTGAGGAGCTGACTTGGTTTGCACATTAAGGACCTATTTCTTCTTTGGTTTTGAGGTTGCAATGGTGGTCGGTTCCTTCCTTGATGATTTCAGACTATTGAGGTCTTTGATCACCGTTTCAGCCTCCATGGAAGCTTCTAGGAGTTCTCCTAGGTTTTTTGATTTGTTGCCGATGATCATGGAGCAGATTCTTGCTCTCATGTTGTTTCGGCAAATATCGACCAGCGAAGCTTGTGGTTGCACATCTGAATATTTGTATGCCATAGCTTTCCACTTGTGAATGAAGTCGTATGTCGACTCATTCTACCCCTGTTTTAGGCTGCAGAGCTTAGCCATTGTAGTAGGGTGGTCCTTACCTTTGAAGTGAGTCAAGAAGCGCGTCTCCAGCATGGCCCAGTTTTGGATGGAGTCCTCTGGCAGAGTGGAGTACCAATCAAAGGCCGTACCTTTTAGGGTACTTGCAAAGAGACGGATCTTGAGGGCATCTTGATTGCGATAATTCCCGTCAGGATTTTAAAGTGGATGACGTGCTATCTAGCTGAACCTTTCCCCGTATATGTTTGGAGAGTAGGTTGCTTGAACTTTGTAGGGAACGAGACTGAGTCCATCCATAAGAGATTTGGTGGCTTGATCCCATGTTCCTTGAGTGTATCCTCTTCTCTTGCTTTGGCGAGGATGTCGTCCACGTCCTTTTTGGTGAGGGCGCCTGACTCATTGTCTTCTTCATTTACCTCGTCATCTTGATGATTCTGACGAGGTTGATTATTTTCTTAACATTGAAAAGCGAAAAGAAGATTCAACGTCAGAGTCTCGATCCTTTGCTGACCTTGCTCCAATTGTTGGATGCGTGCGGTCGTTTCATCAGGAGGTGGATTGCGAGGTGGCTCAGAGTTTGTAGCCAGGACGTTCATCCCTCGGGATTCGAACGAAGAAATTATCCTGGTGACTGAGCTAGGGCTCATTTTTTTTGTTGAAGAGCTTGACAAAGGATTACTCCGTTGTCCTTGGCATGAAGGAGTAGAGGATTCTTCCGGATGTCTTCGTGTCCAGGAGATGCTGCGATTCACCAGACATCAGACATGAAGTCTGGTTGTTGACTTTTGGCGTCTTCTGGTTTTTCCAACCATATGGACAGTAGCAACTGGTCTGGTCTTTCTTTTTCGACCCATTTTTGAGAGACCTGAAGTGTGGGATGCTGGGTCCTCTACTTCTCTAGTCTCTTTTGTCGATATGACGTGCGGTGGCATATACGATGAGTAAGGGCTTTAGCGATGAAGGATGTGCTCCCTTGAGCTCAACAACTAAGCTTGTCTTCTTTGAAGCTAGGCATGGACAGGATCCGGACCCGGTCCTTTAACTGTCGTAGAGAAGCTTTGAATTTTTCGAGCTCAGCCCCTATAGAGATGAAGGGTCGAATCGAAGGACTGTAGGCCTTGGCAGATGCTTGTAGAGGCTTTGTGATGCATGACTTAATTTTGGGCTTGTAGGAACAAGCCGGCTCATACTGGGTTGACTTCTTTGTCAAGTGGGAGACGGGTCTCTCCTCCTTCATGTATGCGAGAGGATAGAACCGGTTCTCCTTGAGAGGGGTCAAGTATGCTGGCCTTGTGCGTGATTGGGACCTTCTTTGTTTTGATGAAGGTTTTGGGGACCAAGTCTTGGGATATACCTAGCTGCTTGTAAGCTAAGGCTTCGCAGGAGTGCCGTGGGCTTTGGGTTTCTTGATGCTCGCCTTTGGTGTCACGTTAGTTACACGTTGAGAGGTGAGCTTCTGCTTTTTAGCAGGTGTGGCTTCTTCTACGGGAAGTGGGAATGATCCCAATGTCCCGAAGATAATGGTCCGGGGAGTAAAGGTTGACTTGGCGTTTGGAGAGTTACCGAGAGAGATGTCGCTTCGACAATTAGCAGGGCGCCTATGAGTGCGCATGTTTTGCTTTTGTTGAAGCAAGAGTTGGTACTTTCTTTCTTCGAAAGTAATGGTTAAAGAAGCTGCCATTGTTAGTTTTGAAAAAAATTCTGAAACAAGACCACATCCATTAGTAATCACAAGAATATAATGATTATAAATGGAAAAACTATGGTTTTGTCTTTTCAAATCGCTTGAGGGACATGGTCAGACCCAAGCGACATGAAGAAGGCAAAAGGCCATGGAAGGTACAATTGTTCTGATTGCAAGTATGATAGGCCCAGATTGGGCATTCCAGTGACTGCTAGAAGCAATTGTAAACCTTAATTCAAATCACCGAGAAGCAAGGCTCACTCGAGATAATATGAATATAAGGTTGGAGGTACAAATGTGTCAGTCACGAATACGGTAGACCAGAAAAGGCGTACTAGCACCGCTAGGCACAAATGTTGGAAAGAACAAGTGTGTCGGTCGCGAATACCGCTAGGCGTACTACCAAGATTTCTCAAATCTGAACCCAAAAGTGACAAAAGTTTTTTTTTGAATTTTTTTTTTGAAGATTTCTCTCTGTTTTTTTTTAAAGAAAAATCTAAGGATTGAAGAGTATACCTAGGCTTCCTAATTCGGTCTTATGAAACCTCAATTGATAGATTAGCCCCCCAGGTAAGGGTAGGATTACTTAATGAACCCCTTTGGAGGACCCTTACTTAGAACAATCTAGCTGTCTCCATACTCTGGACAAGGCTTTTCTCGAATCAATCATGGTCGAAGAAGACAATTGGTGTGACCTTAGTGATCTTTGCCTCTTTTTTTTGTTTTTTTGTTTTTGGAAGATCCTGAACGAACTCATCGAAGAGAAATGATGGCCCATTCCCCGATACGAACGATAGCTGCAAACATTTCTGTGAGCTATCAAGTTCGAAGAGGAAAGGATCAAGGTTACTCAAAGTTGATTCTAAAGATGAGAAATCTGAAATTTTGCTTTTTTTTTTTTAAGATCCCTAACGGACTCGTCGAAGAGAAAAGATGGTCCATTCCCCGATACGAACGATAGCTGCAAGCATTTCTGTGAGCTATCGAGTTTGAAGAGAAAATGGTCAAGGTTTCTCAAAGTTGATTCCAAAGATGAGAAATCTTTTTTTTTTTTTTTTTTTTTTTTTTTTTTGTTGTTGTTGTTGTTGTTTTGGAAGATCCCTAACGGGCTCATCGGGGAGAAAGATGGTCCATTCCCCGATACGAATGATAGCTACAAACATTTATGTGAGCTATCGAGTTTGAAGAGGAGAAGATCAAAGTTTCTCAAAGTTGATACCAAAGATGAGAAATCTGAAATTTTGTTTTGAAAAAAAGAAATAGTGGAAATAAATTCAAAGATAGAATTAGAAATTTCTAAAAAATCCTTTCTCATTTTTCCTTAGATGTAAAATCCAAGATAGGCCACCAACTAGAAAGGGGCCAAGGAATTTAGAAAAGAAGTATAAGCATAGAGCAGAAATATGATATGCAAACATTTCTTTTCTAAGTACATGTTCTCAAATGAATGGGTCCCATTGGTTGTGCCAGCTTAATGGACTCGCGTTTTCGAATGTGGCTCTACCGAGGTCAGCGGACGTGAGAGTCCGTGGGGTCCAACCCTTTCGCGACCGGTGTCAGAATGCAAGCATCAATATTTTTTTTGTATGGGTATGCCAGATTTTCTACTCTACTTGGAATTGACAAGTGGTGGTCCGTAGAACCACTTTCGCAAGTAGAAAAGGAAATCAACTTTTTTTCTAGTTTTCCATTGCACATATATTTAAGAAAAGAGACATGGTTTGTTTGCCGTGAAAGGCGATTTTTACCGTAAAAGGCAATTTACAGTTCTTATCAATAATGAAAGACAAGAGTTGTGATTCTTTTTATGCTCTTTAGAAAAATACAAAATACAATGAAAAAGCAAGAAAAGGGGATCTAACTTCTCAAGAGATTGTGGGGACTCGTTCAGATTGACGGTCGCAAGTCATTTGTGGACTTCGCCATCATCCTTCGGATGAGAGCAAAGGTTTCTCTTGATTCACTTGGGTTGGCTTAAACCTCAGATTTTTATAGAACAAAGACCAAGAAGAGGTCCTATGTCCAATAAAAAGCCGAATAGAAGGGCTGAAAAGCCACGTCTAAGCCATAGAGGAGGAACGAGAGGTCCTTGGGGGGTCACTCCCCCAAGGGACTTTGGTCACCTTGTTGTTGCAGTCGCTGCAGAACTTCTTCAAGGGAGGAGAGGTCGTTGTAGCAACTTTTGAAGAGCTTTCTCTTTTTGTATAGATTTTTCGAATTGATTTTCTGATATTTCTGGATTGATTTTCTGATTATTTTTTCAGATCCGTTTCCTTTGGAATCACCCCCCTTTTATAGGCATTTGGTAGCCATTAGGTGGGTTTATGGGCTTTAAATGTATTAAAGCCACATAATGAGAGGAGTTACATGATTTAATTCATTATTTTTGTAACTCTTTCCTTGGCTTCTGATTGGCCGATGAAAAATTAAAGGTCTTTAATTGCCCTTATGCTCCATGATGAGAGGAGTTACACGGTTTAATGTCATTTTTATGGCTGACTTGTAACTCCCATTTGCTTGATTCTGATTGGACCGTCCAAAATATTGAGTTAATGACCGCATTAATTCATTATAAAACGGGTCATTTAACTGCATTAAATTGTCATTGAGGCGCTTGAAGAGTCGCGGCTCGTGCCGCATCTTTTGGAATTCTTCTTGTGATGGTCGCTGATGGATCTTCATGCTGATCGATGTTAGATGACCATGCAACTTCAGACATTGATTGCTACCAGTGGGCCGGTGTCATCTATCTTATCTATTTCTTGAATGATCGAGCAGAAAGTGTGCTTTTTTGGTCGGCCGATTGGCGATTTTGAAGCGATCATTTATGATATGATGCTCTTGACGGTGGATCCGTGATGTTGACGAAGATCGACGGATTGCAAGCCTCAAAAGTCAGAATTTTGGAAAACCACAGGGGCCGGACATCTTGAAATGTGAAATATGAAAGAAAAACGGTCATTCAGCAAAAATCTGACGACCCCGACTTCCAGGGTCGCCGGTGACCATGCACTAATGGTCGTTGGCTACCATGGGGGATTTTTCCCCTTTTGGTCGTCGTTTTTCGGCCGTTTTTCTGGTTTTTCCGATTCTTTTTTTTTTCGGTATTTTTTCTGAGATTTTTTTAGATGTGTTGGCCTGATTTCCCTACAAAAAACTTGACGAGAAGCTTTGCATATCAGGGAGCAAAGTTTTCGATTTTCCAAAAAAGCCGAAGACTTTGTTGCTTAGAGTCGCCGATTTACCGTCAAAAGCCAAAACTAGGTCAAACGATGTCGGAATGACCTGAAATTTGAGGTAAAGCCTCCTGAGCAATAAATAAGACCAACCATAGGCTTTTGTTTGGGTTTTAAAGCCGTGTGGGGTCTTGTCGCAGTAGACTTGATTTTGTTGCAAGGAAGATGCCGTGCTTTGATGTGCGGTCAACCGATGTCCGATTGACCTGAAATTTGACAGGGAGCCTATTGGAGTCATTTTGAGACAGTCCATTAGTTTCAATTTGGAAATAATGGTCTCGGGGAGCTCCGCCGCTGGGAGGCTTGATTTGGCTTTCGAGAGCCAAAGTCCGGTCAGATGTTGTCGAAATGACCTAAAATTTGACATGTAACTCTTTGGAAGCCTTTTGAAGTCACCCATGTGCTCTGTTTGATGAGTGATGGTCTCGGTGGTTCTCGCCCTCCAAGATTCTTGATTTTACTGTTCAGGGGTTGATATGGGGTCAAATGTTGTCGGTTTGACTTGAAACTTGTCATGGAGCCTTTTGGAGGTATTTTGAGACCATCCATAGGCTCCGATCGAAGATCTGATGTCTTCTACCTATCACCGCCGAGCGTTTTGTTCAGTTGCTGGAGGAGTGAAGTTAGGCCAAATAATATCGAAATGACCCGAAACTTCATGTGTACTATTCTTTTGACATTTTTGAAGAATCTTACAATTTTTGTTTGATTCTAACAAGATTTGACGTTTGAAGTAGCATTGCCTGTTTGTGGTAGAATGTGACTTCATGTAGCTTCTAGACGTTGAAGAGACAAAGTGACATTTTTTGTATCAACAATGAGATATATTTGAGCAGAACTCTAAGTTCTGTTTGTGAAGGACTCTACCTTCGCCCATTGTGCATGTATATGAGCAAATCATCAACCTTAGTAGTGGCATTCAACCTTCTCCTTCTTTTCCTTTGAGAGAAAAATCTAAGTGAGGGTCTTGTTGGCTGGAATTCAGGGGAAGAAGAAGGCAATCAACGGAGGGATGATTAGCGGATGTCATACTTGAGCCCTCACATCGCGAACGCAATGGTCATCTATCAAAGGTGAGTGGATCTTCCTAAATACCCTAGATGATTTAACCGGATGATTAATAATATGCCTTAACTATTGTGCAAGGCTATTGTGTTCAAGTATTAGATACAGACTATATTTTGAGTCATGGAGATCATATAAGTCCTATTTATCATAGGTAGATGATTACCAGGTGTTGTTTTCTTTCGTATCTCCAAGTGTTATGAACATCGGATCTGGATTTCATGGAAATAGACCTGGACGTCAATAGTGGAATGGACACTTTGGGGTTGTGGGACCCCATGGCCCATTAGATAGAAAATCCAGTCCATGGATCCTGAAGTGGACCCATGGGCGACCATGATGATACTAGAATCACAAAGATTGGGCCCGCATTTGGGCCACCATCCATGGATTTCAGATCACAGATGCGTCAGTGAGGAAGAAAATTCAGATTTGGTCGGCAGTGGTTGTGGGACCACTGGGCCCTTCTGATCATTGATCAGTACCCCACATCTTGAAGAGGGCCCAAGGGTGACCCGTTTGGTGGTGTCCCATATGGAGTAGGCCCCATATGCCCCACCATCCAATAAACTCAACTTCAAGTGGCGCGAGGGCTTATCTTTGGGTTATTTCTTTATTACTAGGATTGTGGGGCCCAGAATGACTAATCAATATTAAATCTGAACCATGTGTATTCATGTGGGGCCTTGGGCGACCCTAGGGAGCAAACCTGATCATACCTTAGGTCAATGGGACCCACAACATCTCAACCAAAGATGTTTCAGGCGTGATTTACTATTTTCTTTGTCTCTATGTATGTAGTACGTAGAAGTTTGAAAGGAGTCTATAATTGGAGATAGCCTTGGACTTTGGGTACCACTACAATTTATCCTTATGCTTTAGATTAGTTGAGGTTTATGAGGATTATTATAATTTAATGGATTGTTTTATTTGTTGATATTGTGTACTGTCCTGTTTATAATTAAGTGGGCCACCCTACACTTATCACCATCAGTCATGACTAGAAGTGGGGCAGCGACATGTAAATTGTGTAAGGGGGCTGGTCCACACTGTTGATTTTTGTAGGTTATGGATATTTAATTGAATTCTGATTATTGTAATTTTATGACATGTCTAGAAAGGTGAACATGGTAATGAAATGTTGTACATCGGGTCCTATATGTGGATGTTGGACTTGGTGTCCGGATAATTTATGGATTTAGGCCATGGTGGCCGTTGTGTTAGCAAGTCCTTGGTGGACACGGTTGTTGAGTTAATGCCAGAAGGGGCATGTGTGTTGGAAGTAGGTGGGCCTCGTGGATAAGTTTTCAAAACTTTTGACCTACTTGACTCAGGGATCAAGTACCCATAAGACCATAAAGCACATCCAGGATCCAAATCCTCAATCTCATCAATCATAATCAGTACAAAACTATCTCTAAGATAGAATATATTATCACCATTCAACCACAAACAATCCACAACATATAGAGAAGTAGATTATACCTTGGGAACTCGGTTGTGCTCTAATGGAGGAGAAGACTTTCTAGATGAAGAAACTCTTTCTTGATAGCTAATTAGGATCCCCAAGACCACTTAGTCTTCCATGCTATATCCCGTATTAGATCTTTTCTCTAAATGAGATGGTTGGGATCTCCTAAAGAAAATAACTAGAAGCTCTAAGGAAACTGGAAGAGAAACTAGAAGAAAGAGAGGAGAGAGGGGCATGTGCAACAACTTGCACTTGAAGGGGGCTGGGAGTGAATTCCAAGGGGTGGACGTCCAGCCCCTTTGCTCCCCTATTTATAGCTCAAACAAACCTCTTCTTTTCCAATTAAAATAGAAGTCTTACTTCCACAATAATTAGTAACTTACTATTACCACTATTAGAAGTCTCACTTCAAATAGAAATTGTAACTTTCTAATTCCTTCTTTTTAGAGTTCAAGTAGAATTAGTAACTATCTAATATCTTGGGCTGGCGTGGGGACTACTAAGGATTTCATAGAAAGTTGGCTCCAACTGGGACACCACGACCTCACATCTCATGTGCAACCGGGCTCACAGTTAATTACAAATAACTCCACTATATAAATGCAATTGCACTCCAGTTTCAGGAATAGATTACAAAGAAGACCCTAAACTTCCCTATTACCACAAGTAGGCCCCTCTATCCATATCCATGGATCAATTGGATCTGTCTACCAAATTAGATCCATATCTTATTATCCTTGTGACCCAATTAATCATAGTGATCATCAGTACCATCCAATTAACTCTTAATTGAGATGGGTGCACACTTACTAATGATAAATTCATTAATTGGCACAAGGGGATAATGAAGATAGATTCCATCTTGACCATTGAATGTGAGAACATCCCTACTATCATCTACCTAAGACACCAAGGTATTGACTTACAGTTGGCCTCACTCATTGGCGACTCAAAGCAAATGAATAGACAAAAACTTGAGTTCATTAATATATCAAGATTGAGAGCCTATTGCTAGAGAATTATAAGAGCAGACCTTAAAGTAAAGACAGTGTTTCATAAGATGCTTCTCATGGTCCTTCAATACATCCAATGTACCAACACAATGATCTAGAATCTTACATTCTGATGATCGAGACAAATCACACTATCTCATAATGATCAAATTGCTGCAACCTTGTCAGGTAAGATGCTCAATCCCATCGCTGGTTGTGAAGATATTTAAATATAAGATTTGTGACATATGTCTCACGTATGTGGATCTCATCCACACACATGTATCACATCTAATATACTTGTGGACTCCGGTTCATCTCATGAACCAACATGTCATTCGTATTAGTTATGTGTATTAAGTAATAAAAAAACATTCATCACATGAAAGGAAAGCATGATTATATTGATAAATAAATAAATCAATCAATTTATTACATCATCTGATGGTCCACACTGTTTATTTGTGTAGGTTATGGATATTTAATTGAATTTTGGTTATTGTAATGTTATGACATGTCTAGAAAGGTGAACATGGTAATGAAATGTTGTACACCGGGTCCTATATGTGGATGTTGGACTTGGTGTCCGGATAATTTATGGATTTGGGCCATGGTGGCCGTTGTGTTGGCAAGTCCTTGGTGGACGCGATTATTGAGTTAATGCCAGAAGGGGCATGTGATCATGTATGATCAACCTTGGTAGCGTAGTAATGTGAACGGGGCACGAAGATGTAAATGGATGGACTTTTAATTGTACTTGTTAATTTAGACTTGTGCGTTTTATTTGATGTTATGTTCTATGCTATATGGGTAATGTCACGTCCTTCGAACCCGATTAGATAATAAACCAGATCCGAGGAGTGAATTTTAAGGCTAATTAAAAATTTTCACCCTTTAAGCCCATGGATCGTAAGTCCGCTGTAAGGATTATGCATCTTAAACCTCAAGTAATATAAGAACTGAGGAACTCATTACAATTCAAGTCATATAAAAAATCAAAGCAAAAGAATATCAATTCTCATTAATATTAAAGTTTAAACAATAACTAATGAGACTAATAAAGACAGTCATTTATTTACTAAATGGTCATCCCAAGTCCTAGATCATTTGGAAACTAAAAAGAATCAATAAATAGAAATGTTCAAGCCATGAGTAATAAATGAGTAAAGATAATTCTAAAGGAATCCCATGCAAGTGTCTCTCGTGCCGGATAAGATGAAGCAACACTACGTCATCGGCACGCCAGTCATGCTCTTCCTCTGCCGGTTGGAGATCCTCTGGGATCTCCTTACCTGCCGGCTCCTTATAATAGTCACATGGGGTGTATGCACACCAAGAAATAGAGTCAACGGCATGTTGAACAAGAATAAACAATGAATAATAACAATGTATATCATGTATCAAAATGAGAGTACTGACTAGTCTAATCATGTGAACACAAGGTAAAAGAACGAGTCATATTGCATGAGTATAAAACAGGAATCAACAACAATGAAGTCCCAGCAACATATTGTAATAAACACCATCCACACACATGAATGATGCAAGAATCAAGAAGGAGAGTCCGAGGGTGTCCAATCCACCTCCTAGGGAACCAGTGTCAATCATTTCCAGATCACTGATACCAAAGTCCAGCTCCAGGGGGATCCAAGCTCCCAGTCCCAGGAATAACGCCACGGTTCGAGCCCGCTCTCAACTATTCAACGCCAAGGACGCCGTCCAAGCCGATTGCCCATCCCAATGTCCGAGTACACAACCCCCAAACTGCAGCTGGTTATGATATGCAATCCTCCCTATAGTGGATCCTACTGTGGTCGGATAATGAATAGTGAAGTGGTGTTGACACAAGGAAACCAAGACAAGATACAAGGGTCCTAAGGTACACGACTGAGATCAAGGGATTATCTCATTCAAGCCAAGTTGCAAGACAAATTTATACCAATTGATAATCCCTTACATTCTAGTCATCCTATTTATCAAGTATAAAATACAAGGGTCCTATGGAACACCCTAAGTCCAGTCCAAGTCCTAGTCCTACAAGGATTTATGTTTCATAATTAATTAAGTATTTTATGCGAAGTGAGTATACAAGAAAGCAAAATCAACGGGTACGGTCGCAAATCAAGGAAGAAGTTACAATCCAATCTTAGGCATATGTTGTCATCCATATACCGTGCATGACTTAACAAAGTACATGTGGAAATTGAGCCAACAATGATTCTAGGATCGAACCCTTAGTGAGAAATCATGTTAGACATCAATTGAATCAACTTCCATATGCATTCGGTTAATCTATGCGTAATATATGAATACCTAGACAACCATCGAGGCACACCAAGCCACATGCTTCGATTTCATTTTCCATTATTGGTCATGTGAGGGTAAGATCAAAGTATTCAACATCTAAGGCCCAAACCTAGGTCAACAGTCTCATTTCCCATAATAAAGGGTCTGAATCATTAATCTACATATCTACCTTAGTTCCCCATCTCTGATCATTATGAAACATGAGCCGTTAGATTCTACATTCCAAGATTTTTCTAATGGTATATAGCTCGTGAGATTCCGACGAACGGATCAAAAGTTATGGGCGTTCAAAGTGGTCCATTTTATAGGTCTCCGCAAGTTCCCGACGTCCGGACTCCCGAAACCAGTATGGGCGCCCCGGGTCTGGTATCGAACGCCCAACACCAGTCTGGGCGCCCTGGGATACTACCTGTTGGTGTTCGGATGTCAGGAGGCATAAACCTCCTAGACGTCCGAGATTTCACTATTCCATCTTCTAATTGCCTTAAAAGGTCCATAACCTGCATAAAATTGAGCATCTTGCTCTCTCAACAATCCATTTCCATCATCAATTCATTGGAACCAATCTCTACCATTAATCAAGTCCAATTACAATAATCTAACCTTAACATAAAAGTCCAAATTCCATAATTTATTAAGCTTGGATTCGTGGTATCTATCAATATCATTAAGGAATCATAGAAACAAACATGTACACATCAATTAACCGTTGTTTATCACTTGCCTTGGTCAAGAAGATGACGAGAAAATTGGGGAAATTCGAGGAGAACTCTTCTACGCAAAACCTTGTAATGGGCCAAGCCTTCCATTGGCTGATCCTAACCCTGGACATCATTTTCTAAGCGATGTGGGCCTTGTTTTTCTCCAAGTGAGAGGTTATGCTTTGATTTTGTCTCATCCTTATATCTATACCCCTTTTATAGAAGAGTAAATTGACATGGTTCTTTCACTACACCCACCTTTATGATGGGGTCCACTAAGATGCAAGATGACATCATCCTTATCCTTATCTTCTTCTAACTTCCTTATCCTTATGTAAAAGAGAGTAACTTGACATGCTTCAATAAGAGAGTAACTTGACATGCTTGTTTCACTGCACCCACCTTTGTGATGGGGCCCAATAAGATGCAAGATGATATTACAACTCTTGTGACACTGCTCAACTGGTAAAGGAAACAAGAGGTGTCTCTTCTTCTCCTCACGCTCAAAAAGGGCTTTTGGTGACCAAGAAGAAGTTTGTTTTGTCTGGATTTCAACTCTTGCAGGTCAAAATGCTCTCTAAATATTGTTGTTTTATTTTCCCTTTTGGTGTTGTTTGCTATGGTGGATTCTCTGCCATGCAAGTGCTTCCATCTTTGCTTTTTAATTTTTGTACTCTATGATGGAATCTGTAGTGTATTATTTCCTTTTCCACTGTTGGATTAGCATAGCCTTGAATGTACATGAGATCGTTGTATTTTTTTTATTTAAAAAACACCGTACCCTAACTGTTTGCTGAAGTTCCAGCTTTGAGGGCGCTGTGAGGGTGTTCGATGCAATGCCTGAGAGAAATGTGTTGACGTGAATAGCTTTGATCAATGGGTTTACTGCTCATGGGCGGAGTAAAGAAGCGCTGAGGATGTTTGATGAAATGAAGAAAGCTAAACTACAACCGGATTATTTTACTTTAATTGGAGTTTTAACCGCTTGTAGTCATGGGAAGCTAAACTACAACCGGATTATATTACTTTAATTGGAGTTTTAACTGCTTGTAGTCATGGGGGTCTTTTAGATGAAGGGATGCGGGTTTTTGATAGCATTAGAAGAGATTATGGCATTGAGCCAAGTGCTTCCATAGATACTAAGACTAGCTCTTAAGTTCAATCCGAAGATCAGATGGGCTAAATGGCTTAAGAAACATCTTAGGATGTCTGTTCAACAAAATCTGATCAATATGCACCAATATTTTTGTTCAAAATTTTTCACAGATTCAAAGTAAAGCACATGGATGCTAGACATTCTAGCCCAAAAAGTTACTAAAAAAGATGAAGCTTTGTTGGCCATTCATTGGAATCTATGAATTTATAAGTATGTTTGTATGACTTCACATATAAGTATTTCTGTTATAATATGTTATAGAGATGTTCTGAATGTTCATCTTGCCAACTTCTTTTCTTTCTTCTTTCTAGCATGGATGACTAAACATACTGTAGTCCGAATGCAATCTCCTCTATAAGAGATTCCACGATCTCATTTCGCATTCCTCAATCATAATGTGAGAAATTGCCAATATTCATTGTCATGCCGATTCTCAAATTTCATTTGATATGATATAAATATCAAATGATTCAATCTGTCCAATAAAACAGAGCTTTGTCGAGATTTCGAGAGCTAGCAAGAGTTCTCCAATGACTCCCACTTTGTTTTTTTTCCAAATCTCTTGTGCTGTATAGTGGAAATTCCGAACCTAATATATCATTAGCAGTTGTAGATGCGCTGGCAATTCCTACTGGATCCAGACTCTTATAGTCTACACCTAGTTAGAAAATGTAAAACTGCACAATTTTGTCATTATTGATTTCCCCCCCTTTTTCCTCAGATGTAAAATATGGGCCAAAAGAGAGATAGAAGAGAATATTTCAAAAACTATTATAAAAATGTGAGCGATGACAAGAAGGCAGAACTACATAAAAAAAGGAGAGAGGCATACAAAAGAAAAAAAAAAGTAAGAATTGCACTTGTTTCACAATTGTCTTCATCAAGGAACTCTATTTATGAACCAGGTATAGTAATAACAAAATAAAAAATATATTTCATCCTTCTAACTCCACATGCATTGATGAAGTTCTTTAAAATATATCTCAAGAACCATCTTTTTCAACATGTGAAAATTGCAATGCAAAGAGACTTCATCGTGAACATGCAGGCTTCTGCTGCTCCTCTAGTCAAATATCACTAATTTCAAATCATGCCCCCGAAGAACTCCATTCGCTGTTTAAGTCAAACTCAAGTGATGCTTTGGAATTTAGAAAATATGTTCGTACATATAATAACACTCTTGCATTTACATCGTTTGGTGTCAAATATATACATTCAAGGTACAAGGTCAGGTATACCACTATATCAATGACTTGGTACCCATAGATGGACGTCCTTCTTTCTTGCAACTCTAATTTTATGATACGGAACATGAACTGGAGAACCGCATACAGGCATCATAAAAAATTAATCCAGGCATCATTCAAAAGCTACTCAATATCTTATTAGTTAATCCATACTGCTCATTTTTCCGGAGCCTTCAGCATGTACCTGTTAGATTGTATGGACTCAATCCATCAGATAATGTAATAAATTGATTAATTTCTTTATTTATCAATAATATCATGCTTTTCTTTCATGAGATAAATGGTGTTTTACTACTTAATACACATGACCAATACATATGACATAAATGGTTCATGAGATGAACCGGGTCCCATTAGTATATTAGATGTGATATATGTATATGGATGAGATCCACACACAGGAGACATTTGTCACAAACCTTATACTTAAACATCTTCACAACCGGTGATGAGACTGGGCATCTCATTTGATAAGGTTGCAGCGCTTTGATCACTATAAGATAGTGTGATTTGTCTCGATCATCAGAATATAAGATTCTGGATCACGGTGCTGGTACATTGGATGTATTAAAGGACCATGAGCTGCACCTTAAGGAATACTGTCTCGAGTTTAAGGTTTGCTCTCATAATTCCCTAGCAATAGGCTCTTAATCCTGAGACATTGATGAACTCAAGTTTCTATCTATTCATTTGCTTTGAGTCACCAATGAGTGAGGCCAACTGTAGGTCAACACCTCGGTGCCTTAGGTACGTGGTAGTAGGACTGTGGGAACATCCAATGGTCAAGAAGGAATCTATCTATATTATCCCCTTGTGTCAATTAATGGATTTATCATTAGTAAGTGCGCACCCATCTCGATTAAGAGTTAATTGGATGATACTGATGATCACTGTGATTAATTGGGGCTCAAGGATAATAAGATGTGGATTTAAATTGGTGGGACAATATTAGTCCAGTTAATCCATGGATATTGATAGAGGGGTTTAATTGTGGTAATCGGAAAGTTTAGGGTCTTCATTGTAATTTATTCCTAAGACTGGAGTGCAATTGCATTTATATAGTGGTGTTATTTGCAATTAACTGTGGGCCCGGATTGCACATGAGACGTGGGGTCACGTGTCCCAGTTGGAGCCAGCTTTCTATGGAATCCCTAGTGGTCCCCACGCTAGTCCAAGTTATTGGAAAGATACTAATCCTACTAGAACTCTAAGATGAAGGAATTAGGAAGTTACTATTTCTATTTAAAGTGGGACTTCTAATAGTGGTAATAGTAAAGTTACTATTTTGTATAGAAGTAAGACTTCTATTTCAATTAGTACAAGAGAAGGAGGTTGCTTGATGCTATAAAAGGAGTAACAAAGGGGCTAGGATAGACACAATCTTGGAATTCTCGCCCAGCCCCCTTTGTGCAAGAGTTGCACACACTTCTCTTCTTCTTCTAGTTCTCTTCTAGTTTTCCTTTAGAGCTTCTAGTTGTTTTCTTTAGGAGATCCCACCCATCTCCTATAGAGAAGAGATCTGGTACGGGTCATAGCGTGGAAGGCTAAGAGGTCTTGGAGATCTAAAGTTGTTTTCTTCTCCATTAAAGCACAACCGGACAGCAAAGGTATAATCTGCTTCTCTATCTTTTGTAGATTATATTTGCATGGTGTTGCTTGTATTATTGCTGTACATGGTATATGAGTATGAGGGATTGCATCCTGGATATGGTTAATGGCCTTATGGGCGTTTGATTCTTGATTCAAGTGGGTCAAAAGTTTTGAAATCGCATCCACGAGGCCCACCTATTTCCAACAGTACCTACGTTGGAAAGCCTTCACATTGTAATCAAGTGCGATGTCGGGTTAGACCAAAGAGTGTATAATACTCCATCAGAATCACAAGTAACAGCAATAAGGATAGAAAATGATGACTTTAGCACACATGGTGAGCGCGATATAATTGTCCATAGTCATTCAGGCCATAGTCAAGGAGTGCAAAATTATTTTGGATGTTATGATCCATTGAAATATCCATTATTATTTCCATATGGTGATACTGGATGGCATAAAGGAATACAAAGATTAACTAAAACAATTTCGAGAGCTTATTATCAAGGACAAACATTTCTTAATCCTTCTCAAATATCATCACTAAAAGATCTCCTTCAAAAAGAAAGGCAAGGTACTGATGATACATTACTTACTTAAATTATACCGCTAATATTGAACATATTATAATATTTTTTTAATATTTTCAAGTGAACCAAAAGAAAGTTAACAAGAGAAAACATGTGTCTTGTCGCGAGTATTTTTGCTACAAATTGCAAATATGGGAGAATTGTCTTTCACTACTGTCAGGCCCCGACCCAGGTTTGCTTCGATTAGCGTCGTTTAAACCGAGATTAGATCTTAAGTGCGATTAGACGATGTTTAGCGTAGGTTATGAGCTCAATAGATTTTCCATAGCTTTGAGAATTTTTAAGAGCCGTTGAATTTAGCTTGACACAGGCCGAGGGTGGCTTATGGGACCTGAGTGTGTGGGGAGAATTTATTCTTGATATTTGGAAAATTATGATTTTTAATTCCTTTGATTTGTCAAAATAGCATTTACAACTTTTATGTTCTCTCCGTCTATTTTTGAAACTCCGAAATCACATTTTTCAGCAAAAAAGGCAACACAGGCTTTTCACCTCGAAATCTGTGCATGAATTTCGATGTTTGCAAAAGCATGCCACTCAACTAGACGTTGCGGTTCACCGACTGCCTCCTCAAGCTCCTCCTCAGGGAAACCTACAACAGGACCTGAGTACCAAAGCAAAGGATCAGACATGACGGTCTGGCAAGTGGGTGAAAAGATATAGTAATAAGACAATAACATAAATTACCTTGGAAAACATTTACATACGTTAAACGATAAATTTCATAAAACAGGAGAATCATTTATTCAAAGTATAAATGCAATGTAAAACATGTAAGGTATCCAAGGAAGTCGGGAAACAGGCAATATGGCAACCACACGAAGCTAAGTCCTCTATCACCGAAGTGACATGAGCATATCGGAAAGTTGACCTCAGTCACCGAAGTGAGGAGATGTAACATAATTTATATATACATATACATAATAATACGGGACATGACCACGGTAGCGAACCGGGCATTCGAGAACCACAGTAGCAATCTGCGGCATCGAAACAAGACCACGGTAATAACCGAGTAGCGGGATCCAAACTGCAACTGGCGGGATGGGAGGGGGATCTCCAAGTCGATAGATCAGACTAGTAAGGTAATCCAAGCTTAGTGGTGCCGACTCATAAGTCAAATGACAAATCAAAACATGTATAAAACATATCAAGTGCATGTATGTAAACGGGTGGAACGGGATGCTCAAAGACACAAGTATCACTTTATTTGGGCATGTATAAACAGGCTAACAAAGCGCTAAAATACAGTTTCTAATACTTTCGGGAATGATAAATCATGATTCAAAATTTTCGAGACAAGTATCGGGATTCAAAATTTGATTAAGGTGAATAAGGGTCCTGTATGTCCATTTCAATACAAATTGGTACTCCTTGAGTTTAGAGACATTCCGGGCTCTTTATACACCTTAAAGATTTTCAAACTTCAAATGAAAGCTTGTCATTTGGTTTCTCTTTTCAAATGGATTCAAACAATGCTCATAAGTCTTCCCATCACAATAGGATTTCCCAACAAACCTCTCTAAATCATTTAAACAATTCATTTTTGCTCACAGAATAGCCCCAGGTGAATAGTGTTCATCGCTCAAGCGGACAAGAAGTTCGCTCGAGCGACAAGCTCTCTGGAATGGTTTTCTAGGGAGGTTCGCTCGAGCGAACATGTTGGCTCAAGCGAACATATAGTTCGCTCGAACTAACAAGGTTCTGTGAAGTTCTGAGAGGATTCTGGGAATAATCGCTTGAGCGAATAAATGGTCGCTTGAGCGAACTGTCTACTGGAATGGTTCGTAACCCTTTCTGGACAGGTCGCTCGAGCGACTTGTCAAGTTCGCTCGAGTGAACTGTCCAGAAACTTGTTCTGTGACAGTTCTGCTTCTTTTATTTTTCTCCTTCTTACAACTCCTTTGACCACATTTCTACTCCATAAAAGGAGGCTCCAAAACTCCCTTCAAACATCATTCAATAAAACTCCCTCCAAAACTACATATCAACACTCCCACAATAATCAAATCAAACATCTTCTCAATCACATTCAACCACAAAAGAGGGGAGAAAACCCAAAATCACAAGGGTTCATTTATACTACAATCAAGCAATAAATGAGAGGCTAACAACCACATTTCCATAACAATAAATGAGTTAGCAAAACTCTTTAATGAACATTTATTTCAAATCAATGCAAGACAATAAAAGCATGTATAGTATGATAAATCAACACATTTCTCATAAAATCATTTAATACACAAGTCATAAATTCATCCACTTGCCTCAATGTCTCTAACCAAGCAAATCAAGCCTCTCATACTCACTCCAAGCCAAGCTCCAAAGCTACATAAAACCCCAAAACAAACCCTAAATGGGTCAAAACAAAGATCAAGAAGAAACAAGCTTCAATAATGGAAATGGAGCTTCTCAAAGGCTTGAAGAACACATATCTAAGAGATGGGAAGGGTTTCTTACTTGTAGGTTCTCCAAAAGGGCAAGAGTAGTTCAATGGGGATCTTGAAAATGGAGATTTCTTCCACAAATGCTATTAGGAGAGAGCTCTCGAAGAGATGAAGAAGATGATGATCTCAAATTTTCTATTGGTGCAAGTTTGGGAGTGGATTGAGGATGGGAAAGCTGGAGGAAGAAGAGAAGGGGAAAAAGCCCTAACTTTGGTTGCTTGTGCTGGAAAAAGGAAGAAGGAAGAGAATGGCTTCCTTATAAAGCAAGTGGGGAGTGAGCTCCACCACTAGAAATCTTGTGGGGTCAAACATGGCTTTCGGGGCTTCAAAAGAATTCAACGAAGAAGGAAGAAATGATCGTCGAGATTTCGAGTTTTCAAAAAGTATATGTTTCATGGGTTTCGGGAATATCAAATATTGGGTACTGATTTAGTGTAAAAAGATTGTTTTGCCCTCAATGCAAGAAAAGTCGGATTTCGGGATTCGGGATGGAAACGGGATCAACATGAAAGTTGGAAAGATTAACAATATGAGTAAAAAGGGATTAAAACATAAATCAATGGAATCTCGAGTAATCCCCCAAGTAAACGCAGAGTCATAAAAGGAACCCCCAAAGGGCCCCACTAATCACAAAGGCACTCAAAATTCCCCAAAACTATAACAAAACTATTCTAATCCTAACTAAACTAAAAAAATACACTAATCACGCTTAGAACTAACATGCAATTTAATTAACACTAATCGAGGTCACTCGCGTTGGGGTCTTACACCATGCGGATTCAATAGCCAAAATATTGGCTGAATGTGTGATTTTTTGTAAGACCACCGACGTCAATGACATATGCTTAAGCATTGTATAATCACTCAGTGACTCTGGTCTAACAGCCTTACCTTGTTAAAGCATGGTTTTTGTTAGTCTTACTAGCATCCAACCCGTACAAACTAAATAATAAATTAAAATTAATATCCAAATTAAGTATTAATCAATACACATGAATTGAGTGAATGAGAACCCATTTGTATGGTCATCATAATATGAATTCATACTTTTAATATGAATTCATACTTTAACATAATTAATATAAAAAAGTCTATATATAGCATTTCAACAAGGGAGAATGTTCATGTGCATCTATCTCTCACCATAGGGTGAGGGACACTTCCATAAATGGGGATTTTCAAGTACAAAAGTGAGTTTTCAAGTACATGGGGTGAAGTACACTCCCTTGTCTTCATGTGTAAAAAGGGGAAGTGCCCCTCACCCTATGGTGAGGGATAGATGCACATGAACATTCCCCTTCAACAAGATGAAGCTTACAAAAACAATGTAAGCAAATATGTATAAATTGATTTGCGATTCTTCAAACTCACAGTCTACAGTGTTTGTATCCATTTGAACTTCTTAAAGTCTACAGTGTGGTATATCCTTTTGTATTTCTTAAAGTCTACAAGTGCGGCACATCCTTTTGATCTTCTTGTGGGGCCTACCATTATTCATGACAATCAGGAGAGATGGTGGGATAGATAAATTAGCACATGGATTAGGGGAGTCTTCGATTTACACTTCAAGTAGGTTAGCTTTAAACAATAGTATTTACAAAACCCTCTTCCACAAAAAATCATTAGTACAATGTTGATAGGTAAATCTCCTAATTCTCATATCTAAAACTCTAACTCACAATATCTTAATACATCCCCTTACAAGGGTTCCACAAGGGTAAGAGTATTATCGGATCCAAAGAGGCTGAAACGAGGTGGGTGGTTCTCTATGCGCTAAACAAGGCCAAAGACTGGGGTTACTCTAGGATCCATCTCTTTTTAGATGCTCTAGAGGTCATAATTAAGTGCCATTAATGGTGCCAAGGATTGAGTTTTGGATTCTCATATTTTGGATATTAGGATCTTGATGAGTCATTTTGAAAGAAGTAAAGTTATGTCCCCTAGGATTTTGAATGGTGCAACTCATTTAGTAGCTAATTATGCTAAATCTTCTGTAAGGGATGTAATTTGGCGAGATAAATTCTCGGAGTCCCTTGATGGTTCTGTTTGTTTTCCCTTTAATACCATGCTCGCCCTGACTCAACACTTGCCTCATCCTAATGTGTCTCGGCTCATAAATAAGATAAAAAGGTAACTAAAACCTAAACCTTACTTGGATTGAAATCCATTTAGCATGTGCCTTTGTTGAATCCATCAAAACTACTACCAAACTCGTAGTTAATATGAGAAACATAGTATGATATGGCATGTATGATTAATGATTTAGCATGTGCCTTTGTTGAATCCGGTAGGTGGTCTCACAAAGTGACTTGTACGGTAAGATGGTAGGGGAAGCTTATATAGGATCACTATTCATAGATTTTATATATTATGCATAATAGTATGTGGGGCAAATATTACTTTGTAGGGAGATACTCCTATGAGAGTATCTCTCACCTTATTATGAGAGATAAGGTGAGGACCCTCACATCCATATCCAATGTGAATAACTTAAATGTGAGGGATCTCAACTTTATCTCTCATAGTAAGGTGAGAAATTCTCTCATAGGAGCATCTCCCTACTTTATGAGCTTTATTTTTGTCTAAGGAGAGCTTGGGAGGACACCTTTATGTTGTAAAAAGGTTTTTAGATTTAAGTGTTGGGACCCTTTGTGTGTTAAATAATTGCCTCTCATTTATTTGTATGCTTTTATATGGAGTTTAATGGATTTAGTCGGACCTAGTAATAATAAAGTTAAACAAGACTGGTTCCTGGGTAGGATTGAGAGTTAATAGAACTATGATATTAAGTATTAGAGTAGAGACCCATAATAAGAACTGAATTAATAAGAGCAGTCCTTTATATCAGAAGGAACCCATAAATTAGATAGTAAAGAACGACTTCGAGTGGGTTTTGAGTGTTACGATAGTCTCCCAATAGGAATAGGAATTACATGCAACGAGACCCAAAGAGTCTGTTTGTGCATAGGCTTTTTTAGCGGAAATGGGGTGCTGGCTAGGCGTCGGATTTTTCGAAGTCTTATACTCCTTGTTTGGTACAACAAAGAAAATCCAGCACCTTCCGCTGTTTTCCTTTATATTTCATCATTAGAGGGGAGCCCGGTTTCTTATCAAGCCTCATTGGAAACCTAGAGCAGCAGACACGGCTCTACACAAATATCAGACCCATAAATGAATTGGGATCATCCGAGGATTTCCCCTAAGGTGATGGTGAATGGACCAATCAAGGTCTGCCATGTCATCGTGGGCAGCCCCTGCCCGGGTGTATGCCAGATTGCCCGTGGTGATGTGGCGGACCTTGATTGGTCCACTCACAGTCACCATTGAGAGAAATCCTCAGAGGATCCGGACTCACCCTTAAATATGTGTGCGCACAACTCCCTTGGGTACTTCTCCAATCAGCGGCTTTAGAGATTCCATCTATCCTCTCTCTTTTGCCTCTTTCATTGCTCCTCTCTTTAAACCTTAGAAACCCTAGCCCTTGAACTTGGAGAATAGTGAGATCAATAGGAAGATTGGAGAGAAACCAAGTAGAATAGAAGGACTAGCAAAGGTGTGCTTCACAAAATGGAAGTAGACTTTTAAATCTGCATTTTTATATGGCTTTTCCTTCAATTTGATTGACGTGTTTGGAACCTTAATCTACTTGTTTACTACTAGATTTGTGTCTTTACTTTTATAAGAATTCTACGATTCAGTGTGTTTTGAGTGTTATTTAAGCAATAGTAGTCGGCCGTCACCATTCACGCTACAATACTGACTACAATAAGTTGCAGTAGTACGTGCTGCAATTACAGTTTTGGTATATTAAGAACTGCTCTTACCTTAGTGATAAGAGATGTAAGTTCTCACCCACCTGTCCTTGGTTTGAACCTAGGTAGGCACCTTTCCTCATCCGAGGGCCCTGCTACCTCACCCGAGGTCTTCTTCCCTCATTAGAGGGCTCCCTCACCTCACTCGAGGTCTACTCACTCGCCAAAGGACTTAGTTCCCAGCCCCCTAAGCTGGGTTAAAAAAAAAAAAAAAAAAAAAAAAAAAAAAAAAAAAAAAAAGAAACAATTTTGGTATATTGAATACACAAAGCAGTTTATTCTCTTTTCTCCCTCTTTGTATCATAAGGATACACAAAGCAGTTCCTCCCTCTTCCGAAGCTAGAAGTCTTGGTATCGATTTTTTTCAGGAATCGAAAGTTGAGCCCATTAGTGCTATCACAATGGGGCCACAGGGGTATTTATCCGGCTTCTCTCTAGGCCCGGAGGGATTAGTCCCGCCGAAAGGATTGGGAACCCTCCAATAGCCAAAAAAAAAAAAAAATGGGATGCTTGGGGATTTAGGAAGGCTTTAAGGTATATTTGGTACGCTTCGCATTGTTCCTCTATTGGTGAGAGTCAGAAAGAAAAACAATGAGAAGAAAGGAAAAGTCATCGGGTTCTCCTATTTAGGTTAGTAAAATTCCTCATCTGCTGAATGTATGGTAGTTTCTCAATCTTTGGATAACGAGAGCCCTAGAGATGCCTAGATACTTGTTGAAATCACAAGGGAATTCATAGGATTGATGGGTTTAATGAGGAAATCCCCTGGCCGAACGAACCCCAAACTTGTAGTTCGGGGCTGGCCGAACCTGTTGTAAGGACTTGGAATTACGGCCGAACCTCTTGGTCAGCAAGCAATAGGAGTTTACCTAGCGTTTAAAATCTGAATTTTCATGTAATTGGTGTAACATCTTTTTTTTTTTCAAAAGGTAAGTAATCACACACTCACCCAAGTCTCTCACCATCGACACCACAATCAGGAATTTTTATTATTTTTTTTTTTTTGAAAAGGGTGGTACTACCTATCCTTGAACCCTTGACCTCTTGTATATACTCCTAATCAAGCAACCAGTGAGGAACAAGGAAAATTGGTTACAGCCAGGGATTGATCCTGAGTTGTTTGTGGAAGAGAAATGCCTCACCAACTAAACTACCAGCTGATGTGCATTTGGTGTAACATTATTGGGTGTCAGTATTAAGGTTTGACTGCATGGAATCTGTTTAAATCATTGTTCGTTGATGTCTACCTGGAGTTCACTTATTTGATTGGTGCAATTATGCCATCGTCAATTGATTTGTGGATGTAGGACGTATGGGTTAGGGGTTTTGATTATTGACTGGGTACTCATGTTGAAGTTGGGATTTTATCTGAATACGAATCTATAAGATGGTTGGTTATTGATGGACGAACCTAACATGAATTTTCAGGTTGGTCGAAACCCAATTCGGATTTTGTATGAGAGCCGGTTGGTTCTTGTATGGGACTGGTTGGGTGAACTGGTTGAATTACATACTAGTTCTAATAGGCTACCTCTTGAATACATATTGTTTTTCTGGTTACTAATGATTATAGCCTTCGAGTTGAATCATGAAATAACTTCTTCGTGACACTTTAAATTAATGATCAGCTCATGCACTTTGTGTAAGATGAGATTCCAGAATGATAGAATTGGATTGGTGAACTATATAGATAGGGCAAGTCTCTTTGTGCCTCATCAAGACTCCTCAATAGGCGATCTGCCATAGTTAGGATGCCCTCATATGTAATTGGTGGAATTCCCACATGATATGTTGAATTACTATATGTTCTTATGAGATTCATTGTTTTTATGTCTTCACATATGCTATGTCAAATATGTAAAACTCTGATTTTGGTTATTTTCTATGAGTTTTGTCATCAGTTAAGGTGATGTGATCACTCCTACATAAACAAATACCAATTATGAAACGAAGCAGGCAAAACTAAATCCAGTTATATGTAAGGGCTGATTACATGCCGGAAGCCTGATAAATGTAATTTTGCAAGTCATGTTCAAGGATATGCATTGTTCTATCATATGAGAATCTCATATGGTAGAACATAGTTATTTTTAAAACAAAAGGAACAATGGGAGCACCCTAGTCCGCTAGCATGGGGAGGGAAGATATCTATGTTTTATGTTTATGTGAGTTCTATGGGAGATTTTCTGGTGCCGACTATGCTATGCTATGGACCTACAGACCCTTTGCCCTTTGTCGGTCATTATGGATTATACTATACAGAGCAGTGAAAGAGGAAACGCTGCAAGTCCGACCTCGCCTTGTCGAACTTCTGGATCTCCTCTAGCGCGGAAATCAATGGCAGAAAGAGTGGATTTCTTCCTCTTTCGTCGCTGCACCAAATGATATTGAGGAAGGCACCAGACGCCTCCCCTTTCCACAGCAATTTCAGCTACACAAATGCAACCTTATTGGGTGTTAGCAGATATAAGGCGTATGATGATACTCTTATGTTATGATTTGCACCTTTTAGGGCAACAAAGACTATGGTGACCTACGCCACAATGCAGATACGTGGTAATCCATGGGGAAAATATAACAATAACATTCATAAGCCACGCTAATCGGACTTGATGCACCAATGTGGATTTACATGCTGTCGATTTTACTTATGTAATTCTTATACGTTATATCCTAATTGTTTATCATGTGCATGCTAGATTAGGAACTCTATTCACTAGTTCAAGCAGATGATAGGGGTTTGCCCCCACTTCAAGTAACCAGAATCTATATAATCAGCTTGTGATGATCCAAATGACGTAGACTTGTGGCAGGTGCATTGAAGGGTGATAGACTGCACAACAAATAGAACTAGATGCATAATATTTTAATTTCCTTTTTTTTTAACAATAGAGGTTGTCTTTTTTTTGTATTAGCTTTCTTTATAATTTCAAGATCTATTAATCCATGCCCTTGAATCTGAATTAATCATTTTGACTTATGCATATGGAAATTGATACATCATAGCTGCAACATGGAATTCGATGGGCCCCAAGTTCCAAGTAGTGACACCAATCTTGGTGATACTCTAGCCAGTAGCAATTGGTGAATGTGCTTTCTGTCCATATGTCCATACCAATCGGTCATACTTTTCATCAAGGTATAACAATGGATCAGAACTACCCCTTGCAAATTTCCACAATGTGGAATGCACCAAGATTAGAGTACTATTTGATAATTTTAGATTAAACATGACACTTGATAACAAACCTTTAATCTTGGACCAGAGACTATAAATTGGTGAGTATCACTTCTATTCTTCTATTAAGTACTTTTTTTAATCAATAACATGTTTTTTTTCTTCCAAAAGGATCATGAATGCATGATATGAAGGGAATGGACTAAGAAGAAAAATACGCACTGTGCCCAGCAAAAAACCAACTACATGGTGTGATCAGATAGGTTCTATTAGAGTACCATTTACGACAATGGCAATTCATAGAGAGGTTTTTATATTATAAATTAAAAATCAAAAAGCATAAGCTGAGGCTGCATTCCCAGGAGACATCGCACCCCTGATTCTGTAACTGAGTTAAATGTCTAATTGAAATAATAAAAAATGTCCGCAATGTTAGGATTGATTTGATTTTACTAACCCTTCAATCCCCCCTCCACTCTATCACATTGAGGTACATGTATTTTGTCGAGAGGCTCCTCCGCTTCAATTTCATTAACAACTCCACGGCATCTAGGGGAACCACAGCAGCAAGCAAGTTGCTTAGCTTTTGAAGTGAATCTGATTACAAAATGCAGAGAGTAAGATCAATACATAAAGAAAATAAATTAAGACATACAATATATTAACACTGCATTGAACCTGTAATCATATGTCAATTCCTCCCATTGGTTAATATCTCTTTTTGCAAAAATAATTATATGCTCATCACCATGAACATTTATTGTCCTTGAAAAACAATTGGGCTGCAATAAAAACAAAACGCAACTATGTTAGAAATCACATTGATCTAACCATAAAGACCAATAAAAGTTAAAAGTCATGGCCATATTTAATCCATTCAACTTGACTACAGTTTTCCTTTGGTGAAGCACCTTGCTGCATGCCCATCCACAGTGGCCAAACCTGATAAACAATACAGATGACTAGAACATGGGCCAAACACATACAGAATATTGACCCAAACAAACTGTAGATTATTGAATTTCTTACACTAACCTGAAACTGAGATGAAGATAGCCTAGTCATGGAGTGGCAACTCACTAGAGGGAAATACTTCCTCAACCAACTTCCTAAGCAAACACTCAAGCCCAAATTGATTCACACCAATTTAACTAAACCCACATCCCTTGCTCTAACAAAGCATACAAACCACATACAACAGCACTTATGATTTATTTAATTTATTCCAGTATTTGAACACATTGTTAAACGCGGGAAGCTGGAACAATTCAGCAGCAATATCACAAGGCAGCCATATTAAACAACTGTCAAATTCACAAACAACTGGGATTGAATAAACGGAAGTTTCCACATATGGGTATCAAATCCTTTCTACACCTCTGCCCAGATGTGGTGGGATATGAAGCTGAATCTGTGGGGCTATCAGGCAGCCGAGTACAACACCAAGAGAGAGAGAGACAGAGAGACAGAGAGAAATATCACTAGCAACCTGACCTGGCCTCTTCTCCAGTATGACCTCCCACTACAAAAGTAAAGTATTTGATTCCTGGGGACTGTTTTTGTTCCAAGATCTACATGCTGACGTGGAAGATCAGTCCCCTCAACACACTGAAGAGATGGTAGCTGAAGGTGATGGTGCTAATCAACTTTATGACACATGCTAGAACAGGTCTGGGGAAATATCCCTTGCACAATAGTTTCATCTAGAATAGAAAAACTGAGGAACAAAGTTTCCAGATAAACCAAAAATATTGTAATTCCTCAAAACATGAGTTAAGAACCCAAAAGCACCTGTAAGTGGCCCTATTACGAAACTAAATCCTAGTGAGATTAGACAGCTAAAGACTTTCCGATTAGATTTCCAATTTAACAAGAGAATAACAAAATAGAGAACCCCAATTACTAATTAAGAGATTTCATCCACAGATGCGTCAGACTTGCACTAAAGGACTCCGATAGCCCTGAATCTGGGCCTCAGACCAACTGATGGATTTGGATTCGGCCAGCTCCAAATGGGTTTGTGCTTGTACATGCTAGAACTTGACCTGGCCGAACCAGATTCTGGATGTGTACATGGTCAGGTGTGGATCTGGGCTCAACTAGGTTGGATCTGGCTCAATAACTCTTTGGAATGCATCAATTAGAGTTAATGCGTGAACTAAACCTGGCCGAACTGGATTCTGGATCAGCATGAGGTCTGGTGTGGATCTGGGCTCAACTTGGTTAAATCTGGCTCCATAACTCGTTAGAATGCATCAAAACTTAACTCAAATAAAAATGGACCTATAAGAAAAATCAACTAACATAAAAACCAAAAATGAAAGATTACCCACCCATGAAAGAGAGGAAATTAAAAGAACTAACACATTCCTATCCTCCTGGATCCCCCCCATCCAACTCCCACCTAGCCTCAACTACTATAAGTGCATCGTAATCAGGTTCCAAACCAAAAGGTCACACAAATGATGAGATACCGCCTTACCGCCGATAACAGATGATCGCATGTGATTAATAAGACACAGCAGGAAAAGTTGCTTCACCCGAAAACAGATAAGATACACGTGCAGACAACAACAGAGACCACGCAGTTTCAAATTATATCTGTCGGGTTTCACAATTGGGGAATACCAGAATGGAAACTTGAGAAGCAAACATGTAACAAAAATGAGTAGACGTGTATGGTGTATCACCTCCAGAATAAACTACTACAACCAGATCCAGTACGACCACCACCAATGTCACATTTGCCGCTTTCATTATCACCCAAAGACAAAACCAATGTTTTCAGTAGTGTTTGGAGCTCATGACTCAGTGTGAGGCTTCCCAAAAACACCAAGCACCTCACACCCTAAATTAAACTACAAAGTATGGCTTGCATTTAGGGAATACTTTTTAACCAAGATGAGGCATATTTGAGGAACACCCCACAGATGAAGCACACATTTCAGTCACACTCCGTATCGAGGGGCATATGTCCCATTAACACATTCTATTTCTAAGAAAAAGATAAGGGCAGCATAACTTAAATATATTTTTAATGTAAGATTTTGAGACTAGATTTAACCTAATTCAACCTTAGTTAACTTATTAAAAGAATTAAAAACAACCAAACTATCGTTTCCAATTTTTAAAAGGTTTTTTAAAGTAATTATTTATTTATTGAAATGGCATGCTCATATGATTACACCCCAAATGTTGGGCAATGGAAACGATGTGCCACAGGTCTCAATGTCTAACTGCATTAACAGCAGACCAAAAACAGGCCATGAGCCCACGACATAGAAAACAAAGAATGTCATTAATGGCAGCCCCTGGAACATCCAAAAGGAGTAGGAACAGCCCAAGAACATCAACAAGATAACATCCTAGCTTCAAACAACCTCCAAAAAAAAAAAAAAAAAAAAAAAAACAAACAAAAACGAAACAGGAAAAGTAAAAAAGAAAAGCAGGAATAGGAAGAACAGAAAAATTGAGAGGCTGGTCATGGAGGAAGAAAGGAGCTTAGAAAACATCTTAAACCACATTGGTAGGCCTTCACACCTATACCATCTTGTAGAACACCCAAAAAGAAAACCTTGTAGTTGCGTTTCATCTCACAGAACAACGATAAAAGGGAAAACCACTAACTAAAACCCCTAAAATAAAAAAATAACACTTTTCAGCCCAAAATGTGTTGCATGTATATCACCCCTCCCCACCCCACAGTCAGATGAGAGTATTGATCTAGTAAAACCTTTCGAACAACTCAATGATTCTTACAAATGAACTCTACTAGATGAGATGAACAAAATGGCACATTTTCACCCTACACATATGGCTACTATTGTCAAGCATACAAATGTTGACATCAGTAACGAATATTGGACAATACCTTGTAATTCAGTCCCTAGGTGCAAGATTTATTAAAATTTTGATTTACAAGTGACTTTATGCAAGAAAGTGGGAAAAAGAGAAGATAGAAAATGGAGAGAGAGAGAGAGAGAGAGAGAGAGAGAGAGAGAGAGAGGAGTGTAGTAAACAAACTAAACTCCTGACCATCCATGTTATTGATGAAGTATAGGAATTCCATACACGTTAAAATGGTACACTAACAGAAACAACATCAACAACTGAATAAATAATTCATTTTGAGAAGAAAAAAAAAAGTTGAAAACCAATGATTAACAAACTTCTTAATTGGCATCAAAGAAAAGTAGAAATGAGAAGGGGGGCAGATGCCTCAAGACCATAAAGTTTATTATTGAGAGTTTCATAAAATGAGACCTATATGTTCAGTTTAATTAAACAAGATAATCATACAATATATTGGTCTAACTAACCAATGAGAATGCCAACATACTAAATAGTTCAACATTGCAAAAAATGGAAATCAAAGTTATGGAAGTAAAAAAGACAGCAGCACAAATATCTAAAGACCATATAATTCATCAAAAAATGTCTGTATATAATGTTTACCTCACAAGAATGATTGATTAAATGAGCAATGCTCCCTGCCTTAGTAGCATCAATGACACGCTCATCATCTAGCCGAAACATATAGGTTCCAGCACCCTACAAGAACGTATAAATTAATCAAGTTACTACGATCGATAGCATTAATTGTCTATGGTAGTAAAGAGGAGAATTTGGCCAAGAATGCACTGCAAAAAAGATTTTGTGAACACTTGATGTAGGGCCCATCCAGATGCATGCCACGCACAGGTGTATTGAATGCTAGGGGAAAGGATCCCTACCTATACAGTCAACCCCATTTACAAGTAAATCTTAAGATTCAAGTGTGAATTGTCTAATTGGATAGCTGTTGTGTAGTCACTCGTTTCCAATGATTTGTCTAATCTTAGTCATGTTGGAATTTCCTTCTCCCTCTCTTGTTTCTAATTTTCATCTGGGTAGGAATATCATGGTACTGAATACTGATGACTAACGAAACCCTTAAAATAAGAGTTTGTGGGATTTTGTGCAGGTAATAGAGAGAAGCAAAGAATAGGTGTAATACTAGAGCGTTCAAATGTAGGCATGTTATTCACCCCTTCTTTCATCGAACACTTCTTGAACTTCATGTGACACATCCTAACCATGTACTACTGATGAGTTAGCTTTTGTCTTAAAGAGAACAAGAAAGAAATAAATTTGGTTTATTTTTCCCACCCTCATTAATTCAGCTATTCACTCAGATGTCACATATGATATTGATAATATGTCAATGATGTTCTTCAATGACTCTGTCATATTCTTTACCAGTCACTACATTGATGCTACTCCAAATGGAAAATGGATGCACAAAGAGTAGCTAATACTTTTCTTTTATTTTAAAAAAATTTTATTTTGTTTTCTACTTTTACAAAAGATACACAAAATTGAATGATATTTATGACCCATAATTTGGTTCGATTCAACCCCTTGAACAATATTAAATACTATTTTTGTTTTCAAAACAACATTGCATGAGTCGAACAGTGAGCCTGTTTGGCATCATTCCTCTGCCTAGAAAAGGAGCAAAGTGAGTAAACAAATAAGATTTTTCCATGAATTCCTAATATTCCTATGGATTCAATTTCACACAAACAAACAGGCCCCCAGTTCCATCCAAACAAAGGGTTTATCATGGATTCTCAATTCCATGCAAACAAATAGGCTTCATAGGAATTCACTTCTATGCAAGTGAACGTATTGAATATGATTTCCTAGGAGAATTCCAAGCAAACATGAATTCCAATGAATTTAATTCCATGTAAACAAAGAGGATTTTACCATGAATTCCTAGGAATTCAACTCCATGCAAACAAAGAGGCCATCAATTCTATCCAAGCAAAAGAGGACTACACATTTCGTAGAATTTCTAGAGATTCATTTCCAGATAAACAAATGAGCCAGAGAGGGAGAGGGAGAGGAATGGGACAGAGGAGTGAGACTGAGAGCAAGGGATGGGGAGGGAGAGGGAGAAAGAGAGATTGTAGAGAGATGAGATTGCACAGAGAGAGAGAGAGAGAGAGAGAGAGAGCGAGTGCTTGCAAGTGGATTGGGATAAAGCTTCTATTCTTAATAAAATTTACTATTATCAAAAAAAAAAAAAAAGGAGATATGGAAAAAGATATAGAGAGAGATTAGGTAGGGAGAGGGAGAGGAGTATATACAGAGAGCATAAGAGGGAGGAAGAGAGGAGAGAGAAACGAGAGACTGCAGAGGGAGAGATGTGACTATGTGAGAGAGGAGAGGGGGAGAGAGACAAGAGATAGAAGCTCGTATGTTTCAATGCCTTACCCGTAAGAGACTTGCATTCAACGCAGTCCTCCTCTATGAATATGATCAAGGATCATTTTGGAGTTTCTATTCCAGCTGACCCTTATTTTGTGCAATATTTCACAAGGAAAGATAAGAGAAAAATCATCCAAAAAGATCCACTGTTTTGTAGCTAATGGGAACACAGAAACATTGCAAAGAATTGATGCCAAATGAGCCCTAAGTATCTATTACTTGGTGTCAATAGTTACTTGATATTTTTTATTTTTTATTTTTTTGAAAATGGTGACTGTTAGTGGATCCTCTTGTTATTTCTACACTAAGTCAGGTATTATGATTGTGTCTTGTAATCGGGCGTTCGGCTAAACAAACCGAATCAGCAACGGACAACTGAACTACATCATATATATATATATATGTATGTATGTATGTATGTATATGTATGTATGTATGTATATAACTAATAAAGCAATAAAACAAAATCCTAAAATATCACAGGAATCGTAAAACTTGCAGTTAGATTGGGTATATGGAAAAGGAACATTACGAATGTAGAAAAGGATTTAGGAAAGATATTATATGCATCCTCACAGGAATGAGGTTTGGAATGGAATGCCTTAACCATTCTTTCTTAAGGCATGTCCTTGACTACTTTTCTATTGATTTTTTTCTACTTGCACTCTCCTTTCATTCATCTTCTCCTTGGACTCTTCTAATCTCTTTTTCTCAATCTCAACATCTCTCCTCCCTCAGTTGTACCAATTATCTTCTTCAATCTATTTTTATGAACTTAAATCTCTTTAATAGTACAACTGTTCCTTCTGGCTGGCATCCAAATCTTTCAGTTTGCTTGTATTGATTGTACAGTACTCTTGCTCCTCTTTTTTTTATATGGGTAAAGTTATCAAACTAAAACAGTAGGAAGGCAAAATGCTAATATTGCAAACAACTGCCGATGACAAGAATGGGAAATTTCCACCATCCAACTTGCATCTTGATGCGGCCAAGTAAACCAAATACCGATTATGGTGAACCCAACAAACCCCAATCTTCAATCAAACGTAAATCAAGGAGAAATAGTAGATCTTGCTTACCTAGATCACAAAATTAATCATTCATCTTCAATCTATTGGGAGCTAACTCAAACCAGAAGAAGGGATAGGAAATTGCACACAAAGCAATTTATTTGAGAGACCAAAAAATCCATCCTCCCTAGACGTTCCATAGCACGCCTTTAAATAAAGCCCAAAAGGAGAAAACATTGGGGGAAAAAGCCTAGAGTTAATCTCATTCCAAACAATGAAATCCCTAAACTTTAGGAACACATATACATGTGAACATAAGAATAAAGAAGTGTGCGATGAATATTGGAGATATCATTGATGAATTAAGAGTATCGATTTCATTGCTGCTTTTAGGAAGAAGTCACTCACCCTATCTCATCTTAACAAACTTCTTAATGAGGTAGTCTTATTTCAGCTCAAATAGGCAAAAGACTTCTCTAAAGAAAAAAGGAAATTTGGAATAGCCTTGAATAAATGGAGTTTCAGATGTCCTGCATAAATGGGATTGAACAGGGCACATTAGGACCAGCCACTCGGTTTACTAGAACAACCAGGCAAGGACGACCATCTGGACCTGGTTGCAATCAGGTTGGGCTTGGTTTGGCCCAAGTTCAAGTGTGCCCAATTTAAGTGAACTGCATTCCACTATTAAATGGGCTGTTTGTCTTGGTTGGTCCTTTTTTGTGGGCTAGGTTTTACTGTCTTAACGAAACTTTCCTTATTTGGATCCCTATTTAATTCATAACATTTATCAATCGATTTGGAGTTCAGTTGACGCCCAGTTCGACCATCCAACACTGGATTTGAGCCCCTTTTCTTGACTGAGCCCCAATTGTGCTCACCTTTCATCAGCGCAGCTACTTTCACACTCTCCAGTAGTTTTGTTATTTTACTTTCAATGTCTATAGCTGTGATTAAAATGTCATATCGGTATGCCAACTTGGTCAACTGTTCAGTTTGTCTCTAGGGCTGAACTCTGCATTATGCCCATGTAAAAGCAAACACAACCTCCACTTGCCCACAAAAACACTACCCCACACCAACCCAAAAAAAAAACAGAGAGAGAAAAGAAAAATAAACCCTTCACCCTTTTCACCGCATGTGCACACCCTAATCGGCATCATGTAAAATGTTATGCACATCAAACCTTTTCTGCAGTGTATTGAATCTCAAAAAATCTAGGGCTATAAGGCCATTAAATAAATGGCTAGATAATCTGATGGGGCTGATTTTTGCATGATCCTCACCCATAAAGAGACCATTTCATAAATCCAACCCAATGATAGGAATGCATCCAAGTGGGCCCCATGAGCTGGACTGCAGAAGCATAATGTGGTATTCTCGTAGGTGAAGATTTTCATTCGCGTAGGTGGTTGCTGATTCTTTCCATGATAATGCAGCACAGGAACTAGAGACTGCTTGTAGTTGTGGATCACTTTGCTTAAGGTTCAGATTTATTCAGATCTAGCCGTCTTCTTCCTCTAATTTGACTTAAAAAAATGAGTGTAGCCTACAAACACTTACAAGAAGACAGCTGCTTGTTACTGCAGCTGCTGTTTACATCTGCGTATTACACAATTCAATGTATAATATAATTTTTGGGGATTAAAATTAGAGTGCCTTTTGTGCATTCAAGGTGATACTAAAAGAACAGCTAAAACAGTATAGATTCAATTTTTTTAAGTTCATTTTTTCAAGTCAATGGATTTGATATGTTCCCAATTAACAATTTGGGAAAATCATTTTGCATTAATATCACAGCGACATAGTTGCCATTGTCGATGTGGGTGGTAATCCATAGTGCATCATTCAAAATAACAGCTGGATCATTAAAAAATCGGGCTTTTCTTATATTCATAGAAGTAAAACACTGTATAACTCCAACTAGTGCTGAATTGAACAAATAGTTTTGTACATACATTACTCTATTTTTTAAAAAAGGAAAAAAAAAAATGGAAGTGTTCTTTTGCTGCATGCTCTTGCTCCCCAACATGAATAAAAAGATCATTGATCACATTCAGATGGTTTCAAGGATAAACCATCAATATTTCCTCTAGTAGAATGATTAAAAGACAAGGAAAAGCTTACCACCAATGAATCATATATACGATGCTCTCTTGTGTCAGCTACCGAAGGTCTAACAATTTCACCTGTGTATTCAATAACCTAGAAAACAAACTATGCTTATTAGTCACACATGCATTATGAAACTAACCAACCAACTAAAATGTAATTAACTGAAATCAAGTCACCATGTCTCCTGCTCTATGGGGAAGCTTTGCAAAGATTCCGAACCCATGTATAGCTGATTTCCCTTAAAAAAAAAGCTAGTGATATCAATAGGATGGATGATTACACCAAAATAACTGTAAGATAACCTAGATTCAAAAATGAAAAGAATTTTAAATGATTTAAATAACTAATGCACTCCCTTCAATGGATCTGCTCATGGATCAAAAATAGTAGCGGCCGCTATATCGAGCGTAGCGGTGGCCGCTATATTGAGCGTAGCGGTGAAAAATAGCATTTAGCACTGTTCACATCTGTAGCAGCCGCTACGGTCCACTACCCACACCCGCTACGGAGTGACACAGATTCCTACTTTCCAAAAAAAAAAAAACTAATAAATAATAAAACTTATTTCTTTTCTTCTTCTCTCCAAACAACATTTCTACGCAACTCTTCTATCCTTTTATGTTTAAAAGAACACCAAAAAGCACATGATCTCGCCGAATTACAGTCAATTCAGAGAGTTCTTTTCAAGGATTCTTCTCTAAGTACATCCTATTTGACACCCTCTTTGGTAGAGGTATTCTTTTCTCTAGGTACTTACGACATCATGACATCGTTTTTGTTTTTTTTTTTTTTTTTTACGAGTCTTTCATTAGTTTCTAAGTTATCATAACTAAACAACATAAATACATGTGAAAAAAATGATCATTACTATTATTTTCTATTTATACAGTGATACGGGACCTCATACAATGAGGAGACCGCTACGCCCCCTTATCTTAATTACTTTTACAAAAAAAAAAATTTTGACGATTTTTTCAAATCGCACCGCTACGTAGCATTTTAGCGGCAAGCCGCTACACTCGCCATTGCCGCTATTTTCATCCTTGGATCAGCTTACAATATGATTAAAGAAAATGGTGAACAAATACAATTACACTCAAATTGACTTAAATTGTAGATCAGATTTTTTCAAAAAAAATTGTACTTGGCAGTCGCTCTATCAGAAGAATAATAGAACACATTACCTGGATAAGCACCATCACAAGTTCATGCTTCTTGTCACTTCTGATCAGATCATTGAAGATCAACATAGAGCCTTTGATCAGAAAGTTTTATACATGTTTTATACAAGTGAAATCTCCACACAAATACCTCTAAGGACAAAGGAGAATAGACAGAAACAAGAACCAGATGTGGTGTTCTCAATCTAGCCAATGACTATTCCAAAACTTATCTACAAGGAAATTTCTCCTGGGCTTTCTTAATTCCCTCCACACTTGGACATCAGAGCAACTTTAACGGCAACTTCACCCAATTGTGGTATGGTGAGAAAGCTACTCTCTCAAGTTTCATTTGATTTAATTCTTAGAAGTGTCGAAAAATGAAAAATATAGTTACTTCGGTTTTTTTATTATATGTAGTAATCAAAGTCCTTATCAGATGTTCAACCACTTCACCTTATCAAAATATTTCTAAACATCGTCCCTCAGACTTGGACTCTTCAAGTTTCAACAGCTTCCTTTCAGAAGTGAACTTTCTAACTAAATTACTAACACTAAAGACTCTCTAAAAGACCCTTTCTAACAAAACTAGGACCCATGGCTCATCAAAATAGACCGTATAACAAAAAGTAAAATAAAATTTTGAACAAAAAAAGGGCACTCCTATGAGATATATATATATATATATATGGTAACTATAATTTTTGTTGATTGAAGCTAAACAGCAAAAGAGACATATATTGAAAAGCTATCACAGCTGGAAATTGGGAGAACCATCACCTCCTTGGGTTAATTCTCTCCCCATTGCCAGAAGCTCAAACCTCGAATGCACAGCTGCCTTCCTTTTCATAATCAAGAAATCTCAAAACTCGCTGGGATGTTTGCTTTTCAAGAAGACTGCAAATTCATTGAATTCCCCTTCTCCCAATGAACCTCATCAATTTTGTTTTCTTCAGGGGCTGCTTCTTGTTACTACAACTGTTAAAAGCCCTCATATCCTTATTGAAGGTCCTACCAGTGGCATCTCTTGGGTTTCAGATCCCCAAAAATCAGATTGGAAGCTAAGGAGTCTGACCCAAAAGTGTGCTTCAATTCTCAAGAATTACAGCGATTGGAACGTATATAGCAGAAGCAAACCAAAAACTGATGATATCTGCAATAGCCTTAGATCTGCAAATTGAAATTTTTTTGGGCCTTTTAGTCTTTGTATATTCTCTATTGCTGCTTAATTCTTTTGGCTCGCCTGGCCTGAGGGCTATGCTCATTGCACTTTTGTAATTGTCTTTGATTTTCTAGCTCTTTCTCAGTTGCATCTCTCTCTGCAGGTCACCATATCATTGCATGGTTGATCGCCTTATGGGAGGTTTGTAATTGTGCCAGAGCACTCGCCGTTATTTATGGATTGTATTCTATTCTTATGTTGAAAATATGCTTACCACCTTCCCACCCCCGCCCCAAAAAATAAAAAATAAAAAACCAAACCCCCAAAATATGTAAATAAAAAAGTAAAAACAAACTGTAAACATCAGAAATCAAGGAACAACAGATCCAAAATAGGATAGCACCAAAGTAGCACATGAGACTCCCTGTGTTGCTAAGCAATCCACCAGCAAATTAGCATTTGCTTTAATATGATGGAAGGAAACATCAAGATGCCTGTGTAAGTCAACCATATCAGCTAGCCTTCAGGGAGCTTACTAACACAAGACGCGTGACCAATAGCCCCCAGGGAGCTTACTAATACAACCAGCCACCATACGAAGCACCACAGCTGTGTGTTTGGGGGGACTACAATCCGATTGCAACTGTGCATGGCCCCCCACAATATTATTATCAGTCCCCAATCATCTCAATTTATAGAGGACACATCATTGTATCAAGGCTCCCACCGCCAAATACATGTGGAAGCAGAGCACAGGAGTTTGGTTATTATTATATAATTCCCAGGAATGATAATGATGACGACTTCAATCCTGGGCGACACTCCACCTGGAATTGAGCTCTAAAGCCTCCAACCAAGTCTCCCCTGATCCAGGTAATTGTGCATTGCTCCCTCATAGTTTAATTTAATTTTCTTGGAAGTTCATCACTGTAACTTGTTTCTAGTTCATAACTTACTTGATACTTGAGTACATAGCTACTTATTAGTTAAATTTAATCCTTATTATGATGTTTCTACTACTTTTAACATAGAATGTAAAACTATCATCAACTGTGAACAGTTTCTGATAAGAAAACGATACCAGATGGCATGACTTGGGGCTGGGGGGTCAGTATTTTGGTTTGAACTGTGTACAAAAGAAAAAAAAAAAAAGTCTTCTAGAATTTTCCAGTAGTGTCCGCATTTTTATTTTTCCGATTTCTTTTGTGGTAAAAAATTACGCTGCAATGGACTGTGTGGCCACAAACCGCGACACGACGCCGCGTCGTTTTGCTTTTCATGGTTGACCATGAGGTGACCACAACTTTGAACCATGCTAGTTAGCTTTCAATGAATTTTGATTACATATTTTTCTTCTTCAACAATTGAAGTATTTTCTCACCAGTTACTTGGCATGTCTTAGTACCAAACCTAGAAAAGGTGGGTTGGCATCAGACTAAAAGGTTGGACATGTTGCCAAACCACATTTTAAGTTTACTTTGAACAAAGTAGCACTCGGCCTACCCCACAATGCAACACAATCAACATAAATAGCAAGTTGCATTTGAGTAATTTCTAACTAAGAATGATTTGACATAAACAATACAATGCAGTATGTAATACAATCCACAGCCACCACCAGGGAAGAACGCCATCCAAAAATTATATGCATTCAGTTATGAAATACATAGGTGCTCACCAAAAGCCAATCGCTTCTTGAAGGTTTTCCGCATGTATTGGTACTTCTCAGCCTTTGAGTCAAAACAAATGGGAGTATCAGATTGAGGTGCTTTCATTTTTTGAAGTCTTGAAGAGAAGCTTTTGAGAACAAGTTCATTGCAAGAGGGTGGATTGCTCAGGGATCCATTTTGTCTATAGCCACTAACCAAGTAAGGCCTGTTCTCTACAAATAACTGTTTTCCCGAGACAGCAGTGAGCGCCGCAGGTTCTTTACGCCCCCTTCGCCCAACGAAATCATATGGCTCTGAACAATAATGGAAACGGAGCATAAAACACCAGAACAAGAGACTTTTATGGGGTAAAATCATCAAACAGAAACAAAGAAATAACAGACATCCAGATCTACTAAGAGAGGAAAAACAGGTAGGAAGGCACAGCAGTGATCGAAAGAAATGCAGCCGGTGGATATTATTTACCATCATGCTCATGAATGAGAAATCTATTAGCAAACTTACCAACAAAAACTAGTTAGTTACTGACCCCGAAACTGAAGTTAGAACTAGGGGAGTGAAAAAAGAAAGAAAGAAAGAAAGAAATTGACCAAAAGAACTAAAGTGGAGCTTGTTAGATCACATATAGCAGTTATAGGTGGAACATACCACTACGAGCACAACCAGACGGATTACGTGGAGGAGTGTAGTGAGAGCAGTTTCGCAAAGTTTGCACAATTTGTTCGTCAGCAGGTGCACGTTCACTAGAAGGTCGTCTATGCTTCTTGCAGAAGGAAAGTAAACGAACGTCTAGGTCATCATCCTCATTGAAAGATATGATATCAAGTTCGTCCTCGTCAAGCTACAAAAAAAGATCAATCCCAGCATAATATACTGTAACTGCAACGTGTAAGGGTAAAAATAACCAGAACAGTACACCATGAAAACATTAAGGGCCCGTTTGTCACTTTACTAGAATAGTAAAAGTCAAGTAAAGCCTCCATTTTTCAAACAAGAGGTCACATCAAAAGCACTCTAATTCAAAATTCCCTCCATCTTTTTCAAAAAAAAGTCAAAAAGCAACCAACTTTATCCACTAAAAAACAAAACTCCACCTTTCTATACAAAAAGTCAAAAAGATTTCATACCAAACAACTAAAAACAAAATACCATCATAACCCACTTATAGTTTATTCCCTCTTGATTTGATGCTTTACTTCACTTCATTTCACTTGATTTTAAAAGTAAAATTACCAAACAGGCCCTAAAGGAACAAAACAATAGTAGTATAGAAGAAGAGAGATACCTCAACACAAAGACCAGCAGCACGCGCACAAAGTGGATGATATGCTACATAGCAAGTTCTATGTGAACACTGCAAGGAATTTGCATAATATCAGATAAACAACAATCAGAAATACAAAGGAAACATGGCATTAAAGAAGAAACTTTATTAACTTAACTAATTGAAAAATTATGAACAAATAACCAGAAGAATAAGTTATAAAGGCAGTATTTCATGTAGAGGAAACAGTTTCCCACTCTTAACCACACTTGAGAAAGGTGTCTTCCATTTGAAAAGGAAAAAAAAGGAAAAAAAATAAAGAAAAGAAAAGAAAGAAAGGAAAGGAAAGAAAAGAAAGAAAAAAAGACAGAAAGATTTATTTTAATGCATTGCTGGTGTTAATCGAAAGCCTACCTGGACGCAAGCTCCATAAGAAACACCACAAATACTACATAAAAGTTTCCAGCGGTCCTGAGTACATACAAGATAAATCGATAAAATAAACAGCAAAATGGTGATATTGAGTCAAAGAGGCTTCAAAAAAGTGCAAGTTGTAAAACAGAAGTCATCCTCAAGATGAAACAAAAATTCCTCAGATTAGAAGCTTCTTAACCGGAAAGTAAATGAAGTACCTTGTGTATCCTGTCAATCCCGTCAATAGGCTCCATTCTCTTGATATCTTGAAGATAAGTTTCTGCAGAAGTTTTGAAAGAATTAACATCTCACTGCTTGTAAATTACTAACTTGGAACAGCTTGTAAATTACTAAGTTGGAATAGAAATTTTTTAAAATGACCGCACACCAGGTATCCACATTGCACATGTCAGATGAGCCCACTGCCCATTAGTTGTAGGCTTCATTGCACCCCCTAAAAGAATGTCAATACTCATATTCAGTTACATACAATCATTTAAAAATCCACGACCCAAAAGTATTTGTGATATCAAAATACCTATGACAGGGCAAAGGCAGCAGGCAGGTGGAGATATGGGCGCCCCAGGCCTACATAAGTTACATAACCAGAGTTTCCCATCTAAAGGTTCCATTTCACCATAACATCTGGCATGCACCTAATCAGATAGTACTACTCATTACAAATTATATGCAACAATATGCTTAAAGTATTTACAAAAAAATCTAGGCCAATGAGAAGCCCAATGGAAACAAAAGAGAAACAAGTAAAAGACCTCTGCATACAAAAGCTTAAAACAAGGAAAATGGATAATAACTGAAAAGATAGCATATAATGGATGACAATTCCATTTAATTATAATTTCCAACAATAACCATTACAATTGTGACACTCCCACAACAATAAACATTAGTTGGGAAAAAAACAGGCAACAATAAACTACTTACCGTCATCCGGCACTTATCACACTGCAAGAACAAGTTGTTTACATACTCCTATGACACACAAAAAATAAAAAAAGTCAGCTAGATTTTCAGAAAACTCAAGGAAAAAAACACATAAAGAAGACCTACAGAAGGAATGAATGGTGCACAGAGAATGACCGCAAGCTTAAATGTGTAAGTATCAAGGATAAAGATTACAAGAGAAATGATATTGATAAAAACAGATGATAAATAGTACACAAAAAAAAAAAAAAACAAAGCGTGTACCCAAGAAACAGATCTACCAGATTTTTACCTCATCCATGTGGCAAACACTGCACTTGTCAATATCCTTCAAATCAAGATGAATGGGTCTGTAACCAGAAGCATGACATTCTGACGAACGCCTAAAGGCTTCCTGCAAAATATGACATAGGGAACATAAACAGGATTTATAAAGTGCTCTGAGACTTAGAATATGCTTCATTCATGTGACCATTGTATATTTTACCCCCCTGAAACATGCAATATCAATTCTCTCCCCAAGACCCAGTTTGGTCCCCATACTAAAAGAGGGCAGGAAGGACATGACGGTTGCAGCTTAGATAACTAAGCAAAATACCCTCCTTGGAGTATCTTAGCCATGTTATTACGGTCATTAAAACTATATGGTTATAAAACCTTTCCCAAAATCCAGCATGGTCCCCCTTCCCCCCTACTTTTCCTATTTCTCATATCCTTTTACTCTCTATTTGTGATGTAATACCTGCTGGGAACAATTAGGCACATGTAACCATAAGTCTGACATATGCATTTGCATGGTCAGCACTATTTCAAAACAAGATGAATGGCATCTGGTGGAGCATATATTCAGGCGCTTGTAGTGTATTTTATCCTCTATTGGAGATGTGTTTGTTGAGATTAAATTAGATATCCCAAATTATTGTCCAAAAATTCTAGGAAATTTTGAAAAACAAAGATTAATCAATTTCCTCTTATGTGGGCCTCTTTTCAGCAGATCATTTGTTCCTCATGTGCCAAACAATTTCAGCATGACATGAAACTAGGTTTATTTGATGGATTAATCAACTATCTTTCCAAATGGTCCAAGTTAGTGTTCTTTGAAGAGAATTTAAGATGTCATAGCCAATTTATTGACAAGGTTTAGCATAATTGTTTAATTTTAGCTTAGTATTATTTGAAACCCATTAGTCCTAATATTTAAGTCAGAGACATTTTATTTAATCTTACCTGTTAATTATGTCTCAAAGTGATCCTAATCATACTGTTTGAGTTATAAGGCTTGGTTTGTTTCAAGCTATATCTTGTTGTTATCAAAAAGAGCTTTATTTACTTTTGAAATCAAGGGGAAAGTGGATAAATCTTAGGTGAACAAGGATTTGTTTCCTAGTCATGTGTCAGCAAGGAAAAATACTTAAATATGCAAGTGACGGCAAACCCAAGCACTATTGAATGAATACAGATTTTTGAATGAAGCTCCATTTCTTGGTTAGATAAAAACTCCAAGGATTCGTTTCCTAGTCATGTGGCAAAAAGGAAAAATACTTAAATATGCAAGTGGCGGCAAACCCAAGCAATATTGAATGAACACAGATTTTTGAATGAAGCTCCACTTCTTGTTTAGATAAAGACTCCAAACAACTTGAGGGCATTGAGTCCAAGGGAAAACTGAAATGTTAACTTCTCTTCTTTTTTTTTATAACAATGTTAAGTTCTGTATCAAGAAAGCAAATCCCATAGCAATGTCTCTTTAAGGAATTGCTTGCACAAAGAAATCTATGGTTAGATAAAATAAAAGAGAATAAATGACTGTCTAAGGAGGCTTGGGCAAGTGCTTGGAAAATCAAAGTAGCCCTCTACAAAGTGATTAAGCGTTCAAGCACATGGTACAAGAAGGTGGATGGGGAAGGATGGTTAGAAGCAGCATGTTACCTTATCGGTGATACAGAACTTAGCTCTATGAAAGAATGAATGGAGATGTACAATTCATAAAGTTGGCCACAAATAGTTTGGATGAGGGTTTGTTGATCATGATGATGATTAATTAATGTCATGCTTTACCGATGCAATTTAATGAGCATCAGAATGATATTTGAAAAAAAAAAATGGTTAAGTAAAACAGCTATTATATGAATTCTTTGGAATTGAAGAATCGCATGCCAACACATTTCAACACAATTCATACAGAGATTCATGTAGACATGGATTTGTGTGCCTTGTCTGATTTAGAAAATTTAAAATTAAAGGATCGATTTGTGTTTAAGAGATGTATCTTACAAGGTTTTTAATTTCGGTGCCAGTCGGGCCCAAGACAAGTCAATGCTGTCCATGTCCATGCCAGACTAATATGACTGTGCCAGTCTTTTTAAGTCACCAGAAGTCAAAAAATAAATAAATAAAAAGTCATAAATATGAAAAATAAGCTGATAACACATTAGAGATCTTTTGTTTCATTGAATGTGGACACAATGCTCAAATAGCTAATAGAAAGATCATCCCACTTTCGAAAAAAAAATAAAAGGATCATTCAATACTTAAAGGGCGTCAGATTTATCAATACATCATAAGCATTCATCAATAATAGCTTTCAACTGGCAAAAAATATTAAATTTGAAAAAAAATAAAGTCCGGCCAATATCAATCTCACATGCCTTCAGACAAAAAGCACTAATATTGGCTCGAGCTTTTATGCACTGCAACTTTCAATTTCTTGAAACATCAAATTATCAATTAAAATTTAAAACCTATGAGATTGAATTTTCATCCTTCATGTAAGACCATATAATCATAACATGAAATATGAACCCATAAATCAATGAATCAAAAACCACAGCCATTGATCTTATTACTATTGATGGCTTCAAAAAGGATATTGATATTGAACAATATCAATTTTTGAAATATTTTTTTAAAGAAACACAAAACACAATACAAATAAATTTCGTGATATGAAACTAAGAATCCATAAATCAAGTGTCAAATCCATGAACTTTAAGGCTTTCTATAATTTAGTAAACATAAATTTGAAATAATTAAACACTTTTAGAACTACTAAAGAATATGATGGGACCAATAGAGTCTTCACACATTCACCAAGGATGCCCGGCCCATGGCCCCATCACCATTTGCAACCCAAGGAGTCTTCACACAAGGGAGACAATTGCTCATAGCACTCACAATAATGAGATTGATTCACTAGTGCGAGACTACATAGCATTATAGAGTGGGGGAGGTCAATAGTTCCAATTAGAAGGGAGGTAAGATTTCTCCTTTTCCCTCCATGAAATTGATTATATGTCCATCTCTTTTGCTTAATAAGATCTTCTTTCCTTTCATTGATTGCATATCAATCAATTCTCTTTTACTGATCATATGTCAATCAATATCTTATTAGATTAAAGATATGATTTTCTACACTGAGAACCTAAGATCTAGGAAACTTTATTAGAAAGCTACATATGAGAAAGAAAGCATGGATAGGCTATTGAACTGGCCATCCATGGGTTAGGCCCAATGGGCTGGCTGACGGTGGGCTAAATCTTGGTCCTATGATGCACTAGGTTGCATAAGAATATATTTAGCATTATAAAACCATAATATGATCCACAAAAATGAGAAAAATACATAAATAAATAAAGTGTCAAACTCTGTAGGTCCAAGTTTTTTTTATGCATGATATCCATAATCTCTAAAATGCATCATGTACTTTCACAATATAAAAAAAAAAAATGTTCCATCGATGGATTTTATGTATTTAGACATGAATCTGATATGTAATGCATGCTTCTTTATGACTAAAAGATTCTTTAACTCAAAATATATATATATGTACCTCCTGAGGAAAGCCGTAAAATTCTTTTTTATTGCCCAAGCTTTACTAGTCCAAATCTATAAAAAAAAGCCTAGAAGCTAGCTGTGTGTGTGAGAGAGAGAGACACAGAGAGAGAGAGAGAGGATGGAAAAAAGGAGCAAGGAACAATTTACAGGGCAATTGGGTCGGTACCATACAGGTATTATGAGCCTCCTGCAGTGACTCGACAGGTTGTTTCAATTCATCAGAACTGATCGATTATGTTCGAGTTGAAATGAGTCACTCCTGACATGAAAGGAGACAACCAAAACGGGGCATATTACCATGGTCCACTTGGTGAATCAAACTACAATCCACTAGAACCAAGTTGACTCGGTGCCAAATTAAATTTAGAACCATGATATCTTCTAATGAAATCCTTAGATCTAGAAATCCAACAACTCAGAAAACACTTTGGATGTAACCAGCAATGGCGAACAAATATAGAAATTACAAGAAAGCACATAGAGAGAGAGAGAGAGAGCATACATGTAATGTAGTTATTGGGCTAAGATACGTCATAATCATAGGGATTGGTTTTTGGTTTATTCATTTATTGCAGCAGTTGAAGGTGTGATTGTTTCTCTCCATTTGGAAATTAAAGGGATCTCACATGTTGATTACAGATGAGGCAACTTTGAAGGAAATTTCACAGAGTGCCATTTCACAAGGAGTATCTGAATGCTTTTAGAAATGGGGTGTTTCATCTCTAAGTTGCCCTGACTTAAGGGGCAACTAAAGGCTTTTCTGACAAAAAAAACACCCTCAGTCCCTCACAAATTACACATTTAGCAAAGAGGGAGTATCCATATATGGGGCCCCCTGTTAACAATTGGCAGTCTTCTGAATGAAGGTCAAATTAAGGAAAAGTTTCATGTAAGCAGCAGGGTTCATTTGAGGAGAGCTTTGTATTCATATTTTTTTAAGAAAATTTATTTTATTTTTAATTAATTTATATTTAAAAAAAATTATAACCCAGGGCATCTTACATATATATGTATATATATATATATATGGGAGATGCTCCTATGAGAGATGCTCTCACCTTATTATGAGAGATAAGGTGGGGGCCCTCACATCCATATCCAATGCCAACAACTTAAATGTGAGGGTCCCCACCATATCTCTCATAGTAAGGTGAGAGAATGTGAGAGATGCTCTCACATGAATATTTCCATATATATATATATATATATATATATATATATATATATAGATGCCAAATCAAGGAATCTTATTTTTCCAGGACTGTTGAATCTATCACTCCCTAATAGTGGCGGATTGCAATTGCATATCTCCTTAAGTCGTTGTCTTCGACTCTTCGTAAACAAGAATAAGCTATATCTGGATGACTAATGGAAAAGTATAATACCTTTAATCTATCTTTGTATTCAATCACCACCCCCACCCCCAACAGTGGTGGACTGCAACACACTTGCCCTTACCCATACAACATAGACAATGACATAATTTCAATTGCATCCGTAAGCAATCACGTCTTTTTTGGGAGACGGTATCAGTAAATTGTCTTCTCCAAAGAAAAATCAAAATGTGCCCCAACATTAAATTTCAATATCATCAAACTGGAAGACTCCTAAATTAGTCACATAAATTATTACAAGAGAATATGTCAGAGAAAGAGAGATAAAAGGAGTAACACACTGTCACAGAACAAACATATATCTTACTATATTAGTTGTCACAGTGCAGAAACTAAAAGTTTGGGTTCCTATAAATATTAAGTTGCTACCAATCAAAAGCACAATTAAGTGCCAATTCCATCATGAAACACGATTTACGATTACCAACATTCAAAAGCTCTGCAGGTGGTTGTAGTAGATGACAACTGCATACCTGTATTAGTTCAAAAACCTTTTTTATGGAAAACCCAAACATATAAGAACCAGGCTTTCTAAGTGTAATATTCCCGTCTACTTCAAATCGGAAGCCATTAGTGTTGTTTTGTAGCTTGTCTATCTTCTTGTAGATCTCTTTCCAACAAACAGATGGCCTGGAACCATTAATCTGAAACACATAAGAAAATGCACTCCATCAGATTTGATTGGATTCTGGACCAAGTAATAATCAAACTTACATGCAATGAGCATGTTGTAGGGCCAAAACAAACAATGGCATGTAAATGGAATAGGGTACTGCCCAAACCATGCATTCATTCCAAGCATGGTGGCCCAAGCCGTCCAAACTGCAGAGCCAACCCTAAATACAAATCCCATCTATGGAACTCACTCCATTTCTCTTTTGTTAAATAGCGCTCACTGCCTCACTCTATCATCATAATATCATATAAGGGCAATAAAACCAAGTTTAATTGTTCGACACTAACACAGCCTTTAAATTTTCCTCTTCTTGAAGCTAAATTTATTTTCTTCCACTAAACATGCTATAAAATCATAGCCTTCCCAGTTTTACGACTGTGAATTTTATTGTCTTTCCCTTATGTTTACTTCTATCTATCACAAGTTCATACAATCATAAGACCTACCTTAATCATTGATGCCAGGGCACCTCAAACATCTATTATTAATAATATGGTAGATTAGGGTTCAGATATTTTAGATAAATTTATGTTATCGAAGTTCAATGCTCCTTTTGTTCATTTTTATCAAAAATTCAGAATAAGAACTTCCTATTCCTGGTTTTAAGCTTTCAATATTGGCATTGATCTTTTTGTAGTGTCTCCTAAAATATCTACCTTATATATACCCATGTTTGGGTCTTTTCGCATTTCTGAAATTTGATTGGAGAACTACTCTCCTTTTGGTTGTATAGATTATTTACATCTAAGGTTCAGTTTATCTTAGTTCATTACATCACAACAGTCCATATTTTATTGTAACTCGGTCCATTATGTTAAGAGTTACAGTGAGGACTGATTTGTAATTCTTGGGATAGTACGGACTTTTTTTTGTAATTAAGATAAAGGTAGGAAGGGTTTTGTAAGTATTCAAGCAATAATAAATTATATATTTAGAGAACACCTCAGCATAGTTATCAGAATCCTACGATTCGTATCCCAAATCCCGATTCGTATCCCGAATCTTAAGGAAAACGATTTGTATCTATGTTCTTAAGGAAAACGATTTGTATCTATGTAATGAATCACATTTACAAATGAATCTTAGAATTCAGGTGTAAATCCTACGATTCGATACTCGTTTCATTAAATCTAACGATTCAAGCGATTCGACTAAGCAAGAATGGCTATAGCCTATAAGCTAATATTAATAATCTTTTACCTTTTTTCCTTCTTTATTCTCTATTTCTTTTATCGCTTGTATTTTTAAAAGGTTATTTAGTAGTTAACGAAACCTCGTAAGAATTTTTTACGGCTTTGATAAGGTTTTAAAGATTAATAAAAAACATGCATTTAACTAAAGCATTCAAGTGTACGAATGGTGCTTGTTTATATCTTCTTCTTTTTTTAATCTATTTTGGTTTTTCTCCTTCATGAACACTTTCTTAACTTTAAGAGATATCCTACCGTGTAAGATTGATGGTTTGGATTTTATTTTATTTTTATATTTTGATTTAAAGATAATAAAATATCTATATTGATACTTTAAACTTATTTAACTATTTACACATCGTTTATTTCATATATATATAATAATATATGTCATGATGTTCTTGATATGATTGTATGAAAGACTTACTTGTTATTATATTTATGCTACTATAAATGAAAAAATGAATGGTAATGAATAATTACTTTTTTCTTTTTCTTTTTCTTTTAATTTTTAATTATTTTTTATTTTTATTAGAAAAATAAAAAATCCTACGATTCGTGATTCGATTCAATTCATGGGTAGGAACGATTTGCGATACGATTCCGATTTTGAAAACTATACACCTTGGTATGATTCATTCCATTCTTAAGCCTCCTTTTGTTGCTTGTATTCTTCCAACTAGGGTTTTTTGGACCACCGTGGTCAAACACTAGAAGTGATTGGATCTACCTCTTTAACTTGGTATCAGAGCAGGATGATAACTGTAAATAGGACACGCATTACTGAAGCCTTCCATTGGTGAGAATTTGAAGTTTTCTAAATGAGTATGGATTTTTAGCCCCAGCCAAACCTACAGCATAGTCAAGTGTGCTGTATTCTATGATGTTGCGGGAAAACTGATTTTCCATCCTTCTGTGAGGTAAATCCCTGAAAGTATCACCATACAGGTTATTAGGAGAATTGTTGAGTTGTTTTCTGAAAGTTCTTTGAAGGAATCAACCCAGCCGTACCTGTTTTCAGTCAACTGTGTAGTTTCTCAGCCAGCATTGCAATCTTTTGCATAGTTTTTTAAAAGTTTTCAATTATTGTTAATTCTGGTTGCTGTTCAACAGAAGTTTCTGGTGTTTAAAAGTTTTCAATTGTGGTTTGTGAAGGAAACAGTCCCTTTTTGGTTAGCTGTGTACACGTGTTTAGAAGTTTTCTATTGTGGTGTGTTAAGAAAACAGTCCCTTTTGGGGTCAGTTGAATGTAAGGTCCACCTTTATGCCTGTCTTCTTATTAAAAGAGTTAGATGAATAAAAGAACTATAATTCATTTTAACCTACTTTTTAGTTTCAACTTTCAAGGAACGCAAAGCCAAAGTCCACCCTTGTGCCTATCTTCACCTTCACATCTTGTTTCGTTAGCTTCCCACAATGTACACACCTATCAAAATTCACTAAAATGCAACTTTTAGCTTATTCGATGGATTCAAAGTCTTCTCCCCTATTTATCAAATCTGTCTATGTTTACCCTGTATGTCTTGGCTAAACATTCAAAGAACCCTAGTAAATAGTGTTTGACAAACTCTGCTTCCATGGTAATCCTCTCTTTTCCAACTTCTAGATGCAGAATCACACCTTATCGAGCTCCAAGACATACAAGCACCATCAACCATTTGTCGAATTGTCATACAAAAAAGACGACATGGGGGCACACACATAAAAAGATCAAAATCAAGAAGCATAGAATTAGCAATGGATGCTTAAGGGAAACCTGCAATAGAAAATTTGTCTTGTCAATTTTGAATTCACTGCTTGTAAAAGACAATGGCTAGTCAACAACCTCAGCAAAAACATCTCAAACACAAGAAACTCAAAAGTATGACAACAGACATACAAAAGCTACAAGGGAAATAAATGTATTAAATAGTATACGCATAATAATAGAGACTAATTACATAAACCTATATGTCAAAGCAAGTATAGAAGAAATAAAAACATATATGGATACAAAAATGATAAACCATTATGACATATACAACTAACCTGTTCGCCATTGTCTAATGTCACTCTAAATAAAGGTCGTCCATTTGATTCAGGGTCTCTCAACACTTCCATCTTATAAGAAGTACTTACACTAGGATCTATACCACAAGAGAGAAACATAGAGACATTGAATATGCCAAGTCAAAACAAAAAGAAAAAAGAAAATCAAGATTACTGCAGCTAGTGAGGAAAAAGGTTATATTAGCTCCATCAAAATGCATCACCTGTTGTTGAGGTATACTTTCTTACAGCAGTATATCCTTCCGGCCAGATGTATTGCCTGTTGCGAAAATATTCTGAGTCTCTCACGATTTTTCCTGTAAGATAAATATTTTATACACAAATAAAATGACGGATCTCTATCCACGGATTCTAAAAAACATAACCCTTCTAGTTCTCAAGGAAATACAGCATATGAATTAGTGGTCAATGCACCTGAGATAGAAGGTTTGACTGGTAAAATAGTATTGTAGATTGATTACAAGAAGGTTCTTAATAAACAAAAGTAGCAACCAGTACTAAAGAATCACCTAGACATATTACACGGAGAGTCCCTACATCAAATGGACAAGTTTTGATGCGCTTCCGCATTCCTTCATCTTCACTAGAGTCAGACCTTCCTCCGTCCTCTCCACCACTTTCCGCCTCATCAGAAACAATGCCAGTTTGCATCTGTAGCATTTTAGCAGGAAGCTTTTGTATATTGAGGTACCTGATAATAATATGGCAATAACATAATATGACTTGGATATATGGAGATCAAGATAAAAAAAGACAAGCTCAACAACTGTAAATTGACTACAACAACTCTCATGAAACTTGTTAAAAAAAAAAACCCAAAACAAGCAAAAGAATGAGAAATGTTAGCTAGAATGATTTATTGAAACACCTTTCAAAAGGTACAGCATCAATATCTGGTGTAATAAAATTGTAATGTCTTGGTTACATAGCCTTTTCAAGAACAGCCCAACTAGGAACCTAAACAAGTAATGTAGAATCTGATGTAACTTGAAGCCACTGTGGTACATCTAAGCCACTGTATATCACACGTATGAACTTTTCATAAGTTGAAAATTTTAGCAGTTTTGCCACAAAGGTACTTATGTAATTGATGTTCATCAGAAACTCACAATTAGAATCATTTTGTAAGGCACTCGTATAAATTTTCATTCGGATAAGATCGTTGTAGATTGTATTATCTGTTTTTTCCTCCCAAAAGGCACATTTTATTCTAGTTTTTTTTTATCATCCAGAAGCCCTTTTGTGATTTGAGAGGGTTTTTATTATTATTATTATTATTATTATTATTATTATTATTATTATTATTTTAATGGTGTGATTTGAGAGAGTTATAAAATCTAAAATACTTAACCCTTCCAATTTCAATATTCTTTATGCTTTATGGCGGGAAATCTAGAATGAATAGCAATGATTAAGTACAATGTAAAAGAATAAAAACATTTAACATTTTAAGAATAAATCAATGATGCTGAACACAGAAAGTAAATTATTTTCTGAGATAGTCTTTAAAAAAAAAAAAAGAGTGCTAACTTTCACAACCCAAGACCTTATGTTACCACTAGTCTGCTAGCACTGATCCTAAGTGAGACAGCCAAAAAGAAATGAAGAAACATAATTAGAACATAACTACAGTCAGGTTAAGTGGAGGCACCCATTCAACAATATGTGATATTAACTGGATGAGCAGATGTACTTTACAAAAATTTCAATCTCCCATTCGCTCGATAAAAAGAGAGTCCATAAAGAAAATGCTCTTACATCTTTGCTTCTTCTAAGCTCTGAATGAAGCGTGCTTGCTTGCACTTCAAATGGAAGGAAGACTGGAGGCCTTTAACAAATGAGACAGCCTGTTTTATATTAATCCTGGATAACCACAGGAGAAGAATCACAAGTTTAAGAAAGCCCTCTGAATTATTTCAAAAGCAATGTTGCACAGATATATTCATTTACTTGGGATTTTCAACCCCTCTCAATATAAATCAAAGGAACATATCATGTATGCCAAGGATTCATACACCAACAAAGATTACAACTTAAACTTCACGGTGAGTATTAATAAATATTCAAAGTAGCAACAAACCATGCAAAATCATGGGTCCCAAAAAACTGCACAGGAACTGATTTGTCTCCCCGCTTTATTACTCTTTTTGCTCCAACTTGTGATTCATTGATAATAAGTGCAGGCCACATTGCATGCCCTGTGAAATACATCCACATTCACCAAAATAAATTGCTCAGAATATGGCATAATGAATAGACATATGTATTAGGAAGTTGGAGATATGAAAAATAGCAGTAACGTAACTACATCAAACCAAATCAATACTGGATAATTACTTTCAAAAGTAACTTCTTTCCCCTTTCTTCATTAACAAGTGTAAATTCAAATGAAAAAATGATGTAGGATGAAGTCTCTACCCCAACTTTGATTAGATCAGGACTTCAAACATCCTTTCTATTTTGCATGTAGCTGATGATAAGTGATGAAGATCGTCCAATCAATAAACACATCAAACTTATCAATCTTGCAAAGAGTTACCCTTGCACAAACAAACCTTCAATAAGGTTGTATCTCAATTTTCCAAAAGAAAAAAACATATAAAGAGATTCTTTATCCATCAAAACTTCACCCAATATTTTGTTGGTACATTGCTTAGGGTAGGAAACAAAGGTTATCCTCTTTAGAAAGAAATCAAAGATCATCCTAATCCTGCTTCAAATGACTTTCCTAATCTAATCTGCAGATACATCTCTTTTTATAATGTAAATATTCAAAATATCCTAGTTAATCTAGAATACCAATAACAACTGAAGCTAAATCCTAAGGATACCTATTTATTTATGTTCTAAGATAAACATAAGAACTTTCTGTAAACAACTACAATAAAGGGGGGAAAGTTTTGCACTTGATCATGTTTTGGAAACCATTAGATGTGGGTCCCGCATGTGGAATCACCTCTTTTTTTAAATGGTTACTTTCATTAAAAAAGAGGCAAACAGTACAAGAGGAATATACTGACAAGCTAAGACAGGAAAGGGAAACCAGAAAAAGAAAAGAAAACACCCCTGAAATGAGACTCATTAGGCTCTGCAAAAGAATACGCCTACTCCTTCCCATGCAATATAATCTGATCTATAGAATAACCACTAAAGGACGGACTAATGGACACCCAAAGTGCAACTAGAAATTTGACTTTCTCCACCAAGCAAGTTTCACTGATCGCAACCCCTCCGAAGCATCTGGAATTCCTCTCCTTCCAAAATGTCCAGAGGACTACAAGAAAAGTCAAGCACCACAACTCCTTCCCTCTTGGGGCTCTTGTTGGGGCCTTCCAAGCCTTGAAGAACTCTGGGAGGGATTTGGGAAGACCCAACAACAATCAAACCACTTAACCACTGCATTCCAAATGTACTGAGCAGTTTTGCAATTCACCATAAGGTGGTCCACTAATTCCCCCTCCTTAATCACATGAGACAGGCATTTACCACTATCATCCCACTCCTTAAATTATCCTGGGTCAAGATTCTTCTCCGGATAGATAGCCACCCTAATATTATCACCCTCATGGGAGCCTTCGTCTTTCAGATATTGCCCACCACATTGCTCTCCCTCGAGCCATCAGAAAAGGCTGAGAAGAAAGAAGAAACTGAGAACAAGCCCTCTTTAGAGGCTGTCCACACCCTTGAGTCCTCCCCTCTTTCCATGATGTACGCTCCATTTAGGAGATTTAGGAGCGAAATGAATTGAGATTCCTCTTGAACCCTTAAGTTCCTCCTAAATGTTGGGCTCCAAACCACCTTGTCACCAACTCTTGACATGCAGGAATTGACCTTTGCATCCTTGTCCATAGCACTGTTGAGGAGGGCCGGGAACTAAGCTGCCAGATTCTTGTCTCCAATCCACCGGTCTCTACAAAAAAGAATCCTCTCCCCCAATCCGACATGGTATCTAATATTCTCCAAAAAGGGCTTTTCAACTGAAAGTATTCCTCTTCAAATTGCTGACAACTTCTCAAGGGCGACCCAAAGATCCCACCCATTTCTAGGAAGACCATATTTCTGTTCTAGTCCATCCGTACCATCTCCTATTCTCCATGACCACTTACCCAAAAGAGCTTGGTTCGTCTGTCTAAGATGTCTGATTACCAAGTGAAACTTCTTTTGGTCGTTGTTTCCTGGCCATAGGAACTCTTGCTGCAGCCTCTCTATTTTGGTAATAACTAAAGTTGAGCATTTGAAGAAGGAGAATTAATAAACCGGTAGGTTTGACAAGATTGACTTAATAAGGGTAACCCTACCTCCTATGGCCAAGTATGAGGCTTTCGAGGAGAACAACTTTCTCTCCACCCTTTCCACCACCAGATTCCGCTAAGACTTCATGACCGACCCCACACACAATGGCAACCCCAAATAAGAAGCTGGCAAATCACCTACTTTGCATCCCAGAATTTATGCATATTTAGAAAGCATTGACTCCTCCGTTCTTATCCCGATGAGCTCACTTTTGAAGAAGTTGACTTTAAGGCATGACACTGCTTTGAAGCAAAGGAGGATGGCTTTTACATTCCTGATCTGATCTTCGTTTTCTCTCCACAGAAGATGAGGGTATCATCAGCATACTGCAAGTGATTGATTGCAGTTATGTTTCTGGCCACTCCGAAGCCCTCTACTAAGCCCGCATTCGCTGCCCCTTTTATCATTCTACCTAGAGCCTCCCCCAAAGCGAGACCCCTTGCCTAAGCCCCCTTCCGGCAAGAAAGAAGCCCTTAGGAGAGACATTTACCATAATAGAAAAATCCACGCTGAAGAGACACTCCTGAATCCACTTTCTCCATTTTTCCTCAAACCCCATTCTTCTAAGCATATATTGAAGAAATCTCTAGTCCACTCTATCGTAAGCCTTTTCCAAGTCCAACTTGCAAATAAGCCCCAGGAGTCTGTCTTTGGAACTTGAGTGCACACACTCATTTGCCACCAGGATATCGACTAGAATCTACCTCCCTTTAATAAAAGCTCATTGCTCTTTGGAGATAATACCCAGCAAGACCTTCTGAAGTCTCCCTGCTAAAACTATAGCTAGAATTTTATAAATTCTTCAGAGAAGACTTAATGGGCCTGTAGTCCCTGATACCAATTTCCCCTGATTTTTTCGGAATTAGGGCGATAAAAAAAGCCCTCATGCCTTTTGATAGCTTTCCCCTCTGATGGAATTCGTCCATGAAGGCTAGAACATCCCTTTTCAACACCACGCAAAAGCGCTGAAAGAACACCAACGGGAACCCGTCTGGGCATGGGGCCTTATCTCCTGCTAGATCCAACACCACTTGGTGAACTTCTTCCTCTCTAGCCATTGAGCCCAATGATCCCCAATACTGTCAAACGCCATATTGTCCAGCGTTGGTCTCTCCCAGCCCTCATCGGCATAAAGAGATCTAAAGAAATCTTCTATGTGGCTTATAATCTCATCTTTTTTCTCCAATCTTCTTTGCCAATCCATAATGAGATAAATCCTATTTGTCCTTCGTCTCAAGGATGCCATCTCATGGAAGACTCTCGTGTTTTTGTCGCCTTCCTTCGACCACTTGCATCTAGACCTCTGTATCCTCCTAATCTCCTCCTCTCTCAGCTTTCTTTGGAACTCTTCCGTAAGCTCAACCCTTTTCTTCCCCTCTTCTAGAGACGGATGATCGGTTTCCTCCTTATTATCCAACGCTTGAATTTCTGTTAGGAGGTTGGATTTTTGTACCTGTACGTCCCCAAATTGGGGCTTAGCCCACTCCTTAATTTTGTTCTTCATCAGTTTCAATTTAATAGCCAGTCTATGGCCAGCCCGACCCTCCACATCCTCCACCTTTATCTCCTCCTTCCACCCTTCAATCAGGCTAGGAAATTGCTTCTCCTTTAGCCACATCAGTTCAAAACGAAATGGAGAAGGCCCCATCTTTCACAATCAGAATCAATCATGATAGGACAGTGATCCGATGCGGGTTTTGGAAGTGCTAGCTGGATAACCTCATGATATAAATCCATCCATTCAGTGGAGACCAGGAACCTATCCAATCTGGACATGGCTGGGTTCCTTTGATGATTCGACCATGTGAAAGATGCTCTGGTAAGCTGCAAATCCACTAAGGAGTGGGAATCGATCCAATCCGAAAAACGTCTCATAGCGCCAGTTAATTTGATTCCTCCCAATTTCTCACTTGGATATCTAATGATGTTCCAGTCTCCACCAATGCATCAAGGCCCATTCCACCTCCACCCAGACGGGCACCAATTGGGGTAGGGTGACTGATTTGTTAAGCAGGACCTTTATTCTTCCTGCCTGTAGGAGCTCCATCTTCTGCGTTCTCTCATCCACCTCTATTGTTTAACCGAAACAATTCCCTATAAGTCTGAAAGTTTCTTCATGCCAAGCCTGGAGAGGCATCCCCTTTACTGTAACCCACAAAAGGCTAGGAAGAGACCCCGGTACCTCCGTCCATCTCTCCAGCAAAGAAAAGGGAGATGGACCTTTTCTATCTGCTGCCGCCAGAAGCACTTCTTATGCCTCTCTTTGTGAGGAAAACTGCATCCAGACCACCTGATCTTCCAGCATTTGAATATTGCCAGGCCTTTTCCCCAGCAATTTTCCAGCCAACTTTCTGCCTGCTTCAATCCGTTTGATTTCGACTGCAGAAATCACACTAGGCTACAGTAAAGATAAGTTTTCTGCTCCTTTATCACCCATGCTGCCACCCTTACCCCACTTCTTGCCCTTTCTTCCACTATCCAACCTGCAGCTTTTGAATGCAGCCTGTTGAACTTGCCCTCTGCCACGCTGGCCTTCTCCTTCTCTGGGAACACTTCTACCTGAAAAGGCAACTGTGGAGTGGCTTTCCATCCATCACTTGGCCTCACCTGAACCTTTGTCACGCTTTTGTTGGAGTTGAACTGCGCAATGTTTGCTTGGATATTTTCCTGCCACCCCATGTTCTCCCATCTGCTAGCTCCATAGCCTTCCTTCTCTCCCTGAGAGTTGCAAATCTGATGAATGCAAATCATTTGTTGTTGTTGCTCCTCCTGTCAATGGGGATGAACACATTTCTTATTCTCCCTGCCCTAAAAACCATTGCCTCTAGTTCGGCTTTGGAGATATGCTGTGGGAGGTTAGAAACGTAGATTGAGTAGGATTGCTCTCTGATTTTCCTGATCTGCAATGGGAGAGGACCCCTGGGGGTTCCTGCCAGTCTCTCTGCCATTTATGTAACTATGGATAGATGATTACTCACCTGTGGAATCACCTCATATAGGTTGCATCACTCCCCCCCCCCCCCCCCCCCACATCAGAGGTACTCACCCTCAAGTTTGAAAGAGGCATTATTGTCCTTCAAGTCTCAGCTCAAACACTAAAGGTACAAGGAACTACAACTGTTGTTCTTTTAAATCATTTGTCATGGATGTGATATACATATGATTCTCCTTCCAAGGGTTAGATTGAGTTGTAACTACTGTAGCATTGATATACATTGTTACACAGTTCTCTATCCGCTAAAGCTTTTAGAGTAAGTGGTTGTCAACATGGTATCACAACGGGAGGCCAAGTGCTCGAATCCCCTGGGCTGTTGTGCCTTGTGTTCTCCCACGGAGGGTGTGATTCCCGTGCAGAGCCCCTAAATTCTCCCATGAAAGAGCCCACACTTGCGGAGCGAGGTGTTGTTACATTGATATACATTGTTACACCATTCTCGATCAGCTTAAGCTCTTAGAGTAAGTAGTTGTCAACAGTAACCATCAACATTTGCTCGAGTTTGACAATAGACATCATAGAATGGTTGATCTCACCATTTCAGCAATGGGACCCGCCCAATTTGAGATAATACCAATATCGAAGCATTGAAATAAATTGGTGCACCCTTTCGACAACTTAATTCACCCATAAGCCTACACGACTATCAATTTAATGTTCAATTGCCAATTCCAATCACCAATAACAAAATCAACTGATTCTTGGTCCTTTGATAGGCTTGATTGTTTGTGGATTCATTAATCTGACAACTGTAGCATTAGATCTTCCATGGAATCACCTTTTGCATGGTCTTCTATGATCCAATCTACATTAGGATCTTCATCCAGTTGATCTCTCTCAAGATCATGGGCCAATTCTGCATCCATTAGATCTCTCAAGCTCAACATTTGGATCATCATTTGGCAAATCTCTCTTAAATCAAGGTTCAGATCTTCATTCTCATTTGATATTCCATACAAGATCTAGAACTGGATTTTCTAATGCATAAATTATTTTTCACATCCTCTATATCTTTTGTATTGTTCCACAGCATCAGCCATCGTAGCAATGTTGGTTGCTACTTGAATGAGGGACATTTTCCATGTTTTTTCTTTTTTGCACCTTTAGGAGATAAAATATTGCTTTGATTTGAATTTGGTGTAGGACAAAGCTCCTACCTCATCTTTGATTAGTGCAATACTTCGAACATCCTTCTATTTTGAATGTTGAAGATGACAAGTGGTGTCGAGTGTCCAATCAATAGACAGGTCACACTGATTTAGGTGATCCCCTTGCACCCCTTCAATAAGGTTGTATCTCAATTATCCACAAAAGGAGAAAAAAGGGGGGAAACCAGTAAAGGGATTCTTATACCATTAAGTTCGCCAAATACGCTGTTGTTACATTGCTCTCTACCTCTATTATCCACAAAAGGAGAAAATGGGAGAAAAACAATAAAGGGGTTCTGATACCATCAAGTTCACCAAATAATTTGTTGTTACATTGCTCTATAAAGGAAATGAGGGGTCATCCAAATCCTGCTTTAAATGACTTCCCTTGTCTAATCCAAAACATTTGCTTCTATGAGGAAGATATTCAAAATTTCTTAGTAAATCTGGAGTTCCAACAATAATAAAGACTAAATCCTACAAACAACTAACATATTTTCTTTCTAAGACCAGTCAAAAAGATTAGATGCTAAACAAGGTGTTCTAAAAGAATTGTTTGAGGTGTGTTCTGGATATGTTTATAGTGCTAGGGAGTGGGGAGTCCCCAGTGGCCTAGTTTGTCTGGTATCTATGCAATATAATAAGGATGGACTTTGAGGTTTGTTCTTTTGTTTTGTTCTTATCTCCAACACCTTTGTTTTGAGTTCTTATAGGATACTCTTATATGAAACAGTCGTCTCCTTTTATACAGTAAATATTTCCAAATAAATTTAAAAAGTAGTACACCAGGTTCGATTATTGTAATCCCATTGTCTCTAGCATATCCTTCTCCCACCCTATAATTGAGCTAAAACAGAACATATACAATAATAGAAAGAGGAACATCCTCTAGAAGAATGGAACACCAACGCCATATCCTTCTCCCACCCTACCATTCCTTTCAGAAAGAGCATATACAATAACAGGAACAGGAACAGGAACATTTTTTAGAGGAATGGAAAGATTAACACTGCACATTTCATGTTAAGTATCAGAATTTCCTAGAAATAAATTGTAGCCGCTAATACACAACCAGTACATAAGATTCAAGTATGTCCTAAGTTGATAGGTCCTGTCCAGATAACAAAACCCCCCACAAGATCGTCTTGAGATATAGGAGACAAGTCACAAAAGACTAATAAAGATAAGGCAACTGCAAAATTGTCGACATCTAATACAAAGTGATCTACACACTCCAACTAGGATACAGATTACCACATCAGCCTCAAATGGAATGTGTAAATGTGTAAATGTGTAAATGTGTAAATCTGAATGATATCAATGTTGGCACAGTCACTATAGTCCAACATTCCATATGAACCAAAACAATAAACACATGTATGTGTGTGTGTATATTTATATACATCATCATCAAAGCATTGTCCCAATTATGTTAGAGTCAGCTACATAAATTCTGTTTCTCCGTTCCGATCTATCTACAGCCAAGTCTTCAAATAAGTTGCACTTACTCAAAACTATTTTTGCCACCTCCTTCCACGTCCTCTTCAGCCTACCCCTTCCAATTGGTGGGTCATCAACCTGTATAACCAGACTTTTCCTTACCAACACTGTTGCCAACCTGCGTTGGACATGCCCAAACCATCTCAAACAGGTGACTTTCTAATTTTATCCTTCCTAGGTTTACCACACATCCACCTCAACATTCTCATCTCCGCTACATCTATTTTATACATATGTTGCTTCTTGATTGACCAACATTCTTGCTCCATAGGTCATAACTGGTCTAATCACTATCCTATAAACTTTTCCTTCAATCTTATTGGAATTCGTCGATCACAAAGCACTTTAGAAGCAAGTCTCAACTTCAACCATCCGGCTTTTATCCTATGTTCGACATCTTCATCAATCTCCCCATCCCTGCTAACTATCAAGCCAAGGTAACGAAATGAATCTCTTTATGGTATCTCATGGGCTTATGGTATCTCATGGGCTTCAATTCTCGCATTAATTTCAGCTCTTGGTAAATGCCCATTGATGTTGCAATCCATATATTTTGTCTTCGTACGACTTATTTTAAAGTCTTTGGAATCTAAAGCCTCCCACCATCTCTCAAGTTTTGCATTCACACCATCTCTTAATTCATCCACCAACACTATATCATCTACAAACAACATACACTAAGATACCTCCTCTTAAATATGAGTAGTTAACTCATCCATAATCAATGTAAAGAAATAAGGGCTTAGAAGTGACCCCTGATGCAAATTCATGGTCATTGTCTGATGCAGTGAGATCCAAGAAGAAAAGGACCCACTAATGGGCCCCACCAAGAATGATTTACTTTCTTTAGATAGTTTAGTAATTTCAGTAATTTGAGATTTTAGTGATTTGATTTACTTAGAGATTTTAGTGAGAGATTTTAGGGAGTGATTTTAGGAATCAATGAATAATAGTAGTTTCTTTATTTAGACCATTCCTCTATTATAAGTAGAGAGGGATGCTTGATTGTAATGCATGCTATATTCTAATAAAATTCATAATTGTTCTTGTGGGTTCCCCTTTGGGGTATTTCCCCTAAGTTATTTTAGGGATTTGAGTCTTACGGCTCGATCTCACCGTTGGAGGTGTAGATCTTCACCGTGGCCTCCGGGCTGCGCCATCATTGTCACTTGGAATTCACATGTCTCTCCACGGGCAATTCTCACACACCTTACCGCTCCTCCATGCAAGTCTTTAATAATTTCAATACAACCTCTTGAAACATTCATTTTATTAGAAACCCACCAAATTAAATCTCTAGGTACCCTGTCATAAGCTTTTTCTAGATCGATGAAGACCATATGCAGATTTTTCATCTTCGCTCGATAGTTTTCCATCAATTGTCTAGTGAGAAGATAGCTTCCATAGTTGACTTCCGTGGCATAAAACCAAATTGATTTTTAGATATTTTGGACTTCTCTGTAAGTCTTTGCTCCAATAATCTCTCTCATAGCTTCATAGTATGGCCTATAAATTTATTCTCACGACAGTTGGAACAGTTTTGTATATCTCTCTTATTCTTATATATAGGTACTACAACACTTCTTCTCCATTCATTTGATGTCACAACCCAAATTCCGGGGCCCCGTCGGACTTTGGATCGTGATTATTCAGTAAATATTCACCACGCATTCATCAAATAACTTGCACAAGAAGTCAGGCATTTAGTTCAAAATATAATTCTAATTAAATCATAAATGTCAAACACTATCAATATTCTCTGAGTAATCAAAATTCCATATTCTAACTCAATTCAAAGATGACCTAAAACATTTAATAAAATTCCCTAAGCAAGGGCTAATCCCCCTTATCAACTAACTGAACTTTTCTCGTTCTCTCCTGTCAGCCACGCATGCCTAAATCTACGTGCTAAACATCGTTCCGCTCTATCCCACCCGTAACATGATTACCTGAAGGGGGCAACACAACATCAGTATTGCTGGTGAATGAATTTTCCTAATTAAACAAACGGCATAAACATAATCAACAAATTTGAATCAATAAATCAATTACCATTAAGAGTACATCCATATACAATTCGTGCCCATGCACATTACAACGCCATCAAGGCTTATCGTATACATGTATACCGGTCACCATGACCTTGTCTCATCAGACACGTCCACCAAGGACCAGCCGCTATAACGGCCACCATGGCTAGAAGCCATCAATCATCCGGACCCTAAGTCCAACATCCCACGTCTGGGATCTCACAATCACATAACAACCAGAACATAAACAGCAATTAATATAAATAAGCACACATGCATAGTAGTGGGCCCAACTCTAACACCATCCAGATTTATCATTGCCCCCATCTTGATATAACTGGTAGTTGATCGTGTAGAGGTGACCCCAACCTTGTTTTCATAATTCATTCCATAAAACATCCACCTTATATGCCTACCAAATCAAAGAAGACAGCCCACATTAATTATTCGCTGTGCCCAGACATCATATACATTACAGGAGGTACGATGTATTAAAACAGTAGAATAATGATACTACACATCAGGTCTTGAGTAATCTATATCATACATTAGATTTGCCACAGTTGTTTGACTCATCAAACAGAGAAAAAGGTTACAACCAGAGGCTATTCTACCCACTCCTAGGGCCTTTTTGAGTAATCTGATCAGTGGGTCCCACTGGTTCAAAACCACGATTAAACCTCAAAGCAGGAGTCATCCAAGGGTTCACTCTCACCCCCACTGAATCTGATTCATCATCAGATCAATACCTGGGGCCTACATATCCATATTGTTCAGGAACAATTTTCTACATGTCACGACTGAGGTTTTGATGGCTAATAGATATACCACAGGTGGGGGCCTCATCTCTTCAGATGTGGGGTTCTGATCTTTGATCAGGGCCACTGATGGGTCCCACAACCCCTGACGACATAGAGCCCTATTTGCCTAACATGCAATTCAAGTGGATGGTGGCCCAGACGGGGCCCACCTCCCTTGGGTCCATATCCTCCTTGGTCGACTAGGAGTAGGCCTACTACTCCCTGATCCAGATCACCCACACAGTGGGCCAAGGGGCCCCACTATCTCAAAACAGCAAAATATCCAGAGACGACATGTCTCTGTGTTCCACCAAACTGTGCCCATAACGATGGTATTCCATGGGTTTGCACTCCATCCATGATTATATCATTCTAACAGCCATGTGCACATGAAAAGAACTGGAAGTTACCCTGATCAATAGATTTTAGGTACTACTATGCACAATAGTTCTACCACACAGTCGACATCCAACATGCTCAGTCATCTAGGGCATCATTAGCAGATATCTAGCAAGATTCACTCACCTTTTGTACGTGATCGTTGTGTTTGCAATATGCGGGCGCGAATAGGACATCCGATGATCGTCCCCCCTCCGATTGGCTTCTTCCTCTTTCCCTGGATTTCAGCCCACAAGACACTCTCTCAGATTTCCTCTCAAAGGAAAGAAGGAAACTATTGATTGCTACTACTAGGGTCGATGGTTGCTTAAATATACAAGGATAAGGTAGAATCCTAGTCTTTCTCCCATACTTCCTAGTTAGAGTTGTTATACAACTCCTTCTCTTTCTAAAAACCATTCACGTGAGACACCTTCTAATTCAATATTAAGTAATCAACTAAGGCCCTACCTGGGCCAAACTAATCCTAGGGCTCAGGTAACTCAGGATATTACATTTGACATCTTCTTTGTCATTAATATCTTATTAAAGAGCCTAGTTAACCATATCCCGCCAACTTCTCCTAAGTGTTTCCAAGCCTCCATCAAAATATCATCCGAACCTGTAGTTTTTAATGTCATCATTTGTTTCAATGCTTTCCTCACTCCGACCACCCTGATTCTGCGGAAAAAAGTATGTTCTGCTAACAAAGTTTCATCGCTTGTTCTTATGTCTCCTACATAATCTTCGCTTAAAAGTTTGCTAAAATATTCCATCCACCCTTCTTGATATCGTTGTCCTTCACTAGAGCGTTTTGGTCATTGCTTTTAATACATTTGACATGGTCCAAGTCTCTACTTTTCATTTCCCTTATTATTACAAATTTAAAAATATCCTTCTCTCCTTCTCCTGTTCCCAACCTATTATATCGATCATCATATGCTTTAAACTTTGCAATGCTTACAACTTTTTTAGTTTCTTTCTTTGCCTTCTTATAGATCTCATAGTTTTCCATATTTCTGGTCCCATGCCAAACTTTGTAACGTCTTTTCTCTTCTTTTTTTTTTGAATGGTTACTAATATTAAAGAAACTAGTACAAGAGATTGCTACCGGTGAGCAAAACAGGAACACACAAGGCCTATCATATAGATGAGACAACACAGCTAATGCTTTGCCTAAGAAAAGGCTAACTCCTTCCATTGATACATTATTTATTCTATGAAAAAACCTCTAAAAGCCAAACTAATGGACACCCAAAGAGCAACTAAAAACTTTGTCTTCTCCACCAAGCAGCTAACACTAGATCCCACCCCTTCAAAACATCTTGAGTTCCTTTTCTTCCATATTGTCCATAAAACTGCAATACATTTCAAGCTCCACAAAGCTTTTCCTTTAGGAGCCCTAGTGGGAGCCTTCCAGGCCTAGAACAACTCTAAAAGAGACTTAGGAAAGACCCAACAGCAGTCAAACCACCCGACCACTGCCCTCCAGATAGACTGAGCAACTATACAGTTCAACAAGAGGTGGTCCACCGATTCCTCATCTCTTAAACACATGGCGCGTCCATTAACAACGGTCATCCCCCACCTCCTTAGATTATCCATAGTGAGAATTCTTTTCCTAAGCACCATCCACCAGAAGATAACCACGCTAGGTGGAGCCTTCAACTTCCAAATGTAGCAGACTGCGCTTCTCCGCCTCAGACTATTAGACTATGGAAAAACTTTTCTCTTGAACAGCTTCCTGAACCTCTACACTCCAATACCAGGTTTCTTTATTATACTTACTTTTCCCTATCAACTCTTCAAGCACCTCTTTAGCAACCTTCCTAGTACAATAAGCCAAATGATTCAATATCGTTGACTTCTCCCCCCTCAATCACTTTATCCTTAACTATTGTTGCTTTCTAGTTTCTCCTTTCAAGTCCCTCCACCTTGTTTTAGGGCACATTTTATTTACCACCCTTCTCTTTCTAATTCTAATGTAAATATTTAAAACTACTAGCCTATGTTTTGTGTCAAACTCTCTCCTAGAATAACCTTACAGTCTCTACAAGCCAATCAGTCATGTTTTTAACTAGCAAAAGTCTATTTGGATCTTGCTAGTTCCACTTTTATAGGTAATTAAATGCTCCTTTCTCTTTTTAAAGCAAGTGTTTGCTATGGCAAAGTCAAATGCTAATGCAAAATCCAAGAGAGTGTTCCTAACTAATTATTCTCCAAATCCCTGTCCTCCATACAATTTTTCATACCCTCCATTATCCTTTCTTACATGCCAATTTAAGTCCCCTTCTAGGAAAATCTTTTCACCAGTTGGGATTTCTCGTAGTAAACCATCTATCTCCTCCCAAAATTGTCTCTTGACACTTTCATCTGATCCGACTTGGGAAGCATTTGCACTAATGATATGAATTATATCTCCATCCAACACTAGTTTATCACTATAATTCTTAAATCCTTATATACAACTATATATGTGTGTGATATATAAAAAAATTTTAGATCAGTAATATAATCCAAGGTATAATCTCTACACTAGTAATGTAATCCAATGCATAATCTCTGCCTAAGAATTTGTTCTGCCATAATCTCATCATACAAAAGGTGACATAAAAGCAATCTCAATTTCACACACACTGGAGAAGCTAAACATAGGGCAAGCTGGGCACTGGAAAAGGTCAACATGATCGTGTTTTCTCCATCCTCCTGTTGTTATTTATTTGAACATTAGTCAGCAACTCAGCATGATCATTGTTTTCAGTATCCGATGATTAGTATCCTAAATCCTAGGATCGCATATCAAGTCCTAAGGAAAACAATTTGTATATGTGCAACAAATCCCATTTACGAGTGAAGCTTAGGATTCAAGTGTGAATCTTATGATTTGATACTCGTTTCATTGAATCTTACAATTCAAGCAATTTGGCTGAGTGAGAATAGCCATAGCCGCAGTCATTAGGTTAATATTAATAATGTTTTACCTTCTGTCTTTCTTTATTTATTTATTTATTTATTTTGATTAACAAAATCTCTTAAGAAATTTTGCAACTTTGGGAAAGTTCTAGAGATAAATAATGAACAAACATTTGGTTACACGTATGAGGTTTTCTCCTGTATCCATTTTAATATATATATATATATATATCAATTTCTTCAAGAACACTTTTTTAACTTCATGAGATACTCTCCTGTTTTTCCTTGTCAGTACTCATCTCTTGTACTGTTTGCTTTTATTAATCAAAGTAACCATTCAAAAAAAAAAAAAACACTTCATGAGATACAATAACATATAAGATTGATGGTGATTTAGATTTTATTTTTATTTTTTGATTTAAAGATTAAAAAACTATTGAAACTTATTTATTTTTCCTCATAACATTGATATCTTATAAATGGAAAAACCTTTTGCCGAGCACCAGTGCTCACCATAAGGTAAACGTGGTGCCTAAATACCTAGTGAGGCTCACCTAGTAATCCATCCTAGTGAACCATAATCACAGACCACCCACCCCCAATGGTCACTGGCCCCGAGTTTGGCACCCATCCGAATCGATTGGACCGTGGGATCGACTATGTACTCATTTTGGATAGTAAAAACTTGCCAACCGTTGATCAAGTGGTTAGGATGATGATTCGAGCCTCCATCACCACACACAAAACCCCCTCGTTCCCACACCCGGTGGGGCCTCAAGACAGAGTGGGTGAGCTCTTAAACATATTTTACTATTTACGCATCATTTATAATACACGATACAATTCGGTTCATCCCCTTGAAAGATTTGCGACATGATTTTGATTTTCAGAACGATGAGGATGATCGAGCATTTCTATCTGTAACTCTTATGACCTCTCTCTCTCTCTCTCTTATTGGTGACATGACTAGAATCAACAACCTCGGGAGTCACGTCACAATAGTGAGCACCTTCCACTCTACCACAGGCTCTTGTCACCTTATTGCTCAGCTCTTTCAATTGAGAAAAATGATAAGGATTGCAAAAGCTATAAATGTTTCATCATTAATTATTTGTACAGCCCAAACCCAGAAACTCAACCAAGATCGCAAATAAAAGTAATCTAGGATGCTTCTTAAAGATTACCACCCCAAAACAAACATCACAACGCTAGGAATAGTTGAAAGAAGAAACAAGCAGAAAACACATGAAAATAAGCACATTATAGCACTTTTTTTTATTGGTCCCTTGTAATTATTTGATGCCCATGTCTCAAGTAAACAATGCAATTAATTAAAGAGTACATGAAATTCCCCTTCGATTATGTTGAGTCCTTTACGGGATAGCACTTAGAGCTTTGAATTGTTTCTATGTTGCAAAAAGTTTAACCATCTGGCTCTACCTCATATCAAGCACCCTCTTGGCCAGCCGAGCTGATTCCACTTTTTTTCTCATCATTTTAAAAGAATAAAAAGAAATAACACTGAAAATAAGGATATGTCAATAGAAGCTAATCTAGAAAGATAATACACAGGGCCAAACCAAAAAGGAAATTGCATTTGCCGATTCCATCTCCACCTAATTGTCATCAATTACAACATTTGAAACAAGGATAATCAATTTCCATCAAAATAAAAATAAAAAAAAGGATATCTCATTGAATGCGTATATCCATATGGGACACACCATGACTCCTTTAACAAGAAAAAGAAAGTTAAAGCAAATAAATAGCAAAGTCGAATCATATATATAATTGCTATGCCCAACACAGATTTTTTTTTTTTTAGTGTGTATACTGAAGTAGCATTTGTAACCTAATTATATAGCTGTAATGCACTTCTATCCATTAAGATAGATCATTATTTAGTTATTGAAACACAACATTAATTTACCTATCAAAAGAATAGGCCATTAAGTTACATATGCCTTATATGTTAATAGTCATACAAACAATCAGCCCATTGGTTTTCTTTAAGTTACTGCATCAGACACCTCATATCCATGCCTAATACCAACACATGTACATGTGGCTAACTTACATAGCTTAAAATCAGTTCTTCCCAGCCTGGATATAATTAAGGCGCATCAAATGTCAGAATAAGGGCCCAAGCATCAGAGGAATACAAGGTGGAGTTATTTATCCATGGATAGGTGCATACGTGAAGACTATAAGTACTGCTGATCTTGCAGCATGTTCATATCTGTGTCTTATGCCATCTAGTACGAATGCCAATTGCCAAAAGGAGCTCAAGCAGCATAATTCATGTAAAGCACAATTGATGCTGGAAAGTGAAATAAATCATGATGCTTCCCATCAAGTATTCACCATAAGCACAGTTAATATAGCAAGGAGATCCATGGCAGAAGATGCACAATTTGAGGCGTAGCCAGAAAATTTTATAAAACAAATAGAAAACAGAAAATTAGATTTCAAATATATAAAAATGAAGGCTGCAACCAATAATAGCGAAGTGAGAACAGGTATAAATAACGTGGTGATTCAATCCCATAAAAAAAAGGGATTTTGTTGCGACTTTAAGAAAAATGGTATGCTCAAATCCAAATGCAGAGAAAAATTTTAATACTAATGTATTGCATATGCCACCTAAAGAGAAAAAGGTAATCAATACTCTTTCAACTAGTAACAAATATATTTCCCAAACAAACCTGTAAGTTTCGCCCATACTATATCCCCAAGTTCAAGTTCTTGGCAGTCACCAAAAGCCACAGCCAAAGCAAGCATCTCATCGTAATCAAGGCCTTCTTTCTTCACTGTGGTCAATTTTAATCGCTGCATTTCCTCACAAGATATTTTAAACTTTACACTTTCCTTTAAAAGAATTAGGTTTTCCTCCTCGCCATCAGCATATTTAATCTGCGTACCATTTAGAACAATGTCACAAAAATTTATGCATGCATCAACAAGTGTATGGACATATCACTAACACTGTATGATGCCCAAATATGGAAGGCATATGGGAGGACACATCTAGGATACTGCAGGGAAAGGATTTACACATCGAAGAAGGAAATTCAGATCATAGTTACCTGCTTTGCTCTCTCTCTACAACCGAATCTTGTACTGTTCAAATTGAACGATCCAGGATTCGGTTCGGTGGATTAGGGATTTTCAAAAGTCTATGGTTCCATATTGTTAGTTCCCGGATGGAAAAAGAAGGAAAGAAGAAGTCGCAGAGAAAAAGATGACGGAAAAAGAACGATAGAAGAAGATAGACAAAGAAGGAAAGAGAGAAAAGGTGGTCTTGATAAAATTGGAAAACTTGCCTATCAAATGCCTTCCCATCAAAAATTTAATACGACAGCTGTACATCATCCCTTCCCTCAATCTCTCTCTTATTTGAAGAGGCATCCCATGAGAAAAGTCAAGTAATTCATGAGAAATTGGGGAGACTCAGTAGGTGGCCCACCCTATTAAAAATTTACACTGATGAGTCCTACCTTTTTATAGGATGTAGCTACATTTTATTTCAAAAAGAATTGGGCCCACTATAAGATTAATTACTTACAAACTCGTGAATAATACATAAAAGTTTGTGATTCATACTGGTCAATCTGATGATTAAACCACATCTTATAAAAGTGAGAATTCTCAGGAATGCTTATAAAGTTATAGATGGCCCCCAATTTTGAACCTCATGAGTTTTGATGGAGTCTTATTTCTCTCAATTTTCTTCTCTTTTCTTTTTTCAAAATCCATCACTCCCTCCTCTTCGTACAGTCATGTGAATTTCTAAAATTCTTGTGGAAGCCAAATATCATATCTTTTATTTCATTAAAGAATAGAATAAATATGGTGATATCTATCCATCCATGATTGGGGCCCATTTATAATAAAAAAAAAAAAAAAAAGTAGCATTGAATCCCAAGTTATGTGTCCCCTCGTCTTGAATATCATGAAGGTATCTTTATTCATTGTCTCATACACGCGCTCCCCCCTCTTCATACAATCATGTGAATTTCTAAAATTCTTGTGGAAGCTAAATATCTATCCATCCATGATTGGGGCTCGTTTGAAAAAAAAAAAAAGTAGCATTGAATCCCAAGTTACTTGTCCCCACGTCCTGTGTTCAAAACCAACACAGATTTGCCCAGTGTGCATTGTGTGGGTTTAGCAGACACCACCCGGGGGATTAGTCCCATTGGGTCAAAGACCTTAGGGATACTCACGTCATCACTTAAAAAAAAAAAAAACCCAAGTTAGTTAGTGATAGGCCATTTCACATAGATCGGAGTTTGTATTGATTGATTAAATGTTAAATATGTAATTTTACCCATTTATTCTTGAGTATTCGAATTACTACATCAAACATAACGAGCATGAAATGCAAATCAAGCAAATCGAAAAGCAAATTAAATGAACCTGCCCCCTTTAAATTTTCAAACCAAAGCTAGTGTCAAACTGCAACTACAAACTCAAATGCGAATTGAGTGAATTACGAATTAGGTAACTTTGAATCAGATAAGATATGACACATTGAAATGTTGCCTATTTGAAGTATCCGGGTATCATAGCTGACACATATTGGTATTAAACAGTGAGCACCTTAGTGTAATTAATTATAATGCTGGAATCTGTCATAAAGAGTAATAGCATATTCCAGATTATATGAAGCACATGCACATATATGAATCTATACAAATTTGGGTGTATACATAATGATTAAAAAAATAAGTAAAGCACAACCACATGCAGAAAGCAATATCATAGAAGTCCAAATGTAATTATTTAAGTGTACAGACTCAAAAATTAAGAGAAAAATCCATACATGATGCCGGCAAGTCTCCTCATTATACCCATCGATAAGGCCATCATACCATTTAGCATCCAATGGCCAGTGTACCTGCATTTGTCGAACTCAAATTTTACATACAGATTCAATATGATTCTCACCCTTAAAAATTTTAAAATAAATAAATAAGTAAAATTTGTCGGAGAAACAATTTGCCTTGCATTTGAAGCCAATCAACACATGTGGATCAGCATCTTCAAGGATCAACCTGCTCAAGAAGAAACAAAGATCAGGTTTTAACCATTCATTTCAAAATAGTGAAGATTCAGAACAACACGTGTGAGTTATAGCCTTTTGCTGGACAGTGGCTTTGGGTTATTCTTCCAATTGATAATTTGTGGAAATTAAACGAAGCACACGGTGATCCTAGTGAAAGGATGCATTCTTCGTTTTCCAGAGGCAGAGTTGCTTTGCATTTTTCTTCATTGTTCTTGTGTGAAGAAGGTTTGCAACTATTTCCTTCCTTCATTTGACATATACATATACATATAGCTAAGAATGAATACTCAGGATTAGTGAAGTTTCTCACTTCCTTCTACAGGTGGAAGAATATTATGGAGTTATTCAACATTTACAGCTCTACATCGTTTATGTAACTAGAGAGAAAGCATACAACATCTAGTAAATAGGATTGTCTACGCGTAACAAGTAGCAATTAAGGCTACAGCCAAGATGATATCTTGGCCTTCAATTACAATTGAATTTGCGGATTCATCTGCTTTCTATCTCCAAAAACAAAGAGCTGATTGGAATGTACTGATGCCTATGTCTGATAATAAAAAAAAAAATCTATCTCATTCCTACATGCTCCGATTATTCTACTTCTAATACACTAATCACTACAATGTACAAGACAAGACAATGCACAATCATCAAACAAAACAACAACTTACTCCGCCCATCTCTTCCCATCATTCTGCGAATCGGGCTTCCTGCGTTTCTCCCCCAAATCACATTTCCGACCAGAACCAATCTTATTACTCCTCAGACCCTCCCTTAACCGATGTCCAGAACTCCCAACCAAATCCCCTGAATCAGCACCACCCAAATTCCTCAGCTCATGCGTAGAAACCCTCCTCCTGCTCTTTCCATTCCTTCCTGCATTACCCGAATCAAAAGCGCGATCTGGGGTGGGATCAAAATCAATCGCCTCCACAGCCTTCTTCTCCCCAGCATCCAACAATGACGGGGAATGGCGAGGCCTCTTAGCGCGACGCTGGTAAACGCGAAGAGGGGGTTTCTTGAGGTGATTCTTTGGGGAGTCGTCGGCATCATCGATTTCATGATCCATGGATTCAATGAGCTTGCGCGCCTTGACCTTCTTGGTTGTGACGTTGGAGGACCTGGTGGTGGTGGTGGTGGCGGCGGTGGCGCTCACGCTGCAAGGAGATGTGGAAGAGTAGAGATGTTGGAGATCGACGTAACGCAGTGGGGTTCCAGTTCCACTGTCGGTCTCGGTCTCGGTCTCGTCCTCCTCTTGCTGCATGCACTCGGCTAGGGCTAGAGCCATGGATGGGTAGGCGTAGTAATAGTATCTATTATCTCTCTCTCTCTCTCTCTCTCTCTCTCTCTCTCTCTCTATCTTTCTATCTCTGTCTGTGTCCTTTCATTGGTTTTTAGGGTTTTGGGATGGCTCCTTGTAAATGGGAGATTTCGCCCAAAGCGCCGGTTTCCCGCCGGGTGGGAGAAATCGGGCAATGCCAAAGCATAAAAAGGAACCCTTTTTATTTTTGAGGCATGGAAGGAGTCTAGGAGGAACTTGTGACTTGTCCTTGAATGAAGAAGAATGGAGGACTTTTTACATATTTGGTTAAAAAATTGGGAGGCAGTTTTGGAGAATGAGAAATCAATTCCCGCCTTCTCGACCTTCTTCCGCTCCCTCTTTTGCTCTTGCAGGTACACCATACACATGGGCTTTTGAGCTTGGAATTCTATAGTCTATGCAAATTCATTTTATGCTTTGTTAATTTGCCCACATAATTAAAATATGAGGTTTTCCTTGCTGGGACCACGGCTCGGAAATTAGAGATTACGGTTTTAAATTCGTATTCTCTCTCAAGTCACTTGCTTAGATAAAAACCTAATTGACTTATTCAATGCGTAAGGGCCCGTTTGGTAATTTTACTAGTATAGTCAAGTAAAGTAAAGTCAAGTTAAACATCCCATCAAAAGCACTTTTCCAAAAAATTCCCTCCATCTTTTTCAAAAAAAGTCAAAAAGCAACTACATTTACTCACTAAAAAACAAAAAAACTCCATTTTCCCACACAAAAAGTCAAAAATATTCTATCCCAAACAACTAAAAACAAAATATCATCATAACTCACTTATATTTTATTCATTCTTTTCATTTCACTTCACTCCACTTTATTTTAAAAGTAAATTACCAAACGGGCCCTAAGGGAGGCAGGGACTTTACGTGCCTGAATGATATAGTCATTTCTCAAAAAGACCAGCCAGCCTCGTCAAATAAATATATATATATATATATATGAAGTGTTTGAAATAAAAACCTATATTTTTCTTCCCTATACGCACTGATACACACTAATCTCAATGTGAAATCGTTAGCTGTACAATTTCTTAGTGACGAATCATGGATATGCCAGCAATGAGGAATCCTTGAAATATGCGGATTTCTTAGCCATTGCAAACATGTCTTTAGATGGTGGGTGTTAAATGGGTGTTTGCTTTATGCTAATTATTATGTAAGAAAGAAGAATATCGTCCTACTTTAAGATAGCGAGATGCCCTTTCGTTAAGTATTTTCATAAAACTAGGTTAAACTCTTGGGGAATTTGGCTTAGCTATCATGAGTCGATGATAAGAGTTCTTCCACCACTAATTAAAAGTTGTTGCACCATTCTCTCTCAAGCTTTCATGGGTGGTAGACTTTGTATGGTGTTTGCTTTGCACTAATTATTTTATACAGAAATGAGGTCATCTCGCATTTAAATGGTTTGGTACCTGACTATTATTTAGTCTCATAAAACTAATCAAAAATCCTTCAAGTTTTGTCTTAGATATTATGCAAAAATGATAGGAAGCTTTCGCACTTCTATCCCCAAGTTTCTTAGGTGATGGATGTCTTGCACGTGCATGCTTGCCATTGATTATTCTATATGAAAGAGGTCATTACCTTTAGATGGTTGGATATTTTTATGTTAATTTACCTCATGAAACTAATTGAAACTCCATGTTTTGTTAATCATTTAAGAGTTTTCATTGTGTATCTTCCCAATTAAGGGCAGAATTACAATGCAGCATTATTGCATCATATTATGGTGAAACGCCCTTCTTGGATGCATGGTGGGCCCACCTTTTCTAAATCCAAGAGGTTCTTCAGCTTTAACACCCATTATATTTGTTGCATCTAAATTTTCAAAAAAAAAAACTTCAGTGGGACACCTATTAGATTGATCACACATTGGGACTCCCTCCATTTTTATTCCAACAAAAGAGAAGTAAAGCAAGTTCCATCACATGTTTCAGACCAAGTCAAATCTAACGGTGGGTGTCTTACATATTTGAATAATAATTTACAAGATGTTCGCTACATAGGGTGTTAGGGTTGATGACCTACTTGGATTTTCAAGAGGTGAGCCCCACCATGCATTGAAGAAGGGCGTTGCATGAGAGTATGATGAAGCCCCGTTGCACTATAGTTGTGCCCCCAATTAAATATGGCATTCAAGTTAAATGGAGAAATTCCACATACTCTTTTGGTAATTGTTGAGAGATGGTTTCCAATGCATGTACAACTCTCCCCCTCTTCCAAGATCTAACGACCTTTCTCACAAGTTTTTATGCACACCAATGCCGATGTTTCTCTATATAAAAAGGATCTCCACACACAGATCTCTCTCTCTCTCTCTCTCTCTCTCTCTCTCTCTCTCATAACTTCTTCCTTTACCACCCATACCCTACCTCTGCTAGAAAGGATGTTTAACAAAATTTTAAATAGATGTTAGTAGATGAATGTAGGCCGTAATTTTACTATTGTCAATGTTCTCTCTCTCTCTCTCCCTCTCTCTCTCTCTCATGCCTAAACGAATTGTAAATGATCGTCTTTCTTCTCCTTGTGCGAGTCACATCTTGTCTAGAAGGTCTGAATCCTTCTGTTTGTATTTTTCCATTGTTCTCATTATTACCTCCCTTATTTCTTTAGTACTTCGAATATGGAAAGCTTTCTTATGGGTACCGTACAAATGAGAACAGCAGATTCAGACAGTTGTAGAGGTGGGATCCACCTCTGAAATTCAGGTTCTGAGGCTGCATGTGCAGGTTATCATGCACACAGTACACCGTGTACGGGAGAATATTTTTCATTTGAATATATGGTACACAATTTACTTCCATTATCCTTCCTTCTTTTGAAATAAAGGTAAAATGTCTTCAGATTTTGCATGAATTTACTTTTCATTTAATATCATTCCTCACACTTGGGTTCTTTGATTGTTGTAATGATTTTCATATTTCTAAAAATCTATTGTTTTGAATCTCTCCCCCTATTTTGTGGTTATCTATGACTGGATTTATTTTCCGCAAGTCTATTTTTTTCGGAATTTAATCTTTTTAAGCAATGTCAGTTGCTTATCCGACACGTGCAATCCTCAATAGTAATTCGTAAGTATCCATACGCCTATGATCTTGAACTATAAGGGCATGTTTTGCAACAATCTGCGCGAGAGGATTCCTCTCGGTTCTCCAATATCCCGTGGAGAAACCTACATCTGGTGCATCATTAAAAAGGCCAACAAGGAATCCTCGCATCCTTACTTTCGATTATTTTGATGGTTGGACCTCCCCCATCTAACTTGGTAAATCAATGGAAGAGAAGAACAGTGTTTGGGCATTAACTTAAGCTTTCTTATGAGATATGGATCTTCGGTAGATGCCCACTTAAGATGAGTTAGGGTTAGAATTAGGGTTCCTCTCTTCTGAGGTTACTTTGCCAATAAATAGGCTTATTCCTTTGTAGTCGTACACATATAATGAGATAATAAAAAAGCTTTCTCTTCTCCCTCTAATCTTTTTTCTCTTTGTCTATATCTTTTCTAACACGTTATGAAGGCTTTGGAAGAGTCCATATGATGTCACCGAATGGTACCCACCTATTAACTAAATATTTTTTTGTTCTCAAAAAGTTTCAGAATAAACTTGATTAGTTCCAAAGACATCAGAATGAATGGATACCATATTGAGACTATGAATGAAGGTAACAATGAATACTTATGCATTGTTACTAAAATTGGAAGCCAAAAGCAAATACTAGAAACACTAAGTGCACTCTCCTTAGGGTTATATTATATGACAATCTCCAATGTCAAATCACATTCGATTATAAGCAAAACAACAAAAGTCAAGCTCGAAGCTTCGTGATCATCAGACTTTAAAGCTTTGACATGATAAGAGCCCTAAGCGTATTAAGATGGGACCACAACGTAGATTGGAAATCTATGTAGGTTTTGACTCTCCCTCGATTATTCAATATTTAGAACCGAATGTCTTCACTGCTCGTTTTTTTGGATTGTCAATTCGATGAGACAATATTCCTGCCGTTAGGAGGAAATAAGATAGTTCATGAAGAACGTATTGTTCCTGTAGAACAACCCGTTCCTGAAGAAGGGTGAGAACTAACATGGAATACTTCCAGTCTATCTCATCTAGATCCACGTACTTCACAATGTGAAAATGAAGTACGGAGAATTGTGCACTTAAAAGTAATGGCAAACAGATTACTTAATGCATTTAACGATACAACAAAGGTGACAAAGTCACATGTACCAGCTGTAAATGCACTTGCCAGGATTAATGTCCCTGTAGGACAAAGTCAAAATATAGTAGCAAAAGAATCTACAATACTCCAGAAGCGTGGCAGACCTATAGGTTTAAAGGACTCAGCTCCGCAGAAAAGGAGAAATGAACAATCATCACCATGTCCTCCCAAAGAGGCACATGACCCTCCTGAAGAGGCTCTTCTGAAGAGGCACGTAACCCTCCCGAAGAGGTTACTCCCGAAGAGGCAAGTAACCCTCCTAAAGAGGTTCCTCCCGAATAGGCACGAAACGCTCCTGGAGAGGTTCCTCCCGAAAAGGCACGTAACGCTCCTAAAGAGGTTCCTCCCGAAGAGACACGCAACACTCCTGAATCGATTATGATAAAATCCGTTCTCTCTAGAATAATGAAGTCCCTCGTGAGACTTTGGAGGCCCCTGAAGAGACACCAGTACCAGATAATGAAGAGATCTCTATACTTTACAATTATTCAAAAAAGAGATATAATAGAAATGATAATGATGATTGGGACACATAACCATGTTCTATAAATCTCGAAAGGATTTCATTTGCCTGAAGAAAATCCAATGAGTACGTACTCAATCCGATTAAGGCACTAGATTTGTATTAAACACATCCTACGATATTTGCGTAGAACAATCGATTTAGGAATATTTTATCGTAAAGATTCTAGTTTTGTAGGATATACAGATTCAGGTTATCTCTCTGATCCTCATAAGAGTCGATCACAAACAAGTTATGTGTTTCTTAATGATAATGCCCCCATATCTTGGGTTCTACTAAATAGACTTTGGTAGCTACTTCCTCCAACCATGCTGAGATTTTGACTCTTTATGAAGCCGGTAGGGAATGTGTATGGCTAAGATCTTTGATTCAGTATGTTCGTAGTTCTTGTAAATTACCATCTATTGCGGGTATCTCGAATATTATCTATGAAGATAATGAAGCATGCATAAAACAAATTCGAGAATGTTTCATTAAAGGAGACAAGACTAAGCATATAGCACCGAAGTTCTTCACTCATGAATTTCAGAAGAACAATGAAATTGAAGTTAAGCAAGTTTGTTCGAGTAATAACCTGGTTAATCTGTTTACCAAATCATTGCCAAAATCAGTATTCCAGAAGTTTGTATATGAGATTGGCATGCGTAGAATTCATCATAAAACTATATAAATGGTTGCTATCATCAGGGGAAGTGGTTTATCCGCGAGCACTCGGAAATATGCTACCCAGGACGTTTGTGCGCCGTACTCTTTTTTCTTTTCTAGGTTTTATCCCACTGAGTTTTCCTAGTTAAGATTTTAACAAGGCAGCATTATGCACGTCCAACACCAGTTCAATGATCTTGAAGAATGTTGTATTATTTTTTCCTTCGTTTTGGTTTTTCCCACTGGGTTTTCCTTGATAAGGTTTTTAATTAGGCAATTGTCTTTGAATGGTGGTCATCCAAGGGGGATTATTATGAGATATGGATCTTGGATGGATGCCCACTTAAGATGAGTTAGGGTTAGAATTTGGGTTCCTCTCTTGTGAGGTTACTTTGCTTATAAATAGGCTTCTCCCTTTGTATTTGTACACATATAATGAGATAACAGAAAAGCTTTCTCTTCTCCCTCTAATCCTCTTTCTCTTAGTCTCTCTCTTTTCTAACAAGTTTATCATTTTCTTGCTTTGGAAGCCTACCTTGTGGGTCTCACAGTTAAGATCTGAAACGTTAATCATGTTTAAAAGGTTCCAGAAAACTATCAAGTCAAACATCAACCATTGATTCCTCATATATTTTGAGATATTTGTAACAAAGCCCAGACCGTTCAATCATATCATCTGAACTTATATGCGCTCCTTTGGCAAAATCCAAACTGTTCGGTCTCTTTAGAATGCCAAAACGACTATGGGTCAAATTCGGAAGCATCATTTATTATGCATCACGAAAAAATGCTAAAAATGTATCCATTGTTGATTTCTCTTCAGATATTTGCAAGTCACCGAAACCAGAAAAGGCGCTGCTACAGTGCCAAAAAAGATAAAATAGAGATCACCATTTTCTACTTTAGAGCCCTACTTTTTGGGGCCTGCAATTAAGATTTAAATCGTTAATTGTAATTCGTAAGTCCAAAATGGCTAGTAGGTCAAGTTTCAGCCCATGGTCCATCATAAATCTTGAGGTATTTCCCAAATAAATCCAAACCATAAAATATCAAATTTTTATTTGTATGAGCCCCATTTATAAGATCTGAATCTTTCAAGTTCTCTAGAGAACCAAGGACGGCTTCGGAAGAAAGCTTAGCCCTTGATTTTCATGAGTTTAAAGAAAAATGCAAAAAATCTATAACTGTTGGATCACACATCCTAAATATGGTAGGAAACCCCCCTATTTACCAAACCCAGAACTCTCCTCATAAAACCTCTTTGAGAATATGTTGAATCTAGGAGAACAAGGAGAGAATTCCTTTATATTTACCCAACATGTCCTTAATTTTATCTTCTTCAATTTGTATATCTTCTTCAGTTCGTTCTTTTTGTGTGTTAAGGTTATTAGGATATATGTATTGTACACACAATTTGGAATTGGTTGGCACTGATCCAACACTTTATTTCGAGTTAAGTTCAAGATAGAATAGGCCATGGTTGATATATAGACAAAATTGAAAATAAGGTCATCCTTTTATCTAATTTTCTATATGGAGTGCAAATTTAATTAGCTCTTAATTTGGAACATAACAACTCATTATTGATTTAGAAATTTTATGTGTAAGTTTATATTTTATACATTGTTGTATTTTAATATATAAAACTTAAAACTACTGAGTTTATTTATATTCTTTTATCACCCGCATGTCAAGGTTAATTGTATTGCTTGTACATGCAAATGTTTGTTTCAATCCTGAATGTGTTTCTGCTGTTTTGAAAGTTTATCTTCCCACCAATGCATTTGTGGTTGATAGATTTTGTTGAAGTGGTCGAAATGATTTTTTATTGAATTTTACAACCTTTTTGTTTTCTTTTTATGGTTTTAGACGTTGATGCAATGACTATAGAGAGATTTCAATGTAGCTGTGTAGGAATACAAACGTCCTCTAATAGATCTAAAAATGGAGACTCTGACATGTGGCTAGAGATGTATGTACGTTCTGACAATTGGGAGCTCTGTGGACCTCTTCGCATCTATCTAACCTACGGGAATGGAGAGTGCATCCAACCCTAGGGCGTATTTACCCCTAGGGCTCCCTTATTCTTATATAAACAATTCCTAAAGAGTTACACTTACTGGAGAATTTTTGGCCAAGAAACTCATATCCACTGATACTATTGAGAGTCTTATTTATGGGAACAATCAAGTTTTACTCAGAGTGGGATTGTATTATGTGCTAACCTACGCCTTGCTTGATCTGATGTGGGACCCGTGGCATGCGGGCAACATAATTTCCTACATCCCCTTCACGTCCCTCTCCTTCACCAACTAGATACTCTTATACTTCTTCTTCACATATTTCCTTCATCTTCTTTTTAATTTTTCTTCTCTTTGATTTTCTTCAGCCTGGTTATTTAGGACAATGAGATGCCTATCCAAATCCATATTAAACAATAACTAATTTGGGAAAAAATGGTGGGCAAATCCTGATCAAAATAGGAAAAACATAATATTAATAATAAGGGTCTGTTTGGATGCACGATAAAATAGAAGATTTGTTTCTTTTCGGGATAATCTTCTTCTCTTTTAAATTTGAAGTGTTTGGATAAGTTTAAAAAAAGATAAGAATAGATTCTTTTCTACCAAAAATCAAGAGATTTTATTCTTCTACATATACCTATAGGAGGAAGTCTCTAAGAAAGAAATATTTTGTTTCACGGGCCCATACTCTCAAGAAAGAGAGCACATCCACGAAATATCAAATCATCGGTTTCAACTCCCTTTCTCATCTCTCTTGCCATTTCCTTTTCTCTTTGCCTCTTCCTCTCCTCACCATCTTCATTTCTCTTTCTCTTTACTCTTGCCCTCATTTCTCTTCTTACCCATACCTTCTTTTCTTATCTTTTTCTCTCCCTATCTACCATTTTCTCTTCTCTGTATCTTCCCCTCCCTCTTTTCTTTTGCCCTTACTCTTTCCTTTACCTTATTCTTTTCTCTCTTCCTCCCTCTCTCATATTCTTCTCGAGCTATTTTTTTCTTCTTTTTTTTATCCATTCCTCTTTCCCCTTTTTCTTGGTACTCTCCCTCTCTCTGTCGCCCTCTTCCTCTATTTTCCCTTTATTTCTCCCTCTACCAAACCATTTTGTCATTTTTTGAAGAGAGAACCATCTTGTCCTTACAACAATGTAACATTGTTGATTTGGATTGCATTTAGGGCATACTTGTTTGGTTGCAATTAAATTTCTAAGAATTAATGTTAAAATGGGTTGAAGAGAAGGGTGATGACACCCCTTTCATTAAGGAGATTATTTGACTTCTTTACCCTGAATTTCTTGTCCAGACAATATAAGAGATACTTCTTGATTACATAACGAAATTATAAAGCTATATAAAACCTTTTTTTTTTAATTTGGACATGAGGTAAATCTTGATTAACATATATTATAATCTAAAACAATTGCCAAACAACTCAGTTCAGAATCTGTTGAAGTTTCCAAATGCTGCCAAACGATAAATATTATAACATTACAATATTTTCTTTTGCATTATTTAATACTGTTAATATCTAAATCTGCAAATATTTTATTCTACATATACCCAAACGGGCCCTAAGTCTAAAAAACAAATAACAATTTCTCACAATAGTGAAAAAGGGCAAGATTTGTAGTTGGAAGAACCCAAAAGCAATATATCTCATAAACTGAAAATGATGGACAAATATTGCATTTTATCAACTGCTTTCCAACAGAGATGAAATATTGTAATGGAATATCAGATGCTTTCTTCATATTTTATCCATATATATGTTTCTCATGTATTTACTTTTGTTTTCTTCTCTTCTCGGCTTGGTGATCCCATAAAGAATGCAGAAACAAGAAATAGGTCATACATAACACTTTAGGATTTATGTCAAAATTGGTGGAATGACCCAAACCTATGTGTTAACTTTTGGTGGGGTAAGGGCCTGCTTGTGATCAATCCACCCCCTCACGCTCACTCTAAACCCATGTAATGGGACTGGCCCACTATGCAATTGTTTATTGATCCCAAAATTGAACTTCCTACTCTATTTATCCAGTATATGGATGGGTCTGAACTAAAATGATCCATCGTGTATAACCGAGCAAACAAATGATTATCGGACATAAAGGGAATTTTAAAGAAACTCCAGTTCCAAGTCCAAATTTCTCAGGGAAAATTTCAATTTAAGCATGTAATAGCCTTCTGCAAAGATTTTATAGCGAAAAGGCTAATAAAAGTCAAGAAAAGAAATCATGCATGTAGATATCTCATTTGGCCCCTGTGATAGCCTTAAATACATGTTATATATAGCGATGCTCTCATTTCACCCATAATTGAATGATTAATGATATAATTCAGATTAATTAATGACGATGAATCTGCTTGTTGATAGTTTTAGACTTAGTTCGATCGTTTCTAGAAATTTGTGAGAGAAAAGCCAAATCGCGTCGAGATCCTTAGTCAAATTCACTACTTATGCAAGGAGCGGACTATGACACTAACCAAACCAAGCCTTTTCGCACTAGGTGGGGTCGGCTATATGGATTTGACAACGCCAATCAAATCTGTTTAGGGCCATGTCCTCCGTTAGATCCATGTAGGCAATGTCATGTTTAATAGTTACTTTCCAACTTCTCTTGGGTCTCCCTCTCCCTCTCCTACTCTTGGCAATCTCCATGCTTTCACACCTTTTAACAGGTGCCTCCGTTGGACGCCTTCTAACATGGCCGAACCATCTCAGTCGATTTTCTCTCATTTTATCTTCAATCGGTACTATTCCTATTTTGCCCATAATCTCCTCGTTCCTAATCCTATCTCTTCTTGTGATCCCGCACATCCATCTTAGCATTCTCATCTCCGCAACTTCTACCTTCTTAACATGATTATGTTTTACTGCCAAACACTCTAATCCATATAACAATGCTGGGCTCACCGCCACCTTATAATACTTTCCTTTAACCTTAAGGGGGACTTTCCGATCACACAAGACACCCGAAGCACTCCTCCATTTGGTCCACCCGGCCTGAATCATGTGACTTACATCAATATCAATCTCTTCATCTTGTTGCACCATAGATCCAAGGTATCTAAAGTTTTCTTTCTCTACAATCTATTGTGTGACCAAACTTACTTCTATGTTACCAGGTGTCATACTTTAACTGAACTTGCATTTCATATATTCCGTCTTGCATCGACTTAGCGTAAATCCTTTAGTCTCTAACGTTTTCCGCCACAATTCTAGCTTAGTATTCACTCCTTCTCTCGTCTCATCCACTAAAATAATGTCAACTGCAAATAGCATACACCACGGCACCTCATCCTGGATATGTCTTGTAATCTCATCCATAACTAGGGCAAACAAGTACGGGCTTAACACTGAGCCTTGGTGTAGACCAATCGTATAGGAAACTCTTTAGTCTCTCCGTCAGTCGTTATTATAGATGTCACGACTCTATCATACATATCCTTTATCGCCTCAATATATGCGACACACACTCTTTTCTTTTCTAGTACTCTCCATAGAATCTCCCTACGAACCCGGTCATAGGCCTTCTAGAAATCAATAAACACCATGTGTAAATCTCTCTGACCTTCTATATACTGTTCCATTAACCTTGTCAGGAGAAAGATAGCCTCTATGGTTGATCTCCCAGGCATGAAACCAAATTAATTACCTAAAACGTTTGTTGTTCCTCTTAGTCTTCTCTCAATAACTCTCTCCCATAATTTCATCGTATGGCTCATTAATCTAATCCCGCGGTAGTTCGCACAGTTCTGAATATCTCATTTGTTCTTCTATATGGGTATAAGAATATTTTTCCTCCATGCATCAGGCATCTTCTTGCTCTTTAGCACTACATTAAAAAGCTTTGTCAACCAACTTATGCCATCCTCCCCCAAGCACTTACAGACCTCAATAAGGATACCATCTGGCCCAACCGCTTTCCCATTATTCATCCTTTTCAATACTTCTTTAAGTTTATTCCTACTGATTCTCCTATAGAACATATGATTCGATTCTTCCCTAGAAATGGTAAGCTGCCCTAATTGTATGTCACTACTACTGCTTTCGTTAAATAATTTGTAGAAGTAACTCTTCCAACACTCCTTTATCTCCTCTTCCTTTACTAATACTTTTTCATCTTCATCCTTAATGCATTTAACTTTGTTTAAGTCCTTGGTCCACTTATCTCTGTGTAAGACCCAGACCCGAGTGATCTCGATTAGTGCTTAGTTAGTTGCGTGTTAGTCTTGTTTTGTTTTGTGGATTTGGTTTAGTTGGTTTAGAGTAGCTTTGTAATAGCTTTGGGGATTTTGAGTGCCTTTGGTATTAGTGGGGCCCTTTGGGGGTTCCTTGTTTATGACTTTACGTGTACTTGAAGTTTTATCTTGGTTTTCTTGATTTGTATTTTATCCCGTTTTGTTTATCTCGTTATTGTCTTCAACTTTCATATTGATCCCGTTCCCGTTCGAAACCCCGAAACTTGACTTTTCTAGCTTCAAGGGCAAAACAGTACTTTCACTCCAAATCTGTACCAAATTAGTGTTATTCCCGAAACCCGCGAAACAAATACTTTTTAGAAACTAGATATTTCGACGATCATTTCTTCCTTCTTCGTCGATTTCATCCGAAGTCCCGAAAACCACTATTTCAGCCTTTCTAAGTTCTAGTTGGTGGAGCCCACTTGTGTATGATGGACCCGATTCTTCCCTCTCTCCCGCTGCCTCCGCCCCGGGTCTTTCGGGGTACGGCGGAGGGGAGGAGAAGAAAAGTAAAGGGTATCAACATCTTTCTTTCTTTTTGTACGGGTATGCCAATTTCACATTTCCACTTGGAATTTAGAAACGGTGATCCGAAGATCCACCTTCACAAGTAGAAAGGGGAAATGAAACTTTTTCTAGTTTCCCATTGCACACATATTTTAAGAAAAGAGACAAATGGGTTTTTTTTTTTTTTTATGCCGTGAAAGGCGATTTCATTTGTTGCCGTAAAAGGCGATTTTGCCGTAAAAGGCGATTTACAAATCTTATCAATTATGAAAGACAAGAGTTGTGATTTTTGTCTCTAAAAGAAAAATAAAGTACAATAGAAATCAAGAAAAGGAATCTGACTTCTCATTCGATTGTGGGGACACGTTCAGATCGACGGTTGCGAGTCATGTATGGGCTCCTCCATCGTCCATGCAGATGAGAACACGATGCTTAGATTCTTGGCTTGGCTTTTTAACCTCAGATTTTTAAAGGATAAAGACCAAGGGAAGGTCTTATATCCGATAAAAAGCTAAGTAAACGGGCTAAAAAAAGCCACGTTTTAGCCATGTTGGTAGAAGAAGGGAGGTCCTTGGGGGGGTGGCCCCCCAAGGGTGCTTCAATCACCTTTTGGTGGTCTTTGTAGCAGAGTTGCAGGAGTTCTGGATTTTCCGGGCAATTCTCTGGATTCTTTTTCCGTTCTTCGTCTCCTTTTTTCTGATCCTTTTTCCCTTTGGAATGCCCTCCTAATTATAGGCCTTTGGTAGCCATTTAAGAGGGTTTATGAGCATTGAATGCATTAATGCTCATAATGGGAGGAGTTACAAGTTTTAAAGTATTTGTTTTGTAACTCCTTTTTCCTTGAATCTGATTGGCCGATGGAGAATAATGAGCTTTTAATTGCCTTTAATCCCCATCATGGGAGGAGTTTCATGGCTTTAATGCCATAAATCCTTTGACTTGTAACTCCCATTTGCTTGCTTTTGATTGGGCCGTCCAAAATAATGAGTTAATGACCACATTAACTTGTCATAAAACGGATCATTTAACCTCATTAATTGGTCGCCAAGTCACTTGAAGAGTCGCGGGCCGCGCCGCGTCTTTTGGAATTCTTCTTGCGATGACCGCCGGTGGATCCACATGTTGTTTGATGTCGGATGGCGATGCAATTTCAGACATTGATTAATATCAACATGCCGGCAACATCTGTCCTGTCGATTTCACGATCGGGCGGGCGGAAAGTGTGCTTTCTTTGTCGGCCGGTTGGCGATTTCGAGGCATCTAATGATCATCCAATGATTTCGGCGGCGAATCCGTGATGTTGACGAAGATCGACGGATTTCATGCACGAAAAATCAGATTTTGGAAAAATCACAGGGGCCAATCAACTCGAAACGGGAAAAGGACCCGAAAAAAGGGGTTTCTGGCGACTATGCACCCATGGTCGCCGGCGACCATGGGCCAAGGTCGCCTGCGACCATGGGCTTTGGGCCCATTTCTCGGCCGCCGTTCGGTCGCCTTTTCTTCGCCGTTTTTCGATCTTTTTTCATTCTTTTTTCTTCTGTATTTTTCCTGACATTTCCCCTCATTTATTGGCCTAATTCTCTTGAAGAAAACCCGACGAGAAGCCACGCAAATCGGAGCACAAAGTTTCCTATTTTTCTGGAAAGCCGAAGACTTTGTTGTGCGGTTTTGCCGATTTTTGTCAAGCATTGAAACTAGGCCAAACGATGTCGGAATGACTTGAAATTTGACGTGGAGCTTCTTGAACAGTAGATAGGACCAACCATAGGCTTTGGTTTGAGTTTTGAAGCCGTTCGGAGTCCCGCAAATGCTTGCCTTAATTTCGCCATGAGAGAAATGCCGAGCTTTGACTTGTGGTCAACCGATGTCCGATTGACCTGAAATTTGACAGGGAGCCTCCTGAGTAGTAAGTAAGACCAACCATGGGCTTTGGTTTGAGTTTTGAAGCCTTTTGGGGTCCCGCAAATGCTCGCCTTGATTTCACCTCGAGGAAAATGTCGAGTTTTGAAACTAAGCCAAACGATGTCCGTTTGACCTAAAACTTGACAAGAGACCTATTGGAGTCATTTTGAGATGATCCATTAGCTCCAATTTGGATGCCATGATTCCGGGGTGCTCCGCCGCTGGTAGGCCTGTTTTTGCCTCCCGAGAGTTGATGAAGGATCAAACGTCGTCCGTTTGACTTGAAATTTGGCAGTGGGCCTTTTGGAGGTATTTTGAGACCATCCGTAGGCTCTGATCGAAATTTTGAAGTCTTCGACACTGTCGCTGCCGGGAGCTCCTGTCTGGCTGTCGGAGGAGTGAAGTTAGGCTAACTGATGTTAAAATGGCCCGAAACTTCATGTGTACCCCTCTTTTGGCTGCTTTGAAGGATCTTGCAGTTTTTGTTTGATTCTGACAAGATCTGGTGCTTGAAGTGGCGCCTTCCTATTTATGGCAGGATGTGGCTCCATGTAGCTTTTGGTGTTGAAGGGACATAGCGACATTTTTGGTGTCAACAGTGTAGCTTTTAAAAGAGAGCCATCTCCCTCCTTTTTCTCTTTTTCCAGCACAATAACTGAGCCTAGGGTTTGTTTGCACTTTTCTCTTCTTCTCCTTGCTCTTCCTTCATTAAGCATCACCAAACTTGCACCATCATCTCAAAGGGTTTCATTATCTTCTTCTCCACTTCAAGGGCTCTCCATTAGTACCATTTTTGGAGGAATCTCATCTCTTTAAGACCCTCTTCTAGCTTGTCTTGCTCTTTTGGAACACCATTTGGTAAGCTCTCTCCCTAATCTTTTAGATTAGTGTTCTTCTAGTCTTAGAGAAGCTACATTTTCATTATTGAAAGCTCTCTCTTCTCCTTCGTTGTTTTGACCCATTTTAGGGTTTGTTTTGGGGGTTTTTGTAGAGCTTGTGTCCTTGACTTGCAAGAGTGCTAGGAGCTGTTTTTCATTGATTAAAGACTTAAGGCAAGTGGATGATTTGATGCTTTTACATTTGAATGAGTTTTGATGAAATGCATTTATGTTTTCACCTAATGTTTTGAGGTATTAATGACTTGTTTAGACTAGAAATAAATGCTCATTTTAGTTCTTGAAAGCTTGTTTTATTCATATATGAGATTGCTAATCAGGTTTGGAAAGAATGTAGAAAAGATTGGAAAAATTAGAGGAACCACTGAACTGCTGTAACAGAACCTGGGTTCTGTTACGCAGTTCACGCGGTCGACTGGCCAAGGGGCGCGGTCGGCCGGGGACACTGGAACAGGTCCCCCAGTTAGGAGACTTGCTGCACTGCGGGATCCTCTGTTCCGCAGTTCACGTGGTCGACCGGCCAAGGGCGCGGTCGACCGGCCACACAGAGGTCAGGCTCTCTGGAGCCTGACCAAAAGACTATTCACCCATTTAAAGTTACAACTCCCGGTCGACCTGGCCCATGGCCGGTCGACCGAGCCCCTGTGTACGCGGTCGACCTGCCATGGGCCAGGTCAACCGGCCCAGCTGGAAACCTGCTGAAAAAATGACTTTTACCCTATAGTTAGATGGACTTTAGATGGAACTTAGTGACCCTTTTGTGGACCCGTTTGACTTCTTTTGAGGATGGTTGAACCGACATATCCCCATGGTTAATCCGGTCGTATCGGTACTTAACCTAATTCAATCTTGAACGGTGCGGAACGACGGGATATCATTTCTTTTATCTAAACGCGAAATTGGTTTGTTTGGGTATCGCGAATCCGTTTTCCTTTCGATGATTGAGTAGGTTGTAAGGTACTACTAGATTAACATTGTGCTTAGGATCCCATCCCTATTAGGTTTTGTTTAACTAAAATACGATTAGGGTTTGAATACCTAAGGTGCATAAAGAGCCCGGAACGTCTCCAAACTCAAGGAATACCAAGTGATCATCACACTCGACATACGGGGTCCTTATTCATTTGATTTATACCGAATCCCGATACTTGTCCCGAATTTCAAGAAATGTGATTTATCATTCCCGAAAACATTGAATTTGAAACTAGAGCTTTTGCTAGCCCGATATGCACTTCCCATTTGAAAATGAAATTTAGTGCTTTTGAGCACCCCATCCCGCCTGTTTATTTAAGTGCATTATACATGATTTGTACATGTCTTGTTTTACACGATTTGACCTATGAGTTGGCACCACTAAGCTTGGCTTTCCTTGCCGGTTTGATCTACCGACTTGGAGACCCCTTCCCGTCCCGCCAGCTGCAGTTTTGGATCCCGCTACCCGGTTATTGCCGTGGTCTTGTCCCGATACCTGGTTCGCTACCGTGGTCCCGTCCCGTATTGTATTATATTATGTATATGTTACTTATGTTGCATCTCCTCACTTCGGTGACTGAGACAACATCCCGATATGCTCATGTCACTTCGGTGATAGAGGACTTAGCTATGTGTGGTTGCCATCTTGTCTGTTTCCCGTTTCCTTGGATACCTTACATGTTTTATCTTGCATATGTATTTGAACAAATGTTTCTCTTGTTTTATTAAACTATTGCTTTGACAGGTTTAAATGTTTTCAAGGTATTTTCTTTATTACTATGTCTTTTCACCGGTTTGCCAAACCGTCGTATTTGACCCTTTGTTTTGGTACTCAGGTCCCGTTGTTGGTCTCCCCGAGGAGGAGCATGTGGAGGCGGTTGGAGAACCGCAACGTCTAGTTGAGTGGCACGTCGATGTTGTCATCTAGACATTCGGGTGCTTGAGCTACAAAACATTTTGGGGATAGTGATTAACCATTCTTTTGGGAAACTTGATACTTTATTCATTGGCCTTTGTTGGCCTCTATTTTTGGGAACAATGTAATTAAACTACTTTGTTGTAAACCTTAACTTTATTTTGGGGTTATAGCTTTAATGATCATTGCTCATTTTGATACTAGTATGAAACATGCGTTAATCTTGTATCGTAGACATGAATGTATGAAATAGATTTGCTACACGCTTCCGCACATAAAAGAAATATTCATGTTGATGTGATATCCTCACCGCGGACACCTGTGGGAAATCGCGTGTACGAGTGGTACTATTTGGTAGACTCGTATATGTTTTGTTTTAGATTTAAATTAATTCATACACATACATCATTACAAATATATATAATTAGTCCCGATCCCGGGTCGAGGCCCGCCCTCCCCGGTCCGGGGTCGCGACACTCTGGCTTTAGCAAGTTTGAATATCTCTCTTTCGCATTCCTTAGTGTCAAGTCGCCTATATAGCTCCTCAAATGCCTTTGCCTTGACCTCACTAACTGCCCTTTTGATTTCTCTTTTAGCTTTTTTATACCTCTCCAAGTTCGCTCCATTTCGATCATTTTTCCAAGTTTTAAAACACTCTCTTTTAACTCTTATCTTGTCTTGGATGGCCTCGCTCCACCACCATGCCTCTTTTTGTGCTGGAGCACCCCCTTTGGATTCTCCTAAGACTTCTTTTCCTACTATCCTAATACACTCTGCTACCTTATCCCACATAATATTTGCACTCTCATTTACCGCCCAAACGTCTTCCTCTAGTACTCTTTCCCTTAATGCTAATTGCTTATCACCTTTCAAGTTCCACCGTTTAGTCCTTGAGCATCTATACAAGTTCTTTTTTCTAGTCCACCTTTGTAGCTGCACATCTATGATCAACAACCTAGTTGGGAAGTCAAGTTCTCCCCCCGTATAACCTTGCAATCTTTACAAGCTAAGCGGTCTCTTTTTGTCACGACCCGAGCCCGAGATCAGTGTAATCAGGGCTTAACCTCGGGTCGCGAAGTCAATCATACTTACTCCCGTCAACCCCAAATTAACCGAAGTTAAGACGAAGTCCACAAGGGATCCATCATACGTACCTGTCAATGTACAATTGCGGAAATACATACATGTATACACTGACAATAATTAAAAACCTTTAAGTCCTTTACATAAAGTAAAGTCAATGTACATAATTACACCTTAACTAAGTCAACCACTGCATATTCAAAATACAATGTAGGGGACATCATTTACAATTACAAAATGATTATATATACAAAAGTGTTTATCGAACACTTCCAAAACATTATATTCTTTGGCACTACAATTCAAGTCCATTCGATCAATCCACCTAGGGGTATCGGATGGGCATCCTGCGCTGGCGGCTCGACCTCTACCTGACCGGCACAAGCAACTGGGCCTGTAATATCATCAGTAACACTGTGAACACGACGGTTCAACAATGTACATACAGTTTTATGACAGTACATGTCATTTCTATCTATTCACTGATTTAACAATTCTAAACAATGCAATTCTATATCAATGTCCTGTACAACAATTGCAATATTAACAATAACTATATTGGCAACTACCATAGTATTGGTTTCACTTCAATTCAGTTCTTCCCAAAGGAAGCAATTTATGTTCGGTCATTTCAATTGTCATATTCAATTCATTCTTAGATTAAGCATTTATTAAATGGCTTATCAGTGAGACTCTTCAATCCAATATATAGCTTATGAGTGACTTTTCAATTCAATGACTTTTAGTCTATGACCTTTCGGTCCAATAAGGTGGGATCTCCCAGTGTCTTGATCAGAGATCATTGGTGTCACCACGGAGCTCCGGAACGCCCCCAATTACATCTACTGCAGTAGGAATATTGTTACCTTTAATAACTGTTTATTATGCATTATTCATTTCTTAATTCAATGTGGCTCATTAACGAACTTCAGAAACCACTATGTAGTGCCAAATGCATGTAGTTCCAAATGCATAATTCACATCCAATTAACCACTCAATTCAATTCTATTCTAAATCATCTAAACCAAACAATTGAGTGAAACCTTCGTTATCGATGCACGTGTTACTGTGGATGACATTATTTTAGTTAAATTGTGTATTCCGATAACCTTAGCTAACACTTGTGAAGGTTTAGATATCACAAATACTAGCCTCAATAGCTAGGCCCTCAATTCAGAAACAATCAGAATTTGATCTGCAATTTTTCTCATTGGCGGTCACCTTGGCGGTCACCTGGCTGTTAGCCACAATTGGGACTGGCGGTTAGCCGCAATGTGGCGGTCAGCATTCCAGAGACCTGTCTTCTAATGCAAACTCTAACCCAACTTCGGTTAGACCTGCGGTCACCTAGCGGCTAGCCGAAAATTCAATTTCGGTTAACCGAAATATCGTGGTTAGTTGGCGGTCAGCTTTCCAGAAGTGGACCAATTCACGCATTTCAGGCGGTTAGCCCTGCGGCTAGCCGCCATTCATGGATTCCAAGCAGTTAGCTTGGCGGTTAGCCCTGCGGCTAGCCACAATTCACCCAGAACTAAATCTTTGAGCTTCAGAACTTCTGAAGCAACTCTGAAAATTGAGTTCCTTGAACTCAATTCACTCCAATGACATATAAATCAATAGAAGGTGTATATACTTGCCTCTATTGAAGAGTGATTGACAAGAACCCCTTTCTCTCTTAGTTTGGATTGAGAAGAAAACTTCTCAACTTGAGGTCTTTTATCCAAGAAAACTCAAGAAGATGATGAAGGAGATGGAGAAGATGAAGCCCTCTTCAAAAACACCTTCAAACTCTCAATCTTGTGCTTGATAGAGAGAAAATGGAAGAAAGAAGAAGAAAATGGCAAAATAGTTGAGTCTAGGGTTTGGCTGTGCTGAAAATGAGATGAATGAACTCATCTCATTCTTATAAGCCCATTTTTGCATTTAAGCCCATAATTCTCTTCTCATTTACAATTCAAGTCAAATGAAGGTTCATTTGTTCCATTTCTCGTCAAACGAATTCGAGTCTCTTATGAAAGTTAATGTACTCATTGAGATACGTGCGTTGGTATCAAGAGTTGCCGTATTCGACAAAATACGTAAAAATTCATATTTACAAAAAAGTCCTTAACTTCCTTATTTGAGTCTAAACTCCATTTTATTCACTTAATCTCACTCATTATCCTTTCATTAAGCCTAAATCATTCATTTTAGACTAATTCAATTTCATTTGGTCATAAACCATCATTAGCTTAATTAAACATATTTAATCAGCTTAATTTCCAATCAATTAGAGTTAATCTCAATTAATTCGGGACGGAGTCTAACACTTTTCCTAGTTATGAAGAAGTCAATCTGTGTCCTTGAGGAGCCACTCTTATAAGTCACTAAATTCTCCTCTCTCTTCCTAAAAGAGGTGTTAGTTACCATGAGATCAAAAGCTACTGCAAACGCCAAAATATCCTTCCCTTCTTCATTTCTATTACCGTATCTATGTCGCCCGTGCATTCCTATATATCCATCTACATCGTGTCCTACATGACCGTTCAATTCTCCTCCTATGAAGACCATCTCGCCTTCGGGTATCTCTAGCAATACTCCTTCCAAGTCTTCCAAAAACTTCTCCTTATGTCCATCTCCTAAGCCCACCTGGGGGGCATAAGCACTAATAACATTCACTATCTCTTCTCCTAACACTAACTTAATTGCAATAATCCTATCTCTAGAGCGCTTTACATTAACTATATCTTCCTTTAAGTCCTTGCTTACCACTATGCTGACCCCATTCCTCGATCTATTAAGTCCCGTATACCATAACTTATACCCAGTCCTCTCAATACCCAGTCCTCTCAATCTCTTTAGCTTTCTGTCCCACCCACCTTGTCTCTTGCAAGCAAGCAATTGTGATTCGTCTCCTTTCCATGGTATCCACCACTTCCATAAGTTTCTCAGTTAGGCTCTCAATATTCCAAGCACCTAATCTCAGCTTTCTATTTTGGACTAACTTCCTTACCCCCCACACTCGTCTAATAAAGTGTGAGGACCCTTGCCTATTTAGCACTGCACCCGGGCGCCGATGCAATGGACCACGACACCAATTATATGTATTCTGGACCACTTAGAACATACTGAGGCCAATTCCCACAAAGATCACACTCAGCCTGCCTAAATGTCACCCAATCAGCCTAGGTTAGGGAGTTAGATCCATTGATCCAAATGCCTCCTTCTTCTTTTCGACCTAATCATTAGGATCTGTGGACCATTAGATTCTACGCTTTGAGAGCTTTCTGACGGTATGTAAAACTCAAAAATTCGACAACGGGTCAAAAGTTATGAACTTTCGAAGCTTGTTAAATTCCACCTGGGCACCACACCCTGGGCACCCAGGTAGCTGAATTCTACATAGGCGACCCAGGCTGGGCACCCACGATATCCAGACCCACCTAGGTACCCCAAGATGTCGCCCACCCTCCAATTCCACCAATTTAACCTAAAGGGTAACCCGGGAGCACTCCAAATAGGGACCCAACTTCAAAAAGGTGAAAATTCATCTGGGCACCACCCCTTGGGCGCCCATCTTGTCGAATTCCACCTAGGCACCACCCCTGTGGCGCCCAGCCCAATTAAGTATCCATGTAGGTCCCTCGCAAGATAAACATTTATCCATCCAATCTCGCCAATTCAATTCAAAAATAATCTGGGACCACTCCAAAATGGGACCAAGCTTTAAAAATGAATCAAAACCACCTAGGTGCCACCCTATGGGTGCCCAGACTGCGAAATTCAACCTGGGCGCCACCCCCTGGGCGCCCAACCTATCAGCTAAACCCTAATCTGCCCAAAACCTAATTCAGCCGCCTTGGGATGCGTGGAACCTTCTAGAAACATGAGATAATGAAGCCATAGCCCTCCTAAACTCATTCCAAACCTCTATATAATGCCTCCTAACCCCATTAGCAAAGGAAGCTACCCAAAAAAGGAGAAATGAAGAAAATAAGAAGAAGGAAGGCAGCCACGTAAGAGAGAACCTTAGATCTAGAGAAGAAAAAGAGGAAATAGAGGGGGCTTCCATGTCTTCAACTGGAGTTATGGATCTCTGTGAAAGCTTCGATCTAGGAACTTGAAAAACGCATCCTTACACCAGTATTCCTAGATCTCTCCATTTTTATTGTTTCTCATCATCATTTATGCTTAGAAACATGCTTAGGATCATTTGTACATTGTAGATCTACATTAGTTTTTGATAAAATTAATATTAGTGCATCATCATGTCAAGAATATGCTTAGGTTCGTATCAATAGTGTAGATCTACAGTGATTTTGTGGTTTTGATTGCATAACTAGATTAGATCTTGCATCAATACCATCATTATCATCTTTTAAATTAAGTAGATCAAAAAGAGCTCTCGACAGAAAGGCTGGGCGCCGCCCATTGGGCGCCTACCCGCTCCCGGACAGGCTGGGCACCACCCTCTGGGTGCCTACCCTTTTGAGACGGGTTTAGGCATTAGATCTCCATTTGTTGCATCGTATTCTTGTAAATCTGTTGGTTACATCATTAGTAGTTCATAATAGGACATCTGCATCAGTCGATGAATATCGGGAATTATGCTAGAAATCCTAAGGATATCATGCATCATTGCAATTAGTTGAAAACCCCGACTAAGCAGGGTAGGCACCACAAGTGTGGCGCCCAAGTGGACTTGTCCACTTTCGTGCGCAATTCGATCTTCCACATTTAGTTTATTTAGGAATTCCATAGCTATGATATGTTTGGTTGTTTGATGTGTTCTAAAGTTTGAATTATCATTTCTATCACACATTATATCGTAGGATCATTTGAATCATAAAGTCATAAAAAAAACTCCAAAAAATCATAAAATATTAGATTATTTCTTCTCTTTCCTTACTCTCTAGTAAATTAGAGGAGAAACCAAAAGAAAAATAAAAAGAAATCCAAACAAACTCAAAAATAATAGATAAATAGTCTAGGTTATCGAATTTCGCGCCTAAGTAGGAAAAACCCTAGGATTGATTAAGAATTAATTGAAATATTATAAATAATTAACTTAAAAATCACCGAATCATTAAGAATCCCAAAACAGAGAATCTTAATTAATTTGAGTTGAGATTGGATCACGAAATCATTAAAATTAATTAGGGAACCCAAACTGTTAGGATAGGCTCCTCCCCCCTGGAGCCTAGCTTGCTCATTCACTGAAAGCCCCTAATTAAGGATTAAATCTAATTAATTAAGACTCTAATCCCACACTAATTAATACAATAAACACCTTTAATTTAAAAGACCTTAGAACCTTAATTAATTCAAATTAAACATAATCAAGAACTTTAAAAACTCTAAAACCCTAAAACAATTAGTCTGGGCGCTACCCCCTGGGTGCTCAGCCTGCCAAGTCCACCTGGGCACCACACTTTGGGCGCCCAGCCTATCCAATCACTAAGAAATTCCAATTGAAATTAATCAAGACCCTAATTCAATCCTAATCAACACAGTAAAACACTTTTAATTTAAAAGACATTTCCCATCAAAATGCATCAATTCCCATAAAAATTCAACCTCAAATCAACTTAAAAACCACAAAATCAACCCAAACCTCAAGACAGTCAAGTCAGCCTGGGCACCACCCCCTAGGCGCCCAGACTGTGAACTCCACTTAGGCATCATCTCTTGGGCAGCTAGACTGCCAATTCCCTCAGAAACCTCAATTGAGGATTAAATGCAATTAATTAAGATCTAATTTCATCCCGATTGAATATGAATAAACATCCCACATTAAACTACATCAAGTCCCATATAAATTCAATTTTGAATTGACCTAGGAAACAACAAACCGTTCCAAACCTCAAGACAGTTAGCCTGGGCACCACCCCCTGGGTGCCCAGCCTGCCAAATTCACTTGGGCACCACACCCTCGGCACCCAGCCTACACATTTTCAAAAAAAACCCAAATTACCAACTTAGTCTAACTCATTGAGATCCAATTCAATCCCAATTGGGTACGAAAATATACTTCCCACCAAAATACATCCAATCCCATAAAGATTCAATCTAAAGATAACCCTAGAATACTCGAAACCATTAAAGAGCCAACAAACAGCCACCCTGTGGTGCCTAGCCTGCATCTCTACCTTAATTCATCAACTCAACTGAAAACCAATAATTAAACACCTTATAACTTAAATTAACTAAGACCAGAACCTAAAACAATATCCAGGCCCGAAGACCAGTAATTAAGTCCCATCCGAAATACTTGAAAATCACAGGCAATTCACCGGGGCACCACCCCCTTGGTGCATATCCCTTCACTTGCACTGAAATGCAAATTTTCGACCTTGTTTTGAAATCCGGACCCGAACCACTTTGACATTTGAACATTAGAGACTTAAAACAATATGAAACATTAAAATTTATTAGTTAAAGCCCACTGAAATTTGGAACAGAAGTAAATTATCATGAAAATCGTCAAAAACGCAAACTGTTAGGATAGGCTCGATCCACCCGCTCAGCCTATCCCTGCTTTAAACATTGAATTTTGATTTTCAATCACATTTCGAATTTTGATTCAAAATTGACTTTACGAAACATCCCAATACATTAAAACAATTCATTGTACCAAAACATTGCCCTCAAAGCCCATCAAAATTCTGAAAAAAAAGATCGAAAGCCTACAAAATAAAAACAGTCAGGATAGGCTCCACCCCCTAGGTGCCTACCCTAACTTGATATACTAAATTGTGATTTTGATCTAGTTTCGAATCCCGAATTAAAATTAACTTAAACAAAACCTTCCAAATCATTAAAACATATTGAAAACTCAATTACCTTGATCTAAATCCCCGGGAATTTCGAATAGAAGTCGAAAAACCCGAGAAGCGCAAAACTGTTAGGATAGGCTTCACCCCTGTGGCGCTTACCCTATTTTTAGTCCCAACTTGAGAATTTTGACCATTTCTCAAATTACAGATTGAATTCACTAAAATTAGAATTGTCCATAATTTAAAACAAACCTAAAACAGTAACATAATTCAACAAAAGCCAATTGGGACTCCGAATTATAGTCGAATTGTTGACAAGCGTTGAAAACATTGTAATGGTTAGGATAGGCTCCACCCTCTGGGCGCCTATCCTTGTCTTGACAACGAAGTGCAACTTTCGACTATTTTTTGGAATTTCAATTCAAATTGAAAATAATAGAACCTTAGAATATTTAAAAATACAGTAATCGAAACCCTAAAACATCCCTAAATTACTCTCGATCAAAACCACAACTCAAAACAAACCAAATCAACTAAAACCTTACCCAGCAAGTTGCTTAGGTGCAAGAACCATCAAACTTAGGCTATTTGCACATTTTGAATAAATTGGATTACCTTATTGGGCAGCTTAGAGCATTAGGCTTCGCCGCATCGCCTTTCCTATTTCATTAGGGGACTGGGAGAGCTGATGCGGGAGGTCTAAGACCTTAGGTTATGGTTAATCCGATGATCAGTAATAAAGTATTAATCACGTAAATCCAAGTAAAAATCCCCAAGTTAGGCCCTTCTAGCCCCATCATAAGAAATCCATAAAAACTAAAAAACCAACAAAATTAACCCAAAATTATTTTTCTTTTATTTCTTCCACCACCTCAGGTGTCAGTTATTTAATCGAACTTAATGATCGAAGGAAATGAAGAACTGATTTCTAAAATTGAATAAATGAAAATGATGAGATGAGATGAGCGATTTCTCACGCACTTTTATTTTTGCCCATCGGCCACCCTTAAACAAACACCGACCCATTGGCCACCTTGAAATCAATCCTGGCCCATCAGCCACTTTCAATCAATTACGGCCCATCTGCCTTTCACTTTTATCACTCATGTATTACAAACGAAAAATACTGAAATCACAAGTCAAAATCTCATTTGCATTATCATTTTGGTTTGAAAAGTCAGCCTTTAAACCCTATTTTGCCAAGGGATCAGAAGGGGCTACCTGGGAATGTGCCGATCCTCTTCTTAAATATTTGTCACGTCCCCCCTTTTACTCTCTTTATTTTAGTTACTTTATTTTACTTGGATCTACTATGATTAAGCTGTGTGAGGATTAACTCTTATTTGAACTTTAACTCATGACCTTGAATTGACCCAACACCAAAGAGACCCAAATCAACGCGATGGGATAATTATCGTGTATTGTAGGCAGCATATTAGACGTGAGAAAGAACCCACCTCATTTATTTTCTCCCCACATTTTTTTGGCTTTCGTCGAAGAACAGTGCTACAACCGTTACCGTAGCTAGTGATCATGATCCATCGATTTTGAGGGTAGTTGGAATCCTCATTTTCGATGTAAAATTTAAATAGAATATATAGATGAATGAAGATTTCCCAAGCCATGTCGCTCCCTTGGGGGGTTAAAATTCACATCCGACAATGCCCTAGCTTAAGCGAAAAACCATGTTTGGGCAAATAGGTAGTCTTCGAACATGGGGTGGATCTCTAGAAAAATCAAGGTTCAGGTTGGATTCTCTTGGGGAAAATCTCTATTGAGGCCTATGAAAACCTATTAAAATGATTTCACAACAATTAGAGCAAGAAAAATAAAAAAAGAAATCATGCCCTAACCCAAGCCGAAGCTCATGTCCAACTGACTATATACATAAACCTGTGATTTGAGGAATCCAAGTTCTTTTGTGAAGATCTCTTGAACATTTTGGTAAAAATACTTGTAGGGTGAAGTGAAGTGAAAATTGAAGAGAATAAAATATTCGGGGGTCTAATCATAGTATGATGAAAATTTATTTTTAGTGGCTTGATAAGGAATCTTTTTGACTTTTTGGATAAAAAGTTGTTGGATTTTTGTCTTTTAGTGGTATGAGAATGTTGCTTTTTGACAACTTATTAAAATGAAAGGGGAAATTTTGAAAATTTGTACTTTTGATATGACCCATAGTCTTTTCTTGTGTGGTGAAAAGAGACTTTACTTCACTCCACTTTACTAGTGAAGTGGCCAAACAAGTCCTCAATTAGAGAAACATTTACAGGTATTTTCCATGAAAAATTGAGAACAAGCTTGAAAAAAGGCACAGAACACCCCAACCCAAAGGTCGTGCTTGGCCAAACCGGGTAACCGAATGGGAAACTTGCTACTCCAGGGTTTCTTTGCAAAATCTTTTGGGGAAATCCGAGAGAGGTATCAAAAATAATTTCCATTCGAAAACCATAAAGCTCAAACACATTCGGCTATGAACGATATGGAATAAAAAGAAAGAGAAGAACATTACCCGCCATTCTCTTGAGATTTGATGGAGGGAAATCAAAGATTGGTTGATGGAAAACTAACGGAAAATAGCCGCCCCTAGCACCCTTTGACTCTCGGTTTCCTCTGAAGCTCTCTACTTGCTCGAAAAAAACTCATCGATACAAATTAAGGGAAAGAATAATCGACTGTCTTTTTATAGCTTGTTTCCATCGGACACAGCCGCTACTATCCCACATCTGATAGAATCCTGTTATACATTGGGTCCCACTTTTTGACAACCAATGCCTTTCAAATTTTAAAGTCAAGCCTACCATGATATTCCCTCAAAAATATCTTTCCAACAAGCCATCAATTGTCCAATTTCAAGTCCATTTGACCCCTCAATGGTCCAAAATAGTTGACTCAAGTGAAAGTTAGAGTTCAATCCAAATAGCCAGTTTCCATCAAATTTATATACCAATTTCATATTTTTCAAGTCAAGTTCAAACCATGACTTTGATTTTGAAAAATAAACCAACACCCACCAAAATTCCAAACCATGACCTCTTGATTCTCTTAAAACCTCAGGGATTTTTTGCTGGGTGTTCCCCACAATCCCCATAGAGATGCACACAAATGATATTCGTGAAAGATAGGTAACAAGATGATAAATGTCTCATGTTTTACAAAAAATTCACCATCAACCCCTTAGCATTTGGACAATTCTTCAAAATTCAAGTCTAGGCCTACAACCTACCTTGATAGAACTTTCCATTTCACCCTCCCCACAAATTGGCTATTTCAATGTGCGATGATTCTAAAACTAACCTTTTCCATCATTGTAACTCGAGGGGTCACTTGTTGGCATGCAAAAAATTCACAATTGTCCACAACAGGGCAAGAAAATCCAAGATGTACATAGAGGAAGCATCAAGCCTTATTCTTCAATTTTATCAAATTGAGTGTAAAAGGGCACTCGCCAGTCAAAGAAGATTTCAAGAAGCTCCTAACATCACTAAAAGTGCAAGGTAGGGATGTAAATGGGTCGGTTTTAGTCTGGGTCCACCAGTAATGACAAGATGGACCCGGACCTGGTTCGGAACCGGTTTCCTAGTGCTAGACCCAAAACCTTTAACGAGAAGGTGGAACCGGAAACGGTCCCATGTATGGCTGGGGTCTGGATCCGGGTCTAGGTAGAGAATGATATGGGGAAAAAACTAAGTTTTAGAAGTGGTTCTTAAAAATTGAGGTAATATGTTAGGTCCCGGGTCCATGGGTAGGAACCAAGGTGGAACAGGACCTGTTTAGGTTACGGGTTCATAAAAAGGACCCTGCCCCGTTTATTTATCGAAGCCTAAATAAGGACCCAAATCTGGTTTTTAACAGGTTGAAATCTCTAGGTAATTAGAGAATCGGGGACCTATTTACATCCCTAGGGTTAAGGGAAGCTAAAACAGTAAAAAACTACTCCATGTCTCAGAGCTTCACAATGCTTAGACATGGACCCCAATGATAGCCATTGCCCTAGCTCTAAAGGTCAGATCAAGGTGAATCCTAATCCAAAGTCAAGAAATACACATTTAAGATTTTTCATAAAGTCCCAAAGCAATCCAAGGTTATTTGGGTAGGAATTTAGCCAAAGGGACTCCAAACCCTGAACCTGCAGACATGGATTGGAATTCGACATTTGGTAAACTTTCAAAGGCCATGAACTGATGAAGCTACTTCAAAGGGGTCAAACACAAGCTTCCAATTCAAGCAAAGACCATTCGATCTCGAATCCAAGTACAGAACAACTAAAGTCAAATCAAGTCAAATTGTCGGACATGGGGAGCCGAGACCCACTTTGACCAATTTTCAAGGGTTTGATCAAGACAAAACCTACCTCAAAGTTTAAGAACAGGTTGCAGAGGTGTTTCTTTAAACTTTTAGGGCACGTCTGGCAACATGGTTGAAATCCTCCATCCATAGGATTCTTTCAGTCTTCTTATACGATGACATCCTCTGATTTCTTAGGTAGAAGAATCACCTCTGATTTCTCATGAAGAAGAATCACCGCAATCCATGTTTGGGAACAACTAAGGATTATGGATTTATATATACTACATCCAACGGTCACAAGTTTTTTTTCCATTTTCTTGTAATTCGCCATGAATCAACTCCTAAATTTTGAACCCCTAGCCATTTATGGCCTGCTAGAGATGATGGACGGTTCTGATTTTCTTTATGGGTCCCATAGAAATTAAAAAATAAAATTTTAAGGTATGGGTTTTTTTGTAAATAACTAAAAATATAAAAATAATCAACGGCTGAAAATTGAGTTAGTAGCCGTTTTCAACTCTCCAAACATCATGGATGGTTTAGATTGTGATTGTGGGACCCATAAGATAGGTTTCCAAACCCAAAACCATAACCAGTGTATTACCGCTGCGTTCACTGTCCATGTTCACGCGATTTTCACTGTTCATGCGATTTAACTACACTTCAGAAACCGGGATGCCATTAACGGTCAATATGTTTTACAAATTTTTCTCATGATCCATGATGAATTGGAATGCCAAATTCGACCCCAGAGCCGTTGTATGTGTGATGAAGATACTGAACGACTTAGATTTCACAAACATGGCCCACAGAAATCCATATCTCATAATCCAATGGTCTGGACATTTTTGCAAATATCTTAAAATTTAAGAAGAATCAACGGCTAATATTTGATGACAAAGCCGTTATGGATCTTAATAACTTGATTAATGGCTTGGATTGGGATTATGGGACCAAAAAATGGGGTTTCAAGATAAAAAACGGATAACCTCAAGTTATGGTCCAGTTACTGTTCATCCGCCTTTCTGTGCATGAGCGGATTTTTGGAATTCGATGTGGGGAGGTCCGATAGTGCTTTTCTTTGCATTTGAAGATTTTTTAAGTATTCTGAGAAATCCTCTCATACGATGGGATTGGTTCCCAAACAAGGGTTTTCTGCGATTCTGAGGAAAAATGGCAAGGATTCCATCTCGTGGATGGTTACCAAACATGCCCTTATTAAAGCAATTAAAGGTCATTTGGACCCAGCCCCAGCGCCAGCTCGAAGCTGTCAAATAAACGGTTGGTCGGACATTGCAAGCTGGGACCCACTTTGCCCCCACTTCTGAAAGTCAAATCATTATAAAGGTCTCCTTTATACTCAATAACAAGCTCCAAAGAGGCCTCTCACATTTTTGAAGCAATTGGAGACCATTTGAACCTAGATCCAGTTCAAGGCAAAAGTATCCAGACATGAAGGCAGAAGTTCTCATTTGGCTGATTTTCAAAAGTCAAATAACAGTGAAACCTTCGTCAAAGTTCGAGAATAACTCCAAGAAGGATTCTTCCAAAGTTTCAAGGTCGTTGGAGGTCATTTGGACCCATTTTCCATGCATTGACCTCCCATGTCCGACCAAAGACTATTTGTCAGACATGGGCTTGCAGTTAGTGTTTTGTAGTACCTTTTCAAATTATAACTCCCTAAAACTACATGGAATTGCAGCAACTGCTCCCTCAGCCTATAAATACACCCCTTGGGCGACCTTTTAAGTTTCTCTTGACCTTCCTACAAACTAGCAATCCCTGCAACTCTTCAGACCTATAGAATTCTCAAAGAATACCTCTTTCGGCCCTACACCTCTCTTAAAAAAGGTGAGGTTCTTCCTTAAGGCTCTGAAATACATGTCCTTATCCTCTGAAACTCAACCCTCAACCTTTAAAAGTGTTCCTGTTAGGGTCAAAAAGCAACTGACAGTATATGTCAGGCCAAAACCACATGACCCAAGAGCATTCTCGCTACTCGCTATACCGAGCGAGGTGGACACGCCCAGTCCGATCCGAACTCTTTTAAAGAGTTTGAAGATGAGTTCTATTCTGAGTGGATTATGACTAGGAGTCTTATGCATGGATTTGGGCCTATTTATTGGGTGTTTCTCTCAACCCAAAGATATAACAACTTACGAAGTTAATTCGCTCTCTTGACCTGATATTAGAATACCCTAAGAGATTTCCTTGTTTCTCTATAGCCATTGAGAGATTGTTCTGAAAGGTTGCTCTAGAAGGTTTTGTTCCTTCTACTCTCTTGTAAAAGATCTGCTCTAGGAGCGAGAAGATCAAGTAAGGAGAAAGGTGCACGGTGGAAGTCGTGTCAGTGGAAGCTGAAAATACCGACTTGAAAAGAAGACTCAAGATGGTTCTTTCTGAGTTGGAAACAAGCAAGGCTTCACTAAATAGGATGAATACTGGGTCTAAAAAACTTGATGACATCCTGTGCATTCAAAAGGCAAAGACTAACATGCATGGCATTGGCTACGCTGACGGGGCATCTACATCAAAAGCCAAATGTACTATCTGTTTTGTTCAAAATTTAGTTGTTACTAATCATGCTGTTCATGTTATAAATACAGCAGCCAAGAAGAAGAATGTGCCACGTCCTGAACGAATTCCCACTTGTCATCACTGTGGAATTAAAGGACACATTCGACCCCATTGCAATAAGATGCGAAAGTCGCCAAACCAAAAGCAATGGAAAAAGCAAAAGGAAGCGTCACCTATGAAAACCAAAGCTGCCTGGGTCAAGAAAGAAGACATTCCATCTATCTTGGTACACACTTTGCTGAACCGTCTGAATATGCAAGTGTGTGTGTCAAAGCTTTATCATCCCTGATCTACAAGATCAAGCCCCCACCCCAGTGCTGATACGAAGATCATCTTGAGGGGGAGTCAAATTAAGGGGGAGCTGTAGAATCCAGATTGACAAAAGCTGCTTGAAGACAATTGTTTGTCAATTATGGACAAAAAGGGGGAGAATATTGAAGCTAGGGGGAGAAAACAAGCAAAGATCTACAGGAGCTAATATTTTTTTGGGCTGAAAATTCAATGTATTTTGGATTTTTCTCTTGGGTAGATCATATGTATTGTTCTAGGGAGTTTTGTCCATGAATTGCCATAGGGGGAGATTGTTAGTATTTATATGTTGGCTAATTCATGGGCTGGACAAAACTCTGCCTAATCCATGGGTTGGACCAAACTCTGGGTCCATTAGATTGTATTTTCTAATTTATTTTAGAATGGACTATGGTTGTGTCGCCGGAAGAACTGAATCGAAGAAGAGAAGAAAAAAGAGAAGACCGGGCGAACCTCCTCAGACCCGATCGATCGGACTGAGGCTCCAATCAATCGGACTATAAACGCATCCAGTTATTTGGATGGTCCGATCGATTGGATGCACTGTCCGATCGATCAGACAGGTGCGTAGAAAACGAGAAAGTCTCCAGTTTCTACACGAAATTATTTCCTTTTGAGACACTCTTTCCCAATTTGAGTCCTACTTGTGCTTTAGTCTAAGGCACGAATTTGGGGCTATATATAGAGTTTTACTCTCAACCCTAGAAACCACTACTCTCATTAATCTGAGTTAGAGATATTTTAGAGAGAGATTATTCTCTAGCGCCATTGAGAGATCGTTCTAAAGGGCTGCTCTAGAAGGTTATTGTTGCTTATGCTTTCTTGTAGAAGATAGTTCATCTTAACTAGCAAGGTGCGGGGAGATCAAGTAAGGAGAACGGGGCACTGTAGATGTTGTGTCAGTGGATTCTTTGCAAGAACAACTACAGTCCTTAGGTCAAGGTACAAACTGAGGTAAATGAGCTTGAGAACATATCTTGTAACTGTTCATGAACTCTTGATTTCTGGTTCATGGTTTTTCTCCTTGGATAGGGTTTCCACGCTAAATATTATATTTGCCTTCTTGTGGTGTGTGATATGGAGATAGCTAGTTTTATATTGTTTGATTGGTTTTTTCCGCTGCATTGATTGCTTAAATTAGAACTAGTAATCCATTTTGGTAGCCCCCAAAAACTTTCACTTTGCTTAAATCTTTGATTTCTTTAATAGTATGACTAATATACTTGGTTGAATCTTTATTTTGTTGTTTTTAATCACATGAGAATCATAGTCAAATTACTTTGGGTTTGAAAACAACTTGCTCATGCATCATATGATTTAGTTTTTGAATTTTATAACTTGCTTAGCTTGATAAGTAATATCATTTCATGTTGTTTATTAGAATCCCATGTGATTAGCATTTACTTCAATCAAATCTTTTATATGATTTAAACTTCCAAAAGCTTTGGCCTTACATTTTTAGCTACAGTTTTAAGTCTTGATTGAAGTCATCATACATACACATTGATCATACATCTTTGCATTCATCTAGTGTATGTGTGAGTTGTTCTATTTCTTTCATATCCGCTTATTGTAGAGGCATTTTATTGAGCTTAAATTGTATCTCTTTGAGTGTATCTTAGAAACAATTGAGAGAGAAAAACTTTAGGCTTGTAAAGGTTATTGCTTAGCCTAGAAAAGCATATTGTAAAAGTTATTGTTTAGACTAGAAAAATATATTGTAGAGAGTTATTGCTTAGCCTAGAAAAGCATGTTGTAGAGGTTATTGCTTAGCCTTGGAAAGCATAGTGTAAAGGTTATTACTTAATTTATTGAGAAGAATAATTTTGAGACAGTGGAAAATCCGGTGGGGTGTAGGATTACAAGCCGGTAGTGTATGTAGGCATTGAGGCCGAACCACTATAAATCATTGTATTATGATGCATACTTCGTGGTGATTTATCTTGATAGCTTTCGCATTTCATTTTCATAGAATCATCGCTTGTGTCTAATTAATTTTAAAGAGTTCAGATTTGACATAATTGGCATAAAACCAAGCTCACCCTGTTTACCTTGCCCTCTAGGGTTCGGATCCCAGACTTTTATTTGAGACCATCTCAGGCTAGATGGAGGAGTAGTAAAAATGTTTTCATAAAAAACTTGCAATTACAAAGCCTACAATGTGAACCCATGTAATACAAATTCGAGGAATGAATACAAGTTTCTCATGTTTTTTGTGTTTGAACTTTGTGAATTACACACTTTAGCTTTTCACAATTTTCACCCAACAATAAAATGGAAATGAAATACATGGAAAACCCCTATAATATAAGCAGTTTAAAAGAAAAAAAAAAAAACATAAACCCATTAGAACCCAAACACCCAATAGCTAGAAATAAAAAAGTTTAAGAAAAAAAGGGAAAGAAAAAAGAAACTCACAAATACATAGAAATGCATTGTCGGGAAGGAAAACAAAAAGAACCCATCGTAACTAATAAAAATAAAATAAACCCATAATAGAATGTAATAAAAATATATAAAGACAATCCAATAATAAAAGCAATTTAAAAAAAATAAAAAAACATATAAGAACCCAATATGCAAAAACCAATAAATGAAGCGAAAATAATATAAAAGGCAACAAATCCATGAAAATCCATCACCAAAAGAATTAGAAGAACCCATTAAAATTGAAAAATAATCATATAATGAGCCCATAACAAAGAGAAGGAAGATTCATTAAACATAAAAAATACATTATAGAAATAAAAACTCATAAAGTATCTAATAATATAAGTAATTTAAAAGAAACATAAAAATCCATGAGAATTCAATAAAGTCCATGAGAGAGTCTTCTTTATTATGAAAAGAGAAATAAGATACGAATAGACGTGAGGGAGGACAAGGTGAATGTACATGCAAAGTACTTAAAGGCCGGGAAAGAATTTAAGGAGAGATAATATCAAGAGGATTTTACTGGAGAAATCACCTTAGATGCTAACTGCACAAAAAAGGCCCTTCTAATTTCCCTCACACGGAAGTAGTCATATGGGACCACTTCATTTTTTTTTATTACAGCGCAAAGGAACTTCGATATCGATGCTCCTCATGTTAAAAAAGTACAAAAGGAGCTTCGCTATCGAAAAGACAATAGAAGGCTCACACTAGCCATTCCATTTGTGATCCTCCTTCAATATGATTTGAAATTCCCATCGCGCTGCAAAATCAAGAGGATCATTGACAAGGACCGGACTGGCACTAGCATCTCCATGCTCATGACCTTCCAAAACACGATCTGCACCTTGCTGGCAAGCAGCGCCTTCTGTCTAGTGAGCTTCAGATCCATGCTCTTCTCCATCAGCTTCTCCCTCATCCGCACTGCAGCATGCGACAACGCCTCCGCCACTTGGTTAGCTACGATGTCATAACCCTGCCCAACTTAGCATGAAATTGTTTACTTTAGCCCACGTACGCGCGCAAGTACTTCCCAGGAGGTCACCCATCCTAGTACTGTTCCCACCCGAGCATGTTTAACTTCGGAGTTCTTACGGTTTTCAGGGCCCGCACGGTTTTATAAGGCCTCATGTTGAGTTAAGAAGAAGTTTGACTTATAAGCTCAAGGTCAGGACTTGAATATTTTCGATGCGAGACTAGCGGATACTCTCCGTTTGAAGTCCGTGGTTGACAAACTATGCTCCGTGGTTAAGGGTGTTGCCCGGACCGAGTTCTCACACTCTCCCCCTTTGGAAACAGAGTCGTCATTGGCTCTAATACCAATCATCACAACCCCAACCTGAAATTGTCTGTTTTGGCCCGCGTGCGTGCACGAGGACTTCCTAGGAGGTCACTCATCTTAGTATTGTTCTTGTCCGAGCGTGCTTAACTTTGGAGTTCCTACGATTTCAAAATGCTTTATGTTGAGTTAAGACGAAGTTTGACTTATAATCCCAGGGCTAGGACTTGGATATTTCCGATGCGGGACTGGCGGAGAATTTCTGTTTGAAGCTCGTGGTTGACATACTACGCCCTGTTGTAAGGGTGCCATCCGGACCAAGTTCTCATACACGACCTCCGTGATCTTGAGCTCCTTTGCTCCCCACTCCCTCTTCCCGTCCCTCGGCAGAATGAGCACTAGCATGATGTACCTAACCTCCATCACCTTCGGCTTCCTGCCTTTGAAATTCAATAACAGCAACAGCCATAGAGCAGCCGTTGGTTCCCTCTCAAATCCCTGCTAGAACGGAAAATCTTGCCCCAGAACCATTGATTTCTTTCATTCGACCAACTCTAGCACGTCAGGATCGCAGATCGGTATATTCCGATCGTAATCCCTACTGTTCGAGCACTCCAGCTCATGCGCGAGGATTAGCCTCAGCCACCGTAGTAGCCGAAGCCGATCTGTCGCTTCCTCCTCCTCGTCGTCCCCATCACGCATCCAAACAAAGCAGTTCTCGAGGAAGATGAGCTTGGCAAGCTGGATAAGAGTTGTGTAGAGGATGGTATTGTGGTCGAAGACCACTGGGTCTCGTGAGTTAGCATCCATACATGCCAGCTAGCTTCCTCTCGACGCTTCATCACGTCGACCTCGCGGCCCAGCTCTCGTGTCATCTTCCCTAACAACCCTTCCCTCATCATCACTCGCAACATTTATGGTAGAAGAGTTGCTAAAGTTTTGGATGTGGGTCATGAGACTAGAGCGGTGAAGAATTTGAGGATTGTGACGGAGAGCATGAGATCGAAAGGAGAACTTGTTCTGTGGAAGAAGTATTTGTTTTTAACATGGGGTGTGTCGGTATCAACGCTCCCTTTTCATTTTTTTTAACACAACGCTCCCTTTGTAACATGAGGAGTGTCAATATTGACACTCCTGTGCGATGTAAATAAAAATAAATAAATAAAATTGTTCCCAGGGGACCACTTCCATACTAGGGAAACTAAGAGGGCCTTTTTTGTGCAATTAGCATTTAAGGTGATTTTTCTAGTAAAATCCTCTAATATCAAACTAGTGTCCGCATAAATTCAAGACTTATCCTTAAATACACTAGAAAGTTCAAACAGATTGGTTTGCTGGCTCATAAAAAGTTAAGTTTCAAAAGATTGGATCATACGTAGGGCCCATGAAGCAGATTGAGGGGTCAAAGTGCACTTTGATCATCAAATGATAATGCCAGGCATTCATATCACAAGGAAGAGCATTCGAAATGATTTGAGTCATTTCCAAGCTCAAGGAAGTAAACTCAAGTGAAGTCTGAGAGGCATTTGAAGCCAATAATGCAAATAGTGCACATTTGATGGGCCCAACTTTTAGATAATCAAGCAATTAAAGGCCTCCAAATTCTGCTCAGAATAATGAAGGTGCATGAGAATAACCTTCCCTCAAAATCTTAGAGCAAACGAAGCTAAAATGAGATAGAAATAAGCAAAAAACAGTTCTAACCCACTAATACCGGGTTGGGTCAGGGTTATAATACGCTTAACTTGACCATCTTATCATTAAAATCCTAATCATCCCTCGTACCCTGTGCATTTACTAGAATTCCAAGAATTCCTGAATTTCAAGACAAGATGGAATTCCTGAATCCTCCTTTGGACTTTAGCATTTAGGAATTCCACAAAAATGCAAAGATGGTGAAATTCCTAAATTCTTAAAGGCCAATTGGGACTTTCATGTGCTGGAATTCATAAGTTCTTGTCAAGAAATAAGAGATTTGGGAATGCCAAGGTCCCAAAAACCCTAACCACTAAAATTCCTGTCAGGAATTCTAGTAAAGAAACAGACCCTTTGTGTAGCAGACGGATAGAAAGAGAGGACAAGGAAGAAGGAAGACACCCCGACCCATTCTTTTCTACAACCGAGTTTTGCAAATTTCACTACGGCAAACCCGACCTGATCCATTAACCAGGCCCATTTTGACGGACCCGACCCATTTGCTTACAAAACGACCCAAAACTTTGCTTAAAAAAAAGACAATAAATCCACACCTTTCTATAAACCAGCGTTCGCACGCAGACACGAACAATGGCACGTGTAACACAAGATTGGCATGGCCCCGGACACGAGTATCCATATGACCCACAAAAACTACCTCCATTGCAAGAAATTTAGTGGCAAGCAGCAAGAACCACCCAAAATACAAGAGGATGGATGGTGTCTCTTCCACAAATAAAACAAGACCCTTCATTCCCACCACTCACCCAAGAAAATCCCCTACATGTAATCTCTCTCTCATTTCTAACTGCTGCCAAAGTTCCCCATTGGAAAAACTCATTCCTAGAAACACCTTAAACAAGTTAAAACTCTTTGTATTTTCATCCCATAGATGTCATAGGAGTTCCCAAGAAAGAGTTAGAGACATCTACTTCTGGAGGTGTTCTCCCATCATGAGCTTCACTAACATGGCTTCCCCTTCCATGAACATGTACTGTGATGGCCATTTGATGAGGGTAGTGAATGGGTCTGCTTTTCCTGTATTCTCTTCAGTTCTATCACTGAGAGATGAGCCGCTGAAATTGTGTAGAAGAGTAGTTTCACGTGGAAACATTATCTGCTCAGCTGCACCCGAGTCATCGACTGCTACGGGTATATTTCATGTTTTCTTTGCTCATTTCTAACTGCTTCTGGCTAAATAATAAAGTGCCTCAAATTAAAACGTTGAGAACTAATTTTTCATTACTGAGTGCCCCAAATGTCTACATAGAAAGGAGGAAGTAAGGATGTCAATGGGTAGGTTGCTGAATCTTTTTGGCCCAATTGACAACTGGGTCCAGGCTTTGATCAACAGTGATGGGCCATTTGGACCATATGGGATGCCATAAGCTAACCGCCAATGCTCACAGTATGTTGAGCACCAGGCCTTGTGGGGCACACCTCGGGGCCAGTTGGGGATGGGACGGGGGATCAAAAGATCTTCCCCAAAACGGCCATTGTATGGTGATGGGGCTCGGATAATCATGGCCCTCATTTAATCTACCGCTTATAAGTTTAACTGTCCAAAATGAGTGCACACTCGATTTAATGGTCAAGTTCACTCCGATGGGTGCTAAACCTTGAGATTTGTGACCAGGAGGGTCCCCGTTTCATGTTTCATGGTTCATGGTTAAGTCAGATCGATCAAAACGTGGACCCCGCCACGTGTTTGGGAAGCTATGCTGTGGGAGTCCCTATATGTATTGATTAATTTGATCATTTCATTCCTATGATTCCTATGTGGCTTACTATGTGATTCTGATGCTAAGTTTTTATATGATTTTCATTTGAATCTTATATGATTTTATGTAACTAAGCATGCATGATTTTAACCTTTTTCTTTCTGTACAATAGCTCATCTGCAAACGGTTCCTGTGTACTTGTATTTATGTGAGCATATATATGGGTGTAGTTGAGCATGATTTTTATGTGACTTTTATGTGGATCTTAATAGCATGTGATCACTTTTCTTTAGTTAATAAGTCTAATGCTTAGTCTCAAATTCAAATTCAACTCCAATGGCTCACATCTTGGATGGGCCACAACATGAAATTCAATGAAATTCATTCTATCAAGGGCATAAAATTGATGAGTTAAAAGGGAAGATTCACCAAAACCATCAAATAGTATTCTCTTTAATAGTAAATGATTGTTTAGCCATCACCCTATTAAATCAGATTGTATTAAAGTATGGTTTTCATCTTCCGATATGTTGCTTATTGCATTGCATGGACGGTCTCGAGCTCGGATAAAGGAAGGTTAATGTTAGATTTATATACACTTGGTGCCCAGTGTTAGTGTAGAGAAAAATTAAAAATTGATATTCTTTTCTTCAGGCCCTGGACTGAGCCCAGCCTTGCCCCTAGTGTTGCAAATGGGTATCCGATTCTCCAAATATTTGTAAGTTTTGACTTGCAAAAAACAGGGTCTGGAACCTGTTTTAGGTTCCGATTCATAAAAGGGTCTGGTCCTGGGTCCATACAGGTTCCGACCCGTGGACTCGGAACTTGGCATATAAGTATTTGATATTACGACTGTAGCTCAAAAGTAACCTTTTTTTTTGGGACATCTTTATGTATAATTCTGAAGGTCGTAGACTTGATGCACTGTTATAAGTTGAATGATATTTGTATTTTAAGAAAAAGACAAAAAAAATGAAGAAAAGTTATAATCGATTTTGGACATAGATTCTGGTCCTTTAAGTGGACTCGGTTCCAGAACCGAATCCATGTTTCTATATTGGAACCGGGTCTGGGACCAATAAAACAGGTTCCGAATCAAAACCGGACCCGGAACCGGAACCTTTATTTAGAAACGAGTCTTGGTCTAGTATAGTTCCGACCCCGGGATTGTCCCATTTGTAACTCTACTTAATATGTCTTGCAAGGGTCAAGTAAGGGCATAGGTACTACAGACCTTCCAAGGGATTTGACTCACCCTGGGCCTGACTTGCATATGTTGAGGATAGGGCTTGGACATCCCTTGGCCCGGACTTTTGATAGCCCACATAGGAGACATCTAACTTCCCCTTATTTATATGCGCAAGCCCACTATGTTAGGACCGTCATTAGCCCCAACTTGGGTTCGGTCCTAGGTTGACATTATTACAATATTGCCCACTTGGAAAAACACATAAGCAGGAATTGAAGTTTAAAGATATTTTACAAAGGAGAGCTTCTAACCTCCCCCTCTCTCCCTCGACCCTCTTCCCTCATCTTCTCCCTCCCCACGCCCCACCCTCCCAGTCTCCGGCGGGCGGGATCCCTCCCAGCTAGCTGGCCTCCCTCCCCCCTCTCCCTCTCTCTCCCTCTTTCTTCCTCCCTGCCCCCCGCCTCTATCTTCTCTCCCTTCCTCTCTTCTATTTTCTCTCCCTCTCCCTCCCCCCCTCCTCCTAGCCGTCGGCAAGGAGGGAGATCAGGCGGTAGGGCTGCAATAGGAGAAAACCCTGCTGCAGCCCTGCCGCCGGCTAGGAGGGGGATCAAGCGGTAGGGCTGCAACAGGCGAAAACCCTGCTGCAGCCCTGCTGCCCAATCTCCCTCCCTGCCGGGGAGGGAGAGAGAAGAAGAGGAAGGGGGAGAGAAAGAGGGAGAGAAAATAGAGGGGGGAGGGAGGAAGAAAGAGAGAGGGAGAGGGGGGGACGGTTGGCCGGCTGGCTAGGGATCCCTCCCTGCCGGAGACTAGGAGGGCGGGGTGCGGGGAGGGAGAGGAAAAGGGAAGAGGGTGGAGGGATAGAGGGAGGGGTAGTTTAGAAAAAAACTTATGTTCTTGTCTTTTAGTGTGGTGGAGAAAGGAAAAAATCCGGTGCTAACGGAAGTTCTCTTTACAAAGAGTTTTGAAGAAATTTTAGGCACTCTTGTATAACCTCAATAATATTTTATTGGAAGAAGCCACATTATACAGAGTACAACTAACATCTGATGAAGATATAAATAATCACAGAAACTTAAATCATAAAATCCCATTATCTACTTCTGTGAGGGACTTTTCTCAATCTTATCAGATAATTCATATCTTTACATCTTAACATATTTAACTACTACTTTTGTGAAATGTAATATTCTCTGTCATATATATGTTAGCTTTCTAGAAATCCCAAGATCATTGGGTATAAATAAATAATACAAAAATAATTAATGATAAATCTCAAATATAATAAATAATACCCGAATCCATAGCTTTTCCTTTAATTTGAATGCCAACAAAGGCTGGCCTTGGAGAGGAGTTTACAACTTCCCTAAGCTTTTCTTTTCTTTTTTTCGTAAGTGATGAGAATAAAAAAATTACTCGTACTCTGGGAAGTAACCAGTAGATTATTTTATAGAGAGAGAATCCTCCCATCAAGGCAGGTTTTTGAAAATCTCTCCAATCTTGTCTCCCTAATTAAGCACACTGTAAAGGCAAGCTTTTAAAACTCTTTGAACATGGAAACTATCCTTTATACTTCGTCCAACAATATAACTCGAGCTGTGAGCATTCTAACATTTAATTTCTGTTATGCGAGTGAGCATTCTAACATTTAATTTCTGTTCTGCAAAAAGAAGTAGGTCCCTGAATATTGGTTACCAAAACAAGTGATTTTGGATGCTCTGGTCTAAATGAGCTAAACATCAGTTAGATTGAAAGCGAGAGCATTTTAGCCATTTGGATGGGTAACAACCATCAATATTGATTTTAACTGTTTGTGTCTGTTTGCTAGTTGCTGAAACAAAAGAAGCAACAAAGGTTGAAAGCGAATCACCCCCTGCAAAACTTAAGCGCGTTGCTCCAGCAAAATCTCCTGCAAAGCCCCTGCCTCAAATGATGGAAGAGGATGTGATCCCATCACTCACTACTATTCTTGAAGCCCAGGAGGATCTGTCTCAAATTGAGCTCTCTTACAAGGACAACACGGTCAGTAATGTTTCACTAACTTGCATTATGGCTTGGTAGAATTGCAAATGGGTCAATCTGTGAAGCTTCTGCGATTTTAGATTATATGCTTGTGTGGATCAATTTTGGTGGACAGTAACATGGTTTTCATGACAGAGTGATCTTGTATTCCTCTGTGTAAACACTTTCTGCAATTTCCATTTTCTGAGGCAAAAGCATTTTATATGAGTTTTGTAGAGATTAGTTATGGACTGGAGAGGTGAAAAACCATTCTTCCAAGTCTCATGCAAGAGTTACAAAAAAAAATTCACCACAGATATTGTTTTGCCACACTGAACAACAGAAAATAAAACTGTAGAAAATGAAATTTTCTGATTCAATTTTTCATAAAAATTAATCCCTAAGAAATAGAGTACTGTGGAAAGCGATTGTGCATGAACATGCTCTTAGTCATTGTCAATTTCACAAAACTTTAAGGTCCATTATTGTTATATATATTGCCTAGAGAATTTTAAGGCCAAACCACCGAGAACATACTCTGCTACTTCAATTTTCAGTTCTGTACTCAAAAACATTCAAGCTACAGTTAGGGATTGTTGGTGTAACAAGGGGAATTGACGCTCTGCGTATTTCTATTTCCACTAAAGAGAGGAATCCTGCATTCCTATCATTCCCATAGAATATCGGAATCCTCTTTACGGAGGATATCAGTTCATTTTTCCCTTGTGAAGAAACAACAAGCAATGAGGGTTGCATGGAATACTAAAACAATTTTATTCTCTATGATGGAACTCTTGTGGCACAGATACACCATAATGGAGTGAAGCCTTTATGGAAATAGTAGACCATCAGGTTTAGGGATGGCACTGGGTTGGGTTTAAATAGGGACCCCGCCTTGACCCACTCCTATTAGGGGGCTGGTTTGGTAGTGTGTTTGTAGGGTTCTGGCCGAGAATGGAGTGGGTTGGGGTTTTGGGTGTGCCTAATCCACCCCACCCCATATGTCTTCACTTTATGTATTACTAAGTAAGGTATTAAATGTAAAATTTCATTTGTGTGTTAAATATAAAATTTCATTTGTGTAGGTGGTAGTAAGGAGTAACATTTTTCTAGATGTCACGGCTTCAAATTTCCCCTAATACACATACCTGATTTTGACTGTCGTGAGGCGGGTTTGGTATGACAACCATAAAACATGCCACGGGTATAGGGCTCCGCAAATACTAGTCGGGTCGGCCTAAACCCGAACCAACCCAACCCCCATCTCCATCAGGTTCCTTTTTTGTATTGGGCCAAATATTTAGGCTATGTTCCCTCCCACAGGCCTAAAACCTCCACGCAAAATAGGTTTGATACAGACCAGGCCATCCAGGTCGGGTCTACTTGCAACTCTAGCTTTCAGCTAGGGGGAAAATGCAGGTATACCAACCACATCAGGAGCTCTAAAGTTTGTTATTCAAAATTCCACTTCCATGTTTCTCTTCCATAATGCAATTTTTCTTCTAATTACAGTTGGAGGGTTCTTTTCTAAGAAATGGCATCACTTACTGCTTCTGGGCTTTCTTCCCAAATGGAGTACTGACAGGTGATGGCCATTTCCAAACTATACTCCAGTCAAACTGTTTTTATTTTCTCATTTCTTATATCTCTTATTTTTATTTTGCAAGGCAGGTCCCAAAGGCTTTTCACTATCTTCATATGGATCTGGCCCGAGTACTATTGAGCCATTTCTCATTGATGAGAAGAAAATCACAGGCAAACATGTGGTGTTCTGGGTTGAAAAGAGATTGGCAGCTCAAGGCATCCTTCCTTTGTTGAAGGAATAAGCACATGAAATTTTATCATTTAAATCAAAGTTAACCCCAATTTGTATGTAATTTGTTTATCCATCAACAATAATATTGTGTTTTTGTTCTCAATAAAGTTATCTTTGTTCACAAACGAATTCAACATTACTAATTATAGAAATGCATTCTGGAAAGTACAGCTTCATGAATATGAGAGATGATAAGATTAAGGATTGGCTTTGTTCACAAACGAATTCAACATTACTAATAATAGAAATGCATTATGGAAAGTACAGCTTCAAGAATATGAGAGATGATAAGATTAAGGATTGGAAGAAGGGCCTCCTAGAAAATCTTAGATTTATAAACCCTCTCTGGAATCAATCCAATAATACTGTAAACATATAATCTAAACCAGTAGAGTAGTAAAATGGTACTTGATTGTGCCATCTTCAAACTCTGATCCAACAGAAGGTTGGTCTTCAATGGGGAATCATAACTCTCTTGTGCTTTCTCTTTTCTTCTCTGGTAAGTGATGGTTGCAAGGAATCTATCGTAGCTAAGAGAGTTACCCAGGTTGCCTTTTATATGCCCTGAATCTCTCCTTCCATTAAGAAGAGAATAAATAGCTTTTAACCCTCACATTAACATAGATGGCAGTTACAAAAGGAAAACTTAAATCAATTAAAAGAAATTGAAAGGAGGGATAACTGATCATGTGGAACAACATTATTCGGTCCAACATTCTCCCACTTGGTCCATGTGTGGGGATATTTTACCAGCTCGGGGCCTGACGCAGCTCGGCTGATCCATCCCGATCTCGGCTCATGGGGAGGTTCCACTTCGGCTGAGGATTATCCACCCGAGAAACTTGGTAAACGAGGAGATGCATTCCCGTTGTGGAACGGGTGCCGAGATCCACCTCGGCAGTGGTTAGCCGGGTTCGGCACCTTGTCAATCAACAATTAATGAGGGCATGTCCTGGCTTAGACGGACGAGATGGGCGCCGAATACGGAAGAAGCGTGGACTTCATTCCGCCATCACATCAGCAATCACGTGAAAGATCAAGGTATGGTCTGACAGGACAGAACCTCTACCAACCTCCACTTATGGGAAAAGTATGGTCCGATGGGACCGTACATCTACCAACCTCCACTCAGGGAAGATCTGAGGACACCAACATCTATAAATAGGCACAGCTCAGAACGACAGGAGGTAAGCAATACTAAGCCTCTCTCCCTCTTCACTCACGCTCCCTTTCTTAAGTAACAAGACTAACTTGGGCGTCGAAGTGCCTTCGGCTCTTCACAGCCAAGGCCTCTAACCCATTTCTTCTTCTCAGGTCAAGAGAATACTCCCCTCTATCAGAGGCTATTCAGCAGCTCCCGTCAAAGCAAGTCCGTGTTATTTTAGGCACTTACAATTGGCGCCATCTGTGGGGATTTGATACAAAATGCCACATAAAGCAAAAAAGATCGCCGAAACACCACGGGCCATGCCAGTGCCGCATTCGCCGGTGCTGCAAGAAATGGCACCATCTGGTGCGCAGCAAGAGAGGCCCCCAAGGCCGCCGTCGCCAGTATTACAAGAAGTACCGATCTCGTTGGAGCCCGCAGAGCGACAGGGAACGGCGCTGGCGCAGCCACTGCTAACGCTACAGGAGTGATCCCCTCGACAAAGGAGGGTCGGGAAAGAGCCTCTTCTAACGGCTCCTCCCCAGCGAGGCAGTCAGCCTCCCAAGCGTCCTCAGCGACGACCATCTCCTCCCCGACGAGGCAGTCAGCCTCCCAAGCGTCCTCTGCGACGAACGGCTCCTCCCCAGCGAGATAGCCAGCTTCCCCAGCGCCCTCCACGACAACCATCTCTCCCTCGTCAAAAGAGAATCTCGCGCGAATCCCGTCTTGCAAGAGAACCCCTAAGGGACAGATCTCCGACGGTCGTCGAATCCAGACGAACCGAAAGGGGGTAATCCCAACCATGATCCGCGAACTGAGGAAATTAGAGCACAAAACACCATCATCCAGGAAAAGGAGGAACTGATACGCCAACTCCAGCAGCAGCTGCAGGCGGCAAATCAGGCTCCACCTTCCGGTGTCCATTCAGCTAGGCAAGATCTGAGGTGAGCCCTCGGCAGCAAAAGACGTCACCACACTTACGAAGAAGGCTCTAGTAGCAGCCCTGGCGACACTCAAGGAGAAAAGAGGCCGAAGGCGCAAGATGAAGGTGGTATGCCGGAATGGCTCGACCACCATATAAAGCAAACCATCCAGCAGAACATGGAGATGGCCGGCTTCGCCCGCGACCGGTTGAACGTCTACAGCTTTGGAGAGCTAGGCGTCTCCCCATTCTCATGGGAAATAAGAAATTTCCCCCTCCCCGAAAAGTTTAGCATCCCGAGATTCACCCTCTATGATGGGACCTCGGATCCTGCGGCCCACCTAAGGCACTTCACCCAGCGGATGTCGGTATGGGGCGACATTGGACACTTAAACTGCAGGGTGTTCTTTTCCAGCCTGGGCAATCTCCCTCTCCGATGGTTCTGTGCCCTCCCAGGTGGATCGATCTTAGGCTGGCGGCAACTCACAGGCTCCTTCCTGGAAAAGTTTCAGGCACATCGGGTCATTCCAAAAACCAACCAGGACCTGATGGCTATGAGAATGAGGCGGGACGAGAACGTAATTCGATTCGCCAAAAGGTTCTGGACCATCTATAGCCAGATCGAAGATGCCAACGAACAGCTGGCTGTGATGTGCTTTAAGGAGGCCTTATTGCCAGGCATTGAACTCCGAAGGGAGCTTGTTCGATACCCTGTAGGCACGATGAAAGCACTCATGACCCGGGTGAACCAGTTCGTCGAACAGGAGGAGGACGAGACCAGGGCTCTAGAGAACTTTGGTCTCAAGCACCAGGATGGCCATTTCGAGGACCGTCTCCCCCAGAAGGACAAGAAGCCGTTCCGAAAGGAGGAGACGAGCCGTCGGCACACCCCAGCAGGTCCGGCAATGGCCTCGCCCCCCACCTCGGAGGGAAGGATGAAGAACAGACCACCATCAGATTCATATAGGGCGGTGAATACTGTTTTCAAAGAGCCCATCTATAGAATCCTCACCAAGATCAAGACGCAGCCGTTCTTTTCGCCGCCCCAGCCAATGAAGGGTGATCCCTCCACTCGGAATCCAAGTAGATTCTGTTCATATCACAAGCAAAACGGACATATGACAGAGGACTGTGTGTCCCTTAAATCCTACCTGGAGAAGCTCGTCAAAGAAGGACGCCTCAAAGAGTATGTAAAGGAGGAAAGCAGCCATGATGGTCGATCTCGGCAATGCCGAGGTGACGAAGATAATGATGGGACCGCAGGAATCATAAACATCATCCACCTAGCACCCGTTGCGGCAGGGATCAATCAGACACGTGCCGAAGCCAGAAGAGCTTCCCACAGTAGGCAGGTGCTTGCGGCCGAACTGGAACCAGCTGCGAAAAAAGCTCGGGCCGACAAGCCCCGAATTTGGTTCTCAGACCACGACCTCCACGGAGTCCGCTCTCCTCACAATGATCCCTTGGTGCTCACTCTGAAGCTCGAAAATTTCATGGTCAGAAGGGTACTCATAGATCCTGGCAGCTCGTCGAAATCCTCTATTTTAACTGCTTTAGAAAACTGGGCCTTAAAGCAGAGGATCTGCAAGAATCTCGCACCCCTCTTGTGGGATTCAGTTCAAAACCAGTTTACCCCAAAGGAAAGGTCTCCCTGAGGATCCAGGCCGGAGGAGCCAGCAGACAGGCTGACTTTCTAGTGGTAGATGTGCCATCACCCTACAATGCAATACTGGGAAGGAGTTGGCTGCACAGCATGGAAGCCGTGCCTTCCACCCATCACCAGAAGCTGAAATTCCCGTTGGAGGACAGGAATGGCAGGGTCGAGATAATAACAGTCGGAGGTGACCAAGAAATGGCCAAGCAATGCTTGATGGCCGTTACTTCCGGAGAAAAGGAGCCCCAAGTACATATGGCCGAGCTGGAAGCAGAATCGGAGGACTACGGCCGAACTCCCGAATAGAAGAGTACCGAGGACTTGGCCGAAGTCAGAATCGACCCACAAGACCCCGAAAGGTTTTTCTTACTCGGTAGCCAGCTTACCGAGTCGGAGAAGGCCGAGCTCCTCGACTTCCTGTTGCTGAACAGGGAGGTCTTTGCCTGGACCCCCTACGAAATGCCCGGCATCGACCCGGAAATCATAAGTCACAAACTGAACGTGGATCCAAGACACAAGCCAGTCATCCAGAAAGCTCGGCGGTCGGGGACCCAGCAAGCTGAAGCGGTGATGGAAGAGGTCGACAAACTCCTAGAGGCAGGAGCAATAAGAGAAGTCCACTACCCCGAATGGCTCGCCAATACTGTGGTGGTCAAGAAGAAGAACGGGAAGTGGAGGGTCTGTGTTGATTTCACTGATCTCAACAGATCCTGTCCCAAAGATAGTTTTCCACTCCCCAAGATCGACCAGCTGATCGATGCCACCGCAGGGCATGACAGGATGAGCTTCCTTGATGCTTATCGGGGGTACCACCAGATCCCGATGTATGGGCCGGACGAGGAAAAAACAGCATTTATAACTCCCAGAGGCATCTATTGCTACAAAGTGATGCCTTTCGGATTAAAGAATGCAGGGGCGACCTACTAGCGGCTGGTCACAAAAATGTTCCAAGCCCACCTCGGCAGATCCATGGAAGTGTACGTTGACGACATGGTCGTCAAGTCCAAGAAGTCAGAAGACCACCTGGCCGACCTCCGACAAGTTTTCGACATCCTGAAGACATTCAGACTGAAGCTAAATGCGTCGAAATGCGCATTCGGAGTCGGCTCTGGTAAATTCTTAGGGAGCTTGGTCACCAGACGGGGGATTGAGGCTGATCCAGAACAGATCTCGGCAATACAAGCAATACTAAGCCTCTCTCCCTCTTCACTCACGCTCCCTTTGTTAAGTAACAAGACTAACTTGGGCGTCGGAGTGCATTCGGCTCTTCACAGCCAAGGCCTCTAACCCATTTCTTCTTCTCAGGTCAAGAGAATACTCCCCTCTATCAGAGGCTATTCAGCAACTCCCGTCAAAGCAAATCCGTGTTATTTTAGGCACTTACAATTGGCGCCGTCTGTGGGACCAAGAGTCTCCCACAGGGGAGATCCGTGGGACCGCCCCCCACAAGGGATAGGCGGGGCCCAGGGCCCCGGGCCTATTGTATACACTTCGGGAGTCGGGCTCCTTAATCATGCATTTGTCCCCCCCTTCCGTAAGGGGAGGGGCCTCCCCAGGAGTCGAACCCGAGACCTCTTCTATAAGAGACTCTTTGGGAGACTCTTGGTACCACTGAGCTACCTTGGCCTAGTGGTACCAAGAGTCTCCCAAAGAGTCTCTTATAGAAGAGGTCTCGGGTTCGACTCCTGGGGAGGCCCCTCCCCTTACGGAAGGGGGGGACAAATGCATGATTAAGGAGCCCGACTCCCGAAGTGTATACAATAAGCCCGGGGCCTCGCCTATCCCCTGTGGGGGGCGGTCCCACGGATCTCCCCTACAATCCATATGACCACAAAATAAAATTTAAAATAAAATCCAAAAACTAAGTTCGAAAATGACTTTGACTGGTGATTACCATTTTTGAAATAACAATTGCCATCTCAACCTTTATGTCAATTTTTAATTTGTAATTAAGTCAGTTTGCCAATGAGAACTATGGCGGTTACATGTCGTGAACGACGTGCTTCCTTCCATAATTAATTCACTAACATTCTAACTTAACACAATCATTAATAAGGGTAAAATAGGATGATTTTCATTGCAATCCTATTTATTGGGTACAATAATGCCATTTTTCTTTAATATTCTCACTTTGCACACTTCAATCACATGTGACAATAATTTCAATAAAGTAAGAAAATACGAAATCTTATTTCAATGATAAATATATGATAGTGTCTTTACATATCTTCAACAAGGCAGTTCAATCAGACCCACATTTCTAACATGCTCTTTGTAGTCCTTTAGTGCCAATTCCTTTGTCAAAGGATCTGCAATCATGAGGCTTGTCGGGATCCCAACGACAGACACTAACTGATTTTGTACATTTTCTTTTAGTACAACGTATTTTACTTCCAGAAATTTTGATTTACTAGAAACCTTGTCATTCTAAGCAAATCTTCTAGCAGCGTCATTATCACCATAAATCTTTAAGGGCTAAAAAATGGTGTTCATAACACGTAGTCCTGAGATAAAATCACGCATCCATAGAGCATGACCCGTGGCTTCAAAGCATGCCACGTATTCAGCATCAAATGTAAATGGAGTCACTAAAGTTTGTTTTGCACTTCTCCATGAAATTGCCCCGCCAGCTAACAGGAAGATGTATCCTGAAGTTGACTTTCTCGCATCGAGGCAACCAGCGAAGTCAGCATCAAAATAACCGACCACTTTTAAGTGATCAGACCTTCTATAATAGAGCATGTAATTTCTTGTGCCACTAAGGTATCGCAAAACTTTCTTAACTCCTACCCAATGTGCTATTCCTGGATCACTTTGATATCTACTAAGCATGCCAACTGAAAAACTGATATCGGGTCTAGTGCATGTTTGTGCATACATTAAACATCTGATTGCAACTGCATATGGACAAGTTTCCATCTGTTTCCTTTCAATTTTATTTCTTGGACATTGTTCTTTACTAAACCTATCACCTTTTGTCATAGGTACATTTTGTGCCTTACACCCTTCCATACGAAATCTCTTAAGTACATTTTTAATATAGGCTTCCTATGATAACCCAAGTAATCCTCGAGATCTATCTCGATAAATCTCGATTCCTATTACAAAGGTCGCTTCACCCATATCTTTCATATCAAAATTGTTCTTAAGATATTCCTTAGTTTCGTAAATCATTCCAAGATTATTACTAGCCAATAAAATGTCATTGACATATAGGATTAAAATCATAAATCCTCTCTCACTAACCTTGAGATATATACAATGATCAACGGTATTTTCCATAAAACCATAAGATGTAATAATGTGATTGAACTTTACATACCATTATCTGGAAGCCTTTTTAAGACTATATATCGATTTCTTTAATTTACAAACTATTTTATTTTCATTCTCTTTCACGAAACCTTCAGGTTGTTCCATATACACTTCTTCTTCTAGATCTCCATTTAAGAACGCTGTTTTGACGTCCATTTGAAGTAACTCTAAGTTGAAATGAGCTACAATTGCCATAACAATTCTAAATGAATCCTTTTTAGACACTGGAAAGTAGGTTTCATGATATTCTATACATTCTCTCTGAGTAAAACCTTTGGCCACGAGTCGGGCTTTAAACCGTTCAACTTTTCCTTTGGAATCTCTTTTGGTCTTAAAGACCCATTTACAGCCAACGGTCTTGGAACCCTTGGGTAGTTCAATGATATCCCAAACTTCATTTGTGGCCCTTGATTCTAACTCATCCTTCATAGCATCTAACAATTTATCGGAATTCTCATTTTCAATGGCTTCCTTAAATGTCTTAGGATCTTCTTTAATGCCAATATCAGATTCTTCCAAATACACTACATAGTCATCCGGAATTGCAGGTTTTCTCATTCAAGTTGACTTTCTCAATATCTCCGGATCGGATTCATTGATGCTTTGTTGTGTATTTTGAACTGGATCATTATTTTGTTCAGGGAATGACTCATTGATGGGATTTTGAAAATTTTGTAGTTGTTGTTCCTCTTGATAATTATTAAGTGGAACAAGAACTCTACTATGTATAATAGGTAACTCAAGTGGATCCCTTATTACATTGTAAGTCACAGTTCTATTATGATCACTCCCACTTTTCTCATGATCTTCTAAAAATTTGGCATTTACAGATTCAACAATCCTAGTTGTATGGGTCGGTAGTAAAACCTATACCCTTTAGACCTTTCCGGATAACCAATGAAATATGCACTGATTGTTTTAGGGTCTAATTTCCTTTGTTGTGGGTTAAAAATTCTCACTTCAGATGGACAACCCCAGACTCGTAAATGATTTAAGCTGGACTTCCTACCGGTCCACAACTTGAAAGGAGTTTTGGGAACTGCTTTCGTAGGAACACGATTTAATACATACATTGTCATCTTTAGTGCCTCTCCTCACATTGAATCGGGTAAGTTGATGTTACTAACCATACTCCTTACCATATCCATGAACGTTCTATTCCTTCTTTCGGCTACACCATTTTGTTGAGGTGTGCCCGGCATTGTATACTGTGCTACAATACCTTCCATTTCTAGAAATCTAGCAAATGGGCCCGGGTTTCTACCCGATTCAGTGTATCTACCATAATACTCACCACCTCTATTGGATCTCACTACTTTAATTTTCATGTCTAATTGCTTTTCTACTTCTATCTTAAAAATCTTAAAGACTTTTAAAGCATCAGATTTTTCTTTAATCAAATAGACATAACCATATCGTGAAAAATCATCTATAAAAGTGATAAAATATTCATCTCCCGTAAAACATGGAACATGAATTTTACCACATATATCTGTATGAATAATTTCTAAGGGTGCAGAACTTCTTGTGGCACTTTTCTTATTTGTATTGGTTTGTTTTCCCTTTATACAATCAATACAAACACCATAATCGGTGAAATCAAGATTAGGCAATAAACCATCAGTTACCAATCTTTTCATTCTCTATTCAGAGATATGCCCTAATCTTTTATGCCACAGCCTTGATGAGTTCTCATTTAGTGGCCCTCTTTTCATGCCTATGTTCAAACCACAATTAATGTGAGGTGTGTGTAAAGTTAGTTCATATAAAAAATCTAACTTTAATCTATACAAACCATCACACATATAACCATTCCCAATCAAAATATTATTTCTAAAAATACGCATAATGCCATGTCCAAAGTTGAAATTAAACCCATTACAATCAAGCCTGGAAACAGAAATTAAATTTCTAGAAATATCAGGAATCAAGAAAGTATTATCTAAATCTAAGACATGACCAGTGTCAAGCACCAGCCTATAAGTGCCTACACTTCAACCCTTGATTCCTTTTATTCCCCATCGTAATGGTTTTCTCGCTATCATCTGGAGTCCGCCTTGAAAGGAATCCCTGCAAACAACCAGATACATGAATGGTTGCTCCAGAGTCGACCCACCAAGAATTTGATGGGATATTAGCTAAGTTGGTTTCTTGACATACAAAAGATAGATTTGTACCTCTCTTTTCAAACCAACTTTTTCGCTTTACGCAATCCTTCTTAATATGTTCGTTCTTCCCACAGAAAAAAACATTTCTTCTGTGCCACTTTCTCTTTCTTATTGGGCTTTGCTTCTTGAACACTTACTTTCTTTTTGCCTTTTCCTTTTCCTTTGGACTTGTTTTGAGAGACATATATAACTGTCAATTGTCCCTCAACCTTAAGCCTCCTTTCTTCTTGATCTGCTTTTGTGATTAACTCATTCAATGTCCACGGAGTTGACTCTGGTTGTAGGCTACTTTAAATGGGCCAAACTCGGGAGGAAGAGAATTGAAAATGAATTCCACCAAATATTTTTCAGACACGGGCATATCAACTTCTTTCAATTTAGAAGCGATATTTGTCATTGTATATATGTGTTCTCTTACTCCCAACGTTCCATTATATTTTATACTTGTAAGACGGCTAATCAAGGATGCACCGAAAGCTTTATCAGTTATTTGAAACTGACCTTTTATAACTTCTAGTAGGTCCTTAGCATTTTCCTTTGCTTCGATGGAACCTCTAATGGTCCTCGAAATTGAATTTGTAATAATTCTAATCACAACCTTATTTGCCTTAATCCATTTATTATAGTTAGCCCTTTCATCAACTGAGCTCGCATCCGTGGGCATTGCTGGCTTAGATTCATCCAAAGCCATATCAAGGTCCAAGCAAGTAATGGCTAACAATAACATGTCCAACCATTCAATAAAATTTGATCCATCCAACATGGATATATTCCATAAAGTCGAAAGTGATGCCATGGAATTTGTAACTGAAGAAAAATAAACAAGTAATAATAAGTTATGTGATGCTTTGAATTTAACTACGCAATATACTTAAATTTAAAAGTGATATGTACATCATTGTAACGCCACCTTTGGGTTGGAAAAACAAAATGTAAATATATTACTTTTCTTTGATTAATATGATCATGTCTATAATATGTGATGTGATTGTATTGAATATATTCTTTTGGGTATAAATCAAATACAAGCAAAACACATTTATTAACCATGTTATATTCCAATTTCAAATTATGGACAATCATACCTTTGGGCTTAATCGAACCATTTCCTTTATGAAATTACAATTTTAAGTGTTGTCATATTCAAACAATAGAGTTTGTAATACCTCAACTCAATTTAAAGAATTAAACAATTGTCTATAATTGGGTCGCTTTAGCGGCTACCAAGTTAAGAAATAGTTAAATTCTTTAAATTGATAACAACACTTAAGTGATAAAGTTAGTTCATTCGATTATCAAGTGTGATGAACCAATCAATCTAAAATATTAGTCCATATGCACCATTATATAATTTCCGAATAACTTTATTATATCACATTAAGTTGATTAGGCATCATTTCATAGATCAATGGTCAAAATTATCATTAATTGATCATTGATCAATACCAAATATCTTTAATAGATTCACCATAAGCATACATCCATCCAATCCAATAAATAAATAAATAACTCTAAATATTAAACCATAGTGAGCATATTTAAATATTAACAATAAAATAGAACTTTGATTTTACTAAAAAAACAAAATTAGCAGCGCAAGTAGCAAAATGAGTTAATCATAATGTTAAAATAAAATATGCTCTAATTTAGAGTGATAAATCAGTCCATCAGATCTGTCCATGTGATAGATCTCAATACCATCAATACACGGAAGAAAACGGATTGTCGATCCATCTCCAAATGTGTCTTTTATGATCAAAATAAGATCTGGACTGTCTATTATTGACCAATCTGTTCAATTCTGAAATTAATCAATGAGTTCAAAATGCTATATACGGCCAACACTATCAATTTAACGGCTATGATCGGATTGAATAAACAATATATAAGAATAATTAGAATCAAACTTTAATGAAGAATCTAACTTGATCTAAGTCAATCAATCTCCAATAAAAAATTTCAGAACTCAATTAGACCCTATTACGTCTGATAGAATGATTTGATGGTAAAAAATATTATCAGAATAATCAGACCCATCGATCATACTATAATTTTCAATTTCATAGTTTAGGGTCAACTTCTGAACTTTGATTTGGGTCACTTCTGTGGCTTATTTTGGTCAATTGAATGTACAAATATGTACCATCTAATAAGTGGGTCCAACTAGAAAAATTTCTCCAAAACTGAAATGGGCTTAGTGGGCCCTTAACGGGTCAGGACCAACCCACAATTGGCCCAGCAACTGGCCTAGAGCAGAACCTGACCCAGTCCAAAACTCAGAAATGTACAGCCTGGGTCGGGTCTGGTTGAACCAGAAATTGACCCAGCCCATACAGCTTGGGAAGCCAGGCTGGGCTAGTAAGGTTGGGTTGACCGGACTTGCTTGACCCGGCCCAGTCACCCAAAAAACAATTTCTGACTTTCTGTGAGCTGTTACAGAATGGGAACACATTCTGTGCGCTGTCTTGCGCACAGTACACGCACAAGACAGCGCACAAATCCTTTTCGAATTTTTTTTTAAATTAATCTTTAATAATAATGAAATGAAATTCATTACAAAAGCACAAATACATTACAAAAGCACAAATAAGTAAGGAGAAGAACAATCATCTCTGTTACCTTACACCCATCACGTTATCAAGCTACTGGCATGTTTGCTCTAATGTAATTCTTAAATAAAAAATTTAAATGACAGAAAATAAATCTTTTCTTCCCATCTCTTTCAGATTGGGTTGGGCACTGTAATCCTCATTTCTGAGGCTATTATTATCTATTAAGTTGAATAACCTTTATCAAATACCCAAAATTTCTTTCCTCTGGGTATTTGGGTTTTTACTTTGGAAGACTCCAGAAAGCCCCATAAAAAAAAATAAAAATAGATCATTGGATTGAAACCAGTATTCTACTCTGATACCAAATGTTAGAGAATCTTGGATTTATAAACCCTCTTTGGAATCAATCCAATAATACTGTAAACAAATAATCTAAACCAGTAGAGTAGTAAAATGGTACCTGATTGTGCCATCTTCAAATTTTGATCTAACAGAAGGTTGGTCTTCAATGGGGAATCACAACTCTCTTGTGCTTTCTCTTTTCTTCTCCGGTAAGTGATGGTTGCAGAGAATCTATCGTAGCCAAGAGAGTTACCCAGGTTGCCTTTTATAGGCCCTGAATCTCTCATTCCATCAAGAAGAGAATGAATAGCTTTTAACCCTCACATTAACATAGATGACAGTTACAAAAAGGAAAACTTAAATCAATTAAAAGAAATTGAAAGGAGGGATAATTGATCATGTGGGCCAACATTATTCGGTCCAACAGGGCCCTGCCTTGTTGCGGCCTGCTTTTCACTAGATCTTGGTAGGGCTGCACAAAAAATCTAGTATCACCGCAAACTGAACCGAACCGAGCTGCTCGGATTAGTTTTATGTAGATTTGTTCGGTCAACGGTTTGAAAATCATTGAAACCTCTTACATTGGTCGGTTATCGGTTTGAACCCACGATTAACCACCTAAACCAAACCGACTGTATGTATTAACTTGAGTATTGAGTTTTGACTATTTTAGCCTTAGGGGAAACGCTTGTATATTCTACTTGCATGTTATATGTTTGATGAAAGTTCTACAAGAAGTGTGCATTATTGGGTTTTTAGTAGCGCTGCCGAGGGGTTTGGTCTGACCTAATAGAAAGTGAACTATGAAGAGGCCCATCTCAATTAGTTCAAAATTGAGGCTACATTCCGCTCAAACTCATGTTGTTGGCAAAAAAAAAAAAAAAAAAAAACCAGTTCCTTTTGTGTTGAATTCATTGGTCTGGATGAAGTAGTGTAGTGTAGTCCAGATTTTATGCAGAGAAATAAGTACGTGCCTGACCATTTTGTTGGTGCATTTTACCAGAAGATTTGAACTGCTTTAGCTCATTGGCCTGAAAAGTTGGTCGAACGTGGCCTAGGCCATTCAATCACATGACCGGATGAGGGATGGAAAGAGTTCATCCATCGTTTGATGTATGCTTCCTTGGTTGAAACGAATTATGAAATATATTTTAGTGTTCATTATAGTTTCTCATCATTCCTTTTGATGGATCAAGTTTGAACTGCAATTTTTTTGTGAAAAAAATAAAAACAAAAAAACTGTAACTGAACCAATTCAGTTTGGTTCGGTTTTAGCACATGGACGGTTCGGTTCGGTTTGGGAAAATAGAAAACCGATGGATTCAGTTTGGTTGAAGGTTTCCCCTCTAAACTGATCCGAATCGCCCATGTGCACCCCTAGATCTTGGGCCAAGAAATACAACCAAGTCCTGAGAAATAGTTCATTATTTGTTGAATAGAAACTAAAAACCGGATTTGATTAGAAAGTCTTTAAATTCACTTATTCAAATCATGCACACAACTGCTTATACATGGTCTTGGATAGTTCGAAGCCTGGCCTTCTCAATGCTTGCGAATGGAAACTCATATAGGTGAGATTGCTGAAGTTGCTCAAGCTAGGAAGATTTGGTTCATAACTAGCAAAAGGAGCTCCATATGGGTGGATTGGGCTCATAGCAAGTATATTAAGGACAAGTGCTTCTGGTACTTAAAAGGCTACTGTAAACTCTCTTCTTCTAGCTGTAGGGGTACACTGGTTAGGCATTCTCAGACAGTACTCCTTCATAGGCGAGGAGACCTTCTGGCTAGATCCAAGGCTGGCTTGTGGTAGTTTGGTGGACTATCTCGGAGAGAGATCTATCGATGACATAGGCCTGGGAAGGAACACTATAATTAGCCATTTCATTAATAACTCCATCCTTGGTCTCTTGGTCTGAGTCCATTGGCTTAAACGGAAGATTAGCAAACACTCTGCTTGTGCAGGGATAGACCTTCTCAATGGGCTAAAAACCAAAGTTTTTCCAGCTTCCAAAAGTTCTCACTAATACTAATTCCATCTTGGGTAAAAACAACCCAGAAAGTACTCATCATCTTTTTGCAAGATGTTCATTTACCCAGAGGATTTGGAATACCATCACTAAAACATTTGGTGTGATCTGCACCTCAAGAAGCGGAGAGGTCTTGTGTTCGTCACCTACCTCCGTTCGCCACCTACCATAGTTTTACCTGGTGCATATGGATATGAGAGTTTGCATGTGCCCCTAGGGATTAGTTCTCGGTTTTCCAGAATCGAGCATTCCTTAAGGCCAAAGGCTCCTGGGCTGGGCTGGGAGGGAGATACCTTGGGTTATCAAGAAAAAAAAGCATTTAGTGTGATTACTCATAACCTTAATTCCATAGTAGATATGCTTCTCACATTTCTTAGTAGTTATGACAAAGGTGATAAAGACAACATTGCTCTCGCCAAGCTTTGTTTTCCAGCTTTCGTCTGGACTATCTAGAAAGAAAGGAATTCGAGGCTCTTCTGGAGCAAATGCCATCCTTGGCAAATTGTTTGAACATAAGTTCTTTCTTAGATCAGAGGTAGAGATTCATTTTTATGCCTTCATGTTTTCCCTATGCTCGATACTGCCTAGTGTAACACCCTGACCCAATTTAACCTTGATTATTGTTAATTAATTATGTTTTATTAAATTAATTATATTTAAGTAGGGGATATTAATAGAGGGGCCTACTTGTGGTAATAGAGGGGCCTACAAGTAGGCAACCTTAAAATCGAGATAGTATTCCATAAGGTGCTTCTCATGGTCCTTCAATACATCCAATGTACCAGCACCATGATCCAGAATCTTACATTCTAATGATCGAGACAAATCACACTATCTCATAGTGATCAAAGTGCTGCAACCTTATTAGATGAGATGCTCAGTCTCATCACCGGTTGTGAAGATATTTAAGTATAAGATTTGTGACACATGTCTCCCGTGTGTGGATCTCATCTATACACATATATCACATCTAATTTACTAATGGGACCCAGTTCAACTCATGAACCATGATGTTATATGTATTGGTCATGTGCATTAAGTAATAAAAACACCATTCATCTCATGAACGGAAAGTATGATATTATTGATGAATAAAAAAATTAATCAATTTATTACATGATTTGATGGATTGAGTCCATACAATCTAACAATCTTCCACTTGGGCTCAATGCCAGTCAGGGTTGTATCTCATGCCCATCCCGTCTACATGCTGCTCAAAGACTTTGGTAATCAAGAGCTTAGTAAAAGGATCTGCTAGATTGTCTGCAGAGCCTATCTTGGTAATAGCAATATCACCTCTCTGCACAATCTCTCTGACTAAATGATACTTTCTCTGTACATGCTTTTGGCTTTTATGGCTTCTGGGATCTTTGGACTGAGCGACTGCTCCGCTGCTGTCACAGTAAATTGTGAGCGGTTGTCGTGCCAAAGGTACCACCCCAAGTTCCATAAGGAATCTCTTGAGCCATACTGCTTCCTTAGCTGCTTCACAAGCCAGTACATATTCAGCCTTCGAGGTGGAATCAACGGTACATTCCTATTTTATACTCCTTCAGCTGATAGCTCCGCCACCAAGCATAAACACTTAACCAGAGGTGGATTTCCTAGAATCCTTATCTGACATGAAGTTAGAATCTGTGTATCCGACTGGAATGAGCTCATCACTGATATAAAACAACATGTAATCTCTAGTCCTTCTCAAGTATTTGAGAATACATTTTACAGCAGTCCAATGTTTAGGTCCTGGATTAGACTGATATCTGCTGACTATGCCCGCTGCATGATAGATATCCAGTCTAGTATATAGCATAGTATACATGAGGCTACCGACGGCCAAAGCGTATGGTATCGACCTCATCTGCTCCTTTTCCTCTAGTGTATTGGGACACTGATCCTTGGAAAGGTGCACTCCATGCCTAAAAGGTGTAATACCCTTCTTGGAGTCTTGTATAGAAAACAGTACCAGCATCTTATCTATATATGCAGCTTGAGATAAGCCAATCATCCTATTTTGCCGGTCTAGATGGAGTTTGATTCCTAGGATGTAGTTAGCTTCTTCCAAGTCCTTCATATCAAAAGTCTTGGCCAACCAAACTTTCACTGTTGACAACATTCCTATGTCTTTCCTGAGGAGAAGGATATCGTTGACATATAAAACCAGAAAAATTACCCTATCACATTCACTTTTCATGTACACACATAACTCATCCGAATTTTGACAAAAACCAAATGACTTGATTGCCTGGTCAAAACAGATGTTCCAGCTTCGGGATGCCTGCTTCAATCCATAAATGGACTTCTTCAACTTGCAAACCTTTTGCTCTTGGCTTTTAGCTATAAAACCGTCTGGTTGCACCATATAGATGTCTTTCTTAAGATGGTCATTGAGAAACACCGTCTTGACATCCATTTGCCAAATCTTTTAATCAAGATGAGCTGCAATGGATAAGAGTATCCGGATGGACTTGAGCATGGCTACCGGCGAGAAGGTTTCCTTATAATCGATACCGTCTTTCTGAGTATATCCTTTTGCAACAAGCCTGGCCTTAAAGGTCTCAACTCTACCATCTGGTCCTCTTTTTCTCTTGTAGACCCATTTGCACCCAATATGTTTAATATTGGCAGGCAAGTCCACAAGTCTCCAGATCTGATTGGAGTACATAGACTCCATCTAAGCTTTCATAGCATCTTGCCAATGTCCCGAATCTATGTCATTAATTGCTTCATCATAGTTAGAGGGATCTTGTTCCGGTTCTTCCGGGACTGCCTCGTAAGACTCTCCCAAGAACGAGAACCTGTCAGGAGGTCTGACAATCCTCCCACTACGACGAGGCACTGGTGTAACTACTGGGTTTGGTAAGGGCGGTTCTTCCTCAAGTTTGGTCTCACTTGGATTTGGAATTGATTGCTCTTGAATTTCTTTCAAGATCACCTTTTCTAAAGATTTTCGGTCTAACATATAATCTTCCTCAAGAAAAACCGCATTTGTGCTCACCAGCACTTTCTACTCTCTAGGATTATAGAATAACCAACCTTTAGCTCCCTTAGGATATCCTATAAACGTGCATACTTCCAACTTCGATTCAAACTTATTCGTCTTAACCATTAGCACGTGTGCCGGACAACCCTAAATGTGTAAATGCTTCATACTAGGCTTTCGCCTGGACCACAACTCCTTGGGAGTCTTACGTACAGACTTAGATGGTACGAGGTTTAGTATGTACATCACAGTATCCAAGGCATATCCTCAAAAAGATATAGGTAATCCTGAGAAACTCAACATAGACCTGATCATATTTAAAAGAGTCCGGTTCCTTCTTTCCGCTACTCCATTCTGTTGAGGCATACTAGGAGCAGACATCTGGGATAAAATCCCATTTTCTGACAAGTATCCCATAAAATCAGTAGAGAGATATTCCCCTCCTCGATCTGATTGAAGAGTCTTGATACTTTTACCCAATTGCTTTTCCGCTTTCGCTCGAAACTCTTTGAACTTTTCAAAAGCCTCAGACTTGCAGTGCATAAGGTATATGTATTCCATATCTTGAGTAATCATCTGTGAAAGTGATGAAGTACTCATATCCTCCTCTGGCCCTGACATTAATGAGTCCACACACATCAGTATGAACTAATTCCAATAAATCTTTGGCCCTATTGCCCGTAGATAAAAAGGGTCTTTTGGTCATTTTGCCCTCCAGACAGGACTCGCAAACAGGCATTGGTTCCATCACCAATGAAGGCAAGATACCATCTTTCACTAGCTTGTCAATCCTATTTAGGTTTATATGACCTAGCCTCAAGTGCTAAAGTTTTGTTGGATTAGATGAATGTGATTTTCTCTTTAATGATGGTCTATTAATTGTTTCAGTATCATGTATCTCATACATCGTGGGAGTTAACAAATAAAGCCCATTGGTTACCTTGCCAGAACATATAAAAGTACAATTCCTTTTTATGACAACTTCAGTACCAAAAGTAATAAAATAACTTTTATTCAACAAACTAGAAACTAAAATTAAATTCCGCCGTAAAGACGGTACATATAATGTATCTGATAAAACCAATTTATTATATGAGAAACATAAAGTAATGAATCCCACTAAAACAACCTCTGCCTTAGCGTCAGATCCTAGGTTGACAATGATTTTCCCATCACTTAGCCTCTTGGTTTCCTTGAACCCCTACAACGTATTACATATGTGATTAGTTGCTCCGGAGTCCACACACCAAGATTCTGAAGTACCAGTTGCAAAACTAACTTCAAAAATAAGTGACTCAATCATACGTGAGGTCTTTTTCTTAGACAAATATTCTAGACAATTTCTTTTCCAATGTCCTGTCTTACCACAATGGAAACACTTTCCTTTTGTCCCTGAACCCTTAGCCTTGGCCATGCCACCCTTAGGACCCTTCTCCACCGTAGGACCCTTTGGAACTGATTTCTTTTTGCCTTTTTGCCCTTTGCCTTTCGGTTTGGACTTGGCATCTGACTTTTTTGTCATTAGGGCAGTTGGCTTCTTCTTCATAATCCATTCAGTCACTACCAGCTGACTAGACAGCTCAACCAGAGTCAGATTCATCTTATTCATATTATAATTGACCTTGAAATTGTTGAATGACTCTGGTAGTGACTCAAGGATTATGTCAATCTGTGATTGTGCATCAATCGTAGCCCCCAGTACATCTAACTCATTCAATGAGTTCATCATTTTCAACATGTGTTCCTGTACTGATGTACCTTCAGCCATCTTAGTGCTAATGAGCACTCTCATAGCTGCCTGCCTAGCAGGCCTGTTATGTTCCGCAAACATCTCCTTTAAGTTCGATATAATATCGTATGCAGTCTTATAAGATTGATGTTCGTGTTGCAAAACACTAGACATGGATGTCTGAATGTAACATCTGGCCATCTCATCGTCTTTGGCCCATTTGGTGTAAAGTTCCTTTTCTTCTTCTGATGCTTTCGGGCCAGGCTCATCAAGGGGGCGTTTGGTAAGGACATATTTATATCTTGAAGCAGTCAGAACAATATCCAGGTTCCGTTTCTAGTCTACATAGTTGGATCCTACTAACTCATTCTGGTTGAGGATTGTCGTAAGTGGATTAAAAGTATTTGCATTGCTGCTTGAAATACTGTAGCACATAATCATACATTTAATTAAGGGAAAACAGCAAAATACCTACTTGGACTTTGGCCATTTTGCAGAGTACCCCCTGCACTTTGGTATTTTGTACTAAACCTACTTGTAGTTCTAATTAACATGCAAAACTCACGGAATCTGTTAGTATTAACGGTGTATGTGGTATAAATGGTGTCTAATGCATATTGGCAGCAAATTTTCGCCCAAAAAGACTTATTTGCCCTTGGAGAGAAAAAATCCTAGACAAACTTTTTCTTTTTTCTCATTTCCCCCTTTCCAAATTTCTGAATCTAATCAATCTATAACTCTGCCTCTATCCATCTCCGGCGTGCTATAGCCCATTTCCCACTTCAATCTAAGACCCATTTCCCACTTTAATTGCAGAAGATTCCTCATTCAACATCGGGCCAAAGCTATGTGATTCAGATGAAGTACTTGAAAAACTTGATTTTGGCTTCTTTAGCCCTTCGTTGTTATAAACACTCTCATCACCTTTTTCTGTGATCTCTGTCACAACAGATTCCACCTATGGATTGTTGTTTATGAAAGGAATGGGTGTGGGAAGATGTCCTCTCTAGGAATGAAATAGACCCTTTCTTCCTCAATAGAAAAAGATGCAGGAAAGGGAACTTGAGAAAGGCTTGTAATTCCAAGAAAGTTCTGACCAAAAAGGAATGTAGGAATGGTTGATGCTTCACTAATGGCTTTCTGCCTATTTTCCTTGAAAACCCATCCACCCACCCACTTCAATTTCATGCGAGGAACCTTCACTAATAGCTTTTTGCCCATTTTCCTCCTATTTTTCCAGCCATGAAGACCACCCAAGCACTCCATCTTCCCCAGTCTTGCACCATTTCCATTAGTAAATAAGGAAACGCACAAAATCAAACGGGACTCAAACCCTTATAAAAAGTAAACAATAAGCCCCCCTTTCCATCCACACCAACCCCTTCAAAAATCAAAACACTCTTTTTCAAAACCAAAGAAAAAAAAAAAAACATGGGTGCCCTCATATCCCCCATTTCCCCAGCTGGAAAATGACTGGGATTTGTAAGAGCAGTCTGGGTCCAATCAATATCAGGAAACAACTACACATTCTCCAACTATTCAGATGCCTTGAAATCCCTCATAGCTCTCATCCAGCTTCAGCTCAACAATCTCTCTGTTGCCAAAGATGTAGGAAAAGCCATTGGCCTTTTAGCAGGCTTTGCATCCGACCATCCATTCACCTGCATACGCAACTTTAGGAAGAACAGAGGCCCTATTTTGGGGGATCTTGAAACGATATATAGGGTTGAGCACCGCCATTTTCACAGACGGAGAGTAACATTGGTCACGATGCCATTGCCGCTAAGGACACAGATGCTATGCTGTCGGTGCCTGGCGAAAGCACCCATACCGTCGACGATGTCAGTGCCGGTGCCGATTTCCAAGGGTGGCGAAGAAGAACTTGCCCCAAGTGAAAGAGGTGAAAATGAACAAAAAAGGCCAAGAGACATCTTATATATGGAGGGGTAAATTCGTCATTCCCTATTTTCCGTCACGGCCGTCTCTATTTGCATTGTGATTTAAAATACAAGTAGGTTTAGTACAAAATACCAAAATACAGGGAGTACTCTGCAAAACGACCAAAGTACAAGTAGGTATTCTGCTATTAACCCTTTAATTAATGAATTTAAATGACATTAGGGTTTAGTATTCTACCAAATTTATGTGAGAATCCTCATAACCACAAAGTTCAGGATACATCGGAATTCCAATCCCCGGGGTATGCCTCCTTGGGGAGTGCAAATACCACCTAAATTGGTGCGGATCAAAGTTGGTAAAAATTATGATTAAGACAAACTATCCATGATCCCCATCTTTTATTATTATGTAGGTATCTCATACGAAACAATGTATGACTCCCGATTAGCTTCGGTTTCTAAAATACATGAGGCAAATCCTTGGGGATACAACATCATTATTTTAGTTAAGTGTGACCCATCAACTAGCATTGCATGACAACCGTTGTGGGCAGCTCCTCCTTGGGGAGTGGGCCCCCGCCCCGTCTCACCAACACTATCCATAGGAGATCCATATCTAGTAACCAGATAAATAAAAGCCTTCCGTGGAGAACAACCATTCTCTAGATGGCGCGAGGCTAATACTTTCCTTACAATGAACTTATGGTGGAAAACCATGGGGATTTTTTAAATATGAATGCCCCATTCCCACTTAATATTTTAGAATTGATGATTTCCTTATAGGTATATTGGCCCACAAATATAGACATCAAATCATCTCATGATATGACCAATGATTGGTTTCAAGTCAAGTTATTTTAAGAAAAGTCCAGTTTCTAAGACCAGTGTTACCAATTGGTCCATCTCATGGGTCCACCAACACTTCTTAGAACTCTTTCCAAAAATTAATTTGATTTGACCAATTTTGGAAACTGCTATGTTTGGATCAGATTTGGAAACATTCTAAAACAAGCAACCATCCACAAATAGAAAGTGCTAAAATTAGAAACTAGTCCTCTCCTCCACATGGTCCAAACGGAATAGACTTTTTGGACTTCTAGACTTTCCAAAACTTTGGGATTCCTCAAACTCTTTGGGCATCTCCAAAACTCTTTTGGTAATCTTCGAACTCTTTGATTAGGAGACCAACTTCACTTTCCTTCTTCGTTTCGGACATCACAAGAATTTACAAATTATTGACAATTACATAAATTCCTATGCCTCAAGGATGAGACTTACATGGTAATCTAAACATGGAAATAAAAGGGCTATAGGGAAATTCACCATGCCTTGCCCTTTCATGGGAAACCAAGAAAACCATGATGCCCTTTACACTTAGCCACAAATAAACCAATAACTATATAAAAAGAAAGTAAGAGTTGTGGGCCATATGGAGATGACATTATCACCTGCAAGTTAGTATCTCATACAACTCATAAAACCAGATTACCAAACCACAACGGAAAAACAAGATGCCCAAAGTTACCACTTCTTTAAAACATGCGTTTCGCAAAGGGGGTCCGGGGGTGTCCCCCGGCGGAGATCGAGATGCCCGGTTAGCTTGAGGGGGCCCAGGGGGCAGCGCCCCGGGACCAAAAAATTCGGTATAAAGGATACCATCCAACATCTCATGATGAAAATCTCGAACTTCCAAAAAAAGAAAAATCCAGCACTCTGTTCGCTCCAGCGGAGTTGGATCCGCTCGAGTAGACTATTCCAGAACGTGGTCCGCTTGAGCGGATGAAGGTCCGCTCAAGTGACTTGCTCTGGAAACCTGCAGAAAATTCCTCTTCTTGTCCTAACCAGCCCCTTCTATAGCATTCATACAAGAAACAAAAGCATACAAACATCAAATCTGATCCTTACAAAGCCTTAGGTCTATCATCTCTTCACATCTCATGCAAAGATTAGATCTAGATCGCTGATATAACATGATTAGAGATGACGTAAGACTCTGATACCAATTGTTGGAAGTAGGTTGGCCTCGTGGACAAATTTTCAAAACTTTTGACCCACTTGACTCAGGGGTCAAGTACCCATAAGGTCATAAACCATATCCAGGATGTAATCCCTCAATCTCATCAATCATGTATAGCAATATAACCTATTTAAAAGATAAAAAACCAGCAGCACCTTGCAACAAAATAATCCACAACAAGTAGAGAAGTAGATTATACTTTTAGAGCCCGGTAGTGCTCTAATGGAGAAGAAGACAAACAACTTGATCAAAAACTCTTCTTAAAGCAATTTGGGATCTCCAAGACCTTGTTGTCTTCCATGCCATAATCCGCTATCAGATCTCTTTTCTCAAGAAAGATGGTGGAAACTTCAAGAGAAAATTCTATTAGAAACTCCTAGGAAATAGAAGAGAAAGAGAGCAGAGAGAAGTGTGCAACTATTGCACAAAAGAGGGGGATGGGCGTGAATTCCAAGGTTGGACGTCCAGCCCCCTTTTGTCTCATTTTATAACGTTTTGCAACTCTTCTTCTTACTAATTAACTAGAAGTTCTACTTCCATAATAATCAGCAACTTTCTCCTATCTAATTGCTATAGAAGTCCCACTTCCACAATAATTAGTAAGTTAACTATTACCGTTATTAGAAGTCCTACTTCAAATAGAAATAGTAATTTTCTAATTCCTTCCTCTTAGACTTCAAGTAGGATTAGTGTCTTGATAACTTGGGCTAGCGTGGGGACCACTAGGGATTCCATAGAAAGCTGGCTCCAACTGGAATACCGCGACCCCACATCTCATGTGCAATCCAGGCCCACAGTTAATTGCAAATAATACCACTATATAAATGTAATTGCATTTCAGTCTTAGGAATAAATTACAATGAATACCCTAAACTTCCCTATTACTGCAAGTAGGCCCCTCTATCAATATCCATGGATTAATTGGACTAAAACTGTCCCACCAATTTAAATCCACATCTTATTATCCTTGAGACCCAATTAATCACAATGATCATCAGTACCATTCAATTAACTCTTAATCAAGATGGGTGCGCACTTACTAATGACAAATCCATTAATTGGAACAAGGGGATAATATAGATAGATTCCATCTTGACCATTGAATGTTCCCACAGTTGTACTACCACTACCCAAGACACCGAGGTGTTGACCTACAGTTGGCCTCACTCATTGGTGACTCAAAGCAAATGAATAAATAGAAACTTGAGTTTATCAATGTCTCAAGATTGAGAACCTATTGTTAGGGAATTATGAGAACAAACCTTAAACTCGAGATAGTATTCCATAAGGTGCTTCTCATGGTCCTTCAATACATCCAATATACAGGCACCATGATCCAGAATCTTACATTCTGATGATCGAGACAAATCACACTATCTCATAGTGATCAAAGTACTGTAACCTTATCAGATGAGATGCCCAGTCTCATCACCGGTTGTGAAGATATTTAAGTATAAGATTTATGACACATGTCTCCCGTGTATGAATCTCATCTATACACATATATCACATTTGCTATACTAATGGGATCCGGTTCAACTCATGAACCATCATGTTATATGTATTGGTCATGTGCATTAAGTAATAAAAACACCATTCATCTCATGAAAGGAAAGTATGATATTATTGATAAATAAAGAAATTAATCAATTTATTACATCATCTGATTGATTGAGTCCATACAATCTAACATATTCCACTTATTGTTTTGCCCTTATAGGTCGCCTCATGCCTCAGTATAGCAGGTCGCCTTACTGGGGTATAGTAGTAGCCGGAAAGAAATACTTTTTTAATTCTTTTGCGCAAGGTTTTCCCAACCCTTGTTTGGATATTTATGAATACATATTTGGAATATTGATGCAACTAAGATGGGGCTGGTTAGGTTAGGCCTAGACTTAATTACCGTTTGCGGGCTTGTAACATTTCATATTAACACATAAGGGCCTCCCTCCATTTTTTTAAGACTTTTTTGTATGTATCAGGCGATGTTGCCAAATGTTCGCCTTATCCAACTATATCTCCGGAAGTCATACATAAATCCCTAGGAGAAAATTCCTTGCTTCATTCCTTACCTTTTTCACCCATTTTCTCAGTTGTTTTGTTGCTTCCTCTTCAATGGCCCAAGCCCTCGATTCTCTTTATTTACCTTCCATTTGTACTCTTCTCCTTATTTGGCCCCACTGCACTCCATCTTCGTCGTCTTTGTGGTTACCTTTTTTCACCTCTCCTTTGGAAGGTTGTGAATGTTTACTTAAATGGAGATGGAATTTCTGAATAGAGATGGAATGTTGTGAATGAAGATTGGATGTTGTACTTTGAATAGAGATGATGTGAAATTTTAAGTGCAAGTGTACTTTTATTCTCTAAAAACACCAACCCCAATATGATACATCTTACTTAGGATACCACCCAGAGCTCCAGATCAGTCAATACTTTTGACTACCTAGGGTCCCCCCTCGCCATGGAGAGATCTCAGCAATCATCTTGGCACAACACTCTTAGACATATTCAAGCTCGCATTGCTAACTGGCGTGGCACCCTTCTCTCCCCCGCTGGCTAGAGGATCCTCATCCAATCTGTCAATTGCGCTACTGCTATATACTGGCTCGGTCATAACACTATTCCTGGAAAGGTTATCAAAACTATCAATCACATCAATCCATCCTTCCTTTGGTCGGGGAACACTTTAAGAAATGGCTTGCATCCAATCTCTTGGGATACTATCACCAGACCTATTCCGAAAGGAGGATTGGCCATCAGGGATATCCGGACCAATGCAAGGCTCAGTTCACTAACTTGGTGTGGCGCTTCAGCATTAATCCCTAGACTTATTGGGCTTCCATCTTGTCTCAGAAATACCTACGTTTTTCAATCTTTAGAAATTGCAACCAGACCCAGAAGGACTCCCCCATCTGGAGAAGAATGCTTTATCTGAGACACCATATTCTGGACTATGTGGGGCAATCCTTAAGACACCAAGATTATGCTAACTTCAGCAGTAATTTCGGCTACGTGCATTTCGGCTCGGATGCTACTGCGCCAGCTAAGACGAGTATTATCACCTTGGTCAACCCTGACCTAAGACCGCTACGATCCCGGCTGTGTGCCTTGGCCTCGGCCGCACATCTCGGCTGCAGCTGTATGATGGACCACCAACCGAGACAGGCACTGATAGCCATCTCCCATCTTCAGACATGTGGCAGGATGAGCGCGCGCTAATGGGACAGAAACATCATCCCAGCCGTCCATAATCCTTATCAAATCTCTGACAAAACGGCATCCAGTGGCTACAACCATATCAGGACGAGGCCCAAGGGTCCGATGGGACCTTTGCCATCAAAAAGTCAAGGCAAGATCAGGTCCAATGTAACTGAAATTAAATGCAGTATGGGCTGATCGGGCCATCATTTAATGTAATGTGGGCTATGATGGATCCTCATTTATTTCTTTGTGGGCTGATGAGACCTTAGCAGCCAATCTAGAGACTCTCCTCCTATATAGAATGGACTGGTTCCAACCCAGGTACGTAGACGTAGACACGTATGCACTCTTACTCTGCCTCTCTTCATCTCCTACCTTAGTTGAGTCCCTGCACTGACTGAGGCATCGGAGAGCCTTGTGCTGCCCACAACCAGGGTCCTCTGACGGCTCTTTCTCCCATTTTAGGTCCCTGAAACGGCTAGTTCTCCACAGTCATTTGGATAAGTCCCGAAAGGCTCCCCTTAATATTGTGAGTTATATTTTTTGCACTTACAATTGGCGCCGTCTGTGGGAAATGATTGTTAAAGTTTTTCCGAAACACCATGACTAAGAAAGCTACGAAAGGCGAAGAAACATCCAAAACACACCGTGCGGAGTCCGTTGCAGATGACTTCGATGAACGCCTTTTCATCCCGATTAATGTTCAGGGGCGCCATCTTTGTTGGGAACCACTCTCAAGGGCAGTAACAACACCTCTCCAACAAGGAAATTCTTAGCGCCATCCTTGAGAGAAAGATCCTCTGCCGGGTGGAACTCAGCGATGTAAGTCCCCAGTGGTAGATGAGCCGCGTCTATCCGATGATCAAGGGGATGACGAAGATGAAGACTATAATCCTAGCGAAGACTTAGATTCCACCCTTGAAGAGATTCGAGCACAGAATGTTATTATCTAAGAGAAAAATGCCCTGATCTATCAGCTCCAGCAGCAGCTGAAGGAAAGAGTAGCAGACTCGACCAGGCACCATTCGTGGCGATATAACGAGGAAGGAGCTTCTCATAGTAAACAGGTTACTCCTCCCAGGAGAGACCTGAGAGCTCACTTGAACGAGAAGAGACGTGGCCGAACTCGTGATGAAGGCTCAAGCAATAGTCACAGCCATTCAAAGAGAAAGTCGGAGACCATACCAGAAGCTAGACATGACACTCAGGAGTGGCTCGACGAGTGTATTCAGCAGGCGGTTCGGCATAATCTTGAAGTGGCCGGTCTCGCCCGGGACCAGCGAGATGTTTGCGCATCCATTGATCTTGGCGCGTCACCTTTTACTCGCGACATCAAAGATTTTCCCCTCCTGAAGAAGTTTACTGTCCCGAGGTTCGTCACTTACGGCGGGACCTCAGACCCAATTGCGCATCTTCAACACTTCTCTTAGAGGATGTCTGTCTGGGGAGATGAAGGTCATTTGAACTGCAAAGTGTTTTCCTCCAGTCTGGGTGAACTCCCCCTGAAATGGTTTTGCGGACTCCCAGAGAAATCTATCTCGAGTTGGCAACAACTCCAGCATTCCTTCATGAAGAAATTTCAGGCCTATAGAGTCATACCTAAAACTGATGCGGATATAATGACTCTGAAGATGAAACAAGGGGAGAATATCACCCAGTTTGCCAAGCGATTCTGGATAATCTACAGCCAGATTGACAGCTCTAAAGACGAAGTAGCGATTTTCGCCTTCTAGAATGTTCTCTTACCAGATAATGATCTTCGTAAAGATCTGACCGGAAACCCTGTGACCTTTATAACAGCGTTAATGGCCAGGGTAAACCGCTTTATTGCTAAAGAAGAAGATCAAATTCGAGCTCGAGAAAGCTTCGACGTCGGACAGAGAGATCGAGGTGGTAAACCTTCGAAGAAGGACAAGGGATCGTCTCGGAGAGAAGAGCTGAGCCAACGCTGGGCGCCCGCCAGCTCGGCAAATGCTCCACCATCCACCTCAAAAGGTAGCAAAAGATCCAGGCCATCTTTTGACCCTTATAAAGCTGTCGATATCATTTTCAAAGAGCCTATTCATAAGATCATGAATAAAATCAAGTCTAAGCCGTACTTCAGTTGGTCGCAGCCTATGAGGGGCGACCCATCCGCCCACGATCAGAGCAGATTCTGTGCTTATCATAACCAAAGCGGGCACAAAATTGAACAATGCAGAATCCTAAGGTCGCATCTAGAGAAGCCTGTCCAAGACGGGCACCTGAAGGACTATATCAAAGCGAGTGCCAGGAATGACAGCCGAGCTCCGTGCCAAGACGAAAAAGGCCAGGCCAGTGACGAGTCTGAAAGGTTCATCTGTGTCATCCACCTGGCTCCTCCTCCGAAGGGGAGTAACCAAGCTCGTACTGAAGTTAGGTAGACCTCCCATGGTAAACAAGTGATGACGGCCGAGCTCGAGCCAGCAGCAAAAAGGGCTCGTAGAGAACGACCCAAGATATGGTTCTCAGATGGAGATTTGGAAGGTGTCCAGCTCCCCCACAATGACCCGCTCATCGTCACCCTGAAGCTAAAAACTGCAAGGTCCAGAGGATCCTCGTCGACCCCGGCAGTTCATCCGAGGTCCTCTACTTCGATTGTTTCAAGAAGATGAGCCTTTCAGAGGAAGACCTGCAAGAAGCCTGAACTCTTCTAATAGGCTTCAGCGCCAAACCGGTGTACCCCAAAGGGAAGGTGACCCTCAGAGTTCAAGTTGAAGGAGCATCCCTGATGACAGACTTTCTGGTGGTTGATGCACCATCCCCCTATAACGCCGTAATGGGCAGAACATGGCTCCATGGTCTGGAAGCGGTGCCCTCTACTCGCCACCAGAAGCTGAAGTTCCCGTTGGAGGATAAAAACGACAAAATGGAGATAGTCACACGGTCAAGGGAGACCAATAGATAGCCAAGCACTGCTTGATGGCCGTGGTACCTGGAGAGTAAGAGCCCAAGCAGGTCAACATGGTCGAATTGGAGAAAAACTTCGATGAAGTCGACCAGGATTCAGAGAAGAAGAGCATGGAAGATCTGACAGAAGTCAGGATCGACCCGCATGATCCAGACAGATTCTTCCTGCTCGGAAGCCAGCTTGCCGAGCCAGAAAGGACCGCACTTGTCGAATTCTTGATGCTGCATATAGAAGTCTTCGCCTGGACGCCCTACGGGATGCCTGGCATTGACCCCGAGGTCATGTGCCACAAGCTGAATGTGGACCCTAATCACAAGCCAGTAATGCAAAAGGCTCGCAAAGCTGGGGTGCCACAAACAGAGTCCGTGATTGAGGAAGTGGACAAGTTGCTGGAAGCTGAAGTGATCAGAGAAGTCCAATACCCGGTCTGGTTAGCGAATTCGGTGGTGGTCAAGAAGAAAACCGGCAAGTGGAGAGTGTGCGTCGACTTTAACGACCTCAACAAAGCCTGCCCCAAAGACAGCTTCCCACTCTCCCAAAATTGATCAGATGATCGACGCCACCGCTGGTCATGATAGGATGAGTTTCCTCAACGCATATTGGGGCTATCATCAAATACCGGTGTACGGGCTGAATGAAGAGAAGACCGCATTCATAACACCTAGAGGCACTTACTGTTACAAAGTGATGCCATTAGGGTTAAAAAAACGCGGGAGCAACTTATCAGCGACTCGTCACCAAAACGTTCCAAGCGCAGCTCGGCAAGATCGTTGAAGTATACATTGACAATATGGTCGTCAAATCCAAGCAATCCCAGAATCATTTAGAAGATTTAACTCAAATTTTTGCCATTCTGAAGAAGTTAAAGCTTAAGCTAAATGCCTCCAAGTGTGTTTTTGGTGTCGGTTCCGGCAAGTTCCTTGGAAGCTTAGTCACACGAAGAGGAATCGAGGCCAATCCAGATCAAATATCAGCCATCCTCAGAGTGCGGAGTCCCACCATTGCAAATGAAGTCCAGAAGCTCACTGGCATGGCTGCGACACTTAATCGCTTCATTAGCAGATCCTCAGATAAGTGCCGGCTCTTCTTTCAACTTTTAAGACAAAATTTTAAATTCTAATGGACCCTAGAGTGTGAACAGGCTTTACAAGCACTCAAAACCTATCTCTCTTCACCCCCTTACTCTCAACTCCAAACCAAGGAGAAACATTGTACTTGTATTTGGCGGTCTCGGATCATGCGGTAAGCTTAGTCCTCGTCAGAGAGGAAGATAAGCTTAAAAAACCAATCTATTATACGAGCAAAACCCTCCTTGATGCCAAGACCAGATATTTGCAATTGGAGAACTGGAGTTGGCGCTTGTCAGTGCCTCTTGTAAGCTCTCCCATTATTTTCAAACTCATGCCATAGTGATTGTTACGGAACATCCACTAATATCTATCTTCAAAAAAGCTGACTTTTCAGGAAGGATTTCCAGATGGGCCGTTGAACTGGGACAGTACGATATTCAATACCAACCCAGGACGGCGATCAAAGCCCAAATTGTGGCAGATTTCATCGTGGAATTCGTCTCTCCAAGTTCGGCACCAACCCAGCCCGACACCGAACTAGGGGCCAGAGGACTTAAAGAAGCACTCACGGAGACTGATGAACAATCTCAGAGTTAATCCCTTGCCCCGGTTTGGAAAGTCTTCGTCGACGGATCCTCAACTTCCAGAAGAGCTGGCGTTGGTGTCGTCCTCCAGTCTCCAGAAAAATTGGTCATCGAGCAGAGCAGGCTTTAACCCTGGATTTCAAGGCGTCAAATAATGAAGATGAATATGAAGCCCTAATAGCAAGACTAAATAGCGCCAAAATCCTCGGAGCTCAACAGCTAGTGGTCTTCAGCGATTCACAGCTGGTGACAAACCAACTGACTGGAGACTAACAAGCTCGCGACGACAGGATGACTGCCTACCTGGCCTTTGCAAAAAAGCTCCTCTCTCAGTTCCAGACAGCCGAGATCAGATAGATAGGCAGAGAGTCCAATTCTCACACCGATGCCCTCGCTAATTTAGCCTTTGTCGTTGAGTAGGAAAGAAAAGAACCGTCGAAGTAGGATAGTTGGCAAGGCCCAGTATAGAGCTCCATTCATCTCGGGAAATCCTATGCCTTGATCTCTGTCCGAGTTGGATGGACCCGATCGTCTCCTACCTCAAGAACGACCAGCTTCCTGAGGATAAAAGTGAGGCTCACCGAATCAGGCTCAAGGCGTCCCAGTTCTGGTTGTCTCCCGAAGGCAAGTTCTACAAGAAGTCATTCACATGCCCATACCTCCAGTGTGTTCACCCAAGTAGAGTCGAAGATTTCCTCTATGAAATACACGAAGGGATCTGTGGAAGCCATATCGGAGGAAGATCATTAGCATATCGGGCTATCAGTCAGGGCTATTGGTGGGCGTATATGCAGAAGGATGCGCAGTTATATGCCAAAAAATGTGAGAAGTGCCAAAGATTCTCCCAGTCCCTCCATCAGCCGGCGCGTAAGACTTGAGTCCGCTCTCAAGCCCATGGCCCTTCGCCCAATGGGGGCTGGATATCGTGGGACCACTTCACCAAGCTCCGGGGAATAAGAGGTGGTTGATAGTTGCCACCGACTATTTCACCAAATGGATAGAGGTAGAACCATTATCTACCATTACCGAGCAAGACTCGAAGAGCTTTGTGTGGAAGAACATCATTATGAGGTTCAGCATTCCAAGAGCTTTGGTCTCGGACAACGGGACTCAGCTTGATTCCATCTTCTTAAAAAACTTCTGCCAAGAGCTCGGCATCAGGAACCACTACTCTACACCAGCGTACCCGCAGAGCAATGGTCAAGCTGAGATCTCTAACAAGGTGGTGCTCAATGGGCCGAAGAAGCAACTCGACCGAGCTAAAGGAAGATGGGTGGAGGAATTGCCAAGCTTCCTGTGGGCCTACAGAACGACTCCAAGGCGCTCCACTTCGGCAACGCCTTTCTCCCTTGCCTATCGAATGGAAGCGGTCATTCCTTTTGAGATCGGCCTCCCGACTCTGAGATCCGAACTTTTTGACCAAGGCCAAAATGAAATAAATCTATCTCGGGAGTTGGATCTAGCCGACGAACGCAGAGAAGCACCAACCATCAGATTGGCCGCTTATCAGCAGCAATTGGCCAGGGGCAACAACTAGAAGGTCAGAGAGAGAAAGTTCTCAGTCGGTGAGTTGGTTCTGAAGAAGGCACTCCCAGGTGATAAAGATCCAAATCAAGGCAAGCTAGCTCCAAACTAGCACGGACCATTCAAAGTAGTTTTCATTGCCGGATAGTCAGCCTATAGACTTGAAGACATGAATGTTCGACAGTTGCCACGGCCATGGAATGCGTCGCACCTTAAAAAGCTCTATTTTTAGTCTGTATTCAAAACTTTCAAGATCAATGAAAGCAGTTCTCATTCTTGTCACTCAATTCAGTCATAGAACTCGGTGGTGACTGTCAGCAGCTCGGCTACAAGGCCACTGATGAGATTGCCTTTGGGTCGGTCTATACCGCCCAGGCATGAAGCCATTACGGCCACTAATGAGATTACCTTTGGGTCGGTATATACAGCCCAGGCATGAAGCCATTACGGCACACTTTGGGTCGGTTTACCGCCCAGGCATGAAGATTGCACTGATGAGATTGCCTTTAGGTCGGTCTATACCGCCCAGGCATGAAGCCATTACGGCCACTGATGAGATTGCCTTTGGGTCGGTCTATACCGCCCAGGCATGAAGCCATTACGACCACTGATGAGATTGCCTTTGGGTCGGTCTATACCGCCCAGGCATGAAGCCATTACGACCACTGATGAGAGTGCCTTTGGGTCGGTCTATACCGCCCCAGGCATGAAGCCATTACGGCCACTGATGAGATTGCCTTTGGGTCGGTCTATACCGCCCAGGCATGAAGCCATTACGGCCACTGATGAGATTGTCCTAGGGTCGGTATACACCACCTAGGCATGAAGCCGTTGCGGCCGGATACATTGCATGTTAGGACTATCCTGACCATGTGTTTCCAGCTCGGACTACTGTCAAGCTCGGCCACTCCTTTCAGTCCAAATAAAAAATGAAGCCGAGCTCGTGTGCAAAAATTAAGACACAAACACAACAAAAAGGGAAGGAATCCACAGTGTCAACAAAAACTCAATTGTATTAATAAATTGTCATTACATCTCAGAATACAATTGAAAAACAAAAGAAAAAAAGGGTACATCATTGATAGAATACAACAAAGCCTCTAATGGGGGTCGGAGCCGGCGGGAGCATTGACGTCGACTTCGGGTTGGGAGGAACTAGTAGCGTTAGCCTCAGTAGCCTCTACCGAGATTGAAACATTAACCACGGGAGCTGACGAGCCAGGGCAGTCCGGCGGATTTACGAAGGATGGATGACCCTCTGAAATCCCCACTTCCCTCAAGGCAGCGCGCCACGCCTTCTCCCAGGTTTTGTTACTGACGCGATAAACCTTGGCCTCATAATGGGCTATCGCCTGGTTTATCGTGTCTTCAAAAGTGGCATCGCCATCAGACGCGGTCTTGGCTTCGGCCTCGCTCGCTCTCTCTGATTCAGCTTGGAGGTCGCTCTTCAGTTTTTCCACCAAGGCTTCGAGATCTGCCACTTTCTTCCTTTTTGTCTCGATCCCGGCAACGGCGTCCCCGAGCTTAGCCTCGAGCTCGTCCTTCAGCGCCTCCAGTTGATTCGCCTTCAGGGTTCTGGCTCCCAAGGCTTCTTCCAATTCCCTCCTCTCCTCGTCGAGCTTGGCGACCAGAGGGCTCTGTTTATTGAATCTATCGATGACCACCATTGATTTCTGCAATGTCTGTTAAAGACAAGAGACAAATGATTAGAAGACAATAGCCGAAATGCATCACGTCATGAAAAGTAGAGAATTCAAGGAAAGCTCACCTAAAAACAGGAATGCATCAGCAACGATAATAGCTTTGGGTCACTCAGCTTCTCCAGACGAGCCATGTCTCACGGCAGCGCGCAGGCGTGGTCGAGCGTTTCGAGGACGAGGGAATTGGGCTTCTTGTGGATACAGTCCTCGACTGTCATGGGCTTGTCCGGTTCGAGCAAAAAGCTCGGCTCCCAGGGTACCGGCTCGACTAGTAGCAAAGCTCCACCTGAACTGGTACCCTCGTCCCTCATCCTCTTTCTCGAGCGCCTCTCACTCCGCTAGATCTCAGTGGGAGATGGCCGAGTCTCTGGACTTGCGTGTGGAACAGGGGCTTCCTCTTCTACACCAGTAGAGGCCAGGATAGGCCGTGAGCAGAGGTCTCGGCAGAGTCTGAGACTGCGGGTGGAGGAGACTTAGTATCATCCCCTAGCGTCAACGCCTCCAGGTCCACGAACACCGGGATGCGAGGCATTTCCTCTTCTTCCTCCTCTTCCAGGTTCGGCGAAGAACGACGAGGTCTTCTCCTAAGAGGGGTGCCACTAGACTCCGGCTCGGAAGTAGACGCTTTGGCACCAGACGCGACCCGGCTAGCGGTGTCGATCGCAACCTAAGAAGGACCTCCCTCTTCAATTAAGGCTGCGGCACGGCCTCCCTCGACTTCGGGCTCACTTATCCCCGGATTGTCTTCTCGAGGCAACTGTTGAGGCAGCTCGGCTCTTTTATAGTAGCCGCGGTATTTCGGCTCGTAGCCCAGGAGCGCCCAAGCTGACTTGTTTGAGAAATCTGTGCACCTCGTGATCTTTCGGTGCCACGCCTCATTCTTCTTCCAACCGGCTTGCTTGGCGAGTTGCTTCCTCTCTCAAGCAGCTGCACAATCATTTAAGAACATCAGCTCGGCAAAGCGAAGAACAAGAGTAGGTTAAGTCTGAAAGAAAGATATTTACATGGAACAACCCCAAGTAGACGTGGGACCCTGTGTACTCTGTCCACTTCGGCGCCGAACTCCCAGTTCCCCGAGACGCACAAGAGGTCGTCCCTGGCTTATTTATTTGAGTCTTCAAGCACCGCAACGAAGCTCTCTCGGTGAGGCTTGACTCAGAGGTAATAATTACCCTCCTGGGACTTGCAGATGTCATACACATCCTTGATGTCATGAACGCCAAGGTCAATGTCTAACTTCTTATTAAGCACAGCCATGCTCATGGTGATCTTATAACCATTGGGTAACAGCTGGCAGGGACTAATGGACCAGGCACTAAGGCAAGCCCTAAGCAGAGGGTCTAAAGGGAACCTAACTCTGCCCTCGATGACGGCTATCAGTGGGATGGGCATCCAGCCATTTGAATACAAGCGAAGTGCGTAATCCGCAGGGTCCACCCGCCTAACTAGGACATCGTCCGGTATATCGTATGCCCTTTTCAATCCTTCTATGGCCGCATGGTTCTCTAACCAGTGACTGTAAACGCCCATTTCTAAAGGCAGAAAAAAGAACCCCCAAAAAAAAAAAAAAAAAAAACCCTAGAAGAAAGCGGAAATGAGCTAAATAAAACGGAACTTACGGACAGGGAGTAAACTCAGACAGGAAACTGTTCACTATTCAGGGTTTTTCCCGCGCGTCGCTGCAACTGCTTCTGCTCTGAAAGGCTCTGGGGAGGTTTCCTTCGAAAACGAGAGATCAAGAAGAAGAAGACGACGCCACGATTTATAGAAAAAGAAGCGTCATCTCAAGGCTGCGAGCACCTTCTGCTTGACGGCGCAGCAAACTAGATGATGACGCGTGTCATCGCCAGCTTATTTTCCGCAATGATTAAGGCACAACATTTATTGCCTCGGGCAGACGGAAGGAAGCCGAGTGAAGACCAAACGTCAGCAGCCGTCATTAAGGCGAATATCTCTGCCTGATTCTTGTCATTATAGCTTCCAACCCCAAAGAGTCTGGGACTTTGAAGAGTCAGAAGGTAGGGGGCAATTGTGTGGGGCAATCCTTAAGACACCAAGATTATGCTAACTCCAGCAGTAATTTCGGCTACGTGCATTTCAGCTCGGATGCTAACGCGCTAGCTGAGACGAGTATTATCACCTCGGTCAACCCTGACCTAAGACCGCTACGATCCTGGCCGTGTGCCTTGGCCTCGACAGCGCACCTTGGCTGCAGCTGCATGACGAACCGCCAACCGAGATAGGCACTGACGGCCATCTCCCATCTTCAGACACGTGGTAGGATGAGTGCGGGCTAATGGGACAGAAACATCATCTCAGCCGTCCAGAATCCTTATTAAATCTATGACAAACGGCATCCAGTGGCTGCAGCCATATCAGGATGAGGCCCAAGGAAAGGTCCGATGGGACCTTTGCCCCTAATAAGTCAAGACAAGATCAAGCCCAATGTGACTGAAATTAAATGCAATATGGGTTGATCGGACCATCATTTAATGTAATGTAATGTAATGTGGGCTATGACGGATCCTCATTTATTACTTTGTGGGCTGATGAGACATTAGCAGTCAAATCATCAGGCCCACTACCAAATATCTAGAGACTCTCCTCCTATATAGAATGGATTGGTTCTAACCCAGGTACGTAGACACAGATACATATGCACTCTTACTCTGCCTCTCTTTATCTCCTACTTTAGTTGAGTCCCTGCACTGACTGAGGCATCGGAGAGCCCTGTGCTGCCCATAGCCAAGGTCTGCCGACGGCTCTTTCTCCCCTTTCAGGTCCCTGAAGCGGCTAGCTCTCCACAGTCATTTGGATAAGTCCTGAAAGGCTCCCCTTTAATCTTGTGAGTTATATTTTTTGCACTTACATGGACCATCTTCATTGGGCTGTGGGTAATGGGGATCCATTGATGCTCATAACGATCAATGGATTCCTGGAGACCTTCCCCTACCGACAGCCCCACTCATTGCCTGCTGCCCATGCCAATTCCACCATTCTCTGGGTTAGAGATCTTATTAACCTGGACCATGTGAACCAACCAAGCTGGAATAAGGACCTTCTTCGCCAGTGGTGGACGACTGATACTATGGAGACGATTTGCTCTCTTCCTCTGGGTGGCCAAGATATCCCTTGCTGGAAAGACCAAAAGGCTAGCGAATGTACTACCAAAGCTCAGTATCGCCATATCCGTCCTATGCTAATGGGACCCCATCTCCCATGGACAACACTCTGGTGTCTCCCCCTCCCTTCCAAGCAAAAGATGTACCTATGGAGGTGTCTCCATGGAAGACTTCATACTAGGGACCGTTTGCATTGAATCTTCCCTAACATTAGCCCCATATGCGTCCTAGCTGTGCCATACTCAGTCAGAATCGGTAAATCACCTTTTCTCCTCTTACCCAGCCACGCATTATATTTGGCAAACTTTTCAGGCTAAACTCCACATTCAAGTTCCCACCGGGTCCATCCATAATTGGTTCTGGTGTCAACCTCTGGAACATCTGGAGATTATCTCCTGGACCTGGTGGTACCTGTAGAAGGCTAGGAATGCCATCATATTCCAAGCCCAACCCTTTCACCCTGCCTCCATCATTGGGAAAATTATTCAGGCCTTACATGAATGGAAGGTGGCCACATCCGTTCTCCACAATTTCAGCCCTGGACCTAGACCACCGGAGACCTGGTCTGCTCCTCCACCAACAATCCACAAATTAAATATTGATGGGTCATTTAACCCAATATATGGAACCGCGGGTATTGGTGGAACCATCCGGGATCAACATGGCAAGCTCATCCAGGCCTTCTCCTGTGCTACTGCAGCCAAATCCCCACTTGAAGCCGAAATGCAAGCTTTCGTTCAAGGATTACAACTATGCATTGGATTAGGTCTAACAGACATCATCATAGAAGGAGATTCTCTCATTATCTGGTCTTCTCTTCATTCAAATCATGGCTTCCCCTGGAACTTAATCCATTAACGGCGTCGCATCATTTTCAACTATGGGAACTATTCGCCGTTGGAGGGCAGAACTTATTCGACGATCTGCAAACACAGTGGTAGATGCTCTAGCAAAATTGGGACCACCTGTAGAAATGTCATTTATTGGCTTCCCTTCCAATTCATATATCACATCTCTATTCTATTGACAAATGTGTGCAGGGGAGACCTCAGGCTCACAGTGATACTGCCTCTCAGGAGCAAGAGATTCGGGCGCAACATGGAGCATGAAGACTGATATAGATCATCTGGGGTTTATTTTGGCAACTCACTCTTTTGTAACTCTCTTGATCAGGCTGATCAGGTTCTTAGATTCAATTTTTGGATGTCAGTATCTTTTGTAACCAAGTCCTTTCTTTCTAAATAAAGCTCCTCTTCTTTAAGCTAAAAAAAAATAAAATAAAATTGTAATATCTACAAAACTTTTTTTTTATTGACAAAATATGACGATATCCCCGAATGTGAAAGAAGGTTTTACATTTTATTTTACAACAAGCTATATATGGGATATGAGTAGAATTTTAGAAAAAGACAACACAGTTAATAAGATGTACAGGTGTTGTATCATTTCTTAAACTCCTCCATACTAAAGACCATGAGAGGAATAAGATGCACAAAAAAAATATATATTCAATTGAGATCTTGTTATTCTATTATTTTAAGAACCGTATAACAACTGAAAAAGAAAAAAAAAGAAAGGTGTTGTATGAAAGAGAAAAAGAAAAATGGAAGGTAAAATGCAGGGAATGAGGGTCATTGAGAAGGAAGCGGTGAAATGGTTGGAAAAACAGATGGAAAATGTAATAAAGAAAATGATTTTTGGTTAGGAATTTATGTTCGATAAATGCCGATATCATCGGACAAGTGCAAAGAAAGTAGGAAAAAAAAAAAAAAAAAGGAAGAAGAAGAAGAACTAGGCAGGAGGCCCTCACACAATAGCATGAAATGTATGGTTGGAAAAACAGATGGAAAATATAATAACGAAAATGAATTTTTGTTAGGAATTTATGTTCGACATTCGCCGATATAATCGGACAAGTGCAAAGAAAGTAGGAAAAAAAAAAAAAAAGAACTAGGCAGGAGGCCCTCACACAATAGCATGAAATGTTTGGTCCCTCCTATGTTGTATATGAGTATAATAGGCCTTTTCTCCATATAAAATCTCTATTTTTTTTTTTTACTTAATTTTTTCTTTTAGGGCCCATTTGGCATCTCTATTTCACAAGTCCATTTGTTGAAAGTGAATTTAAATGGACTTTTTAAAAAAAAAAAAAATAGACTGTTTGGTAGTTGCACTCAATATCTCTATATGAATCAGTGTTATAGACTTTAATGTCTGTGGCAAAAAACAGGTAAAAAGAGTCCTTCCAAAACAGATGTAAATGTCTGAAGCTGGACAGAGGAGGCTGTGCTACAGTAGATTTAATGGATGGAAGCCCCTATCCATTTTGTCATTTTTTTTTTATTTATATTATGGGCATCTAAACTGAGATCTGAACCGATGTAAGTCTTCACAATCTAAAACATGGCCACCATGCAAAATTTGAACCGTTCATTTATCACGAATTTCGAGATATTTCTGAAAATCTATGAGCAATTAAATATGGATTTCTGAACACTTGTGGGACCCCATTTCAAGAACCAAACCGTGGATCCTCTTTAAAATGACAAATACAATTATGAGTTAAAATCTCAGACACTAATTCCATGCAGATCTCGAGAAATCTCTGAGAAACTATGAGCCGTTGATATATATATATATATAATGGCTGGGTTCGAATGTGATTCGAGTCCAAGTCCAATTTTTTTTTTCTTTGTTTGATTCTGGGCTACATAATCAAGATCTATACCTTAGGATGCCTTTTATTACATCAAGTACAACCACTGAGTCAAGTTTTAACCGTTGATTTGCCACAAATCTCAAGATCTTTGAGAAAAATCCAGAATTATATCTATACAATTTTACACTTAATTATGTGGCCAAATTTAAGATCTGAACTATCGATTCTCTTAAAACCACTAAAAACGACTACAGATCTGAACTATCGATTCTCTTAAAACCACCCCACACCCCACCCCTTTTTTTTTTTTTTTTTTTCTATTTTGTTTAATCGTGGACTCGGAAATGTAGATCTGAACCGTTGGGGCCTTTAGAACCTCAAGTAACGCCACTGAGTCAAATTGGAGCCGTTGTCCGTTGATCTATCATAAATCTCAACATATTTGAGAAAAGTCCAAAATTAGATATATGTCTTTGTAGATATCTGTGGGCCCTAAGATTGAGATCTAAACAGTTGATCCTCTTTAGACCACCATAAACAATTGTGGGTTCAATTTCGTGCCATTAATTCCTCGTACATCTCCGGAATTTTGTGTAAAGATCTAAATCGTTGGATTCAAAAAAGCTTATTTTAAAGAGTCTTTTCACCGTACCAACGGTCTATTTGCTCGTACATCTATTTCATGCGGATCTGTTCCATACATATAGATCTTGAGTGTAGCCTTTTTCCTCTTTTGCTTATATGTTGCCAGTCATCACTTGTCATATAGGAGACGCTCCTATGAGAGGTATCTTTCACCTTAAGTGAGAGATTGGGTGGGGGCTCTCACATTCATATCCAATGCCAACAACTTAAATGTGAGGGCCCCACCCCTATCTCTTATATAAGGTGAGAGATATCTCACATAGGAGCGTCTCCTTTATATATATATATTTATATTTATTTATTTATATGAAGTGAACTGGATTTAATTTCCAATTTCACTTGCCAATTGCCAATTGATTTTGACCATGTTTTTTTTTTACCATTTAATAACTTCTCTAATAACTCTTCTCCCATTAGTTTTGATCATTCAATTTTAAAACATCCCCAATAACTCCTATCGCTAGAAACTCCTCCCACACTTTTATATAAATTTTGATTGGAATGTAATCTATGTTAGAATTCAATCATGGAAGTGAAAAATGTAGAGTTTTATGTTTCTTTTCACTTTATTGTAGTTATTAATCATATCGATAGATGCAGGCACAAAGATTCTCCTTTAAGACAGCTCCAAATTGATTGGTCGGGTAAAGAAGATGAAGAAAATTTAGAGACTCGTGGACGATCAAAGGATCTTTTTCTAAGATATTTATTTTTAATATAAAAATTAATTTTCATCAGTATTTGCCACAATCCCAATGTTTTAAATCAAATTCTTCTATATAAAATTTTCCTCCTTTCACTAGAAGATCTGTGTTTGCATTGTTGAAGGGAGATGATGCAATGGAATTCTTTCATTTCTTTTGTGAATGAAGATTTGTGTTTTAAACAAAAAATCTTATGTGTAATTATTTTTAGTGATCAAGTAACCTTGATTTTGAATTGCAAAAGTCAATTTCATCCATGTATTATACAAAGTAGCTTTTTCTTTAAGTACTAACTATAAATTCTGAACTCATTTTATAATATCTTAGATACAAAGAAAAATGATTTTTACCATGTAAATGAATTTACTTGTTTCTTTGTGGTAAATTCTTGATTTTATTAATTCTTTATTTTAAAAAAATTGATTCTTAATTTATTAAATTTTCATTTGAAAAGAATAATTCTCAAGTTAGCCACTTATGTTTTCCTAAATAAGGGTCCGAATTTAGCATGGAACATAGTAGCTTACCACATGACCAACATAACGATAAAGCTGTGCACTATAAGAGGTCTGTCAATTGAAAGCCATATAATTATAAAATTATGTGATATCCATAAACCAAATCATCAATTTCATATAACGTTCTGTTTTATTTTTTTTTCAAATTTTTTTAATATTTTTGTTAGAATTTACTTTGTATTTAAAATTTTTTTTATGTAGACTTCTTACATAAAAAATCAAAATACATTAAATTTTATAAATTCAGGTTTGATTTTCCAATTATGTGATTTTTCTATACATTTTACTTTTAAAAAAATTTTAATAAATGAAATTCTAAAAATGATAAATGGTATATTTCTCCTTACTAAAATATTTCTATTACGAATAACAATATAAAATGGTATATTTGTTTGTTCTAGATTTATCTTTTTTCTCAATAGTATCTCAAAAAATATTTTAAAATTAAAAATAATTATTATTTTTTGGCCCGAGCTTAGCGCGGGCGTATTTTGCTAGTGGCATATGACAAGAATTACTTATATGTTGAGGTATTATTATGTAATTAATTTAAAACGCTTATCAATTTTTTGGACTTGATTAATTCCTACAGGCCCAGATGTAAGTCGGATAAATTCTCCTATAGTTTCAGTGTCCTATAATTTCAGTGTGGCTGTGTAGTTTCAAATCTATAACTTTTGGATCCAAACCGTAGTCATAAACAACTGATCTACGTCTTGAAATTAATTCGTTTTCTATTTGATGGACTAAAAATTCACGTTAAGACGGATGTTTACGTTTGTAGTTGGGTCCAGTACAGCTCAGCTCAGAAAGAGAAAGTTGCCCCAGGAGCACGACAGTGACTTAATGGTTTGTTTATTGCCCCGTCCTTGGACAAATATACAAGGACCGACATTTAGTTGGTGGGTTCCACCAATACCATCCACAGTTGGGAAAAAGAAACTTTCATAACGGGCGCCTTGATTGATGAAATTATTGCTGGCAGTTACTTCAACAATTGGACCAATGTACCGTCCCTCTGAAGTTAAGTCTCTTAATGACTCCATTTCTGAGTGCTCCATTTTCTGAATTTTTATATATAGCCCTTCACCTATCATTAAGTGAATCTCTTATATTAGAGATATAAATAGGTTGGTTCTGATCGATGGTGGACATGGAATCGGAATTATTAATGCGAAGATGGAATTGAAACCTGTTCATAACAAGTTTCCTAATTCCGGAACTGGAACCGTTAGTGAAAAATGGATATAGAATTGGAACTGATTCCATACATGGGATAAGTTTGAATCCGAGTAAATAATGAATTGGGTAAAAAAAAAAAAACTAGGTCTAAAAAGAAATTCTAAAAGGTAATATGTCGGGTCACGGGTCCACCAGCTGCAACGAAAATAGAACTGGAATCGGACCCAAACCCGTTTAGGTCACGGGTCCAAAAAAAGGACCTAGACCCAAACCCATTTACTTATCGAGACCTAAATAAGGTCTTAAATTAGATTATTAGACTTCAATTAATTGAAGAATCAAAGACCCTGGGGCGGACCCATGCTTTGATGACCTGGGGCGACCTTGAAATTTGTAGAGATTCAATTAGGCCTCTCTCAACCATAACCCATGCACGTTTGTCTAAAAAGTACACAATAGCCCCACATGCGGAAAAGAAAATGCTCCTTATTCTCTTCCAACATCTTCTTTTAGCCGAGAGTCCGAGTTAATGTTTGTGTCACGCCTATCTAGCTCCTCATTGCCGGTCTTTGTGCAAATTACTACATCTTCAAGACCTCATCAGTTAAATCTCTTTCGTGGTTAGTCTCTCTATTTCCAAATAAACTTAAATAATTGAATCATGTACCTCTTTCTCCCTCCCCTGATCTAGTATAATCCTAATCACTCCGTACCTAAATCTGAACTCTTTATCTCAAATTCTAATTTTAGACCCTGAATCTCCTAATTCCAATCCAAACCCTAAGTCCTAAATCACCAAATCTTTGCATGTCTACAAATTTGAAGACAGCCAATTCCTCTCCCATTATTTGGTTATCAGGGTTGTGTGTAGATGCTATCGTATTCACCGCTATTTTTTTCGCAAATAGGATTCCGTCACTTCTATGCATAATTGAATTGGGTTATTTGATACTTGAATATCAGCCCACAATGGTGGGTTATTTGTTAGGGGGCTTTGGTCGAAGGCCCCTCAAAGTATGACTTTAAGGCAAACAGTCTACAAAAAAAAGTCATACAGTCAAAGGTCCCTCTTACACATTCTCATACAAGCAATGTCCAATTTGCCCTTTCTTTAAATCATATCCCATGATTGTTGGGTAATCTCATTAATAATGGTCAACTGCCATTTAAATGGCCATAATTAATGAAATCCCATTAACGAAATTTTCAAATAAATTCTAAAAACACACAAATAAATTTCAAAATAACGCAAATAAATTTCAAAAAATGCAATAGATTTAAAAAAAGCAATAAATTTCAAAAGAACGCAGATAAATTTAAAAAGATGCAAATAAATTTCAAAAGATCCAAAAGAATTTCAGAAAATGTAAATAAATTTCAAAAGATCCAAAGAAAATCCAAATAATGTAAATAAATTTCAAAAGACGCAAATGAATTTCAAAAGACGCAAATTAATTTATAAAACACAAACACATTTGCCAAAACTAAGATAAATCAATTTTAAAAATTTATGAAAAATTTGCCAAACACTCAAGTATTTTTTCCAAAACTCTATTAAATTTATTTCAAAAAACGCAAAGAAATTTAAAAAGATGCAAATAAATTTCAAAAGACGTAAATAAAATTAAAAAATACAAATAAATTAAAAAAAACACAAATACATTTTCCAAAACTAAGATAAACCAATTTTTCAAATTTCAGAAATATCTGCCAAAAACTCAAGTATTTTTGTCAAAACTCAGTTAAATTTATTTCAAAAAATACGAATAAATTTTAAAAGACACAAATAAAATTAACACAAATATATCTAAGAAAATACAAATAAATTTGCCAAAAACACATAAAGATTCGTTTAAAAACTCAGTTAAAATTTTTAAAATGGAGATAAATTTGTTAGAAACTCAGCTATATTTTTCAAAAACTCAAATATAGTTACCAAAAACTCAGATAGATTTGTTCAGACTCTAATAAATTTCTTCAAGAATTCAGATAAATAGCCAAAAACTTAGATAGATTTGTCTATAAATCAGATAAATTTGTTTCAAAACTTAGATAAATTTGCGTAAAACTCATATAAATTTGACAAAAAAAATAAAAAACTCAAATAAATTTGACAGAAACTCATATAAATTTGTCAAAAGTTTAGATAAATTTGACAAATGACGTCAGCCCTGGCTGATTGCTGGTTAATGCTGAACTGGGCTTCCTGCTGTGGACGGGTTAGAACTGACCCGAACTTGACCCTAGCTTGGAAACTGACCCAACTGGGTCTTATCTTCTTCCTCGACAGGCTCTACTTCTGCAACAGAACCGTGGACATTGCAGCGCCTTGCTGTTTTTTCTCCGGGGACAGGCGAACTCTGACGGTTGTGGCCTGCGTTGTCCAGCGATGACGACGGTGTGCATGCAATCTTCTCCGGTTATCAGCTTACAAAGATATCTATTCTTTGCACCTTGTCTCTGTCGACGATGGTACCTACGATGAGAACCCAACAAGACGTGAACCTCCCCCGGTTTTTTTTTCAAAAGTCAAGAGACCTTTTGTTTTTTCGTAAGATTTCTCCACCACTTGTTTTCATCAAATGAACAAGATGCACTGCGGATCTTTAATGGGCATGAAACAAGAGTTTCCACTTCGTGACTCCAACGTCCAGCAGCCCTAGAAACTCCTCGTGACTTAATCTCGTCAATCTTTATTGGCATAGGATTGCCCAAGCCCTAGGAAAATCCTAGCCTCTCTCTGGAAGGCGGTATCATTAAGAACGTCTGTGTGGGCATGTTGGGGTTGGGGTTTAAGACACCGCCACCGCTGAAAACCGCCCACATCAGCATCTTGTTTTTTCGGCTGGACCCCACATCGCCGAGGACAACATTGTATAGAAATAACAAAAGGACAATGGTGTTGAGTTTTGTGCATATAATTAACAGAGGGAGAACACAAAATTTAAAATTTGAAATTTCAAAATTTTATGCCTAAAATGGTTGAAAGGGCAAATCAGTCATGAAATATGTGATCATGCGAATGTAGGGACCTCTGGCTATAAAATGTTTAGCTACGTGGACCAGAACCTTTAAACAGAAATTGCGTGGACCAGAGCCTCTACACATTTCACTTCAGGGACCTATTGCTAATTTACTCTATTTGTTAGTGCAACTTTTTTGGTCATTAGAAATGTGTTGCCGAATTGATCCCTATGCAATTTTTTTGGTAAGTCAATTGTGAAAATAGAAAAAAAAAAATTAAGGGATTAAGGAAGGACTAGTTTTAAAAAGTAATATTAAACTTGATGTTCTAAATTATCATGTCTTCCTTCCTCCACTATGATTCAAAGATGAAATCTCACTCCTGTTATCGACAAGTTGGAGGCATTGAGGAAGTGAAAAGGAAAAAGACCGGTGTCCACTACCGCAAAAGTTTTGAATAGAAAATGTTCTTGTATGTCGTTTTTTCTTTCCACACACCTACTCATTTTGAATTTGGAAACACCTACGTACTTTAAATTTGTAGCGATCTCCGTTGAGCGTTGATTTTGACATATAAATTTAAGTAAAACAGGATAGTGTAAGTTTGGATTTTTGAGTATCTAACATCAAGGTTAGAATCATTTTTTTATCCATGTAATACTTTTTTGTACTTCTAATTAACAGCCTAACCTTTTATTATTATATCTCCAATAACTGTCATGCATAGTTGAGTCCCACGTGAGTGACATTTTCTAAAGAAAAATGTGTAGATACTATTTTGAGGTTGAAAACCATCGAAGACAATTGTCAAAAAAAAATTTTAAAGTTGAAATGACTTTTGATAGGAGAACTGTATGTTGGTTATAGTGTTAATGTGAAAAAAAAGTCTGGCAAAAAACATGGTACACTTTTTTAGTTGACGATTGTTTGCCCCATCCAAATAAAAATTTTAGGCCCGTCACTACGAAGACCCATTTTCATCCTTAAGTAAGAGCATGTTTGACATTATTTTAGAACAAGAAATTCTCATTTCTAGAAAGAATGGATGCATCAACATAAGTGTTGCGGGAAAAAGATTTCTAATATGACTCTAAGTCATTTTTATGATGCTACCACGAATGAGCGTTATCCGGATATTAACGACCATCATATCTATTATCTACCATCCTAACCCCTCTCTCCTTTCTTTTCCTCCTGGGCATTATCCCCTTTTACCCGAGACTGTTACAAACCCAAACTAGCTAACGGGCATTAAAATCCTAGGATGTCCTAGCTATTTGAGGAAGGGAAACAACTTACTTGAAAACCATCATCAAGACCCACTATTGGGCATTAAAATCCAAGGATTTCCCTCCATCAAGACCCACTCTTGGGCATTAAAATCCAAGGATTTCCTTCCTGTGCGGCATCCGTGGTGTCTCCTCTTCCGTGGCAATGTAACCTTCGCATCACGTGCAAAACAGGTTAAAAACGGATGATTCCGTCATTCCTGTTCATCATAAATCTGGCGCGTTTTTCCTTCTCGTTTCCGCGGCACACGGTCTACAGAAACATACCCTAGAGGAAGGGAAATAGGGTTTTTGAATACCACCTTCGAGAACTGGCTTTGAGAAGTTGTGAAGAAGAGAAGGGAAAAAGAGAAAACGGTTGAACATAAAATTGAAATGGGACGTCACATAGGAAATGGCCAGTTTCATTACAAGGAAGCCTTCTTTATACTTACGTACTAGTGTAACAGGCCTGCCTCGAATGAAGGCCATGAAAAATATAATTTAAATTTTATGTAGAAATATTTATAAATATTTAAATAAATTATAAATGAATATTAACATATAATTTTTAATTTATGATGGAAGGATCCTTCCCATCGAAATTAAAAGGTGGTATTGGGTTCGAAAATCAAGGACCACTCCCAATACAACTCATCTGAGTTTTTAGGTTGTTAGATTAACAATGAAAATTGACACCCATCTAAGATGGGTATGGACAAAGTGCATATCTCGGAATCAAATAATTACCATTTCGTGCAAAGTAGGTTATGACCCATGAGAAACCATTTACAAACTTCATATCCTGCATTCGGCTTGGCCACATGGTTTGTACTCCATTCTTTATATTCTCAAAATGGCGATGATTTTGTGGAATGGGAAGTGAAAGGAGACGTAAAGGGTATGGACATGTACAAGTTGACTTGTGCGATGATTTGTTAAAAATTCCTTCCTACTTAAATCTATCCTGGTCACCCCCTTTCAAATGGAAAGCCGTTCGAATTCAAAATCCAACAGGTAGACGGAGTAGAACAGACTAGACAGATGAAAAGGACATGCTTCTCATGAGTTTTGAATTCGTGACCTCTAACTCTGACACCATATTTATAAGCAGAAACACTAAAAGCTTAAAAGGGGGTATTGATATACATTGTTATGCCTTTCACTAAAATCTTGTGGTAGTCGAGAATAGATCTTTACTTAAATGGTAAGGAGTGACAATTCTCACCTGGCTGCCCAAGGTTTGTGGGTATGCCATCTCTTCTCACTCGTGTGGACTTTCGTCCCGTATGTGCAGTCTCTCTTTCTATTTGTGTGGGCTTTCTTTCCGTGTGTGTGGGCTCTCTATTGGATCCCAACCACCTTGACTAGATTAAAAAAAAAAAAAAAAAAAAATCCATGCCCGTCTGCTCATTTGCATATATGGAAATTATTAAAGATGAACATGCTACTGTTATTCATGGAAGGGTTTCTCAAAGGAAACCTCCTCCATCCCACCACCACCAAGAAGAGTTGAAAAGCTCACCAAAGACCAAAGCCATCCCTTAGCCACACACCAGACTCTCTCTCTCTCTAAGCATCGAACAGCTCACGATCCCCAAAACGCGAGCAGCAGCAAAAGTAAAAGTTAAAAAAAAAAAAGGACCACCAAATTCTGGATGAGCCACCGGGCAGGTCAGATGAGGAATGGACATAAAATTCTGTTGTCTCGACCTTTTGGTCTATTAAAATTTATATTTTTGTCCTTATCTTTACAATTTGTTAAATGTTCATTTGATACATGTTTCCCAAGCATTGTCGGTATCTAGCAGTTTGGTTAGCTAACTAGAATGGCAGTTCCCAATCTGACTTACAGGCTCAACCATATAATTCATGTTTGAGTATCAGCTTCTTATTTTGATTTTTTTTTTTTTTTTCACTGCGGCAGTAAATGGGCTAGTTGGAGTCATCTATGATAAATGCCAACCCTACGCATTCTAATTAATTGTACTGTGACTTATGATGCCCAGATACAGCAGAGACACGAAATGAACCTAGCATGGACTCAAATGTTATACATAAAAAGTGAAGTATTAGATATAATATGACACGATACATTGTCCATTTTAAAATTTGCACTTCAGGGGGAGTTGTATATTTGGTCCATTTAGATGGATCAAATGTGGGCCCCACGAGCCTGAGCTTACGGAATTTTATCATAAGCTTGAGTTTAGGAAAGCCTTGCCCTATGTGTTTGTGTGTAACTATGCATATATAGGACCACCTCTCCTAGGCACTTTATCAAGCAAGCCCATATGTCCTCCCTTGTGGAGCTCGGGGGGGATAACAATCAAGGCAAACGCGCGAGATCGAAAGGCTTGGATGACTATAATATGTGCTTGACTATGAACAGTGAAGACCACAATATGTGCTGGACCCGCGTACTACATTTTTGAGCCCCCGCAAGGGAAGAAATTTGCCTAAAGTTTTCCTCTGTTTGTATTATAGAAGCAATGTCCTCATAGGAGTGCACATTTTAGGGTCCATTTGGCATGTTCTTCCGTTGTTCTCAATTTTATGCTCAGATCAGGTTGTACCGAAATCGAATTGTGCCGAGAATATACTCAACAAAACTTATTTATAGGGTACAAAATTTGTTTGGTAATATTATAAAAGTTTTTTATAAGATGTAGACATATGATTTACAATGTGGAACCCACCTTTTATTGTTTTCGACGCTCTATTATTATCATACATGGGACCCTTTTCTAGAAATTATAACATGATACCCACCTTTAAATATTAGAATATGGGGCCCACTTCATAGAATTTACTTGGTCCATCCTTTGTGATCGTGATCATGTGATCCATATTTATGAATTACAAAATAAAGTCACATTTTTGTGATTCTGGATGCATAACCAACATTTAGAAATTACAATATGTTGCTCACCATTAGAAATTTAAACATGGAAGCAGTGCATTCATAGGATTTACAATGTAGGCAAAACTTTATAGGAATTCTAATGTGGGGCCACCTTTTTTTTTTTTTTTTTTTTTGTGTGTGTGTTATTTGTGAACATGAAACCCACCTTTAAAAAAAAAAATTACAACATGGTACCCAAGAACATGAGGCCACATTCATGGGATTCACAATGTGGGCCCCCCACATGCATATGATTTACAATGTGGCTTTGCATTTTGTTATCGTGACCATATGACCCACCTTTAAGAATTATAAAGTAGGGCCACCTTTTATGTGATTGTGGACGTGAGATCCACCTTTAGAAATTGCAACGCTATGCCCATCTTTATAAATTAGAAGACATGACCCACATTAATAGGATTTATAATGTGGCCCCATCATTATAATTTTATAATCTTGGCTCACCTTTTGTGATTGTGACCATATGACCTACATTTGAAAATTATAAAGTGGGGCCAACTTCTTTGAAACTGTGAACATGAGGCTTACCTTTAAGATAAATGAGAGGATTTGAGATTTTTAAATAATATGATTTAAAAGGCAAGAGAAAAATACGAAACAACAGTGTCAGTGAGTTATTTTTAAAAAATAAATAAATAAAGTTTTTCTATTCCAACTTTCTAACTTATCTCGTGGGAACACCGGACCTTCTAAATGGCACAATGCCAGACACACCCTTGGTATTCGAAACTCCAACCACCTTCCACGGTATTGCAGCGACAAGAAGTCTCATGTGCCGGTCAAAATGGATCATTTCAAACCAAAACCGGCTTAATATACCCCCAACATGAACCCAACCCCACAATTATTCCTATACCAAAACCCTCCCTCAGCAGACTGAATTATAAAATAAAATAAAATAAAATAAAAAAATAAAAATTCAAAACCGCAGACCCTACATCCACAAAGAAACTGCATGTCATTTTCACATTGTACATTTCTATTTCTCTACTTGGGTGGAAAAAACATGGTAAAATTAAGATGGTGTATTTGCATTTCTCTATGTCAATGAGAAGATACACTATTATCAATGAATAAAAAATGTGCAGTTTAAAGAAACAGGATGGACCCCAGTCGTAAGGGAGAATATGAAATGAGGCTCGTGTCAAGTTGCCGGGGCCCTAACTCAAGCCAATCCAAATTACAGATAGATTTGAGAGATCCACATCCGAGTCTAATCCAAACTGAATTGGCCCAGCCCCACCCAACCAAAAATCAGACTAGGTTAGTGCCAACTCAGCTCAAGTTGCAGCCTATACATGAAATTGACCAGTTAACTTGCAATCTTTTGAGCTGAATTCAGTTTTTTGGTACAAATACAATATATCAGTTCTTCTACAAAGAAATGATAAGAGATGCCAAGGAATTAGGCCTTACAAAGAAAAGGCCCTAACAGGAAAGCAATTGCAGAAAGAATCATAATTAAAGCAGTCAATTCCAGCTGTGCCCCGATATAACTGCTTAAACAGAGGCCTGCAAAAAAAACACATTTATATGTGCCATATCTTTGCCAGAAACAAAATCAAAGGATTTACAATACCATTCGCTCCTCAGGGACTGATGTTACAGTCCCGCAAATAGACTTGATCATAGTTGACGAATTTTGCCCAGTAATTTCGATATTTGGGCATGCCAATTTCAAGCCAGGGCTTCATGTTTCCATTGTAGTGTATGACAGCAGCCCGTTCTATTTCCTTCTGTCTGACATTTGGGTCGTAGCCAAGGCCCAGAACATGCCACGATCTGTCGAGGGATAACGTACGATTCCAAAATGTTATCAGACCGGGAGGCAGAGTTCCAAGCTTCCATAGCTGCCTGTCCTGATTCTGCAGACACAAAGGGTATATTTCCAGTTAGGTCTACAGGGAGAACAAAAGAAAAAAAAATGAAGGTAGGTAAATAATATAAAAGATCACTTCTTGATCAGAAGATATTACATATAAAAGTGGCATACATCTTCATGAGAACTTAGGTGGTGTGTCTTACAACTGACGAAGTTGCCATCCTAGTAAATTTCACGCCAGTGATGAAGTTGCACGCATCCCAATAATCCAAGTACACTTAAAATGCAAGTTAATCGAGCCTTTCAAGTTAAAAAGGGAAATATACTTTAATTCAGTTTTCCCAAGAAATCTAAGTTTTATGCTTTCAAATGATTAAATCTCCTTCTATGGTATAATAAATTGATGATTTAAGGGGTGCGCTTAGGTACAGCCCTGAAATAGAACCAATTAATTTTTCTTAAAGGTAGCCCCTATTCTGCATTTGGAGTGACACAGAAATCACATCATGTTATCAGGGTTACTGTTTCTCTGAATTTCTCAATAAAAAAAATAACATTGATGATTGGTACTAATAATGGTTTTATCCTAAGTTTTTATGATATCATGTACAATTGGGAGGCTTCTATTTGTTGTAATGGTACCTCCAAGGTCCCCCTTAGATGGGTTTTGAAATTCAACGTTGATAGAGCTGCTAGGAGAAAAAGTGAGGGCCAGCGGGGATTGGAATGGTGCTTCATGATAGCAAAGAGGAAGTGTCAACAACGCTCTCTGAGAGCATTGGCATTAAGGAATAAGGAGTCCAATGAGCGGAAGTGATGGCTATCTTAGAGGTGCTCCGGTTGTTTGTTAGGCGTTTCTAATTAAGTTAATTGTAGACGGTGATTCTTCTAATGCTGTTGCTTGGGTTTCATTTACTGGTGGGGTTCCATGGACATGGAGATCTCATTTCCTTTCTAACGAAATCAACATGTTGTCTTCTTTGATTCAGGTGAAGTTTAATCATGTTATCAAGTCAGTAAATTGTTAGGCCAAACAAGGGGTGGGTCGATGTTCTTGTTTTTATGCCTTTACTATTACGATCCAAGTAAAATGAACTTCATTTCTAAATTACTTCTAAAAGAACTTGATTATAACATGTTGACTAAAAAAATGATTTAACATTATGTTCCTTCTTTCCCATTTACCTTTCGATCAAACAGATATTTCAATGACTTGATTCCCATTTCCCTTTTCTCTTTGCTGTTCAAAGAGGGAACCATTCTTCTATTACATATGTGGATATGTACTTTCTACTGAGGTGACATAGACATAGTCGTTGTCCAAAGAGGTACGAGTAATTGGATACATAATTTGCGGGCATAACCTAATAGGAAGAAACCCAATAAACATTTCTTTCATAGAAGTTCAGAGATATGAATGGAAATTCATGATATTAACTTACCAGTTTCTGCCATGAGTGATAGACTTCTGTAATCTTTTGCTTCCTCCATTCAGCCAAGTCAAAGACATTCATACCAAATGCCCACCCGCAAGCACGAGGATTGAAGTTCTTCGAGATGTGGGGATTTGAGAAGTTGAGATACCTATCAAAGCGGTGAAAACTTTCTCCACAAGTTTCAACCGCACCATTGACCTTACCTTTAAGATTAAGCATCCAAAGGCCAGTCAGATCCTTCTGAACAACTATATCATCATCTAAGAAGACTACTTTGTCAAGCTTTGGGAAGATCTCTGGTAGGTAAAATCGGAGATGATTTAGGATAGAAAGGTACTTTGGGTTGCGAAATTTCATGTTTGGATCAGAGTTTGTTCTGTGTGTCCTGAAGTAGTAATCTATCATTGAAGGAGTTCCAAGTTGTTTAAGAACTGGACTATAACTTGCATTCAGCCATGTAAACTCTTCAATGTTCTGAACTTGAATGGTAGCTTTGCCGGGTGGATTTGCCAGAAACCACATCCTCATCGCAGCATAATTAAGCCTATCAGTAACAATATGGAATACATGTTTCATGGGATCCTACAGGAAGAAGTATGAATCAATATAGAAAGTTACGAGAGTAGAAATCAAAAGCAAATTTGGGTGCATTTGGGTGTCCCACTAACCCATTTAATTTAAATCTTTAGCAGAGCCTCAAAATGGTGTCAATTTTCAGGGCTGGAAAGAGACCAAATCACATTTGGTGGGCTAATTCTCCAGAGTTTTTCATCCCCATATCAATATTATTGTTAAGAATGCTCCAGGATAAAAAAGACAGAAAACCTGTAACAGCATATTGGTATCCTGTTTTTCGGCTTCCACTAGCGGACCATCTACTAGGCAACATTCAACCATAAGTGTTCTTTCATTTTTTGGCACTGTTGTTGTACATACAGATCAGTAGTAAGTTGGGGGCATTACTTGGCTTTGTCAGTTCAGGGACTGAAACCAAAACTTAGTCACCATGAACTCAATCCCATTACTTGATTCCTAGTGGGACATCCAAACATACATATAAAACAACCTTTTAGTTGTAGTTGTTACACTTAAAAGCTGTTCTGCATACAATCCATTAGCTTACCTTGGCATGAGAAACAGTTGAGTTCACAACTACTGCCGTGGCCAATATGTTATCAGAGAATAGTGCATAATGATACAGTTCAGGATCTTCTAGTTTCTCTTCATTGGGAAACTGCTGTTGGTTAGAGAGAAGTGAATAGTACTCAGTGGAAAGGCGCAATGGTAAGCAATGGAGGCCTTTGGGAAGTGTTTTTGCTGCAAGTTGTGTTAAGAACAAGGTCTGCTTCTTATGCACTCGTAGCTGTTCTTCTGCAGAGTGAAGCATGGCACGAAGCTTCTTTATAACAGCAGCACAGTCATCTTGAATTTGCTTTGCCCTAGCCAAAGTTAGCTCCATCGCTTTCTGTTTCTCATCCGCACTGTATTCAGGAATTATCAATTAAAACTTCAAGTGTAGTAGTGTAGTAAGAACAATTCAGCTGAGTGTAGATATTTTTCACACCAGATGAGGAACAAATTTAAGGAGTCAACAATGACAAGACCTTGTGTCCACGACTCTCTGATTAAGTAATTTTGGACATGTGGCACCAAGACCCATGGAATAATCTTCATTTGGAAGATAACATTTGACAAGTTGCGGAACAAAAATTTTGTGGACAATTTTACATGTCTGGTCAGTGAACTTCTCATTAAGTGCCAAACATCATTAGGATCATCTGGCTAGAGATAATAACTCGGTAAACTACTGCATGAACAATTTCTTTGTAAGTGCGAGTTATTGTCAACATTTGTTTCAGCATCCATTTGTAAAATTACCAAACAGATAGTTAGGGTCATCAGGTTGAGTGTCCCAAACATCCAAAACTTGAGCATTTTCCAAAGTTGAAGGTGGACAGATGACCAGTTTCCTACTTTTTAACTGAAGGAAACAGGAAAAAATAAAGAGAAAGAAACAACCCCATCAATGAAAGAACATGGTTTTTCTCCAACCAATCATAAAAGGCAATCATAACCGAAGGATTATACTTGTCACATTGAGCAGAGTTCGGGAAATATGCATCCACAACAAAGCCTATCAGATCAATGGCCAAAGCCACCAAATAATAAGCCCACTTGTACATACTGAAAGCCAGAAGATAATATGCATATTCACCATATAATGATCATTTAATTAAACAATTATTTCATATTAACAAAATTGGCATGCTCGTTACAAGAAGTATAGAAAGAAAAATCAGTTCATACCAAAACCAATATATCAGTTAATGTGAGAGGATGTAATCATCAAATTGGAAAACTTACTGTTTTGGTAGGTCTGAATCCTTGGTCGCATCACCAAGAGCTCGTTGAACTTCTTTCATTCTCAAGCGGAGCTCTCTTACAAACTGAGAATTACTCCGAATAGGTCCCATGCCAAGGTAAACCTTCGCCCTGATCAACTGATCTTTAAGATGCCGGACTCGAGCATCTGACATATAGCTTTTATCACTCTGTCTCTCAAGTTTAGTCTTAATGTGTTCTTCTGAACCAACTTTGACAGAAGTTTGTAGATGATGTTGTTGATGTTTCCTTTCCTGATAAAACAGGAGAAATTGAGCTCATGATACCACAAATTGCAATCAAATAACCTAGTTTTCAATGGAATGAGATGCTAAAAAGTATTTTTCAATGGAATGAGATGCTAAAAAGTATGACCAGCTTCAACTTAGAGAAGTGCTACCATAAAATTTTTGGCATGGATTGTCTGCTTTACATAATAAGTCAACAAATGTTAGCCAATGCCAGACACAAATACAAGGTATTGGAGACTGCTCTTTCAACGAATCTAATGCCCTGGAACTTCCACACATAAAAGTATTATTAGATTTAATATTTAGTATTTTAAGGAGAATATGAATACAAACAGGATAACTGGGACATGGCAAATAAATACCATGTGCATTTTCCTTGACAGCTTAATGTAGTCAAACGGCTCCCTAGTCATTTTTTAACGAAACCAAAGTAATGAGGGAAATGGCCAAAAACCTCTTTTCCCTTAATTGAGTTTGACACACCATCCAAGGAAGCCTCAAGCACAAACACTGTATCCGAATCCCAAACATGCCCAAAAAGTGATAACTACTTGTAGTTAAAAAAAAAAAAAAAAACTCTTTTCCCTAGTGTTATAGAGTAACCTAGTAATGAGGGAAATGGCCAAAAACCTCTTTTCCCTAGTGTTATAGAGTAACCTAGTCATTTTTTAACGAAACCAAAGTAATGGGGGAAATGGCCAAAAACCTCTTTTCCCTTAATTGAGTTTGACACACCATCCAATGAAGCCTCAAGCACAAACACTGTATCCGAATCCCAAACATGCCCAAAAAGTGATAACTTCTTTTAGTTAAAAAAAAAAATAGTGTTATAGAGTAACCTAAAATATAGTATTATACCAAACCAAACCAAACCAAACCAAGCCAAGCCTTTTCCCACTAGGTGGGGTCGGCTATATGGATTTGACGACGCCAATCAAATCTGTTTAGGGCCATGTCCTCCGTTAGATCCATGTAGGCAAGATCATGTTTAATAGTTTCTTTCCAACTTCTCTTGAGTCTCCCTCTCCCTCTCCTACTCCTGGCAATCTCCATGCTTTCACACCTTTTAACAGGTGCTCCCGTTGGACGCCTTCTAATATGGCCGAACCATCTCAGTCAATTTTCTCTCATTTTATCTGCAATCGGTGCTATTCCTACTTTGCCCCTAATCTCCTCGTTCCTAATCCTATCTCTCCTTGTGATCCCGCACATTCATCTTAGCATTCTCATCTAACATCTTCTACATGATTATGCTTTACTGCCCAACACTCTGATCCATATAAAACGCTGGGCGTACCGCCACCTTATAATACTTTTCTTTAACCTTGAGCGATCACACAAGACGCCCGAAGCACTCCTCCTCCAGAATCCTGCGACTTACATCAGTATCAATACCTCCATCCTGTTGCACCATAGATCCAAGGTATCTAAAGTTTTCTTTCTCATTTTAACCTAATAATTTTTTAAACAAGCAATAAATCTAGAAACAGTGTTATAAAAGTTAATGGTGAATATCAGTATCTGCTTCTAATACTATTTAAGGTATACATATAGAGCCATGTTCTTGGAGGGGCAAATCCTAAAATCACTTGAGTGACATGTCCTCATCGCATGTGTTTGACTCATAATGTGCATAATATGTACTCTTTTTTGGAATGTACTATACCGAATCTGTACTCAATACATTGCCAGGCCAACTAGATTTTCTTGCAACTATCATTCTTTTAAAATTTCCTGTTTCTTTGTTTTCTTATTCTGTAAAATGAAAAAGAACCCTCCATTCTAAAAAAAAAAAAGGCTCCTGTTTGCTACACAAATAAACAATATTATGTTTTATAAATCACCTCATTTAAGATCTCAGGTTTTTCTTGTATAATTTGAAGTACCAAAAGATAGAACTGCCTTTCCAACCAATTCAAAACTATATCAAGCTACATGGAAATTTGGTAGCGATAAAAGAAATGATTGGATGAAAACAATTCAAACCAACTGCATAATAATCTTTTCAACCCATGAGCCAACAAAAAAGGATTTTGCATAAACTGCATGCTACACAAACAAATAAAACTATTCATAAATGGTAAAATATGTAGAAATCAATTGAAACAAATAAAACTATTGCATCCAGAACTTTCAACAGAATCACTTTTCTTGTAGAGAAAATGAATACCACCCCAGCCAAAACATGTTTATCTTCACAAGTCTTGGATAACTTGTGTATTGAAAAAAATAATAATAATAATAAACAGACTAGAAGAAACAATACTTAATTGGCAACAAGGAATGCGAGATCTATTAAAATAATCACACTTCCCCTTTACAATTATTCAACTTGGTCCTCCAAAACCCCACTAAAATAAAAAAAGTAATATCCATTGTCTTGATCATCCATCACCAGATAAAAGAAAAATATTGGTAGACCTAATTTTGAGAAAAATATGAACACACACTTGAACAGTGAAAACTTTCCATGTTTCATCTATAAGTGTCACCACAATAGACCCAAAGAGCAGATCAAAAAGACCCTCTCCCCATGAGGGTTACCATCAAAAGACCCCTTTTTTTCTCTCATAAGAATACCCACAAATTAATAAAAGATGCTGACTGGAAACAAGATAAGAAATCACTATATAAAAGATGTAAGACATTTCTTATAACTTATTCTCAACAGCCTACAACCAACACTGGCTAATAACAAATAAAAAAACCAATTACTAGAACCATCCAAGCAAGAGAAATAGTACCCGTCTCTGGACTGGTAATTCCTGCTGCCGTTCCTTCTCCTTGACTTCTTCACCCTTCCTTTTGGCATTTAACTCATGTTCTTGTAATCCATCACTTCCTTTCTCTTCCTGCTTGCCATTCGTCACTTGCTCAATAACATTTTCCTTCTCCCATTTGTTTCCATCAGCAGCTGTCATTGATAAAACTCTGGATTTATGCTCGGTAGATCTCCCCAGTGACAATTCTGCAAATGGCCATCATGAAACATCTCTTTCAATACCAAGAAATGATATTCTTCAGAAGATTATCCCAGCAGAAGTTTTGTAAGTAACGATCCAAGAACATCTTCAATTAAACAAAAAACCAACCTTCTTTGAATTCTCTCTTTTCAACATCACCAACATTCGAAGTCGAAATTTCAGAATCTAGCCCATCCGAATTACCAGAACTATCCAAATAAACAACTCCAATAGGTTCTTTCAACGTATTCAAAGATTCCTAAACAGGAATAAAAAATTAGAAAACCCAGATCAAGAGAAGATTCAACTCGACATCATCATTTTTTCTACAAAATGCAGAAAGTTGGAGATAAAGAGAAGGGATGTAGAAAATCACCTGTGGAAGCGCATTCAATTTCCCAAACTCGCCCCCAAAATTCTGAAAAAGTTGAAAAAACAAAAAATGGAGATTAATTTCCATGAAAAATGAAAATTACCAAAATGTCAAATAAGAGCAATCGACATTCAAACTTACAATAGTAGAGCTCTCATCGAGAAATCCATCTTTACCTAAGAAAATGAGAGAGAAAGATCAGTCAATCAACAGAAAAACACAAGAAAATTAAGAAAAATTACTGGAATTCTCTGAATTCCCTTCTCCAAACAGAGGAAAGTCACTCAAATTTCCTAGAATTTCATAGAAAACTTGTTCTTAGTTTCTCTAATTGTTTGAGAAGATTACCTTTAGGATCAAAGAAGCTTCCGAGCCTGTCGGTGTAAAGCACAATTGGTGCAAGAACAGTGAGAATGAGCAGAACCAGAACCGGTTTTCTCCAAAACATCTTCTCCCTTTTCTTCCCTATCAAAAAACCGCCTTCCTTCATCCAAATCCGCCTAAAATACAACCGCTCGTCCCGAAAACTCAAGATATCCGCCTTACATCACCGCTTGTTTCCTCTGTTAAATGTCTCTCCCGCTCGTGTACGTGTAAATCCGAGAAAGATAGAGAGGGAAGCCACTTTTCTCAGACCAAATACCACCGATCTTCAAAGCAAAACCGCTTTTCCTGTTTTGAGATACCACTGATGATCGAAGAGGAAGAGCGTCAGCTGAGTCCGGACTCAGGAGTTGAGAAAACCGCTTCTGAGGAGAAGGGGGAGGACCGTTTCAGATGAAAACATCCATTCTCTCTCTCTCTCTCTCTTTCTCTGAGGAAGGAAAACAAGGAAGTGATTCTTCAGCTGCTAGCTGTCGGCGTGTGAATTACCCGAGTAGCTTTTGTTGCGGGTTTCTCTGCGGAATACACGGCCGCGTAACTTTTTACTCGTTCGTTCAGATCACGTGGAATGCCACGTACTCGTCAAGGCGTTATTGACGGACGCGCTGCCACGTCGGCTACCCGTTTCCTGTAATCTCTATCATTTAAGCGGGAGCAGGCTGGAGCTGTATCGAATCGAATCGACAGCATTTAATTGGGGCCGCGGAGAAGCAAGGAAGAAGACAGTAGTGAGGTTTAGTTTTCAATGAAATGACTATTCTGCCCTCTCTTTTATTATTATTATTATTATTATTATTTTTGTATCTTTCGTCGTTCTCTCTGCTTCTACGATTCCGGACCATCATGAGCCTTCACTAAAAGGGGCTTTTTTTTTTTTTAACAGGAATTCACATTATTTTAGCATACAGAATTGTGATATTTCCCGGCATGGTGGGAATTTTAGTACATACACGTTTTTAAATACTCATATGTACATGAGTATTTATGAATTCCACAAAGTAGTAAAGGGGCTAGAATTCTTAAAATTCCACAGGTCATTTTATACTTTCTAGTTGACTGGAGGTTTAAAATGTATTCAAATGTTAGGGAAAGATATCATATCATTTTCCAAAACCTTCAATAGGGCAAATTTATGTCACAAACTCTAATAAAGAAACAAGCCCGACAGAGAAATCCTAAAAAAAATGAAGAGCTCATCTATTGAAAATCCTAGAGCATAAAGACCCTCTCTCTCAAATTTTAATATTCCAAAGAAAGTTACCCCTATTTAATATGGTAATCAAACTTACAATGTAACAACTTTTATTGAAACTATTTTGAAAGTATCTATATTCGAGCGGTTTTGATTTTCAATGAGTGGATCTCATTATGGAATTTTATTCATTCAATTCGGGTCTTCACTAAGTCAAAGACCCAAAGGATCCGAACTACTCCCATTTTATTAGTGAAAAGCTAGATCCATGACATTACAAAGCATGCAAACAAATTAGATCTTGGGCAACAATAGGGTGGTTTGGACTTGGATTCATATTCGAATTTGACACATAACCTATTTGTTGCATTCGGATAAAGGATCAATAGAATATCAATGGTATTTTAAGTAGGGATCTAAATGGGCATTTGGATTTGGGTCCAATTTCACCTTGGTACCGACCCGTGGACCCGATACCTTACATATTACCTCAATTTTCGAGAATTCCTCTTAAAGCTTTTTTTTTTTTTTTATTCTAATTCATTCTTTACCCATACCTATCCAATATGTAGAAATTAGTTCCATTTTCTCATTAACGGCTCCGGTTTTGGGTTCTAGTTTCATCTTCTCATTAATAGTTCCGAGTCTAGTTCCAACAAGTACCCGAACCAGGATCTAACCACCTACATGATTTTAAAGATTCATTTGTTCGCAAGAATTGCTGATAGGATTTTCGGCTGTCAAGAATTCTTAAAATTCTTGTAAGGAATTCTTTGTTTTGATCCGACGGAGCATTTGGATCTTCAACGGTCATCCACGAATTGCAAATCCAAGCAGCGGCTACATGGTATGTGATTTTCTCTATTTCTTCTCTAACCGTCCTCACCTGATCTCATCTTTCCTTTTCATTTTTATGTTCTCCTTGATGATTTATATTTCTGCTTGGGTAGGAAAAGTGTTTGTGATGAATCGTTGATGATGGGTTTTTTCCTTTTCGGTGACTACTTGGGTATGTCAAACAACCCAACTAAATTGATGGATAAGAGAAAACCCAAATGGATAGAAAAAAAATCCTTGATGATGATAAGAGGAGGAGCTTTGTTGTAAGGAGTATTGATTTTTTTTGTACAGTGCATGAGAAGAACTTGACATTTGTTGGAAGATGATTATTGCTTGGGACAATTACCGTACAACAGGTGTTAAACCTGACAATCACCCCAAAATTGTCGGAAAATGTGTAATTATTGCAGAACTATTACTCTATAGGATATCACAAGCTAGGGATGTATGATATTACACTATCTGAAGCGAGAAGACTTACGGAGCTACAGTGCCCTGGACGGTAATGCTCCCCTCAACGCTTTATTTAATTTTTGTTAAAACTATGTGACCATTAACGATGATCCAAACAGTCGGAAACATTAATATGATCAAACACGGCCATATACCAAATTTCAACCGTTGATCTATCTCGAATCTCGAGATATTTGATAAAAACAGAATAACAACACATCTATTTTTTTGAACTTTTGTGGGCCCCACAATCAGAATCAAGATCGTTAATCTTCTTTGAAATAATGAAAACAACCAGCCATAAAATTTTCTGCCTCTGATTTGATGTATGGCTACAAAAAATGAAGAAAAACCTTAGAACAATTGATTTCACATGTGACATTATCACAGTAGAATAAATGAAACTTGAAGAGTCCCTTTTTTTATTTCTTCCTTGACTGTGGGACCACCAACCCACCATCCAAACCGTTCAGCTATCCAACGGTTTGGCTGGATGGTGGTTTTGGTGGTCCCACACTCTATTGATATCGAATGCAGTTGTTACTGTACTGAAATGATTCAAAAGAGTGAGGCAGAAGCATCATTCATTTTCTCAAGTCATTTACAGTAAAAATAGACAAAAAATACCAACATTAGGATAGTTGTTGGAAAGCAAAGAGGAAGCATACAAAGTTTATAATATTACATGAAATATGCATGGTTTAGCATCATCAAACAAAGTTGAGAAAAATTAGTTAAAGGTGAAGTGATCATGATTTTTTTTCTTGATTGGCGGTCATGAAAAAATTTGTGCGTTATAAAGAAGGAAGCAGACGAGGGAAATTAGGATTGGGTAGTGTAAATCATAGAAAAACCTTAGATATGAGAGAGAATTGTGGGACCTAGCTTCAAGTTAAAAAAATTGCACGGGGGCAATGGGCAATGTAAGATTCCGGTCCCACTAAATATATTTATTATATTTTAATTAGAATATTATTATTATTTTAATTAAATGTATTTTAGTTTTTTAAGTGGTTAGTATTAAGTGGGACACATGTTAGAATAGATGCGTGGATTGGTGAGTTGGGTTAATGGGTAGGGGACTTTACCCGTAGTTTTGACCCAATGACTTAAGCCCAAGGAATATTCCCTCTCTTAACCTAATCCCTATTTTACAAACTCACGTCTTTTCCCTCCCAAATTATCTTTGCAACTCCTCGGTTTCTTTTTCATGTTCTTTCTCTTTCAACTTCCCAAGCTATTACAGCTTTATGATCCAGCCATTAGAATCAAGATCTGAAGATACCATCATTCTTGGTTCGACTCTCTTATCACAGGTAACCCTCTCTTCAAATTATTAGGAGTAGATCTGTACTCTTAGGTTACATTCTTAATATTTCCAATGTTAGGTTTTAGGTAGGAATACAATGGATTTGTTCATCTAAACATTCTTATCCCATTTTCTATGTTAGATTAGTGTTAGAATTGTGATCGAGCGCCGTGGTAATCTCGGTTTGGGTTTTTGGTTAAGATCTGTGGCTTTTTCTTCAAACCCTGGTGAAGGACAAGTACATTATCATGATTTGATATTGAATATGTGTTTTGATCTTTGATTCCTATCTAATTCATATATGTTTGTTTAATTGCCCTTTTCTAAATGATAATGGTAGATTAAGAATTTTGAATGGATATTTGGGTTATTTGGTGATTTAGGAATGGGAAATGTGGATTCCATTTCCTTTCTAATGGAATGTGATTTGGATGGAGATTTGGTTGGATTGGACACTCCTTTGGTAAAGGGAGCAAAATGGATGAAAAAGGGGAAAAATCCCAAATTTCTGTGACTGTACGAACTCGGCCAACATTCTGGACGTCACACATTCAAATGTAGCCATTGAATGTTCGAATGTTTGACTTTTCTCGCACTTGAGCCAAAAACCCAAGACCCTGAACGTTCGAACGTTGGTCTTGTACGTTCGAACGTTCAGTGCACTTAGGGATTTATGGCATTGTGTGTGGGACTTCATATGGATTTAATAACGTTAAATTATCTACCTGGACTTGACATAATAACCGTCTTTGGGAATACGGTATCTTATGGACGTATGATTCAAATACCTGCTATGATTTTAATGAACTCTAGCGAGAAAAGGTCAGTACATCTCTATTGAAAGTCCTTTATTAGATCTATGTACCATGAATTTTGAGAAATGTAATGTCCCTAGCTTACCAACGTTATTATTGTGTGTTGACGAGTATATGAATATATGGCTAACCTTTGGATTGGTTTCGAACTATGTCTTGACCTTCGCATGCATATGTTGGTTTAGGTTATGTATTTTTTTAGATGCATATCGTATTGTGTGTTGTGGACCATGAGGTGTCTTAGCAAATTATGTATGATGATTTGATTATGATATGGAATGTGGTATGGCTAGCACTTCATTTTGACTTAGGACTCTTGTGTTGGAACATTATTATTCGGGTCTATTATGCATATATGTTTTCGTTTATTGGGTCATTTATGAACGGCTGCAGATCAATATATGGACGGTTGATCACCAATGTGACCGGATCACTTATAATTCGCTTTGAATGTGAACATGTTATCTTGATATTTTGATCGGTTTATACCACCGACATTATGGACGGGTTCTCCCGATTATATAGGGTTGACCACCCACAACGGGGACACTTGTTTCCGTGTGAATTATATTGCTCCCTTTGTTTTATTTGAATTCATGTCATACGTTAATTCTTGTCGTTACCTTTATCATTTTTTCGTTATGATCTCACTTGTCTTTACTCATCTTGTTAACGTATCTTAATTTCAAATTATGATCATGTTCTTGCTATTTACTTTATTATATTTGGTACATAGGTACCGAGCCCTATTTTAATTAGGAGACAGAGGATGATTAAACGTGTCAAACGTTTGAGCGAACGAACGAACCAGAGTGGGATGCCGGAGATGGCTTTGGAGCCGTCTGAGCCATCATGAGAGTGAACGCCATCTTAGAAATTCTTTAGATGAACTTTCTTTTAGTGTTGATAAACCTTTCCTTAGTAATTATTTAATTTATTCTGCAACTTTAATCATAAATGTTTATTTGATTTTTGTGTTGGATCTTATTTATGAACTTTGAATACCAATTTAATAATGTGTCCGCTACATTTAATGAAGTTTATTTTCACTCACCACAGTTTGTGATTTTATGTGGGTCCACTTTTGGAAGCTTGTGTTGTATTAAACACAAGAATTTGAATTTGATTTAATTTTTCACGTTTTTTCCTAATTCTTATTTTGGGGACATGACAGGCAATACATAAAATTATTGTTGAGCACACTCACATATTAAGCACTCTTCATAAGACTCATTTGCTACGATCATACCGTGTAGTTAATGGTCCTAAGAAAAAAAAAATGTTTGGGGTTCTAATATACGGACAACAAATGCGATGAGAGTCTTTGGGATGCAGGCAGATGGGCGGGGAAAATATTGATTTTACTGAAATAGTTGATTGGAATTGTGTTAGACAAAAGCGAAGAAAAAAAGGGCCAAGATCGGTAGAAGTTATATGAATACTTCAAACTACATGGCAGAAATGGATGATAAAATTTTCTTTTCAACTTTTTTGGGAAGAATCGGTTAAAATATTTTATATATTTTTTAATTTGGGCTGTTTTTGGCAAAAATCATGCCATCTTTGCAATATATTAATGTCTTCGACCAAAAAACTCGATTTGCGTCTATTTTCGGATTTCTTTTTACAAAAAAAAAAAAAAAAAAAAAACACTGCTTTAACAAATTTGGCCTTTTCTTTATTTACGTTAGAGAAGTTTTCTGAAAAAGTTTGTTTCAGATGTTCTAAGTTTTTATGATTTTGGCTGGTTATGGCTCAAAAGCGCTAGTTTGACAACTTGTGACAGTTTTCAATTCATAAACGCGATTTTGCAGATTTTGAACATTTCTTACTAAAAGAGGATATGACTTTGTCATCTCTGGAAATTTTTTTTAATGTTTTTACAACTCTTTTGAAAAGAATTTATTCAGAACATATTTGTAATTTTGGCTGTTTTTTGCTGAAAAGTGAGATCTTGTCGATTTTTCAATAACAAAAGATGAAGATGACAAAGTTAAACAATTGTTTTGGGCGGATCAAAATTTTCAAAAATCATATGGAGTATTCAAAGACGTCATTACTTTTGATACAACATACAAGATGAATAGATATGATGGAGATGAACTCCACAATATATAACTAATTTAGTCATTATAATTGCATTTTTTCTCTTCTGGACGGTGATCATGGAGGGACTTCATGACATTGATGAGTATTTTTATCAATATAATAGTAGGAACCTTGTTTAGTTTTGTGATAACTGATTGTAGTCGCACCACTTGGTAAATTTCATAACTAAATGTTGGAGTGGGGTTATAAGGTTATTTTTAAACTAAAACATGGATGAAATTATGTGCAAATGTCGGTTTCCAGCGACGACTATTTGCAAGAGAAGAAAATACAATGATGTGGGCATGGATCATCAGTTCATCGCAATGGTTGGAGTGGCTATAAGTGGTTTGGCAAGTAACATCTTTGTAATGAGAAAGATGGACCGCTTCTCAAATAGGGGAGAAAATTGATCATGTAGTCATTAAGAATCCTAATATTGGATAGATGATGGAATTTCTTTTTCCTGTAAATTTTATTTGGATTTTTTTAGTTGTGTTAGAAGATAGGTGATCACTTATTACACAAAAAAGAACATCACTTTGAAATGTTTAGTTACCCACTTGGTGAAGATTATAGTTCCCCCCAAACAATATTAATAGTAACTTGGTGAAAGGTAGTCTTTGTTTTTTGCATGCTTGCAGCTTTGTTTTTTGCTACGTTTTTTTATTGATAGTTCTTCCCCGGCTTCTCCAAGGATTGGGATGCTCAGTCTATTCTTTTGGGATCCTTGGTCATTTCTAAATTCTTTAATACATGTTTGTCTTCCAGTAATTATAAGATATCTGTTTTTTAATTACCTTTATCACCCAAATTTATCTAACTAACAAAGAACAACAAAGTTTCAAAATTTGGTATAATTGTTAGAATGTTTTAAGGTTTTATTACCAATACGAGAACCCTGGGGATCAATCCAAGTAATACAAAATAATCAATGAATCTCAAATATAACAAGTCTAACCATACTCCATCAGATCTTTGTGATGCAGGCTAGACTAATGGGAGTCGTTTCAAAGTCTATACCAGAAAGCCCAAAGACCACAAGGCCCAATAGTGAAGGATTCTTCCCCAAGATTCCCCAATGGGAGTTTCTAAGTTTTATATCTTCTACGGATTTCCTAGATTTAGTAGATTTCCTAGATTCTAGTAATTGCTGTGATTTTACAATAATTAGGCAATTTCTAATTTTATTATGGCTTGATTACTAAGTCAGTGCTTAGCCTACACTTATATAAGAATGTAATTCCCACTCTTTGGGACACATTTCATTTAATTGAATAGAAGATTGAGTTTTCTCTATTGTCATTTTGCTCCTTGTCTTTGGTTTGAGACCAAGACATCCTACACTAATCCCTTTGGCTATTCTCCCATCCCCCTATGCTGCGTCACTTTGGTCTTCTCCCAACAGAAGATTCTTTCCTAAGAAAGGGATTTATTGACACAAGAGACAGATTTGTGGGAAAAAGTTTGTCTCCCTCTTTGAAGGTCGACCGCCATTTTATATTCATTGAGATGCCAGTTTTTTGCTATAATCCAACAATTACAATTCACAGTATTTCCCTAGAAGGTAAGATATTAAGCACAAGATATTCCCTACAACTAATACCACATCTACAGATAATACAACATGTGCATACCACAACTAATATATGATACAGTTAATAAAACATGTGCAAAGCCTGATCAAACCATGTGGGACCCATTGTTGGCCACTTGATCCTTTTGCTTTCTACATTTATGACTCTCTTGAGACAAGAAAACTATCGGTAGCAAAGAGAGTTACTCAAGAATCTTTACTTATAAACCCATTTTTTCCATAATCTATTCCTCCCATCAAGAAAAGAGGCCCTAGAGATTTTTGTTCCTTGACCTTATTAATGTAATTGGGCCTACTTATTTGGGTCAGGTCAAGTTAGGCCTATTTGGTTCTCTAAGTTGACGATATATATCTTATACACTATATAAGATGATACAACCCTAAAAGAAAGGGATTTTATTGCTGTATGATCTTGTATACAAGGAAAAGAGACTAATATAGATAGGGGATCTACCACAATGGTTGATACACATTTTTGAAACAATAAATGACAACAATTTGAAAACTTTGTTGACAAAAAGAGAATACCAAAAATGGAAAATGATATAAGCGAATCGATCTATAGCATTGTATGGTCATGTGGGCCACACCAAAAACCATCGGTCCAACACTCATTGGTTAGGAAAAAGAATGATGCGACGAAACAAACTCTTTATCAAAAGGAATGAGTTTTTTTTTTTTAATATTGTTGTTGTTGTTGTTATTAGAGGATTTAACCGGAAAAAAAAATACTTGATGCGCATGTGTTACGCAATCAAACAATTTAGACGATGGTGCACCAATTAGAGCAATTGGGCCGAATTTTAATTTTTTTTTTATCTATTTGGCACATCGTGATCAACGCTGACCTTATTTACACTAAATAACTTCGGTGCTGACCATCTCAGCGAACCAGATTAGGGCTTGCAGCCCTGTTTTTTCTCATTCTTTTCTTCTCTCTTCCACTATATCGTCGAGACCGACCTTGGACTAGTGCTCCAGCATGGTTGGTTGGTTTCATTTCCAGCTGCACCAGGCTTTAAACTTCCTTTTTAGCTGCTTCTCTTTGCTCCTGATCGGTTTTTTCATTGTCTGTTTGACTCCACCTAGACTCCAGAGGTATCCATCTCCTTCCATTTTTGAATCTTTCTCAATGTTATTGTATTTTCCCTCCTTTTAGTTTTCCCGCTATCCTTCATATGATATCGAAGTGCATGGTAGGCTAGCTTCAACGTCATTGTTCGATTTATACATTGTTTGTTTGCATTAATTAGGGTTTGTAGGATTCCGAATTTGGGGTTTTCTGAGGTGAGAAGGACGATGGTTCTTGAGCAGTTACTATCTTTGGCAGTTAGATTGAATTTGTTCTTCTTGCTCGTTTTTCTTGTTTTGTGAAATGGATTGCGTTTATTTTGGTCCCAAAGCTTTAAGATAACAGATTAATTCTATTTTTGTGTTTCAGTTCAAATTAGGGTATCCTCCATTGGAGACTTCAAAATGTAAAGTGAAGCGGCGGACCCAGGTGATAACCAACTATTGGAGATAGTGTTGCATTACAGTCTTGCCACTTGCCACATATTGGAGTCTTGATTTGAGTAGTCTTGCCATGTATTGGAGTCTTGTAGTGCAGCCTTGCAAGATCAATATAAAGAATACAAGGTGGCATAGAACGAGTATTTGTCTGGATTAGACTTTGTTTTATTGGAGAAGATGAAAAGGAAATATAAATAAAAATATATTAAATGGGAATTGGGTGTTGTAAAAGAAGAGGTTATTTTATAAAGAGAATGGATAATATATAGAAAGAGATGGGAATTGGGGGATTGAAAAAGGAGAGGTGAATATTTAAAGGGAGAATGGTGTATGTTAATTTTAATATTAATTTTTATTTATTTATTTATTTACTTTTTATAGAAGAATGATTTGTAGATTATTAAAATGCCATTAACATATGGAATTCTCATTTACTTTATAAGTGTGAGATCTAGGTTTCCTTGATTTGGTGAGATTGGGTGAGCATTTTGAATGAACTAGAGTTTTCTTCAATTCCATAATCCATGGTATTGTGTGATGTTATTGTCATTCCCAATCCTTCAAATTATCTTTGACATAAGAGTTTGCCTCTCTTTTTTCTTATAAAGGAAAGTAGGTAATAACAAAATTATAGAAATTAAGTTTTAACTATTTATTTCTTATTCTTTTTCATTTTTTTGAAAATTCATTTCTTGAACCAATGTTTATGATTATGCTAACAAAAGTTTAGCCCCACCCAAATGAAAATCCTAGGTTCGCCACTAAAGTGACAAGATAGTTCATGATTTCCTCATTTTTGCTCTTCTTTCATCAAAGCACTAGGTCTACGTTTTGAGTTGGTTTTGTTTAACTTTTAGGGAACCTTTAATGAACTATAGATACATAACTTGGCTTGTAGATATAAAAGAACTTTTTTTTGTAGATATAAAAGAACTTGGAAACAATACCATACAACTTGCTAATTAGAGCTCCATTATGTGATCAATCAACTTATTGAGTAACCTTGAAATTGCCTAAGATTGATACTTGCTTAATTTTAGTTAGATTAATCTTCATTGTGACATGTATGAGGTGTTATTTATTGGTCCTTTTAGATAATCCTCTTTTAGTATTGACAATGAACAACTAGCGAATTGAATTTATTTTCATTCCCTATTTCAGTTCCTTTCTTGTTTATCCATTCAAGACATTGATGAGCCTTGAGTCTCAATAAACCTCTTGATAGTCAGTGACTCAGACGAGGCATGCACTAGTCTATTTATACATACATTGAAAAGATGGTTTGATTCATATTAGGAAATATAACCATCTTCTTATGTGCGTGTATGTAGAATGTTCGTGTGCATCCATCCTTCAACATAGGATGAGAGACACGTGGCTTTCCCTTTTATATATTTTTTTGGTGTGTGTGTGTGTGTGTGTGTGTGTGTGTGTGTATATATATATATATATAGAGAGAGAGAGAGAAGGGGGGTTTGCATGGTTTCTTTATGTTATCATTTACATCTACATAGGATTGGATTGTTGGGATTTCTCAGAGCAACAAAATGTTGTCCTATTGTTTGTAAGAGTATTTAGTGTTCACTATTTCTTTTAAGCATGAAGATTTTTACTATTAACTATTTTCGTCTTGTGAACATTTTTTTAATGTTTGCTTGCCTTTTTATGTATGCTTGCCTTCATAACATTCAATGCTATCATGTCTAATTTGGATGTACACAGATGTCTAAAAGAGAATACAAACAATGACGAATTGCCCCGCAACGAGGCTACCTAGTACCTCAAATGCTCAACCAGCACGACCTTTGTGCGAGCAAGAGCATCACATTTCTGCCGCTATCGAACACGGTTTGGTATATTGTTTTCCACACAACCACTAATCAATTAAACTAATTTTCAATCTATGGCTAACGTTATTCAAACTGCCATTTTTTGAAGGAGTTGGGTACATATAGATGCTTTTACACTAACCCTGACTATGGGAAGTGGGACCTAAACGAGCTGTTGAATCCATGAATTTGCATATTGTTAAGAATTTATATAATTAGGTAAATTGCACCAAGTCTCATTCATTTTCACCATTTTGTGCATTTTTACTTAGAATTTGGATTTTTCTACATTCTTTTTGGTGTTTTATTCGAAGAGTTTAATTGGAGTAAACCTCTGTCCGGACGGATCTCACTTCAAGTGGGCTCTTCAACATTTGATGAGTTCAATTAGTATGTGCAGGAAATGGTAGGACCCGCAGAACCACAGGAAAATTTAAAAGCAATTGGGTCCCACTGACTTTTGGGCAGCCGAGGGGGGTTCACTCTTCTTTGCATTGTCATTCACATTTTTTTTTGTTGATAATTCCAAGCGTTTTGAAGAAATTTTCAAGAAATCCAAGATTTGAAGAAATTGTGAATATAAAATATTTTCACCAGTGGCAAAGGGACCCACATCTTATCAAGTTCAATGCCAATTCAAAGGAAGAAACAAATGTTGCAAGGGAAAATTCAAAATTGGTACCTGCTTTGAAAAGAAATTGAGAGAAGAAATTCATAGAACAACCCAAGCCAAGCTAGAGCCCATGTGAGGTGAAGAACGTCCAACACAAGAGGTGGACCCACTCTTAGATCCAAGTCCAGCGGCACTCAAGGAGCCCATACATTCTCACGTGGTGGTGATACATAGCCTCATGGTGGACTACATAAGAAAGAATCCAATTATTATTGTCTTGCCAGTATTTTGTCAACATGATCATTAGAAAAAAAAAAGGGAAAGACCAAGTCAAGAAGTTCTATATATGGAGAGAGGAACTTGGAAAGTCTTGTCATGGTACATATGGCACTCATACCAGCCAATTATTGTGCATTGAATAGTGTTTAAAGGGAATGAAATCTGAGTTCTTATGGGAGCCCCAGTCTTGGCATGTTGAGGATTTTTAGTGGAGATTTTATTGGAAGGATGTGCACAACATACACATATTCTTGGGAAAGTCTTTCTAAAAGCAACTATGAAATATTTTTTGAACCTAACTTGGCAAGATTTGGAGCTCAAAAGTTATAAATAAAGCCACAAAGGCTGTGAACGAGCAGCTCATTTTCTACACAAATAATCTCACGTCCAGCCCCCTCACGTGAGATTCTCTCTCTCTCTCTCTCTCTCTCTCTAAAAAGAAAAGAAAAAAATAGAAAAATCTGTCTGGAGCCCTGTTCCATAATTAGGTTTGAAGAGTGTGAAAGAAAATTGTAATTGCCATGAAATTCTCAATGAAAATCACATCTTTTGCAATGGAAGAGTAGATCCCTGGATCAGAGTGTCAGATGAACTTAAGTGTTTCTCATCGTTATTCTATATGATATTTTTGTCTCTTGCGTATTTATTATAATAATAAATTTGTCTTCTGTCATTGACAACCTATGTTATTCACTTTTTTTATTTGAACAATGCTTTAATCATGTATGTTTTCTTAATAGATTATTCTTAGAGTGAAATTCTTTGATAATTTATCTTTGATTAATATGTGATATTTAGTTAAGTTCATAATTTCATTAGATGAAGGAGATTTTTGCCTTTAATAAATTGTGAAAAATTGTGCTCTTTGATATATAGACAAATTATCCGAATCAGAAATATTGACTTGTTTCTGGTTTGAAGGATTTTTGGGACAAATTATTTTATCGATTGCATAGAATGATGGTGGGACTATTTAATAGATTCATGATATCCTGATATGCATTTTCTCATATTTATTTCTGCATTTTTTTCCAGTATTATTATTGTTTGTTTTTTTTATCTCTCATGTTATTATCATTGATAAAAAAAAATCAGATTTTAGTAAAAGAAAAAAAAAAAGAGATTTCAGTAGTGCTCCTTGTGGGTTCGACGTGTATTTGTCACTGTCTTGACAAGACAGCTGTGCACTTGCAGTATTAAAAGATTGAATTTAATTTTACATCAAGTTTTTGGCGTTGTTGCGAGGGATCAAACCCATTAAATTCAATCTTTTAATACTGCAAGTGCACAGCTGTCTTGTCACACTCAACCACTAGCATATAGCTATCATATCAGGAACCGTATCAGACTGGAATATACCACCATAACCAAGTACATAGCTGACAGTGACAGGATAATCATTCCCACATATATTCAAGTTATAAATATCAATGTCTATTAATTAAAATCCCAAGAAAAGGCTAATAAAAGCCATACAAATAACAAGCTAAATAAACACTACTCCACATATAACGTAGCTCCGATGTAAAGCTCAATGTCTACATGACATAGTCTACACTACAACCTGCAAACTCATGGCTCCACAACCAACACATGCACTCAGTTTGGGGCGAAGAACATGCTACCTAGAGCACCAAACAAACGGGGTAAGACATGAGGGTCTGATAGGTGACTGAGATGGATAATAAATATGTTAAATAATAAAACATGTGATAAATCACGTTATCTGATCAAAAGCTGCATATGATTAAAACGTGTGGAAAAATCATTGATATTCAACAAATCATATATTCATTTACAATCGGTGTAAAACATGGATATTTGACAAAACATATATTCATTTAAAGAATGTGTAAAACATGGATATCAGACAAATCATGTATCCCTCACATTGCAAACCCAGTCCATATGCGGACCCTGCTAATCACCCTTTTTCAGGGGAGCCAAATCATAAGGACAGATGGCAACCACACTAGCAAAATCCTCCATCACCAAAGTGATAGAGTAGAACAAAGGCGTTGATCACAGACACATGAAGTGACGAGAGCCAACTATATATATATACATATAGCTAGACAAAACCACGCCCGTGAAAACGGATAGCAGAACAGAACAGAACCTAGACTGCAGTTGACATAAGTTATTAAGGACCCCAAGTCGGTGAATCAAGTTGACGAGGTTGCCCAAGCTCAGTGGTGCTGACATATAAATAAAAAAACAAGCACACACAAAATGTGGTGAGGAACTACTCAAACAGGCCAAGTCAAAGTACACACACTCATGTAAAAAGTAGTCCTCCCAGTATGCATATAAAACTCATAGAGTCACATGAATTGGCAAAATTGATAGTTTTTGGATAAACAACGAAATAACGAAATTGTTTATTTTTACTCAAAATGAGCTAAATAGTCCAAAGCTCGTCATTTTTAGTCCAAAACGGGCAAAAATAATTAAATCTCGAAGTTTTCGCCAAAACGAGTAAAATACTCCAAAACTGATTATTTTTAGTCAAGAACGACAAAATCACTAAAAGTGCTTTTAGGCAAAATGAGTAAGATAGAATGAAAAAACTAGAATGAAAAAACGACTTTCCACATGTATGCCGGACCATACATTGAGGCGTCAAGACTTAGTCCAATGAGTATAGAGATCTCGTATGTCAATTTGTGTTTTTGGCTTGGCACTCCTGACGATCAAGGACATTTCAAGCATCCCATACACATTGGCAAATCAAAACGTACTCAATATATCTCTGGGATGGGGTCTCTTTCTTAATTGCGCTCCATAGATCACCTCCTAGGTCTCACCATTGCATTAGGGCTCCAAACAAACCTCTTCGAATATTAAAACACCATTTTTCATATTTCCAAGGTGGACCCAAGCCTGTAATACAGTTGGCTTGAGCGGACCAGAGGTTGGCTCGAGCTAACAACTCTCTAGGAGGATCCGCTCGAGTGAACTGGCCTCTGGGAGGGTTGGCTCGAGCCAACTGGCTTCTGGATATGGCTCACGTTCGCTCGAGCGAACTATATCATATTGCATGATTTCAATGTAGTTCGTACAGTTTCTTCCTCCCTCTTGCAAGCCCCTTTGAGCCACTCATTTGTCACCAAAAATAGGGGTCTCCTTGTCTTCTCAAAACCATCCTTATTCCACCATCAATCACTCCACATAAATATATCAAATCCATCACATTAATCACAAGAAGCCCATCATACATGAAGCCTAATTGGAAATGAAAACAGCCTTGAATAAAAACATAATTTAACACTTTGAGTGGGCTCAACTAAAAGAAGAAACTCATCAAGCATGCCTTCATAAGATCAATTAAAACCATGGACATGAAATCATATAAATGTAGCATTAAAACATGAAAATTCATAAATGTGGGCATGCTCAAGCAATCACATTTTAGTCACTTGCCTTAGTCTCCAAAGCTCCACAATTAGCCTCTAATCCTTCCAATTAGACCTTAGCACACTAAATACAAGAAACCCCCAAAACAAACCCATTTAGAACCCTAAAATGGCAAATCAAGAAAGACAAGGAATGGGGCACACAAAGCTAAGGAAATGGGACCTAAGGGGCTGCCATTACACACATAAGAAAATGGGAAGGAGTCCTTACCTCTAGGGCCATCAACGAGCTAGAAGAAGCTTGGAGAAGGGGCTGCCCAGATGAGATTTGCACAAGGATGAAGTCTAGAGAGAGCGTAAGATAAGGGGAAGAAGAAGGTGGGCTCAAATCTCTATTTTAGCAAGGTTTGGAGATGGATTTGGTGAGAGGGAGCAAGAAGAAAAATAAAGAGGGTAAGAATTCCTAAGGAGCTGGAGCTCCTCTCCCTCACACTCAGCTAGAACGAATGGGAGAAGAAGGAAGGGGGCTGGTTCTTTATAAAAGGGTGGGTGTGGGTTCCATCATCACTTAAACTAGTTGGGATTAAAACATGCGTTTCTGGGCCCCGGATGCAATCGATAAAGAAGAGAAATGTTTCTCATAAAATCTAGTTTTCAAAAAGTATAATTTTGGCATGGTTATGAGATATCAAAATTTGGGTCCAGATTCAATGTAAAAAGACCGATTTGCCCCCAGGGATGGAAAAATTGGTTTTCGGAGGTTCGAATGGGTACGGAGTGAGCATGAAAGTTGTAGGGAATAACGAGACAAGTCAAACGAAGCCAAAATGAGAATTTTTGGGAATCATAAAGAACCTCTCCATGCTGACCACACAAAACAAATAGGGCCCTACGGTCACTAAGTAGGTTCACTGGTCCTCAAAACTCCCCAAAACTAATGAAAAGGCATTCTAACTCACAAACTCAACCAAAAAACCACTAATCCCACTAAGAAAACTAATCCTAAAATAAATCAACACTAACCTTGAAAATTAGGGGTCGGAGTCTCACATGCAGAATTGGGTCATCCAAAAAATTGTCAAACCCCTCTCTCTTAGGAGGCCTACAATGTGTATTCGTTTTTTCCTTTAAAATTGGAACATCAAATTCTTGGAAATCAACAATACATGATTCCATTGTTGTGAAAGAATCAGAATCTAAGAGGGACTCCTGGGAATCTTTCTCCAAATCAGAGGCAATGATGACAGGTAATGTCTCGCCATTACCAAGGAAATCATACTTTAAGGACTCGGGCAATGGTTTGAGCTCCAGCTTAGGAGGCTCTACAATCGATGGGACATGTGATAAAGCAGATGGAGTCAGAATCTCAAGCTACGGTTGCCGCCTAGAGCAATCCATAGATGGGTTTGAGTCTAACAGTGTATTGACTTCCTCAATATGTCCCTTTACATCAAAATCACTTCCAAAGTGGGCAAGACCAGCCACTAGTGGATCTTCAAGTTTCAAATAAGGTAAGTGATTTTCCACCAATTCATGAATGTAACTGACTTCAAAAACCCATCATCTTCATCAGGAAGTTGCTTACTGACATTAAAAATGTTCACTTGAACTGTCATAGTCCCAAAAGAGATTTGCATCACTCCATTCATACAATTGATCAAGGCATTTGATGTGGCTAGGAATGGTCTCCCCAAGATTACTAGAATTTTGGATTCAGCCCTAGATGTGTGTTTGGTATCCAAGACAACAAAATTGATAGGAAACACAAAGTCTCCGACTTTGATCAGATAGTCTTCGACTACCTCCTTGGGGTATCAAATCGATGCATCAGTCAATTGCAAGGTCACATGGGTCTCTTTTCAACTCCCCCAAATCTAATTCTTCATAAACAGAGTATCGAAGAAGGTTCACACTTGCACCCAGGTCTAGCAAAACTTTCTCTATGTGATGGTCCCCTATCTGGCAAGAAATGGTAGGACACCCTGGGTCTTTGTATTTGATCAGGGTTGGACAGGAAATGATCGAGCTAGCTTGTTGGGCTCGAAAAGCCTTCTTGGGCACATTGGTAGTCCTTTTGAAGGTGCGAAGGTCCTTCATAAATTTTGCATAGACTGGAATCTGTTGGATAGTATCAAGTAGTGGGATATTGATCTTCACTTGTTTAAATACTTCTAGGTTTTTTCTAACTGCACATTTAATTTTGCTGGCCCTAGCCTATGTGGGTATGGTGCCTTGAGAATATAAGTCCTAGGAGTGGGCTCACTAGGTGATGGTTCATCATTGCCTGGGTTCTCTTGGAATGGCTCTGGTTCTAACATTGGTTTGGCATTCACAGTTGGTGCCTTAGTTTCCACTATCTCACTTGATTCTTCCTCAGGTTCCTTAGGTAGTTCCACTTTGTTCTCAACCTGTGTACCCGACCTAAGAGTGATAATGGACTTGACTTGTTTCAGGCCTTTTTCTTTAGGATCATGAACAACTTGGCCCTTGGGATTAGGTTCGGGTTGACTAGAGAAGGTTCCCTTATCTCTGACACTGATGGAGTTGGCCAATTGACCCATTTGATATTCCAGTTTTGCAAGGGTCTGGGTGTGACCATTCAAAATTTGAGTAGTGGTTTGCTGAAATTGAGCAGTACTCTGAGACATGAGTTTCATGGCCTCTTCCAAAGAATCTACCCTTTGAGTTGGTGGACTAGGGTTGAAGTTAGGCTTTCGGAAACTAGGTGGGGTATTGGACTGAGATTGAATGGGCTAAAGTTGATGGGCCTGTGATGGGCCGCCCAGAGTTGGACCCTTGGTCCCAAAAAAAATTAGGATTATCCCTCCAACCTAGATTGCATGTGTTCGATTATGGGTCATACCTTTGACAGTTATCAAAATGAGTGTTTTGATAAAGTGCCTTCGCCTCCTCAATAGACTCGGTCTGACCCAAAGTTGTTGGGCCAATCCCTCCATTCATGGCCTGATTATATGTCAATGACTCCAAAGTGTTTGGAATGGGCTTTTGGTTCAACTCTAAGGCCTCTATTCTCCTCACCAGTGTGGCCAATTTGTCCTCTGCCTTAATTTTGGGTTCAACCTTGAACATTGCCCCTTTTCAGGAATGGTGGGTTTGGTGGGCTCCTTCTTGACAGGAGCCTGCTGCAGTGTGTTTTTAGCAGTTTCTTCCAAAAATGTCCATGCTTCATCCACTATTTTTTGTGTAAACTTCCCACTACAGAAGGATTCCACCATTTACTTACTAGGGTAATCCATATCCTCATACACAATCTGGACCAATCAGATCTTCTCAAATCCATGGTGAGGACATTGGATTGAAAGGTCCTTGAACCGTTCAAGATAATTGTAAAGTGTCTCCCCATCCATCTGATAAAATTCATTGATGGCCTTGCCTAATTGAAGCAGTTTTCTGCTTGGAGTAGAATTTTTTGTAAAACTCTTCGACTAGCTTGGCTCATGTAGTGATGGACCCGGCCGATAAAGATAAAGCCAAGCTTTAGCCTTTTCTTTTTAGGGAGAAAGGAAATAATCTAAGTTTAAGGGCCTTCTCAGTCATGTGATTGATTCTCATGGTCCCACAAATGTCCTCAAATTTCATAACATGATATGGGTTTTCCTGGTCTAGCCTACGGAATACTGGGAGCATCTGGATTATGCCAGATTTTAGCTCAAATGTGGCATTGGTCTAAGGCAGGGTGATGCAAGACGGTTGAGTTGTATTGGTGGGATACATGTAGTCCTTCAAAGTTATAGGTGGATTTGCTTGATAAACCATTTTTTCTTCGAAAATTGATGAACTACCTATGATGGTCAATGCTAACTTAGGCTCTATTCGAGTCAACCTTCGATTTTCGCATTCTCACAATTTTTCCCTTTCAGGTTTGGATTGCATTCACTAGGTCTAACCTTAAAATGTTAGCCTAATCTATATGTAGGGTCCTACTAGTTCTAATATGATGCACAAACAAATCAAGCAGTCACGCACAAGGATTGAGCACGAGAAAGGTCCTAGGGTTGGTCTAGACACTAGACAACTCCTAACTGGTGAAGAAAACACGTGGTGGGGATGAACCCTCTTAAGTACCAGTACCTCGAATAGTTAAACTGTCACACCCTCATGAGCAAAGGCTTTCTTGGGCATCAACTTCAGTTAAAGAGCGAAATTGGTGCAACCGTCAGTGGTCTTCGTCCTATTGAGCTTGAATCCTAGGGTCTCATTGCTATTTGATTTTAATTAAAGTTAGGATCCTAATGTGAGAGATGATTAACCTAAATGGGCAAGGATCTGGTGATGAAATACATTCCTTATCTTTTTGGGGTGGATTGCCCTTAACTAAGTGTGTGAGTCTAATTTACTTGGTGTGCCATGCAATCTGTCACAATTTGCAAAATTTAAATCAACCAAGCCCCACTTGTAGAAAAAGATTCATGGGTTAAGGAAAGAAGATCTTACAGTAAATTCACACAAATCTTATCTTGTGCAAGAGTATCTTCTTTTTTTTTTTTTTATAACAATTCTTGCAAGTAATTCATTGTTATTGGACTTCTCTTTTTTAGCAATCCTCGTAGTTTCCTTTTTTGATCAAATCTCCAGACACTGCAAACTTTCCAAAATTAAAAAAAGAATCTTGTTAGTAATTTCTAAAATAAAGCACTACCCTAATTTAAAACAAAGAAATAGAATATGAACACTCTAATTTAAAAGCAAAATCTTAAAGATTGCAAAGTTCTTAAAACTAATCAAATTAAAATTCAACTAAACCTAATTTAATCAAACCAAGAAAAAAACAAACTAATTTAATCAAATCTAAAAACCAGTTATTTTTTTAATTAATTTGTAGTAATTCGAGATAAAAAAATCCTAAAAAGAACACTTTTTTTAAATTATTTTTCATAATTCCGAAAATGCTAGAAAAATAGAAAAACCTAAATTTGTTTTTTTAAAAGAAATAAACTACAATTAATTGCAAGCAAAGCTATGAAATCGAACTAAATGATTAAACACTTAACGATGCAACCAAATGAAGAATGAGAATGCACCTAAAAAAATCAGATTCAACAAAAATTTTTTTTTGTTTTTTTAAAGATTTGGCTATCTGGCAACGGCGCCAAAAACTTGATATGAATTTAAATTCAATCTTTTAATGCTGTAAGTGCACAACTGTCTTGTTGAGACAGTGACAAGTACTGGTCGAACCCACAGGGAGCACTATTGAAATCTCTCTTCTTTTTTTTTTTTTACTAAAATCTAATTTTTTTTTATCATGAGCGTCAGATGCAGTGGGTTATGGCTACTGGGTTGTATCATCTGGCTCAGATGAGGTGGATAAGGATCGACCATGCCTTGATCACGGGGCTGGTTGAGAGGTGGAGGCTGGAGACGAACACCTTTCATTTCCCATCCGGCAAGGCTACCATCACACTCTAGGACGTAGCTTACATCTACAACCTACCTATAGATGGTCCGCCCGTAACTAGCCATGCATACACCAACTATGAGATTGACGATCTTTGTTAAGAGCTGCTTGGTGTGGTCCCCAAAAAGGTGGAAGACTACAATGGGGTTTCCCTCAAGTTTACCTGGCTAGAACACGTCTTTCATCCCACTTCGAAGGAGTTGATGGAGAGGGAGAAAACCAAGCAAAATGGAAAGAAGAAGGGTAAAGGGCAGCCGAAGAAGATGACAAAGGCCGAGGAGAAGTGCAACACTCGGGCCTTTTTTTTTTGTGGCGGGACAAATTCTTTGTAATTCTTCAAGTGCATGAGGCCCCTTTTATATTTTAGAGTTGTTTAAAGAGTTCAGGCCCTACTCATGGGCCTCCGCTTGTTTAGCCAACCTGTACAGAATGCTAAACAAGGGAGTTCATTGGGAAGGGCTCAAGAAGGGTGAGATGCCGAACCTACCGACGAGAGCGATGCTTTTGAGAAGAATTTTAAGTTGCTTTTTGGCCCCTCCAGCTTCTTCAGGTGAGCTCCATATATCAGAGATTAATATTTTCACTATTTATATCTTAATGTTCTAATGAATCCTTCTCTTTTAACAGATCTGGGTGTACTCCAAAACGAAGATTAGTCGAGGTTTAAGGCCAAACCAATGTTTAAATTATGACAAACGGTTTCCTCTGATGGTTACATGGGCCAACCGACTTCATGGAATGAATCATCTGACGACCGTGCGAGAGGTACGCAAGCGACTGCATTACCTCACGTCTAATGATGTATAATTAGTTCTTTTCAATTTTTCCATCCTTTTCATTCTTGCTTTAATAGTTCTAATTTACCCAATGCTTCATGCACAGTTCAAGTGACAGTCGTACAAGAAGTATGGAAAGGAGTTTAACAAGCACGTGTCGAAGGATGACAAAGCACTTTTCATCATAGACTCCTCTTATATCATATTGGGTGTTGGAGCGTCACCCTTCCTCTAGGGTTATGAGGCAGTTTGGCTTGAGACAGATGGTGCCTCCACGCTTCGTCATCGTTAGGAAGAAAAATAAGGGGAGATTTGTTATAGATTGGAGTCTAGTGCACGAGGAGGTGGCCAAGTCATGGGAAGCTCAGGGAAATAATGTGCTAAAGAGAAAAGAAATATCAAAAGGTAGGGAGGATAAAGAAGCATACATGAGATGGTATGAAGCGAATACCGTCATACGTATTGGCAGTGGCAGGCTATAGGACTGGCCATAAAGGGATCCTCCCCCACAACCCGATGCTTGTTCTCCTACCGTCCCACAGAGTCGGGTATGACGTTTACAGCGTTTGCATCCGTTACTTTGCTTCACATTGATTTAGTTCATATATTTTCTAATGGGACCCTTTCAATATGTGGACTGCAAGTCTCTCTCTTCCTCGACCATGTCGACATTCATGCGATCGTTCGATCGCTGCAAATATGGACCTAGTCAATTTCATAATTTCGATTAAGAAAAAGGTCGAGAGATTTCGGTCCACATTTGGCAGTACATATGAGGATTACGTCGAGACATGTAGTACTTTCGCTTCAGAAGATGATGACATGCTTGTAAGGATATAAATAAATTTGAGCATTTCATTTTACGAATTGCCTGTATGAATACTTCCAAGTATATGAATATGTTACAATCTTTTGTTAATATGATGAATGATTTTGGTGATTTCTTCACCATACTATGCTTCATTTTGCAGATCATCAGAACGCCAAAGTGTGTAAGGATTAAGAGGAAGTCCTCAAAAAAGCCCCGTAAAGAAGCCTCGACTTAATATCAATGCTCCCTTAATGATAGAGGACTCTTCCATGAAGGCATCATCCTCTCACACTTTGGCTGAGGAGCAAGCACATGAAGTTGATGCCAACAACCTTGACGTGGCCTTTGGTGACATGGATGACATCCCTATCGAAGATTTTATCTCTGTCTCGCCCGGCCTTAAGGATACATCACACCTCCAAAGGTCACTTGCTATGCAATTATTGTAGCCCCTTCACTGGCTACAATTGATTCATTGATATGGAGGTGCAAGCACATAGCGAGGCTAAGGAAGATTCCGGATAGGTTTCTTGATTATCAACATCCATTGCCCCAAACGGATATGTTCTGACGAAAGTGGAGAAGGAACTTTTGATGGATTTCTATAAATATTTTATGCATAGGTAACTGCAAGTGTTGCAAACACTTCCGTAGTAATTCTCAAGTTGTTAGGTTTTTTACTAATTCAACGTCCCTCAACTCATTGCATTGACAGCAAGGAGGAGCTGGATATTATAATCCCATGCGTCGATTCTAAGTCCTTCAGAGATTTATTGGATGAGGGCACTTGGATGGATTCAAGTATCATATATTTCTGGTTTGATTTGCGACGAGAAAGGTGTAAGGATGCATACTTGGCTGACCCTAGTATATGCGTAAGTGTAATAAAAGATTAATGCCTCTTAAAATTCTTACTCAATGGGTTTAATGTTTTAGTTGCTTGATGTCTGAGATGCTTGTCTTGGAGAGTTTCTGGGAAAAAGTCCTAAAGACTGGGGATGATATAGCCTTTGGTCCAAAGGGAGAATGTGATATGGATGCGATGGAGTGCAAGACTCTAGTCTATGTATTGAACGCTCACAATCATTGGTCCCAACTGGTCGGATATGTCGATGAGAACCGTTGGGAGTATTATAACAGTTCCAAGGGAAAGATCTGGGGCCAAAAGACCTACGACAGATTCGTAAGTACATATTTCTCCCGTCTTGGCTGCATAATATTTCGATAGTAAATAAATTTCAAAATTGAGTTATCATTCGTTTTCACTATCTTTGGACAGAGATTATGGCTTCCACAACGATTCATGGATTACGGGTGGTCGGTGCCTATGATGTGGACTATTACCACAAAGATGGATATCCCATTTCAAGATAACGGAAATGACTACGGGTTGTTTGCTTGTGTATATTCGCAGAACATTGCATATATCGTCATCCCATCGAGAGTTCACATAGTCAGACATCTCGTACTACCGACGGAGAATCGTCATCGACATATTCGAGCAAAACTAGATTCGAAATGAGTCAAAGCTTAACCTCCCTCCACTTCCGGTCTTACCGCCTGACTTGCAGTAAACATTCCCTAAATTTGTTGTGCTATGTGTTCTTTGATATCGATCCTAATGTAACTTGTAATTGAAGTGGTTATGTTGTGGATGTTGTCAATTTCTATCTTTAAACTTAGGAGACGTGCAGGCAATTTATTAAATGTATATGGGATGTTGATTGATTCATTGAATGTCAATTGAATGCATAAAATGTTTGTGTTTGTATTTAAATGCAGCATAATGTTTTTGAAGCACATAGGTGGCTTTTGATGTAAATGTCATCGTCCATTCCTTACTATTTTTTTCCTTATTTATACAGCGTCATCACCGATGCTGTAGCACTAAATTTCCAGAGGATGCCTGGAAAAGTTACAACTTTTGGTTAAAAAAATAGGAAGCCTGCGTCGGTGATGACCTTATTTTACACTGATAGGGTCATCATTGACCTAGCCTTTGAATTTCTTCCAAACGATGCCTTGGAAAAGTTACAACTTCTGATCAGGAAAATATGAAGCATGCGTCGGTGATGACCTTATTTTACACTGCTAAGGTCATCATCGATGCGGACTTTGAATTTTTTCCAGAGGATGCCTTGAAAAGTTATAACTTTTGGTAAAAAAAGTAGGAAGTCTACGTCGGTGGTGACCATATTTTACACTGCTAAGGTCATCATCGACCTGGACTTAGAATTTCTTTCTAGAGATGCTTGGAAACGTTACAACTTTTGGTCAAGAAAATTAGAAGCCTGTGTCGGTGGTGACCTTATTTTACTGCTAAGGTCATCACCGACCTAGACTTAGAATTTTTTTTCCAGATAATGCCTTGAAAAGTGACAAGTTTTGGTCAGAAAAATAGGAGCCTGCATCGATGATGACTTTATTTTATACTGTTAAGTTCATCACGGACCCTGTAATGAAATATCTCGCATGCATAAGGTCAAAATTCCATGCAAACTCATTACGTTGCGTACAAGCATTACATGATCTTTCATAACAAAATAGATCATCCACATCTCTTTTCAAAAGAAATGATAATTTATACACAAACATAACCAATGCAAAAACCATTACTGCCATTTCATAAACTTCCCATAAACATACATACAACAAAAATTATCCCAAAACATGCCTAAAATAAAAAGATTATATGAGTAGACCCAAAACACAAAATCAATTAACTTCATTGTTGAACTGGCGGATTTTTGTAGCTCCCACAGTTGTGACCCCTCTCTCTACAGCACGAACATGTTACCACTCTTTACTTGCAATGTCGATCTTCAACTCGGATCCTGTTCTTCTTTGGTCGACCCGGTTACTTGCTAGCCAATGGTGGGAGGACTCTCCCGGTTAAATGTTGTTCCCATTACTTTCGATCACGGGTGGCATGAATGACATCACTGTACGTCTTCTGGTACGTGCCTGTGAGGTATTAGTGCTCGCAATAGTCATATGGATTCATATTCTACGCTTTCATGACAGCAACAGCATGGTAACATGGGATCCCAATTACGTCCCATTTGCGGTACGAGCATGATTTACGATCTAGATTAACTACATCAACATACTCTGAAGATTGCATTTGATATTCATTCAATGCCGCTACCCGTACCATTAGCCTTCGTGATTCTTCCATCTCGATGGCCAGGTACTTCTTTGTGTACGGAGTTAGTAGTGAAGTGATGCTTTGTGCCTTGAGTTGACTGTCTCTGAAAGAATTCCATCAGTTTTGCACGTACCTCTTCCATTTGCTTCGTAATCGGGAGCACTCGGGTGTCTTTTAGGAGACTATTTTTGCACTCTACAACATTGTTAGTAAGCATGTTATACCTACGTTCATGAGCAAATGCCGTTTCCCAGAAGTGACTAGCGATTGCAAGGATGTAATTATATGCATACTCATCTACACTTTTTATGTGGTCCATGCAAGCATCGTACTCATAAGGTCGGTATGCTCTCGCTGCTCTCCAAAACTTTCTCATAATGCCATGGTCGTTGAAAGCAGCCTTTATGTTTTCAGCTATATGATGGCAACAAAAACAATGCTTTGCGCTTGACATCATGACTTGTACTGTAGGAATCAGAACTTTCTGATGGTCAGATATAATTATGAGATTTTTTGGCTCACCCAACGACAAGGACAAGTATGCAAGAAACCACTTACAACTATCACACAGCTCCGCTATGGCAAAGGCAAATACAATGGGGAACAGTTGATGATTTTGATCATGTATTATATGGCCACCATTAGCACTCCTGGATATTTGTCACGAAGGTATGATCTATCCACTGGTAGTAATGGCCTTAGAGAGGTTTGAAATGACCTTAAGTATGGACCGAAGGACCAAAAGAAGTGTCTAAATCTGTCATTCGCCTCGATGTCCAGCGTAGTGTACGAACCGTGATTGGTTCTATAAAGCTTGTTGCAATTGAGCGACAATATCATAAAAGACTCCTCGTACGATCCACGTACTTTGCACAGTGCAAGCACCTTTGCCATATGTGCTCTCCTGTATGTAATGTGGGTCCCAAACTCAATCTGACATTCATTGATGATCTACTTGGGCCTAAGATCGTTATTGCATCGCGCATTCTCTTCAATGAACTCCGCTACTAGCTTCGTGGTTGCTTGCCAATGTGTAGTTCCCATAAGTGGTTTAGAGCAACAATGTTTGGAATTATACTTTCGAACTCTGAAGTGTGGACCAGAATCTACCATGGAGGCATGTATACGCCAGGGACAATCGATTCCTTTACAACTCACTATGACCATCTTCGTGTTAGTCCTCTCGTATTTCAAAGTGAAGTTGTTGTATATTGCGTACTTTCCTATAAATCTTCTAAAAGTCTCGCGATCAGGAAACTCCCTACCTAGCCACATCTCTCTAGCTGAACCGGTCCCTTCTTCGGGCACGGCATTATCAGGGACCATTGTGTCTACGAAGGGAGATTTTAAAAGGTTGTCTTGTTCATTTCTGCTTGTAGTAACTCTTTTGACAACTAATTTAATTAATTGAGAAGCTGCTGAACTTCCATTTACATCCACATTAGTTGCAGGAGTACCTGTGAAGCTATGCACACTTTCGCTTCCATTGATATTAAGATCTACATTGATTTCTTCAAACATGGACTGATCATCATCTGCAAAATAGGACATTGTTGTTAGGAGTTTGATAACGTGATCCTCCTATATATTGATCGTGGGAAAATCTTTAAAAGGTGGAAGTGACGGTGGCAGCACGCCCTTTAATTTAATATTAGGCTTTTCAAAGCTCGGAGCATCTCGGATGGTTTCGTTTCTTTCATCTTGTACAGACTTGCAATATGGAGTTATGAAAAGAAAAAAAAAAAAAAAACTTTCGATCCAGGTTGAAAATGTTGAACTATATATTTATTTCAAAACATATCTATTACCATGAGTATGTTGGAAAGTGCCTTCATCGCATAGCCTTCTTGAAATGAATAATAATATCCCTTTTGCTTCGCTTCTTGACGATTTTAACAAACCATTGCCACCCTTGTATTGAGGACAATTGAGCTCAAATTCAAACTCACCGTCATAGTGAAAGATTATTAGGTGCTCAATATCTGACATGCTAGTAGAACATCATAAAAAATATAAATTATTTAGACCATCATTCTCACTCAATAATCCAAGGGGTTTATATTAGATTTGTGAACGTTCTCCTCCTTATTAGAAACTAATTGTGTATAAAGTACTTTGGTTGCTGACATTTAAGTCAATGTAGTATTATGTATTACATTGTGAATTGCAAAATAGTAAATAGGGCTCTTGTGGAACATATACCATATTCAATGACACAAACAATAAACAACATACAGTGAAAGAGAACATGTATTCTGCCTAAGAATTATTTGTCCATGCATTAAATGATAGTATATGTATGATACGGTGTCAATAGAAAAAGGAGATTGATTTCTAGGGTTCCATTATGTGGATAGAAAAATTTTCATTAGCTCCTTTGTGTAGACCCAAACAATAGCAAGAGGAGATTGATACACAACTAATGGTGACATCAATGGTGAAAAGAAACAATAGTCATTATGTTTCGCAGCAATATAATATTGAAGGAAAATGACCTCTTTGTGATTTTGGAGAAGTGGGAAGAATGAAGTTCGAAATCAGGTTATATAAAGTTCGCAGATAGGGTTGGCACCGACCTTATTCAGTGTAAATAAGGTCGGCGCCGACAATGTGCCAAAATAGGTAAAAAATAAAAATAAAAAATTCTGCCCAATTGCTCTAATTAGTGCGCCACCGTCTAAAGTGTTTGATCACGTAGCACATGTATATTAAATGTTTTTTCCAATTAAATCCTCTTGTTATTATATCTCTTAAGTCTTTGGCTTTTTTAATTTTTAATTTTGGTTATGTATCTTTTTGTGGATGTGTTTGGCCTTGCTATGCCAATCTGGGATGTTATTGGGTGGAGTTGTGTTTTTTGCTTGGTTTTAATGGGTTGCTGTGACTGGAAGGTCCCAACCTCCATGCTCTTGTTCCTTTTTGTACACCACCCGCCTCCCCCTGGAAGGCCCCAACCCTTTTTTTTTTTTTTTTTTTTTTTATTTTTTTTTTTTTTTTTTTTTGGGAGGCCCCAACCTCTATGCTCTTGATGCTCTTGCTCCTTTTTGTCTTTATATACAATGCCCTTCCCCCCATTGGCCTATTTTCAGACAACATCTTTATGGATTTACAAAAAGGAACTCTATTAGTAGAGTAAGTAAGGTAAAACCACCATTTTTTTTTTTTAAAAGTCACATAAAAAACACCTTCATTCAAAATTTGCACCATATTTTTGAAAAAAAAGTAAAAAAAAAGGAACTCTATTAGTAGAGTAAGTAAGGTAAGGCCACCATTTCTTTAAAAAAAAGTCACATAAAAAACACTTTCATTCAAAATTTGCACCATAGTTTTTTAAAAAAAGTAAAAAAGCAAAGCCTTTTCTCCATTAAAAGACAAATAAAAACCTCTACTTTTCAATACAAAAGGTAAAAAAGATTTCATTACAAACAACTAAAAATACAAAAATTATAATAATTCATTTATATTTTATTTTTCCTTCAAAATAATCTTTATGAAGGTCTGGAGGTCTGGACCATTTACTAGGAAAGCTCATAAGAGCCTCTGAAGGTCTGGAGAGGGCAGTTATATATGTAAATTATTTGTACCGAGCGTCACGTTTGGTTGAGGTAATTTATGAATCACATTTTCGCATGTGTAAATGGTGTGCGGAAGGGGTCATTTTCACAACCAAAACTTCACATCTAAGGAGGTGGGAAAAAGGAATCACATGCCATTTACACAGAAAATGAGATAAAAGACTGTTTGTCCCATAATGCTTTTTCTTTACACAGAAAATGAGATAAAAGAATGCGGACGGTGCGGCCTGTGATCGGGCGTACCTAGTTTGAAACCCATCTCCTCTTTTTCCAACAAAACACGGTTGCAACCCAACCTCTTCTCCCATCTGCTTCTTGACACTTCACAGGTATGGCATCTCTCTCTAGGTCTTCATGCTATGGTTATTTGATATCTATTCCCACATTTCAGATTATGTTATTTTTAATTTGCATGTGATTCTTGTTTGGATTACTGATTTTGTCATCTGTTTATGTATGTGAATGTGTTTCCCATTTTAGGTTTTAATGCTCTGGTTGTTTAATATCTAGTCCCCACCTTTCAGATTTTTATTATTTTCAATTTGCATGTGATTCTTGTTTGGATTAAAAGATCTTTAAGAATTTTAGATACATCAAGGCACCGATGCTTTTTGAACCTAATAATATACTACTGGCTTCAATTCGCAGAGCTTGGAATGCCCCTGTTGGAAACGATTAGATGATCCTGTCTTAATTGTCTTCCTTCTTGTCAAATTAGTTCATGATTTCGCCTGAAAAAGAGAACTGTAACCATATCACTGCTGAAACAGAATATAATGCTAGGCTACTTATGCATTTGTTTTACTCGGCTCAAGCTAGTTCTGAAGTTGTGTAGCAGTTGTGGCAGTATGATTACTGATTGTGTTCATCAAATATGGAAGAAAGTGGTCATTAATGTGACAACAACAACAAAATAAACAAAATGAGCAACTTCCTATATTTTAAAAATATTTTAATATATCAATCATAATTCCCAATTTTTTGAGTGGTAGAGAATAAATGAATTATCTGTTAATCTACTTCTTAGATCTGCATATTTCCCATTCTGTTTCTTAATGATTTGGTCATCTGTTTGTCTGGGAATGTGTTTCTCTTTTCTTTTTCTTTTTTTTTTTTTTTTTTTTTTTTTGACTTCATTTCCTATATGGGTGTAGATGAATGTCATGAGATGTGGGTTATCATTTGTGTAACATCTGAACTGGTTTCAGCTTTGTGCAAAATACTTAGATGCAATTTGAGATGGTAGATGTTCCTTAGTTCAGCATCAAGTTTTCAGAATATTCTACTTAATAGCATTTTTTACTAGTTTTATTCTTTTGTGATGCTAAATAAGCTGATGCGATGGTTCTGGTTTTGGTCTTGCCAAAATCATCTTGGGTATTGTATTTCTTTATTTTGCATATATACAATTGAGAGATTTATACAGGTTTGCTTTCATTTTAGTGTAATGTAGTAATGAATGAAAAACTTGTAATGTCACTTTTGCTTTTGGAATTCTAGAATTCTTCAGATTTGAGCTTTCTAAATATTGATTGGCACTTGAGCATTTGAGAATCCTGCTAAGGGATAACAATTGGAGAAGTTGAATCTCTCTCCAATATGAATTCTCATAAATCATGCAAACAAACATTCAATTACTGCCCAACTGCCAACTAAAACTCGAACCAAATCCGATAATCTTTTGGGTTGAGTTAACTAGGATTGACAATTCTACTCGTATAATAAATGGGGTGTGGCCATGTTTTGTGATTCTTCTCAACTGTGCAGTTCAATGTACCCTAATAGTTTTTTAGCCTACCAATTCAACTTCTTATGTTGGGTAAGGATGCATGCCAATTGAATCCCCCCTATCCTGTCATGCCCCATAAAATTTGGGTTGTATTTTATTTGTGCCTGTGGGGCCCACAGTTTGGTGCAAGCCATTGATCTGAAAAGACAAACTATGAATAGGTCATGCTTTAAAACAATGAGGGTCCACATTGCGAGCTAGAAATCTGGGCTAGTTTCAAGTGACTGGGATCTCTCAATCAGGGTCGCTATGTGAAGTGTCATGTTCAAGTCTCTCTGCATTGGTGCCCACATATGTTTAAACAGAAAGGCCCACTTTCAAATCGAAAGCCTGGGTTGGATTAAAAAAAACGTAGACTCACCAGCCATAACTTACTGATCTGGCTATCTTTGGACATTTATATGAGGGTCCCAACATGGACTGAAAGAAAAAAAAGAAAAAGGCTAGAGAGTTCTTTTTTTTTAATAAACCATCCCAAGCTGCAGGAATTCTCCACTTCTCCAAACCCACATTGACTAAAATTATTGTGGTTGCTCCATTAATCATATAGCTTAGTTAATCCATAGGGTCATTAGTGGCACAAATAATTCAAAAGGTCCCCTTGATTGATGCATCTCAGAATTTACAAGCAGTCCATCCCGACTATAAAAATGGATTACATAGACAGCCAAGCCGTTTCTTGAGATTACAAAGTTGCCACTTGCTATGTTGCTTAGACACACAATTGCCACTTGTTGTCACTTGCTATACTTGCTCAGCCAGCTGATGCTCTTTCTATTTTGGGCCGGTATTAGATATGAGCTGGATGCTATCTTGAATGATTGACTTGGCTGGTGTAGATGATTAAAAAATTGTGATATATACTTGTATAATTACCAAGCAGCAACTGCAGAAGAAGAGAACTTTTTTTTTTTTAACTCTATTATCCCCTTTGATCACCTGAATTCACTCGATGCATTAATTTAATAGGCTAGCTGCTGTGTTATTCTGATTGATGAAATTTTGTTGTAATTTTTTCCATCTTATTATGTTTTCATTTTGTTCTCATTTTAGCCCCTTTCTGCAATTCTCTATAGCAGAGTGCTGTTTATATTGGTCTGCATGGAATTGAATTATAATGAATTCATGGAATGGGTTTGTTTTTAGCCCCTCAATTACAATACATATGAATTCATGAAATGGAGAAAGGACTTTTTTGTTTGCATATAATTCTAAAGAACATAGGAATTAATTGATGGAATGATCCTGTTTGTTTGTATTCAATTGGTGATGATTAGTAGAGGTCTTATGATGTCTTAGTGTTTACATTGTATTCTAAACACTGAGTTCCCAATGGCTGTGTATGAAACCCAAGTTTTCCTTCTTGTTCTATTATCATCCACTCTCTAGCATGTATCAGTATGTCAAATTATTCATGCATCCAAATGTGTATAGTCAAATTGTTCACTTGATCATGCCTTTTGGATACATACATCTATACAACTTTTTTTAATGAACATTATACAACCGAGCATCTTCAAAATATATTTATTGAATACAATATTTATTATAGCACAAGCAACCACAATAAAGTTCATGTAACCTTTCAAATTGGCAATGCGATTTAAGTTTTCCATTATATGGTGATCTCATAATTCATGTTTGGGTTGTAACAAAATTTTATGTTGGCTATCAAACTACCTAACACAACACTCCTTTATCCAGGCTTGGGACAGGCAGTCAAAATTAGCAATGTGATTTAAGTTTTCCATTAGCTAACCCTAAGTCCTAACATAGTTGCGACAAGGTTTCGATGATGATGTTGATGATTTAAGTTTTCTATTGTTGGACCATCTTCTGGAATGAAGCGTGGTAAACAAGAAAAGAAAAAATGTCACTTGGACGGAGTCCACAGATGAACACTTAACTGATGTAATATATCTTAATATTCAATTGGTCATTGTTAACTTAAATCAATATTTTTTTATTATATTTTGTTCCATTTGTGCAACTCGGGCACACCTTGAATATGAATACTATCAAGGAAGAAGTATTGTCAGCTATGAAAAACTCGTTATTACACATGGAGACTCAATAGCATATGGTAGAGATGTGATGTTGACTAATCAACATCCACCACATGATCCCATAGAAGCCCCCCATGGCAACAGAGTCTTCTAGCTCAGATAGGGATGTGGGTATCTCCAAATAGCCGCTTACCAAGAAGCATTCAATTGTTAGTTTTCGATGCATTGTATGAGATAAAACTAGAGCAAATGGCGACACCAAATCCGATGGTGATCTTTGCACGTGCAGTTGTGGATTTAATCAACGCTCTCATCTTCATTGCCGATAGGATGGCCCAATCAGGGCCAAGCCAAACTACAAAGTGATATGATTGTTGTTGTTTTAGAGTTAAATTTAGTGGAAACTTTACAAGGGCGCTTAGTCTATTGAGGGATTCACAAGTGGAAAGTCAATTTCCTGCATTCGCAAACAAGGATCAATGGGTTCTTTTTTGACACGTAGAAAGCTGTCTCTCCCTTTTTTGTACATGGACTTATGAAGGTCTTTATTTTTGAAATGTGAACATTTGGTTATTTTTTGAAATGTATATTTTGTATAGAAAAAGTAGTATATTCTGGATGGAGTGTACGTTGTCAATGAAATGGGATACTTTATTTATATATAACTGAAATACATTGAAACTCATGCTTCGAGGTTGTTTCTTTCTATGAAATAAAATGCATTGAAGTTCATTAGATGGACTTGTTTTTATGGAATTGAAAAGCATTGAAATTGTTGGAATGGACTTGGAAGTTTGTGTGAAAAATACACCCTATTGAGTTAAATATTTTTAAGGTATCAGGTGCCAAATGCTATTATATGGAATTGATATACATTGAAATTTTTGGAAAACTAGATGTTCATATGGAATTTAAATGCATTGGAATTCATGAGATGAGCTTACTTGTTTTTATAGAGTTGAAATGCATTGGAATTGTTGGGATAGGCTTCTAAGTTGATGAAAAATACACCATATTGAATTCAATTTTCTTAAGGTACTAGGTGCCAAACGCTACTGTTCTTCAAAAAACCTTCGTTCTTCCCGACCCTAGCTCCTAAAGGGGATGGTATTAGCGTACTTCAATATGCTGATGATACACTCCTTTTTTATCCAATCCTCTGAATCAACTGCTGATAAACTGAATAGAATCCTCCAAATGTTTGTTGAAGAGGCAGGCCAAGTTGTCAATAGGTCTAAATCTAAGCTCATTCTTTAGTAGAAACGCAGACGCTAGCTCTGCTAGCGCTGTTAAGAATACACTCCATGTTCAATGTACGATAACAAATTTTGCTTATTTGGGAGTTGCTATTGATATCAATCATCGCTGGAAAGATGCTGTTCTCCTCCATGATAGAATCCACAGGTGCATGAATAAATGAAGAGGAAAATCCCTATCCCTGGCAGGTAGGAGAATTATTGTTCAATTTGTTTGCACCTCTATTCCCCTGTACTGGGTTGGCCTGCAGCATCTGTCTAAGCTCCAAGTGCAGAAAATAATCAGAAATAATTTGTCCTTCCTTTGGGGAGGGAACACTAATGACAGTGTATAACTAAGCCAGTGGTTGAGGGGGACTGGGAATTAGAGATCTGGGATTACAAAACAAAGCAGCTTTGGCTCACTTAGTCCGGAGATTTCTTTCCTTCCCTGATAGGTTGTGGTCCAAAATTCTCACCCAGAAATATCTTCGTGGGAAAAGATTTTATGGAGTTTTAACTAAACCCTCAGATTCTTCGTTATGGAAAGCTATGCTCAAGTTCGAAAATAATATTTTGATTCAATTGAAATGGGTGGTGGGTGAGGGATCTAAGATTCGAACTTTTCATGATATATGGGTTTCAGTTTTTGGGCAGTTGATAAACTATATCCACCCTCAAGGGACTCCAAACCAACTTACCCAGTGTTCCACGATAGATACTCTTACCATTTCAGATGGATCCTTTTGTGTCTGGAACAGAGATCTTCTAGCCTTGCTAAGGCCAGGTGAGATTGTTGTAAGGATCATGCAGCTACCTTTGGGTGGTGAGGACTTGAGATGCTGGAAATCAGAGCCAAGTGGGATGTGCACCTTTAAGGCCTTCTATAAAGAGGTCCAAGGTACCACTTATGGCCCTCAATTGGCTTGGAAGTGGTTATGAAACTGTCCATCCTACCCAACTCCAAATGTTCTTGTGGTGATGCCTACATGACATGTTACCTACCAGGGTCAATTTAGCAAAATGGATAGATGATATATCAGCCCTTTGTCCTCTTTGCCACTACCCAAAGGAGACTGCGAACCATCTGCTTTGTCAATGTCCATTCACCATACGAGTTTGGCGCGAGTTCCCATGCACCATTGATAATCTTACTTGTTACACCAGCATACTTCACTGGTTCTTAAAACTGCAAATCTACTATAGCATGATCAAATTAATGGCCATAGCATTGTGGTTTATCTGGAAAGCCCGCAACTACATCATATTTAATTGCCTACCCCCTCATCCAAATCATATTAAATCTAAGATTGTCTCTCATATTGTGCAATGGAATTCATCTCATTTGTATGCAGGTCCAGGATCCTATGTTGGCTCATCTACAGATAAATGGCTCTCACCTCCTCTTGGATGGTTTAAATTGAATTTTTCTGGTTCTTTCAATCAAAGCTCAAACTCAGCTGGTATTGGTGGAATTATTAGAGATCCTTTTGGCATCATGTTCTTCGCTTATGCTGGAAAAGTTACAGCTGCTCACCCTTTAGAGGCTGAATTATTATTAGCCTTTAAAAAAGGGTTGGAAGTCTGCAAGGAAATGCAAATTACAACTCTTCAAATTGAAGGAGACAGTCTTGTTCTAGTCTCCTCAATCCAACAAGCAACCACCATGTCTTGGGATATTATGCCAATCTAGAAACAAACAATGGATCTGTTACCAGCTATTTACTCATGGACCACTCGTTATTGCAAGAGGTCGGCCAATGCATTAGCGGATGCACTGGCAAAGCTGGAGTTCCCGATTGTTAACACTTTCTATGCTCCCCCTCCGCTGCAGTTTCAAGAGCAGTACTGGTAGGAACAGAGCTATGCAGCTAAATTCACACGGGCCTTCTGTTATCATACTGACCCACTGTCGGAATCATCCTTTGCTCCAATTATTATATCTGATAACTCGCACTCTTCTGCATGCTCCCATCTCAAAGGAAATGCCTCAATGATTCCCAGCTACAAAGACAACCATGAGCCATGAGTCTTGTTTAAAGGGTTCAGGATGTGGGTTTAAGTTTTGGGCTCCTCTTGGCTGTTTTCAGGTCACCCCTCCTTTTGATGTCCGTCTTTCTAACTTTTTATCTCCTTTTTTCTGTTTTTATTGTATCGTTCTGAACTCTGTTTCTCTTTAATATTATTCCTATTTTGGGTGAAAAAAAGGCTACTATATGGAATTGAAACATATTGATATTTTTGGAAAATTAGATGTTTGCATGGAATTGAAATGCTTTGGAATTCATGAGATGGGCTTACTTGGTTTTGTGGAATTGAAATGCAGTAAAATTGCTAGATTGGGCTTCTAGCAAAGGAGCTTGACCAAAAGCCATTTATAGCTCCCCTCTCCACTTCAAAGACCTCTAGTTGTGTCACATTGCAAAGGAGCTCAGCACCAATTCATTTTATGGTTCAAAGCCAATTATGCTCAAAACATTTCATTCTATGTTCGATGGCGAAATCAGAGACAGCTTAATCTTTTGACATTTTTCTAAGTGACTAAGGGAGTAAGGGTTGTTCCTTCCAATATGTTATATGCGTCTGTCTATTTTTCTTGATACTTCGGCCTTCGGGTTTTCAAAATCAATGCTTAGATGAAACACTTTGCAGGTGGATCATTCCCTAATTTAAATCGATGATTGTCCTTGGGACTGGTTTGGGGCACTCACTTGTATTGGATTTTTGGGAAGGACCCATATCACTTAAGGGCCCATTTGATAAAATCATATTCATTAGTGCTGCACTTTGGTTAGGGACTTGATCGTATTGGATCTCACTCGGAGCAGACGATCTGAATTAAGCTGGAGCTTCTGTAAGTGTAATTCACAATGTTACCCATTTACAAACTTAGCCATGGATTCCATGACCCCCCCAGCTCCATATAATTACTTTTTTGTTTGTTGCCCCTTTCTGAGTGGGACTTTGGGGCAGGAATTCGTAGGTCTGTAGAAGGGCACCTATACACTAGGTCGACTTAAGATTTTGATTTACCCAAAAGTTAGACATTTTAACCTTCGAACTCAAAATCATATGGTAAATGAATTGGGACATAATTTGTACGATGCATATGGCTTCCTAAAGGTCCAATTGGGGCCTAAATCAGCCTAATGAGCATATGGGACACTTTTTGCCACCAATACAGGTGATCAATTATTAAGTTCTTCCCAAATCGTAATTAGCACCATTCACCATATATGTGTTAAGGACGATTTGATCGTCCAAGACATTCTAAGCTTTCCATCAATTCCCCCATTCCCATCATTCAAAGAGGAGTATATATATAGTCTGAGCATGGATTCACTTGATAAAACACACCAAGTAATGAGCCCCTGATCCAAACTGGCCCCATCACCATTTGATCGTGAGTTTTAAGACAAAAACAAAAGTGGTGTGGTAGAAGTTAAAAAATTGAAGAACCAAAGATCTAACATCTAATCATGACCATCAAATAAACACTCCGACAAAGGATATTGAATCAAGGGAAGATGCAAAATACTCACCCTAGGAAACAAACGTCAAGTTTCCATTACGTCTCCACCTTAACCCCTTAGCTCTTTAATGATCCTTCTTTAGATCTCATCTCATTTCACCATGAATTCCTTAGCTTATTTGGATAAGCAGAACCCAAGGCGATGAGTTTTCGTTATTCTCTACTTCCATAGTCGGCCTGTTTTAAGGCAGTTTTATCAAAGTTTAGATAAGCAAAAAAAGGAATTTGGTTGAGGCAACCACATAAACATGAGAAACTGCAACAGCTTTAGTATGCAATTTATTAAGTATAAGGTCATAAAGATCTCCAATCGTTACAACCAAAGGAATTTTAGATCTGAATCTGTGTATGAACAATGTAAGAACACATTTGATACACTCTCACTTCCTCGTGTGGCAGCTACGAGTAACTAGAACTCCACTAGGCGGTCCGGTCAGCTCAATCCGGCATCGGCCATATAACCAGTAAGAGAAGTGGGTGAGACCCACACTCGCCCGAACTCGAAATGTGCCTCTGATGTTGTATTGAATCCGGTTGCTTTGGACCTGCTTCTGAAGCGCTGAAGAAAGATTTAAAGGCAAGTAGACCTCACTGGAGATCATATGGACTTGTTCCACTCTAGCCTCTCCCCTTCTCTGTGGGAAAGGTTGCACTGATTGCACTGCAATCAGCTTGTCAAAGAAGTATAGTTCTATACTCAGGAACTCAAACCTGACATCAATTTTGCGGTTGGGATTCGAGAAGTTTGCAAGGATGGTGAGATCACCATTGAAGTATTCCGGTGTGTCGAGGTAGATGCTGTTGAGGCTGGCACCAGTGGTGTCAAAGGAAGGATGCTTTGGCTTGATAACAAGGAAGATGATAATAATTATGATACCGGTGAGGATAAGTAGGATGCTGAAGACGATGCAGAAGACAGCGGCGCACCAGACGACAACATGGGTGCGGCGGGGTGGAGGGAGCAACACACCCTTCCTTGTTTCTTCAGTGTGGCGGAGCGGCATGGAGATACCCTCTTCTTCCTTCTTTTGTTGGTTCATCTTTGATGGGGGTGGGGGGAGGTAGAGAGGGGCAGGTGTGGTTTGGTTTTTGGGTGAAGTTTGGGAAAGCATCTTAGGAGAAGTGCAGAGGAGAAAAACCTTTGAAGCAAGTAATGAGGGAGGGAGTGAGGGAGATGGTGTTTGTTTTTTTCTTTATCCTTTCTTTTCTTTACTTGATAGTGAGAATTAACTAATAAAGCTAGTAAAAGAAAAGAAGCTTTTGTTGGGTGGAGTAGGCCATTGTGTTGTTTAGAGATTGACAAAAGGAGGATTTGATTTGAATAAAGTGAGAAAGATGGTCTTGGGCATGTTTGAATAATGAATTGAATGAAGTGGATTTGCTTTTTGAAATGCAGTGTAGTTAAGAAATCTCCAAAGCAGCTGTTTCCTGTTTGAGTTTCAGGGGTCTATATCATGATCCCCAAGCTTTAGAAGGTCCCTTGAGACTATACAATTGTGGGACCAAAAAAAAACTCGAAGGCGTGATTGACCACAATGAGACAATAGAATGGTACGGATCTTATAAATGATAACTCGATCTGCACTAAATATAACCGTGAAAACTGCGGATGCCAGGTCTCCATTATTGTTCTTCAGATGTTTTTTGGTCCAAAATCCAAATCCTCTCGGAGAAGAAAATGACGTAGAAACGAAGAAAGGTAAAGTGCCACCTGCACTAGTTAATTTTGCTTTTATCATCCAATATTCCAATGCTGTAAATTAGGGGGCTGGCCCCGTTGGGCCTGCTACGAGGGTACCCGCCCCGGGAAGCCCGCAAAATGCGGGCTTTTGTTTTTCTTTTAAAGCCCGAGGGTGGGACTTGGACAAGATTTTTGTAGGCCCTCCAATTTGAGAGAGGGGATTGGACAATACCAGGATGGGCTCAACCCGGGTGTTTTATAGAGCATATTTGTGGGTTTATTTGAGCATGATTCTTATATGATTATATGTGGATTCTTATGTGATGCTAATGTTAATTTCTTTATGTGATTATTTTGTGATTCTATTGTGATTCTCATGTGATTTTAACATAAATAAACCATGCGTCACTGCTGTCTGATTTTTTTTTTTTAATGACCTATCTATATACAATTGTTATATTTGTGGATTTATTTAAAAATGTAGTGAGTTTACTTGAGCATGATTGTTATGTGATTTTTATGTGGGTTCTTTATATTATGGGATCATTTCTCTTTAGTTATCTGGTGTAATGTTTAGCCTCATATTCTCATTCAACCCTAATGGCCCACTAGCATAGCGAAAAGCGCAAAAGAGTAACAAATATTGAATCCAAAAGGAAGAACTAAGAAAAATTCTAAGAAGAAATTGAAATTCTTATTGTTTTTCCTTTTTTTTTTTTTTTTTTTTATAAGCGAGGAGTCCAAGCCTCTTTGAGAACCTAACTAGTAACTAAATCCTCGGGGCATGTGAAGTCCTTGTCTCTCCCACGCATCGGATAAATCAGGCTTCTACCTGGGCAAGTGGTCCTAGGGAGAGATCTCGAGTCGAAACCACAACCTCTAGTTCCTAAACCATGGTCCAATCCAATTGCGCTAACTCAAATATAGCAATAATTAATATAGTATCCAAAAGTCCTTACTTTTCCAAAATAGTAAAAGTTACTACAATTGGTTTAAAAAAAACTAAATCACATAAAACCGTCAGACTAACTTCAAAATGCTTTTAACACCTTCCACGAGAATTCAGGCTCAAATGACCCAAAAACTCCTAAAATAAGCAAAATAAGTTTTCTACTGCAAATAGTGATTTTACTGAAAAACTACAGTTTGACCTTTGAAAGAGCCTCATTTCGCTTCCAATGTTAACAACCACCTTTGGCGGCTGGCTATGTCTTAGACCATATCCGTAGGTTTAAAAGGAGTGCTTTTTTTTTTTTGGTAAAAAGGTATTTCATTAAAAAAAAAAGCACAAGAACAACAAGAGGGAAAAAAGAAAAAAGAAGAAAAAAGAGAAAATAGTTAACCCCTAGACAAAAGGATACTTGAGGCCCATTTCCAGTCTACTAGAAAAGAAAAACTTAGAAAGCCTATGAGCTTGCTCATTAAGAGCCCTAAGGACAAATTATTAAGTCTACAGAAAGAAATAAGGAACCCAAAGATTTAATGTCTAGAATAATTGAGTTAATGGACCAATCAAGGCCTCCCTTCAAAGAAAAAACCACTTCTTGAGTGTCCGTAAAAACACGAAGCCTATCAAAACCATTCTTCCAAGCCTTTTTTAATGTAGCTAAAACCGTCCTCGCTTCGGCCTCCTTTGAAGAGACGACTTTGGGCCCTTGGATAGCACCTGCATCCGCAATGACATCATTTAACATCATAACGAAGCGAAACAAAGCATAACCTTCCTTAGCCTTAAAGGTAGCATCCGAGAAGATTATAATATTACCATTGCTCGAGATCCCTAAAGGATCTAAGGAGAGTTTCAAATCTCCTTTTTAAGGGAATATCCCTATAGTGGCAAGTGGGATCCTCGAGCATCTTATGGACTAATCCAACAATCTTAGAGGGATCTAATGATTGACCTTTATGAATAAAGTCATTCCTAGCTTCCCATATAGTTCACCACATAGAAAGGATCCACACTTTTTATTGAACATCCCCAAGAGGAGGAGTTGGGTGGCCTTGCTCACATCAGATCTTCCACTATTCAATTAAGTCTAAAGGGTGCATAGAATCAGATAAAAAAACCCCAGCGAGCCGAACCAAATCGCTCTAGCAAATTCACATTGCATCAGAGCATGCCCAATCAAGTCATCATTTTCACATATAGGACATTTGTCATCTAAAGAATAAATCTTAGATTTAATGATGGCTCTTACCGGAACAATATTCCTGAGACATTTCCAATCAAACATTAGGACCCTTTGAGGAAGAGGAAGTCTCCATAAAGCTTTCCAATTTACCATCGAAAAGGAGTTAACATAATTTTATTGCATATTAATCTATAAGCTGATTTAGTAGTAAGTTGTCCGTTTTTAGAAACGGGCCAAACTCTTTCATCCTTAGTAAATGATCTAGAGATATAGATCTTACCAATATCCTCAATGTCTAGAGGGTTGTTAAAATACTCTTTTAGAACGTTAGTATCCCAATCTTTATTAGCATTCCATAGATCTTTAACTTTAAGATCTAGGTTAATTATAGAAGATAATGACTTTCTCAAACCATTTTTGAAGGGAATCTGGTTATATTTCCAAATAGATATGTTCTCTCCATTACCAATTATCTAGCCAACCTTTTCGTTTTTGAAATCAACTCCCTCTACAAAGCCTTTCCAGAACCAGGAGTTGCCTTTTTTGAATTTAGCTTCCCAAAGGTTACTTCTGGGGCAATATTTAGCCCTTATAATCTTTGAGCAGAGGAGGTCCTCATTACTTAGACATCTCCAAAATGTTTTGGCTAGAAGGGCTAGATTATTACTTTTGGTGTCTCTTATTCCTAAGCCCCCCTCAGCAATAGGCTTACATAATTCAGCCCATTTTATAGTATGAAATTTTCTTTTTCCTTCACTCTCACCCCACCAAAAGGCTCTAAGCATTTTATCAATAGAGTCTGCAAATTTATTTGGGAGACGGAGAACGGACATATTATAAACGGGAATAGCTGAGGCCATGGACTTGATTAAGGTGTTTCTGCCAGCTTGGGATAGCAAAGGAATTTGCCAAGAGCTAAGTCTGCTTTTGATTTTGTTAGTGGGGGCCTTGAAACTCGAATTTCTATTTTTTCTAATAGTCAATGGATTTCCAAGATATTTTTCATCCTTGACCATAATTCTCATACCTAAGATCGAAGCAATATAATTACATATTTTTCATCCTTGAATGACTCCCATCTCTTCAATTTTAGTGAACATATGAGACAAAACTTCGACCCCTAGTGTGAAAAGGTAAGGGGAGAGAGGGTCTCCTTGTCTTAACCCCCTAGAAGTTTTGAAATTTTCGAAGAGGGACCCATTTAGCAATATAGAGTAGGAAACAGAAGAAATACATTCCTTAATTTAGCTAGATACCCATCAGGACCCGGAGATTTTAGGGAACCTAAGTTAATGACAACATCTTTGACTTCTTTTTCAGAGGGAATTTCCACAAGCTTAGTATTTTCATCATGTAAGATGATCGGGCTTATTAGTTGTTTGACCAAGTCCAAATCTCTAGGTCCAGCAGATGTCACGATGCCCTTTAAGTGATTACAGAATTCAGACCCTAGCTATGTCTTCCCTATTGTTCAACCAAACACCATCAATATTTTTAATTTTGCTAATTTTGTTCCTTCTCCTACTATTGATAGTGCTAGAATGGAAGAATTTAGTATTTTTATCCCCATATTTAAGCCACAGCTCCCTAGATTTCTATCGCCAAAGATCCTCCTCTTTTGCTAAATATTCATCTAATTTACCACTGAGTTCCACTTCTATAATAATACTATTTTCACAAGGAGTTTTGTGTCTAATAGATTCAAGATCAGCTCTAGTAGATTTGATGACGTCTTCCTCTTTCCCTATCTTCTTTTTGTTCCACTTTATAAGATCTCTGCTCAATGAAGACAAGGTCTTAGTAATATTTTTTTCAGTCACCCCATTCGCTTTTTTCTAAGTACCTATGATCAGGTTCTTGCAGTTCACCTCTCTTAACCACATATTGTGGAATATGAATGGTCATAGTAGTCTAGGGTTCTTAGGGTGTGTGGATAGATAAATTAGGGAATGGTCAGAGCCACCGGCTGTTAGAACTGTTAGGGTGGCTTCAGGAAACATGTTCTGCCATTCAATATTCACTACTGCTTTATCAAGCCTTTCTTTAATATGAGCAAACCCTTTTCTTTTGTTTGACCAAGTGAAGGATGGACCGCAAGAACCTAGGTCAAACAGTTTAAGATTATTTAAGATATCTAAGCAAGTTCTAGATTTCCTCGGGTTAAAACCCCGCCCTCCCCACTTCTCTTGTTGATTAAATGTCTCATTAAAATTGCTTGCTATAATCACTACAAGAAATTTGGGGTTTAAGGACGACACAAATTTGTCCCAAAATGTACATATTTCGTCACCGAAACTAATTAAGACGAAAATTTTTCGTCACCCGTTTTGTCGCCAAAGCCTTGTCGCTAAAAGGTCTTGGTGACGAAAAAAAAAATTCGTCATTGAAAAAGATAAATTTGTGACGACTTTTTTTTGTCTCCAATACACTCTGTTAGGAACATACTTTTAAGTAATTAGTGACAAAATATTTTGTCATTAAAGGAAGAAATTAGAGACAAAAATATTTCGTCATAAATATAAGAAATAGAGACGAAATAACTTTGTCGCATTTAATATCAAGGAAGACGAAAAAAATTTGTCAAAAAAACTACCAGTGGATGACAATTTTTTTTGTCTCCAATCGACTCTGCAGGAACATACTTGTAACTAATTAATGACAAAATATTTTGTCATTAAAGGGAGAAATTAGAGACAAAAATATTTTGTCATAAATATAAGAAATAGAGACGAAATAATTTTGTCGCGTTTAATATAAAGGAAGACGAAAAAAATTTGTCAAAGAAGCTACCAGTGGATGACGATTTTTTTTTGTCTCTAATCGACTCTGTGGGAACATACTTGTAAGTAATTAACGACAAAATATTTTGTCATTAGAGGAAGAAATTAGAGACAAAAATATTTTGTCATAAATATAAGAAATAGAGACGAAATAATTTTGTCGCTTTTAATATAAATGAAGACGAAAACAATTTGTCTAAGAAAATACCAGTAGATGACAATTTTTTTTGTCTCTAATCTACTCTGTGGGAATATACTTATAAGTAATTATCGACAAAATATTTTGTCATTAAAGGAAGAAATTAGAGTAAAAAATATTTTGTCATAAATATAAGAAATAGAGACGAAATAATTTTGTCGCGTTTAATATAAAAGAAGACGAAAAACACTTGTGTAAAAAGCTACCAGTAGAGACAAAAACAAATTTACGAATTAACAAAATGAAAATATCCATTCATCATTACAAATAATTTCATCCTAATACAATAAAATATTGAATATCCACAATTTTATATTATTCCACTTTTTATCAATAAGATCTATCCACTTAGTAGGACCGACATCCTTCGGTGGGTGGTTTCTTGCGTACTCCTCCCCTTTAGCATCCTTCAACTCCCTGAATTGTTTGTGCAGCTTACAAGTATTGTTACTCAATCTCCAACCAAATTTTGTGTTCATTGCCTTTTCTATATCAATAGGGTCTCCTTCTAAATCAAATTGATCCTGCAAAAAATAGATAAGTCATAGATAATTCCTAAAAAAAGAAAAAATTCACGATAAATAATTAAGAGATTCTAACTTATTTTAAATGTTAGCCCCAAGGTTATTTAAATTATAATTCAATTGATTTTGATGAATAACAAATATTTTGAATTTGATTTATTCAAATTAAGCTTTCAAAATGTTATATTAGAGGTTAATCCGATAAGAATGGGACTACAACAGTAATGCCTAGGGACAATAACTACAAAGCTAGAGACCTAGCCAATGTTATAAACCCCAATGTTAGTTGAAGATGATTCATAATTTTTTTTTTTTTTTTTTGAAACCCCAATGTTATTAACATCCGAATAGACATTCATCTGATAAGAACACAGTTACATTGTGGATGGATTATTCTTTAATATTAAGTGTCAAATGCAGTGTTTCTTTATTACCTTAATAAGTTTTGTATTGATCAGACCAAACAAATTTTTTCATATGAAACTGTAATAACATCAGCCCATAGCAGTAAATCACAAGCATTCCACATGAGGATGAAAGATGAAAAAAAAAAAAAAAAACACCCATAAATCTAGTGATAAAAAAAAAGGTATTTCAGGGATGGAGAAAAGGAGAGATTTTTGTGAAAAATACCAGCTCCTTTAGCTGCAACTCCTGGAATAAGAGTGAGAGGCACCATCAAAGGCCTGGCCACCCCAACATATGAAAAAAGCTCAGTCACATTTAAATCCTCAAAACCATCGACCCATCTGCCCAGAACAAACTGAACAACAACAAAAGCCCACAAAACCTTCATGGTCTTTCTCTCTCTCTCTCTGTGTGTTCCTGACTCACTACAACAATGTGCACTTTTGCCGACGCTAAATAAGCGCCGGGAAAGGTCTATAAAACGCCGGGAAGAACTATTCCCGGCGGTTTCTCTTGCCCCGACAAGGCGCCGGCAAAGGTATGCCAGTAATGCAAAACTTTCATTTCTTTTAATTGCTTTAGAGTGTGCTAGATGTAAACAGAGCAACAAAGTAGAATATAAATGTATTGAGAATGGAGTTCAAGTACAGACTAAATACATAGGCCAAAACCTTATAATTTTTAGAACATGGTATAACAACATGGCTATCAAAATTGGATTTGTACTGATATTGCATCAAGAAATACTTCTACCAGAAAAGAAAAAACATATAAAGAGATACACCAATCAAGTATTGAAGTAAATCAAAATCAGAACAAGGTGGACCTGACACATCATTTCCTCTCTATATGCCTCCAGGTATCGTTAGCACAAGATGAAACTAACCAATGAAAACAAGATCAATAGTCATACTATAAATCAAAAGAAACAAAAGTGAAAATGAAGTTGCAATAACACTGCAACTGAATTGAGACCAATCCCATGAGCATATTTCTCAAATGAATGAACATAAAGGCCCTCCTGCAAGAACACTACAACAGAATTGGAACTTGGTCTGGACACCCTTTAACTTTAATTGCTTTTCACTAATTATAGAAATGAACAAAGCAACTGTTACTTGCAGGTAACTCAGGTTTTTCAAAGTTCAAATGCATGAACCCTCATTTATTGATAATAGTCTACCATGATTATAAAAAGGCAAATGATAAAAAGATATAAGTAGAATTAATGAATTTAATCTCCACCTGCTATCATATCACTAATAGAATTTAAAATTCAACCACTTCTACCTACAGCCAATTGCCAAATCCTGGCTGCAAATAGAAGAAACATACTCCTGGAGGCAGCTTTGCAGCTTTGATTCTGAAAGAGGAGATGGGCTTATGATATTATGAAATCAAAAGTTGTACTTAAAACATAAAACAACTATTTTTTCTACAGTTAATAGAAGGATACTAACAAAACATCCAAACTCTGCATTTATTGTATTACATCCATATTTCGCTAAATGATATTATGGATGGTGCACTAGGTATATGCATGATGTGCTTGTATGGAGGTTAAACTCAGTTAATGCAGCAGTGTTATACAGAGTTCTCTCAATCATGTAAAATGCATGGCATTCTCACCTTTCAAAAGTCTTCATTTGACAAACTGTCAAGCATTTTTGGCCCTGAAGATAGGAAGCCTCTCCCCAAAGTGCTGTACGCAACTATGCCTATACCAAGTTCTCTGATTAACATATGAAGGGTAAGTAACATCAGAATTAAGGTTGAGAGTGTAATTTCTCCTAAGGAGATTGAAACTAAATGTATTAATAGATCTCACCTGCAAGTGGGAACAATATCTTCCTCCACATCTCTTGACCATAAAGACCATTCTAATTGTACTGCAGTTATTGGGTGAAAAGCATAAGCCCTCCTGATTGTGGAAGCAGAGGCCTCAGATAGCCCAATATATTTGATCTTCCCTTCTTCAACTAGTTTTTTAAGTTCTCCCATCTTGTGCATGAAGACAAAAAACGAATACTCATGCAACCATACTTATATGCAAATCAAAAACAAGAAGCACATAATATGTTGATTTGATCACTTAATAATAAATAATAATAAAATGACAGTCTGGACCATCAAAAGGTCACATTTAAATAAGAAGATCAATATTAAACTTAGAAGATAGGCCAGAGTGCCCTACAGGGATGCAGGCACACTTACATGAGCTCCACAGCCCTCTAGAAGCAGCGTGATAATGATTAAACAGTCCAAAAGTCCTATTATGAAGATTAACGATCAATCAAACTATTTTAAGGCATTCTACACTCCCTAAGTTACATAGTACAAATTTTTACATCCTATGAGTGTGGATGAAAATAAATGCAACTCCTTTGAGTGTGCTCTCTTGAATCTTGATATGGTTATGTACTCTCTCTCTCTCTCTCATATGAGTGATGGGACGTGCTGCCTTTTCTGCACAATTGGGATGTAAAAGCAACTCATGTATAGCCCTTTCTGCACAATAGTAAACCATGTCAATAAACATGAAAGGACACACCTTTCTGCACAATATTATTTAAACATAACAAAACATCACAACAGGTCATATGAGTAATGGCCACACCCCCACCCTTCTGCAAATAACCACTTGAACATAAAGACACTTGATAGAATCAAATTACACATCATTTTTTTGAGTAGCAATTAAATTATACATCATAACAAGAGAAGCATTGGGGGGGAAATTATATCAATAATCTCATGGATATGACTTTAATCTAGCAAAAATACACAACAAACAAGCATCTCCAAGACCAGGCAAAGCATTAAAACAGCAAAAGAAAGTAAAAATTTTGTAAACACTCATTGTGATCTCGATGGGGAGTCTCGTATCAATGCGATGCTGGTAGTAGAGGTCGATGCAGTCCACATCGAGCCTCTTCAAGCTCGCCTCACAAGCAGCCCTCACATACCTAGATGTTATAACTTCTCAAGTTCAAAAACTTTACTTTCTAAAGCCACTTCTTTCTCTATGCAAACAAACAGCTACTCCAGCCTCAATTTCTACTTTCAAAAGATAAAATCCAATACGTCTTTCTCTATGCAAACAAACAGCCACTGAATATTTCAAGCACATTATTTCCACAGCTTAAAAAATAAGTTGACTCCCCAACCGAAACTCATAAATACCAAATTACAGATGTGCAGCCTTAGATTCTTAGTGCAGACATCAAAAGCATAAAAATGGGTCATCAAAATCAGAAGAACAACAAACACATGAAATTGTTTCATCAACATAGGAAGAAAAAAAAAACCAATATTTATTTAGGAATGAATTCTCATTAAATAGCCATGAACTAGTTTCAAATTAAAATTCATAAAAACCAAAGTGCTAATCGACAGCTATGGATTCTCACTGCCAACATAAAAAAACATGATTTGGGTCTTCAAAAGTAGAAGAACAAACAAAAACCCATGTTAATGAATGAGTTAATTCTTCTTATAAAAGAAAAAAAAGGGGGAAGATTCATTCATGCTTACCTTTAGAATCTTGTAAGTTGGAACAAAAATAACTTGAAGAAGATAAAGATTTGGTTTTGGATGAATCTAGATGGGCTCCACAGTGAGAAGAAGTCCCACAACCGGCTTTAAATCAGAGCAGTCAATCCTTCCTCTGCACAGGAAGAAGAAAAAACATGAATTTGTTTCATCAACATAGGAAGAAAAAACAAAAAACCCATATTTAAAATTCCCATTAAAGCATACAATGTTCTATTTCTGACAGTAATAACTTTCCCTCATGATTGAGGTTTATGTGTTTTATTTTTTTAATTATAATGAAATATTATTAATCAACAAAATCATAATCCACCTGCAATTATATTTTGATGCTTTTTCTGTTTTTCATGATCCAATTGGCTAAGTTCACAGCTGGGACAGATTAAAAGACTGAAAAACTGCAGTCAAGCATCTAAACTTTTGATTTGTGTCAAAATCAAAGTTTCATAAACAGGGAATAGAGAGCCAATCAGACCCAACTAATTCCCCCTCAAGATAAGAGTACCCAACTTCAACAACAACAACAATAATAACAATAATTACAGTAAAGTATGGTTGGATCATGTAGATTGGCCTGGTTGATCTAGTCTTTAAAACATTGCTTAAACATAAAAAAAAAAAAAAAAAAAAAAAAAAACCACTCACAATCCGTTTCCCAAACTCAATTCCTGCGATCAAAAAAGGCGTAATTCCAGCTGCAAAACAGATAAGAAACTTCAGATAAATGAGACTTTTCCCTGTTGGGCCTACTGATACAGTACATTTATGAACTTGCCAGACACATGAATCAGGTGAGGTCTATCATTTAATATCCTATCAAGAACCGTAAGTGTCTAGAATTAGTGTTCACACATAGTGGTCTGAATGGAATCACTTGCTCAATTTTGGCATACTCTTAAATACTTTATAAAAAAAAAGACTTTGTTATATATATATATATATATATATTTTTGGCATTTAGGATTTTTTTCTTTTGTTTTTTTTTTTTTTTTTTTTTTTTTTTTTTTTTTTTTTTTTGCGGGGGTGAGTGCGGGGGATGCGGTTGGTGTTAAAATCTAGATTCTAGAAAGCAATGGAAAGGAGAAAATGAGAAAAGTAACAAATGAAATGAAGACAATATGTGAAAATAGGGTTGGCCATATACCCATACTAATGAGCATAGGGATATGGATTTGGGTATCATACTAACGGATATCAAGCAAGCAATCAAGTAAAAAACTTCTTGAACGAAACCAGGTCTACTTCTATAGAGGTAGTAACTAACCTACCACCATGCACTATCGAGAATTAGTACTAATCTACAATATGTTACCTTAAACATAGGAAGTGATAAGATTTCCTCCGGAGGCAATCTTCCACCCTCTATTTCTTGTGGTGTTGCATAAGGTTTTAGTTCCAAATCCTCTTTAGCTGGCTCACCAACTTCTTCCATGGTGGTGTCATCATCCACAACTTCACTTTGCATTGGCTTTGGGGCAATTTTGATCTGAGATCAAATCAAGAACACCAAAAAGAAAACATAAATTATGAAGAAGAAAAGGCATTTCAAACCATAACCAACTAACTCTCTTAAAAGTGAGCATAAAACCTGCATAACAGGATTTTTCTTTTTTATCAATGGGATTTCTTTAGGAACCAGGGTGGCAGGTTTTACTCCAACAGCTTCATGTGGCACACTCTTATCAACTGCAGGACCTACAATTGCCTCCCTCTTAGTACGCTTTCGACTGCGTAGACCAGAGTTGTCTTTGTTATTAGCATCATCCTGTAAAATAGCAAAAATGATAGTTCTTCATAACTGAAGTAGTAACAAAACATCAATCAAGAAAATTTCTACCCTTTAAAATGGTGCATTTAGAGTTGTTAAGCATGAGAATACTTCTTCTGAAGACTCCAGTTCAGACTCGTCACTTGATAGATCTTCCAAGTGATGCCTCACAGCAGCTTGAGGAGGTGGTGGAGGTGGCACAGGTGGAGCAGGCTGTGAAGGTGGTAAAGGTGGAGTGGGCAACGCCATGCGGAATGGAGCTGGAATATTCATTTTGTTCATCAAATGCAAAACCTATAAATGAGGTGAAGATTTTAACTTAACTCATACTAAGAAAAAGAAAAGTTATTAATCAATGATCATGTGAAAGAAATGAGAGCAAGAAAAGGCAACTTATTCTTGAGAAATGGTGAAGCAGATTAACGTACAACCTGTGTATAAAAACGGGGCTATACCTAATGAAATTACCATTAAAAAAGACCAAATGAATCCTAGCAAAAGGAGTGAAATGCCAATGGTAAACAAAAAAAAAAATTAACAATCAATGGTTGTGGAGACTATACCTAATGAAATTACCATTTGTTCAAGGTTTATAATTGTATAAGATACGAAGAGATTTAAACAAAAGAAAACGCACTCAAGATGAGGAGGAAATTGGTAGTCCACCCCAAGTCTCGGGGCAATGGGTTCAGAAATAGGTTCTGAACCAGGGTTGTTTCCTTTAGCAACATTGCCAGTTATAGGAGTACCCTTCAACAATGATGCTGCTGAAGAAGATGAATCTTTTGCCAGTTGTCCTTCACTTTCTCTGTTCTTATTATCTGACAATGCTTTACCCGCCCTCTCAACTGATAACACTTTTCCTAAAAACCTCAACCTGGAAAAACAAACAAGAGAGAGAGAGAGAGAGAGAGAGAGAGAGAGAAGCAAAATGCACATGGCTGATAAGAATTTGATTTAGATAGGCCAATTTTATAGCATCAAATGATAGCTGAAAAAAAAAAAAAAAAAAAGGAAACATGTCCCTTTAGACCAACCAAACATTTACTTGCACAGCTTAACTATGCAGAATATCAATAAGAAATGAAAATTGGGTGGCTAAAATAAATAGGAAGCCAAATGTGCCGTGGTGATTCCACAATAGCTGTCCACCTGTTTAGCTGAGATTGGGCTTGAGAAGCTATAGCCGCATCCTTAAAATCGACAAATGCACAATTCCTCATCCTGCAAATGAACAAGAAAGCTCAAAGAGGAGCACCTACACAATCACTTTCCATTAATTAAGAGTTGCTCAAAAAATAGCACCTAAACAAACTGCTTCCATAATTAAGAGTTGAGTACAGGCCTGATCCTCATATTAGTCAGATGCAAGGGCTTCAACCTTAAGATAGTGTCTGGTATCCGATATTGGTGACATTCACCACATAACCAAGGTTCAGTTATAGTGGAAGGACAAATACTACAGGGACTCTGAATTCCTACAAAATAGCTTAGGACTGCAGTATTCGACATAGGCAGTAATCAATATGACCATATTAAATTATCATAATACTGTAAATTGCAAAGTTCTAGACTCGTCCAAATGCACCCTTAATAATCAAAAGGAGTGAAACTACTTAATCAACTCTTTTCATAAAAAGGTAGAAAGGTTGGAATCAAAGTTGAGTAGCAACTTTCAGTACCATCTCAAAATTCAGATCACTAGAGTTTGTATCTCAGTCCAAAGGTTCCAAATCATCTAATGGAGAGAACAATGAGAGATTTTTCAAATATCCAAAAGAATCTGGATTTTTTTCAGTAACAAACGGATTTTATTAAAATAAAAAACCAATCACTTGCAACCCTCCCCGTACAAAAGTTAAACCACAGAAATTATCACCCATAACTGATGCTTAAAACACAATGGAGATTGAAAGGAGGGGCTTCAGTACTCAAAATTTCAAAATCTGTTCCAAACACAAATCCCACACGCCTTCATTGCTACTCCTATTTCATCTAAACCATAAAACTAGGATCAAGACTAGGCAGTTTGGTTAAGGAATTAGTGGGGATGGAATGGAATGAAAACATTACAATATTATATTGGCATAAAAAATGATTCTAAAAATGAGGGGATAGGTAAGTGAAAATGCACTTTTAGAATTATAAAATTTATAAGAATGATGTTTCACCTCTCTTTTCTTTTCTTTTTTCTACATTAGTGATTCAAACTCACGCATGCTACTCACACAGCCATATCCCTAATAGAGTAAGGGCAGAGGAACCAACGATGTTCCATCATTTAAACATGAAATCTGGAGATGAAAACATCAGCAAACAGCCCCAATTGAACACCATTTTAGGAATTCATACAATTCTTGAACCTATCAGGCCCTTACTAGTATCAGAATCATGTTATTCTGATATGACACACATGATATAAGCTTATATAGGGTAGCTCTGCTTCAACACTTGGGAGTCCTTGCAATATAAATGAGAAAACATTTCATGTACTAGAGCAAACAATGACCACCAGATATCTCTTCACATAATTATCAGAATGTAGGTCCAAATACTGATCGGGGAATAAGAATTTACAATGAGGTTGGGTCTAGTATGTGCCAAGTGCCATATCTTAAATTATATCTCCCTTGTAACTAAAAGGATTGCTCCTTTCTAGCCAGTCTGACTATGGACTCTTTTATGAACTGCTGATTCTATAAAAAATTTTACCATCCATGATGGGTATTGGATTGTTTAGTTATGAACTCCGAAGCAGTATAATTTCGGAGCTATGGCTCGTCCAAGAGTTGGTCCAATGAATGGAAAGTCTGACTGGACTCACCATAACTCACCAACGAAGGGCTTGTAAGTTGGTACTGTAGTCATTTTCCTCAGTCCATGGTACTGTAAAATTACCCCTTTGAAACAAATTCAGCTAAAAGGGCCCTTGAATCACTCAAGCACTGAAATTATTCGGATCAATAGTCAAAGATCAACCTACTCTATTACAAGTACCGGATAAGCTCTCCACCAACTTTTTAAATGGGATAAGGCTGAGATTATGAAGGTGATATAAAACCTCCAAGTTCCAACTTCTTTAGAAAAGGGTCTGTGCTATTTACTTATTTTCCTTTGTTTTATTTCCTTCTACACTAAATTGAACAAGATATCCAAGTCATACATAAAATGGTAAAATCATAACAAATACGAAATGCCCTTAAAGTCGACTGAAAGTTATAAATTTGTTTAATGATGAACTAAATCGTTAATCAAAATCTTGCAATTCAGGAAATACCAAGGTATTTGATGACTAAAATCAATACTAATAATTTATTACTTCTAAAACCATTTTAGCATTATATTTGGTAGTATATAGGGACTCACGGTTCAAATATACCAGCATTCTATATAAATTAGACAGATATGCAACATCCATGTCATGAATTTTGTGGGTAACATGAGAATCAATACTTTAATTCAATTCTAACAAGTACGATAGTAATCAACATTATAAAGATCTCCATATATTATCCACTTGAAACAAAAAGGAATGAATTTGCCTCTTATCACACTATTAGAGCAGGGAATTTCGAAATAATACTCCTAGAAGAATAAAAGTTTTATGCATTATTTAGACATTAAGAAAATCGTCCACAGTACCAACTCTATCTCTCCACCTTTTAATCTCATCAAACCAGAGACTAATGAATGTTTCGATGTGGAGAAAACAGGCAAACAAAATAAGCCTTTTCCCTCATCCAACAGTTTCCTTGGGAATAAATTGGACGGGGACAGAACAGGTACAGAAAACAAGTAGAGAGAACTGTCCCCAATATAAATTTGAACATGGATAGTTTTCTCAACCTCTTCTCCTCATCTTAACTCATCCCTCCTAGGAAATATTTGCGTCGGAAATTTTGTGTGGTAATATGGTTTCTGATGAAGAATGATTTTCCATTATTCCCTATCAACAGCTTGTGCTGGTTTCATTTTCTAATGCCATATTTGTGCAGAGAATTTTCCATGGAAAACAACTGTAAATCCACAAGTAAGAAAACCTCTAAAAAACCAACCCGAAACCCTCAGAAATAGAAAAAGAAAGATGTTACAATTTTTCAACTAGATCATCAATTCTTTTGTGTTGATTTTGGAGAGAGTCCAAATTCAAAGAGAAAGGGAGAGAGAGTTACAAATATAGTGAAGGGTTTACAAAAACAAGAAAAGAGTTACACAGGGAGGGTTACCTAGATAGAGAGAGGGGCCGGATCTGCTGGGGAGGATACCCAAGCACCGGAGCTTTAGATCGGAGAGAGACAGAGACGAGACAGAGACGAGGCAGAGCGATTTTTTCCCTCCGACACCGATTTCTTCCCTTTTGCGTTTCGGAGAAAGAGAGATAGGAGATTTCTTCCTTGCTTTTGAGTTTCAGAGAAAGAGAGATAGGGGATTTCTTCCTTGCTTTTGGGAGAATGAGAGACAGAAGAGACCGAGAGGGAAGAGAGATAGCAGAGACAGAGAGGGTTCTCCCTCTACTTAGAGAAGAAAATAGTTGGCGGGACTGAATGGGTTTTGGGCGGGGGCCGAATTTATTTATTTAGTAATAGACTAATAGTAGCTGTAAGATCAAGTTATCTTATGAATTGAAATACTTTATCATGTGGGCCTGCTTATAAAATCTATAAGGCATTAAAAATAAATTGCTCTGCTTGATATTCGTAAATTTAGTTGCGACATATAAATTGCCACTAAATATGAGTATTATAATATCTTCAGTGGTAACATCACATTTTTACCACTAAAGGTGGGTTTTTAGTGGCGAAAATTAAACCACGGCTAAAAAAGTCGCCACTAAAAGCCAACTTTCTTGTAGTGGAGATGGGTTCTGCCGTTCTGGTGGGGGCGATTCACGCCTGGGAGAGGTCTGGAGAGTGAGGGGAGAGAAAGAAATGAGTAAAAGGAAAAGAGGGATTGAAGAGGGAAAAGAGGGGGACTGTGGAGGCGGGAGGGGGAAAATTTTGGTTTACCGTAAGAAAAATTCTACAGAGCCCGGGCTTTTGTTCCCGAGCTTTAGCACGATTGTTACCGTAAACGTCGGTAAAAATTATTTTATTTTTCTTAACATTTACCGACGTTTAATATAAAACGTCGGTAATAAATTTTCCGACGCAAATTTTTGTCGGTAAAAAAAAAACAAATTCGTCGGTAAAGGTCTCTATTTTTAATTTTCCTAAAAATAAAATTAAACTTTACCAATGTCTTACAAAAAAAAAACGTCGCTAAAAGTTCATTTTACCCACTTCATAAAATTCGTCTATAATAGAATTCGTCGATAATAGTCTTTGATATTTATTTTCCCTAAAAAATGAAGTTAATAATAAAATTGAACTTTGCCGACGGTTTTCAAGGACGGCTGGTAGTGGTGGGGCGGGTAACGGCCCCCGGAAAAATCGGAAACTGGCACGAGCACTGCATTCGGGGGGAGAGTAACTTGTAGGAACTGACGGTACGCAAATAGGACTCCCGGTTAGAGAATTAGAAGCGAAAATATAGGATTTTCCAATACTTAGGCTCAAAAACGGCCCGCCGAGGGTCTGGAACAAGTAACGGCCCCCGGAAAAATCAAAAACAGGCACAAGCACTTCAGTCGAGTGTAGAGTAACTTGTAGGAACAAACGGTTCGCAAATAGGACTCCCGGTTAGAAAATTAGAAGCGAAACATAGAATTTCCCAACATTTAGGCTCGAAAACGGCCCGGCGGGGGTCTGGAACGGGAAACGGACCCCGGAAAAATCAAAAACCGGTATGAGCACTTCGCTCGAGGGTAGAGTAACTTGTAGGAACTGACGGTTCGCAAATAGGACTCCCGGTTAGAGAATTTTGACTCCCCCCACCTTTTTATCCTACATTAAAAAATGCGGCAGCTTCATATAGGGTATAACAAAATGATCAATGAGTAGACAAAAAGGGGTGTACAACCACATTAAACGATCAAATGATAATATAACATAAAGAGTTGGAATGAAAGGGGAAAAACAATAGGCTCTTTATGCCTATTCTTATTCAGATTCTCTTTGAATACAAGGAGGTTGATTCCTCCATAAAAAGAACAAAATTAATCTAACACTGAAGGAGACTTATGAAATATTTTTTGTACAAATCTTATGAGGGAAAGTTAGAATCTAAAATATAATTTATCCAATTGATGCAGACACATTAGCAAGGACATCTATTTAATGGGCCACCTCTTCAATAGCGTGTAGGCTACAAATAAATATTTATCTAATATTCTAAATTATTATTGGTTTTCGAAAAGGCCGAACACTCTCATAGAAAATTTTCTTTTTTTGTGCCATGCCATTCCAAGAAGTTTGCCCAAGCATAAAATTAATATTGGTAACAATCTCTGATTTTTTAAAAATGAAGTTAATTTATGAATGACATTTGCCGACGTTTCTTTGTAAAACGTCGGTAAAAGGCAGCCTGTTACCGACGTTGTTTTTAAAAACGTCGGTAAAAGTCTAATTTTTACCGACGAAATTATATACGTCGGTAAAGAATTATCTTTACCGACGAATTTGTAAAAACGTCGCTAAAAGTGCAACTTGTTGTAGTACTTCTTGGATAACAACTTCAATGCTGGCATGCACGAAGGGCTTAAGTGTGAGACAGAAGAGAGGGGCTTTAGTGCGAAATAGAAGAAATGGTTGACATAGTGTCTTCTTGAGTCACGACTTCAATACTTGTGAGAGAGGAATAGGCTCAAGTGCGAGAGAGAAATGAGGGTTTGTAGACCGTGTCTTCTTGGGTCACGACTTCAATACTTGTGAGAGAGGAATAGGCTCAAGTGCGAGAGAGAAATGAGGTTTTGTAGAGATTGGCTTCTTGGGTCATGACTTTAGTGTCTGTGTACGTGAAAATGAGTGATAAGGGTCAAAGTGTGTCTCTTGGGGGCATGGTTTCAGTGCTCCGAAATACAAAACCACGACATTTTAATAAAGAGAAATAATTAGTGATAAAATATTTTTGTCTCCTTAAATACAAGAACAGAGAATTTATTATTGGTGACGAAATATTTTTGTCTTCTACAACTTAACCTTACGAGGCGAAAAATATATTCGTTGCGCGCAATCATATCACAATAAGCATTACGCAAGTAGAATTTATTAGTGACGAAATATTTTCATCTCCCACAACTTATTCTTCCGAGACAAATATATATTTGTCGCCCATTTAACAAGAAGATGAAATGGCATGATGGAGTGTTTATTAGTGACAAAATATTTTTGTCTTCCATAACTTATCCTTATTGGTGACGAATTACGTTCATCGCAAAAACAAATTATATTTTGTGATAAAAATGTTCGTATCCAATGAACTAAAATAATTCACCCCACAACTTATTCTTCCGAGACAAAAATATATTTGTCGCCCATTTAACAAGAAGATGAAACGGCATGATGGAGTGTTTATTGGTGACGAAATATTTTCGTCTTCCAAAACTTATCCTTATTGGTGATGAATTACGTTCGTCGCCAACACAAATTATATTTTGTGAGAAAAATGTTCGTCTCCAATGAGCTCAAATAATTCGCCCCACAACTTATTCTTCCAAGACAAAAATATATTTGTTGCCCATTTAACAGGAAGATGAACGGCATGATGGAGTGTTTATTGGTGACGAAATATTTTCGTCTTCCATAACTTATCCTTATTAGTGACGAATTACGTTCGTCGCAAAAACGAATTATATTTTGTGACAAAAATGTTCGTCTCCAATGAGCTCAAATAATTCGCCCCACAACTTATTCTTCCGAGACAAAAATAAATTTGTCGCCCATTTAACAGGAAGATAAACGGCATGATGGAGTGTTTATTGGTGACGAAATATTTTCGTCTTCCATAACTTATCCTTATTAGTGACGAATTACGTTCGTCGCAAAAACAAATTATATTTTGTGACAAAAATGTTTGTCTCCAATGAGCTAAAATAATTCAACCCACTGACAACTTATTCTTCCGAGACAAAAATATATTTGTCGCCCATTTAACAGAAAGATGAAACAGCATGATGGAGTGTTTATTGGTGACGAAATATTTTCGTCTTCCATAACTTATCCTTCTCGGTGACGAATTACGTTCGTCGCAAAAACAAATTATGTTTTGTGACAAAAATGTTCGTCTCCAATGAGCTAAAATAATTCGCGCCACCGCAAATGAAATTGGCGCCTTATTTTGGTGACGAAATATTTTTGTCTTCCATAACTTATCCTTATTAGTGACAAATTATGTTCGTCACAAAAACAAATTATATTTTGTAACAAAAATGTTCGTCTCCAATGAGCTAAAATAATTCGCAGCAGCGCAAATGAAATTGGCGCCTTGTTTTGGTGACGAAATATGTTCGTCTTCCATAACTTATCCTTATTGGTAACGAATTATATTCGTCGCAAAAAAAAAAAATATTTTGTGACAAAAATGTTCGTCTCCAATGAGCTAAAATAATTGGCGCCAACGCAAATGAAGTTGGCGCCTTATTTTGCTAGACGAAATTTTGTTTTCGTCTCCTATACTTTTGAAAAAAATTAAAATAAATGACAAAATTTATATTTCATCCTCTTTGGGTGTTCTTTTAAGACAAAAAAAAAAATTTCGTCATCAAATTTCGTCACAACAACCTAGATTTCTTGTAGTGAATCCAAGGATCTGGGCAATCACCACCCAAGTCAGCAATATGGTTCCAAAAATTATTTTTCTCTGCTGCGTAAGGTGGTCCTTGAATTATAGTGAGCCGCCAAGGTTGACCATTGGTTACATTGATAATGCAGTGGAAAAAGTATCTCTTTAGTGTCTATGTAAAGGTCAAGATCGTCGAACCATAATATCGCCAGCCCACCCGCATTTCTGATGGCCTAGATTATATCTATGTTATTGAATTTTAGCTTCCTTGCTAATATTTTCATTTGATTTTCATCGGCCTTTGTTTCTAATAAGAATAAAAGAATTTGGATTACGTACCTTGCAAAGGCTTTAATTTCTCTAACAGTGGCAGCAGTCTCAGCACCTCTATAATTCCACATAATACCACTAATATTTAACCAATGGTATTAGTTTTAGGGGTGGAAGCCCTTTGTATGCTTTGGCAGTTATAGTGTTAAATCTGAATTAGGGGACTTACCTGGTTTGCATCAGCAAACTCAGTTTCCCAGCCTTCCATCGATGCAACCATTGGATCAGGTCCTATGGTTTAAGCCGTGAAATGGATTGGGGTCGCAGCAAGTTCTTCTGAACTGATTTCATCATCTCTTTGATTCCCCTCTGCAGTAGGCACCCTTATAGATTTCTCCTCTTTAAACCTGGAACCGTTTTTCTGTTGGGCATTTCTGCTAATAATATCATCATCTACTATAGGTCGATCAGATTCATTAATCTTCAGGACTACATTAGAATTTCCATTTAGACCCCAGGTTTTGTTGCACATATAAGCTGGCTCTGTAATCCCTGCATTTGCGGCGGATTGGATTTGATGAATACTTGCGCCATCTAAACTTGTGCCGTTCACAATTTGGTGGCCCACTATATGCTCCAGATTTGTTTTGAAAGTATGATTTTGGTCTCAAATCCAGGAGGGACCTCTAGGACAGCGACAAAGGTAGGATTAAGGACTTTATTATTAATATCTTGAGAGGACCCCACGCCTGACTGAACTCCATTTGAATAGTGGTAATCATTATTGGCAAAGAACTCTTTCAACTGTTGGGGGTTTAAGTTCAAAGTGTAATCCCTTAAAACCCGAGTGATAAGATCGATATCCCCATCAGGAAATATAGGCATGTTATTCCCAATGGCTAGCTCCTCTCTGACAGTCTGCTCCTCTTCTACCAAGGAACGATTTCTTCTAGAATTCACTACGATAGTGTTAGACCCATCATCGATATTATCAAACAACCTGTGCCGAGTCGGATAAGAAGATGACTCGACTAATTTTACTGGGTTACTGCTAGATACCCCATGTTGGGTCCAAGTTAGCCTAGTTGTCTTCTTTCGTTGGGATTCAGCACTTGTAGGCATCCTTGGCAAGGACATATCAATTCCTCTGCTGTTTTCTCTCCCAAACCGTGGGGTGAACATCCATTCACCAAAAGGAAAATGGATTGGTTCGTCATAACCTTGAATGGGAATCTCAGCCCAATCAACTAGATTGCCAGGAATGTTTTCAAGGGTGTAACTCTCATATCATTCATCTTCACTGTGATTGATCAGCCCACAAAATTTGCAAATAGTAGGGAGTTTCTTGTATTTAACATAGATCCATTGTCCATTATTTGTCATCTTTATTGAGGGTGAAAATCGATCTTCTGGTTTTATCTCCACCCTCATTCTCACTATATCACCATAGGGTGTTCCATCGTCATCTTCGAATCTGATTTCTTGCACGTCTCTTATCAGTTTGCTAATCTTAGAAACTATGGAGTGTTTGTAGGATTGCAGTGGGAGGTTATGCAATTGGACCCAAAAAGAAAGCCTGTCTAACTTGACAGTAGCAAAAGCTTGGTCCTTTCGAACCTGCTGAAGACCCATTAACACTCCATCAAAAATCCAGGGGCCTCTACACCACACCCTGTCGATCTCATCTTGGGAATGAAACTGGAAGGAGAAATGATCTTTGAAAATGGGATTGACCACTGCCTTAGCAAAACCACTCCAACTAGTATTGATTAATGACTGGAGTCTGGAGACCGTGAATCTTCTCTTCTTGATAGGAACTCCTACCATGAAGAAAACACCACCACCGTAGAACTCTTCATTTTCACCTTTGCTATCAGAGAACTCATAACCCGTCGCTCCTTGTCAGTTACAATGTTCCTCATTCTCTTGCCACCTACTATTAGTGTGTCCATCCCTGGAGGCTTCTTCATACCAGCCTAACCTCCTTCCCCAATTAGTTCTCTGGTTGTTGGGAAGGCTCTCACACACCTTTTTTGCTTTATCCATTACTGGAAAGAAGAAACCAAGCCTGCAAGCCACCTATCAATGGGGAAGACCAAGAGCTCTCATATCACTAGAGGAGACACACAAGACCACACAGTGGGAAGAACCGCCTCAAAAGCTGAGGGGAAAGAACAACAACGTAAGAAAAGCAATAGCATAGGGGAAGAACCGCTATCAAACCACAACGAGAAAAAAGAGTTGAACACTAATTCTTTCCATGAGTACTTGTGTCTTGCAAGATGATATCTAAATAAAAAGTGATGGTTGTTTGAATATCTTTTTGAGTTCATTTTTTATGATCTTAATGTTCTAAGAATTGTTATGCCATTTCTTCTACAACACTCACTGAAAGTCCGGGATCCTAACCCTAGAGGGGGGGTGAATAGGGTGATCTACACTATATGACTAATTATGGCCAATTTTAATTTCTTAACAATCAACTAGTCACATGTGATGATTATCATACAATATGCGGAAGCTTAAACAAAACAATCACCACAAAGCAAACACCACTACACAAGTATTTATAGTGGTTCGGCCTCAATGCCTACATCCACTACCGGCTTGTGATCCAACACCCCACCGGATTTCCACTATTTATGCTTTTGAAAAGGCTAAGCAATAACCTCTACAATGTTGTTTTTCTAGGCTAAACAACAACCTTTACAAGATGCTTTTTTAGGCTAAGCAATAACCTTTACACAATGCTTTTCTTAGGCTAAGCAATAACCTTTACAAGATAAAGATTTCTTCTCAAAGAAGTGTCTACACAAACACTCAAAGAGATACAATTTAAGCTCAATTAATATGCCTCTTAATTAGGCGGATATGAAAGTGAAAATCTAACTCACACAAACACTATATGAATGCAAAGGTGTATGTTCATGATGTGTGTGTGTGATAACTTCAATCAAGTTAAAATGAAGGCTCAATCAAAGTATGCTTAATGCATTTTAAAGTTTAAAGCACACAAAGATTTGATTGAAGTGAAATGCAAATCACATGTACAAAATATGAACTTGTTGATGATATGAAAATCAAAAGCTCACAAGTTGTATGAAATTAATTATGTCTAAACATGTGGTGCATGTGCAATGTTGTTTTCAAAAACAAAAGTTTAACTAAGGTTTAAATGAATGAAAACAACAATTTGATTCAACCAAGTAAATGAAACATGTTACAAAAGAAATCAAAGGTTTTGACAAAACATGTTTTATAAAGTTTTTAAAACAAACTTGGTTTGAAATCAAGGGTGAAGAATCCAATCCAACTTAAATTAAAGATTAAGAGAAGTGATGGATTCAACACATCATAGCTAACATGCTAAAATTAATTTACCAATAATTTAAACAAAGCATGAAACATATGATAATGAAAAGTAAAACTTACTTAGAGATTTAACTTCATTAATCCAAGTTTTAGCTTTCCATTAGACCCCTTGATCTCTCTTAGGTCATCCCCTTTCTTTTGTCTCCAAACACCTCAAGGAAGACTAAAATGTTCAACATTGATCTCATGGGAATGAACCTCATTTTATAGTCAAAAAGTGACCTTTGACGTGTCCCCGGTCGACCCCCATTGAACCCCGGTCGACCTGCCCTTCATAACGGTCAAAAAAGTTACCGTTTGAAAATGGCCAACGGTAGTGTACCCGGTCGACCGCGTGACCCTCAGGTCGACCTGGTACACTGCAGTTTTTGGCCCGGGACCAAAATTCTCAAAAATGCATATTTTTTGCATATTTCAAAGTTTTTCTTGAGGGAACTTTTTGGGCCATTAAATCAAGCTTGGAAACATGTTTTAAATCAAACTAAGTGGTTTAAAAACATGAAACACAAAAAGCCTAAAATGATTCAAAACTTTAAAACCAAAGGCTTGCTTGATTTCTAAAAACTCTTTTAAAAAACAAATGCATCCAAGATTAAAACCAAAACATGCATAAATCAATACTTTTACAACTCTTAAAAAACAATGCATGTATAAAATAGGATTTCAAGTTTTTCTAAAATCAATGCATATGTGTGCAAATCAAATGATGCTTGAATGATAATGCATCCATCAAATTGCAAATACAAAATCCCTAACAATCTCCCCCTTTGCAATTTGATGGCAACTTACTCATCACTGAAATTACACATCAAGTCTTCAACTCCCCTTAAGCTGGACAAGTCTTGAAATCTTCTTGGATGCTCCTCCTCTTAGCTTGGGCTCTTGGGCTCTTTTCTTCAATCTTCTTGATGCTTGGAGCTTGATCATTCTTCAAACTTTCTCTTCTTCTTTCCTTTCTATGACCAAGCATCTTCTTTAGCTCCAAGCTTTCTTTCTTCTATTAGCTCTCCCCCTTTGACCATGCCTCTCTCTCCCTTAGGCAAGATATGCATTCTCTCCCCCTGCAAAAGATCATACAATATCTCCCCTTAGGAAGCTTGAACATTCTCTTTCCCTTTTGAGAACTTGAATGCTCTCTCCCCCTTTGACATTAAATTGCAAAGGTACCTACACACATGAAATAAGGAAAATACCTTTTAGTAGCACCTGTTAACAAAAGAAATCGAAAATGAAATTCATAACAGGCTATCATGTATGGTTAGAAGTCTCTAAGGGTTCAAAGCCAATACAAAGGTCAATTTGATCAAAAACTAATACTTCATATGAAGGTTTACACTCCCCCTCAATCCATTCTCTTCTTTTGTCAAACTTTTGACAAATATTTAACTATTTGGAGCAAGAAGAAGATGGTTTTACCAATTGAGGAAAAACTTCAAGGAAAGAATTAGACACATATAACTATAAAGCTCAATATGATCAAATTGCCAATATAAAGAGCAAGGCCATGGAGAAAAGCGATCATGGATACCAATTTGAATATATATATAAAACAAATATACCAATTGAGATTGAAGGATATGACTATTAAAACAATCACTCTAACATGGAGTTAAAAAGAATATAACTATTAGGGAAAATAAATCCAAAGTAGAGCTATCCATGATGTTATGGGGTTTACTAATCATAGCATCAATCAATATAACTTATGAAAATCATATGCTATGAAAATTTTGAAATCATTTCATCCAATCATTAAATATGACTATCAAGTGCAAGATGAATGAAATGAAATTCAAACATGAAGCCAACCTCAACTATTAACCAACCAATATTATGATCACATAAACATGGTGGTCATGATATTTACCTATATGAGCAAGAGAGGTGGCAAACATGAAAATTATGATGCTAATGGAATGTGACATGGAATGAAAATATATAACTATAAAGTTCAATCCAATGTACATGGTCTATCACATTCTCAAGATATGACATCAATTGGATATTACAACAATCGAAAATTATACCAATTAAAACCAATTGAATTTGAAAACATGATTAAGAGCAAGAATGTGACAAACACAAAATTCCATCAAGCATCATAAATGGACATTCATCACTTTTAATGATATAACTAATGAGCATTGTGATGAACATAAGAAATTGCATAAAAAGATATGACTTTAAAAGAATATGCAATTTACCAAGTGTCAAAATCATATGAATTCAACATCTGAGAAATCCATCAAACAATAGTTATAACTATGAAAATACAAGTAATGGATTTCAAAGAGGTTCATATGATTGAGATCACCACTATGCAGTTGAAACATGTATAAGAATGACATCTTTAAGAGAATATACATGAAGCAACATCATAACCATCCATTTCAAAAATAATTACTTAGAAAGCATAAAGGATGGATTTGAGAGTTCTAGTATGGTATCTTCAAATATAACTAAGATTGCAACCATACATGGAACTTATTGACATTTGCATAGAGATGATCAATTACAATTAAGTTCTAATTCATACTATATTCAACAAAGAATACAACCATGTGTGCACAAGAAGGTATGAAATTAGAAGGATATCATAGATCACATATTGATGAAAATGGATCTCATATATGGGTTTACCTTTAAAGAACAGTGGTTTAAGTCCAATTCATCTAAGATGATCCATTAATCTATCATGCAAAATCTCCACCCTTAGCAAATGTACTAAGTTTTACAATGCAATGGAAAGGGATATGAATATCATATCAAATGAGTGTAGCATATAAAAACTCATATGTACTTTTGATTCTCAAATGATCATGAAACAAAAGATTTTACTATAAAGAGCATAAACATCATCAATTTGCATTAATGAAAGGATATCCAAGTTTAAGAAAAATATGCAAATCAATGAGACCATACCCAACTATGCAATGTAAAACATCAAAATCAATTTGCTTTTGAAAGAATGTGAATTTGTTGAGTAAAGAAGCAAATTGTTTGAAAATTTTATTTCCTTTCAAAAAATATATTCATAACTAGGCACAAGGAAATAAATTCAAGGAAAATGCTTTTATAAATATAACTAATAAAGCTTAGAACAATTTCCAACATCAATTGATCATGAAAAATCTTAGCTATGAAAGCTTATGTAATCACAATCAATTGATCATGAATAGAAATGCAATGCAAGAGATATAACTAAATGTGAGCAAAAAGCAAATCTATCATGATGAAATTATAATTAAATGATTTTGAAAACCATGATATGTAACTAGAGAAGTACATGAAAACAAAATCAATTGATCATAAATAAATATTGCATTTTAAGAAATGTAACTAAGAAAGAACAAAAAATGCAAATGGTCATGACCAACAAAAGATTTAACTATAATGGATAGGTTGGTCAATGACTTAAGGTTCAAGGCCTTAAGGTTTGACTAAGTATATAACTTTAGGAATCCACCTAAGGTCTTGAGAGGGTTGATCTTTGAGGTCTAGTTTAAAAGTCTCACCAACTATAGGAGATTTGACTTGATAAATTTTCTATTTAGACTTATCACCATTATATTTAGTTTTAACTAAATTTAGCTTGGGTTGGTGAATAGTCTTTTGAGATTGGTGATTCTTCTTCTTAGTGGATTGATTTCTTTTCTTCTTATTTTCTCCCTTCATTTGACTTTTGAATTTTAAATTTAACTTAGCTATTTTCTTCAAAAGTTCTTTCATGGGTTGATTTAAGGGAGATAGGTTGATAAGCTTTTTGTTCATAGATTCTTTTATAATTGGTTTAACTTGTTTAACCTTTTTAGAATTTATCTTAGGAGACTCCTTTTTAATTGATTTAACTTGTTTAATTTTCTTGGAGTCTTCTTTGATATTTAGTGTCTTACCCTTCATAGAGTTTGATTTTACTTTCTTGAGTTCAAAGATGGGTTTAGACACATGGCTTTTTCTTAGTTTGCACTCAAATTTGAAATGCCCTTCATTACCACAATAATGACATTTTGTTTTGGGCAAGGAAGTATGAGTGCTAGAGAATGAGGACTCACCTTTCACAAAAGTGTTGGTGAATTTAGGGTCATGTGAAATATTCCTATTGTAACCAAGACCCGTCCTATCTCCTTGAGATTTACCCAATTTAAATAACTTTTCAAATTTTTCTTCACTTTAGGTAAATTTGCACTCATACTTTTGTTTGTAGCATTCAAGTTGAGTGACTTGGTTTTTAAGGGTTGAATTTTCATTTTTAACTTTTGTTAGTTCATTTTCAAAACCCTTAAATTTGTTTAGTTCTTCATGGGCAAGTTTTAACTCAAATTTAAGTTCATTAATAACATTAGATCCAAGTTCTAAAGTTTTTATCTTATTTTGAGTATTAGATAAATTTTCCTTAGAAGTAGTCAACTTGGATTCTAGGTTGTTAATGTTTTTGTCTTGCCTTTGTAATTGATTTCTTAGTTTTGAATTTTCCTTATTAAGATCATCACATCCTATCTTTAATTCATTTAGTTCATCTTGAACATTAGATAGGTTATGTAAAGAGATCATGAACTTAGATTCTACACAATTTATTAATTCTTCTTTCTCTCTAAGTTCATCTTTTGAAGAACCTAATTCTTTGTTTAGTCTTTTAGATTCTTCTCTTAATTTTTTATTTTTCTTATCAAGCTCTATGGAAAAAGTATATAATTCCTCATAGGCTTGTTGAAGGTCATCTTCATTTTCAACATTTTCTTCCTCTTTTAATTCAAATTGAGATTCATTAATTTCAAGGTTTGAATCTCCATAAGTGGGAATGAGGGGTCTAGAAGAATCTACACAAGAATCTAAACAACCAAACATAGTGGAATCCATTCTAATGATTTTCATGCAAAAATAACACTAGGGTTTTGACTCTAGGTTTTTACACCTAATCAAGAGTTCCAAAACACTTGATCCTAATGAAGAGCACGAGGCTCTGATACCAATTGAAAGTTTGGGATCCTAACCCTAGAGGGGGGGTGAATAGGGTGATCTACACTATATGACTAATTATGGCCAATTTTTAATTTCTTAACAATCAACTAGTCACATGTGATGATTATCATACAATATGCGGAAGCTTAAACAAAACAATCACCACAAAGCAAACACCATTACACAAGTATTTATAGTGGTTCGGCCTCAATGCCTACATCCACTACCGGCTTGTGATCCAACACCCCACCGGATTTCTACTATTTATGCTTTTGAAAAGGCTAAGCAATAACCTCTACAATGTTTTTTTCTAGGCTAAACAACAACCTTTACAAGATGCTTTTTAGGCTAAGCAATAACCTTTACACAATGCTTTTCTTAGGCTAAGCAATAACCTTTACAAGATAAAGATTTCTTCTCAAAGAAGTGTCTACACAAACACTCAAAGAGATACAATTTAAGCTCAATTAATATGCCTCTTAATTAGGCGGATATGAAAGTGAAAATCTAACTCACACAAACACTATATGAATGCAAAGGTGTATGTTCATGATGTGTGTGTGTGATAACTTCAATCAAGTTAAAATGAAGGCTCAATCAAAGTATGCTTAATGCATTTTAAAGTTTAAAGCGCACAAAGATTTGATTGAAGTGAAATGCAAATCACATGTACAAAATATGAACTTGTTGATGATATGAAAATCAAAAGCTCACAAGTTGTATGAAATTAATTATGTCTAAACATGTGGTGCATGTGCAATGTTGTTTTCAAAAAACAAAAAGTTTAACTAAGGTTTAAATGAATGAAAACAACAATTTGATTCAACCAAGTAAATGAAACATGTTACAAAAGAAATCAAAGGTTTTGACAAAACATGTTTTATAAAGTTTTAAAACAAACTTGGTTTGAAATCAAGGGTGAAGAATCCAATCCAACTTAAATTAAAGATTAAGAGAAGTGATGGATTCAAACACATCATAGCTAACATGCTAAAATTAATTTACCAATAATTTAAACAAAGCATGAAACATATGATAATGAAAAGTAAAACTTACTTAGAGATTTAACTTCATTAATCCAAGCTTTAGCTTTCCATTAGACCCCTTGATCTCTCTTAGGTCATCCCCTTTCTTTTGTCTCCAAAACACCTCAAGGAAGACTAAAATGTTCAACATTGATCTCATGGGAATGAACCTCATTTTATAGTCAAAAAGTGACCTTTGACGTGTCCTCGCACCCCATTGAACCGGCTCGACCCTGCCCTTCATAACGGTCAAAAAAAGTTACCGTTTGAAAATGGCCAACGGTAGTGTACCCGGTCGACCGCGTGACCCTCGGGTCGACCTGGTACACTGCAGTTTTTGGCCCGGGACAAAATTCTCAAAAATGCATATTTTTTGCATATTTCAAAGTTTTTCTTGAGGAACTTTTTGGGCCATTAAATCAAGCTTGGAAACATGTTTTAAATCAAACTAAGTGGTTTAAAAACATGAAACAAAAAAAGCCTAAAATGATTCAAAACTTTAAAACCAAAGGCTTGCTTGATTTCTAAAAACTCTTTTAAAAAACAAATACATCCAAGATTAAAACCAAAACATGCATAAATCAATACTTTTACAACTCTTAAAAAACAATGCATGTATAAAAATAAGATTCAAGTTTTTCTAAAATCAATGCATATGTGTGCAAAATCAAATGATGCTTGAATGATAATGCATCCATCAAATTGCAAATACAAAATCCCTAACTAACACTCACCTCATAGATAGAATACAAATTGAAAAAAAAAAGTTCTAAAAATAAAAAATGGCATGTTGTATAGGAAATCATGGGACAATTTTTTTTTATTGTGTATCGGATCCATTTATATGTTCGGTATTTTAACTTACGAGCATTTCAAAAGAAAGCATTCTATTAGGAGCCTAAACTTGATAGGTTAAAAGCTGAGATTCACCACTACCAACAGATAGCTTTCTATTTAATTGTAAATGACTGTGTATCCATCAACCTACTAAATCATATTGTAGTCAAGTGAAAATCTCCATCTACCACCATGTTACTTGTTGCACTGCATTGTCGGTAATAAAGCTCAAATAAAAGATGAGGGTTTAACATCATTTTCATACACGGTGCCTGATGGTAGTATAGAAAATTTAAAAATGATATTTTTCCTCTTCAAGCCGTGGGCCTTGAGGCTAGGTAAGGTATCACACCCCCCAATTTTGGATCCGAGTTTACCAACACAGGGCCTAGATTTGGTGGTGTGATCCAGTTCAGGACTGTAGTCCGTAGTGAGGTCCAATTTAAAACTTTTACAATTAAAAGAACATCTAAAAATGCGGAAGCAATATAAGGAATAAGCAGAAGCAAGTTAAGTAATCAATCAAGATCCATCGCATCATCACATATAGCAAATGAAGTAGGTGCAAGTCCATACAAGAAGTCTGAATATGAAAATAATAATATTTTATACATCCGCAACTAAAAATAACTATAAAGGAAATCCCCCAACGCTCAACCCTCCAATGCAGGCTCTCCATCCTCAAGTAACTCAGCTACGTCCCAAGACCCCACCTGAAATCCTCCACTGATGGCGTTCCATAGAACACCTCAATCTTCGGGGCAATGGGTCGGTAATGTTACCTATATCACCAAAATATGAAGGGTCAGATCCCAAAAGGACTTAGCAATACAACATACCAAAATAGCAAAATATGGATGCATCAAAAGGAGTAAAGACAATAAATAAGATCAATAGAATAACAATGGAAATAATGGTAAGAAAATCATGCCAATAATATAAATAACATGGATCAATATAAAAGAAACATGCTAAACCATCCATCAAAAACAATATGCACACCCACATAGGCTAGTACGTGAAAAATTATGGCGTTGCCATATCGAACTACATATGAGTTGCGGTGGGAAAAATGCACAGGACCATAGCCCGGTTTGAAACAAAATTATCGGAGTCTACTGGCTGAAATTTGATATCGTGTGGTGTCGGCTGAAACCTTGTGGCATACATCCACTTCAAAAAGCCCATCATGATGGCTAAACATAAATCAGCTCTCTACCAAGGGTGATCAATGCAAATGCTAGGCTCTTCAACCGAGTGGATGTTTATGCCGACACAAAGGTACATACGGTAAGGTCGATGTTTGGCTAGGTTACCCTTTCGTGAGCAAGGTCTCAAGGTCCAAAACAAAGTCCAGTATCCAAGTTCAGTTCATACCATCATCCATACATACCATGACCCATAAAGTATCCATAAACCATATCATTAGTCCATCATCATGCCAATCCATATAAAATCTTAGAATATAATCTATCTATTAAGGGTACCCAACCCCACGCAAAACGACCCAATCTACTCATGGTTCGACATTTCAATCCATACATAGCGGCATAGAATAGCCTGTTCTAGCCACATACAGGGGTTCAAATGTCCTCTAACACATCCAAGTCTCCTCTAGGTAAACCCTAACTCATGGCCCTCATTTTCATTTTAATTAAGTGAATTAACAATATGGATAACAGTAACAAAAGGAAAGAGAATGTGGAGCATGTACCATTCAAATCAATTAGTGAAAAGCAAAAACCAAGTGATCCGACCTAGTCAATGCCCCCTTCAGGTGTGGGGTCCCACTTCACCCAAACAGTAGTAAAAGGGTCTTTGATGTGAATTGTATGGATTCAGTTGCTCTGGAGTTGAATTACATCAAAAAAATGGTCACTTCCAAGCACCTAAATCAGTTCCATTCTAAACCCTAGACCCTTACTTAGGTGCGCACATGGATCAAGGTTAAGGCTCAGCCATTGACTCATGTCTAGTCATCATCATAATAGTCCAAATGAAATTCTATGGGGCCACTTAATTAAGATTAAATTACAAATGAGCTGAATCTAAAAATTTACAGGCTGCAGTGTCCACGGTCGACACGGAGGATAGCTGAGTTTTGCAACGAAACTTGACAGTTAGTTTTGGATACAAAATGCAATGTCCACGTCTATGATCGTGGGAAGGGGTCTTATGGCTCGACCGTGAATACTAAGGTCACAAAAGCCCGACAGCCAACCCTCAGGATGGAATTCTAATTTGTTCTCAATCAACTGCTGAAAGGTCTCTCGGTCAACCGAGAACACACATAGTCGCCCTCTCGCTCTCGTCTTCTGAACAGATCCATCAATTCCATCCAATTTCATCCAAAATTCACACATAACCATTCTCCAAACCATATTACACACTCCATCCATCATCAAACCATTCACAAGTGGGCCATTGATCTTCCAAATGGAATTTCCATCTGTCAATAGCCATAAAAATAAAAAAAATAGAGCTTAGAGAGAGAGATCTATAGATCAATACATCAATTCAAGATCAAAATAACATAATTC
>QPKB01000002.1:25961741-26192275 GCA_003546025.1 Camphora micrantha | reverse complement strand
AAATATTTCGTCTTCCATAACTTATCCTTTATTAGTGACGAATTACGTTCGTCGCAAAAACGAATTATATTTTGTGACAAAATGTTCCGTCTCCAATGGTGAGCCTCAAATTAATTCGCCCCCACAACTTATTCTTCCGAGACAAAAATAAAATTTGTCGCCCATTTAACGGAAAGATAACGCATGATGGAGGTTATTTGTGCACGAAATATTTTCGTCTTCCATAAACTTATCCTATATTAGTGTACGAACTACGTTCCAATCGGTCGCAAAAAACAAATTATATTTGTGACACAAATAGCTTTGTCTCCAATGAGCTAAAATAATTCACCCACGACAACTGTATTCTTCCTGAGACCAAAAATATATTGTTCGCCCATTAACAAAAGATGAAACAGCTGAATGGAGTGTTTATGGCGTGACGAAATATTTTCTGTCTTCCATAAAAACACAATTACGTACGTCGCAAAAAAACAAATTTATGTACAAAAAATGTTCGTCTCCATGAGACTTAAAATATTCCGCTAAAATAATTCGCAGCCCAGCGCAAATGAAATTGGCGCCTTTGTTTTGGTGACGAAATATTGTGTTCGTCTTCCATAACTTATTCCTTATTGGGTACGAATTATAGTCGTTCGCAAAAAAAAAAAATATTTTTGTGACAAAAATGTTCGTCTCCAATGAGCTAAAATAATTGGCGCCAACGCAAATGAAGTTGGCGCTTATTTTTGCTAGACGAAATTTTGTTTTCGTCTCCTATTACTTTGAAAAAAATTTAAAATAAATGACAAAATTTATATTTTCCATCTCTTTGGGTGTTCTTTTAAGACAAAAAAAAAATTTCGTCATCAAAATTTCGTCACAACAAACCTAGATTTCTTGTAGTGATCCAAGGATCTGGGCAATCACCACCCAAGTCAGCAATATGGTTCCAAAAATATTTTTCCTCTGCTGCGTAAGGTGGTCCTTGGAATTATAGTGAGCCGCCAAGGTTGACCATTGGTTTACATTTGATAATGCAGTGGAAAAAGTATCTCTTTAGTGTCTATGTAAGGTCAAGAATCGTCGAACCATATATCGCCAGCCCCACCCGCATTTCTGATGGCCTAGATTATATATCTATGTTATTGATATTTAGCTTCCTTGCTAATATTTTCAATTTGGATTTTCATCGGCCTTTGTTTCTAATAAGAATAAAAGAATTTGGATTACGTACCTTGCAAAGGCTTTAATTTCTCTAACAGTGGCAGCAGTCTCAGCACCTCTATAATTCACATTATACACTAATAATTTACCAATGTATTAGTTTTAGGTGGAAGCCCTTTGTATGCTTTGCAGTTATAGTGTTAAATCTGAATTAGGGGACTTACTGGTTTGCATCAGCATAACTCAAAGGTTTCCCAGCCTTTTTCCATCGATGCAACCATTGGATCAGGTCCTATGGTTTAAGCCGTGAAATGGATTGGGGTCCGCAGCAAGTTCTTTTCTGAACTGATTTCATCACTCTTTGATTCCCCTCTGCAGAAGGACCCTATATAGATTTCTCCTCTCTTAACCTGGAACCGTTTTTTTGTTGGGGCATTTCTGCTAATAATATCATCATCTACCTATAGGTCGATCAGATTCATTAAATCTTCAGGACTAAATAGGAATTCCATTTAGAACCAGGTTTTGTTGCACATATAAAGCTGGCTCTGTAATCCCTGCATTGCGGCGATTGGATTTGATGAATACTTGCGCCATCTAAACTTGTGCCGTTCACAATTTGGTGGCCCACTATATGCTCCAGATTTTGTTTTGAAAGTATGATTTTGGTCTCAAATCCAGGTGGACCTCTCCGGACAGCGACAAAGGTAGGATTAAGGACTTTAATTATTATATCTGAGAGGACCCCACGCCTGACTGAATCCATTTGATTAGTGGTAATTCATTATTGGCAAGAACTCTTTCAACTGTTGGGGGTTTAAGTTCAAAGTGTAATCCCTTAAAACCGAGTGATAGATCGATATCCCATCAGGAAATATAAAGGCATGTTATTCCCAATGGCTTAGCTCTCTCTGACAGTCTGCTCCTCTTCTACCAAGGAACGATTTCTTCTAGAAATTCACTACGATAGTGTTAGACCCATCATCGATATTATCTCAAACAAAACCTTGTGCCGAGTCGGATAGGAAGATGACTCGACTAATTTTACTGGGTTACTGTATATACCCCATGTTGGGTCCATTAGCCTAGTTGTCTTCTTTCGTTGGGATTCACACTTGTAGGCATCCTGGGCAGGAACATATCAATTTCTCTGCTGTTTTCTCTCCCAAACCGTGGGGTGAACATCCATTCACCAAAAGGAAATGGATTGGTTTCGTCCATAACCTTGAATGGGAATCTCAGCCAATCAACTAAGATTGGCCAGGGAATGTTTTCAAAGGGTGTAACTCTCATATCATTCATCTTCACTGTGATTGTCAGCCCACAAAAATTGCAAATAGTAGGGAGTTTATCTTTTGTATTTAACATAGATCCATTGTCCATTATTTGTCATCTTTATGGAGGTGAAAATCGATCTTCTGGTTTTATCCTTCCACCCTCATTCTCACTATATCACCATAGGTGTTCCATCGTCATCTTCGAATCTGATTCTTGCACGTCTTCTTATCAGTTTGCTAAATCTTAGCTAAACTATGGAGTGTTTGTAGGATTTGCAGTGGGAGAGGTTATGCAATTGGACCCAAAAGAAAGCCTGTCTAACTTGACAGTAGCAAAAGCTTGGTCCTTTCGAACCTGCTGAAGACCCATTAACACTCATCAAATAATCCAGGGGCCTCTACACTACACCCTGTCGATTCTCATCTTGGGATATGAAACTGGAAGGAGAAATGATCTTTTGAAATGGGATTGACCCACGCCTTTGAGCAAAACCACTCCAACTAGTATTTGATTAATGACTGGAGTCTGGAGAGACCCGTGAATCTTCTCTTCTTGATAGGAACTTCCTACCATGAAGAAAACACACCACCGTAGAACTCTTCATTTTCACCTTTTGCTATCAGAGAACTCATAACCGTCGCTCCTTGTCAGTTACAATGTTCCTCATTCTCTTGCCACCTACTATTAGTGTGTCCATCCCCTGGAGGCTTCTTCATACCAGCTAACCTCCTTCCCCAATTAGTTCTCTGGTTGTTGGGGAAGGCTCTCACACACCTTTTTGCTTTATCCATTACTGGAAAGAAGAAAACCAAGCCTGCAAGCCACCTATCAAATGGGGAAGACCAAGAGCTCTCATATCACTAGAGGAGACACACAAGACCACACAGTGGAAGAACCGCCTCAAAAGCTGAGGGAAAGAACAACAACGTAAGAAAAGCAATAGCATAGGGGAAGAACCGCTATCAAACCACAACGAGAAAAAAGAGTTGAACACTAATTCTTTCCATGAGTACTTGTGTCTTGCAGATGATATCTAAATAAAAAGTGATGGTTGTTTGAATATCTTTTTGAGTTCATTTTTATGATCTTAATGTTCTAAGAATTGTTATGCATTTCTTCTACAACACTCACTGAAGTCCGGGGTCCTAACCCTAGAGGGGGGGGTGAATAGGGTGATCTACACTATATGACTAATTATGGCCAATTTTAATTTCTTAACAATCAACTAGTCACATGTGATGATTATCATACAATATGCGGAAGCTTAAACAAAACAATCACCAGCAAAGCAAACCACCATTACAACAAGTATTTATAGTGGTTCGGCCTCAATGCCTACATCCACTACCGGCTTGTGATCCAACACCCACCGGATTTCCACTATTTATGCTTTTGAAAAGGCTAAGCAATAACCTCTACAATGTTGTTTTTCTAGGCTAAACAACAACCTTTACAAGATGCTTTTTTAGGCTAAGCAATAACCTTTACACAATGCTTTTCTTAGGCTAAGCAATAACCTTTACAAGATAAAGATTTCTTCTCAAGAAGTGTCTACACAAACACTCAAAGAGATACAATTTAAGCTCAATTAATATGCCTCTTAATTAGGCGGATATGAAAGTGAAAATCTAACTCACACAAACACTATATGAATGCAAAGGTGTATGTTCATGATGTGTGTGTGTGATAACTTCAATCAAGTTAAAATGAAGGCTCAATCAAAGTATGCTTAATGCATTTTAAAGTTTAAAGCGCACAAAGATTTGATTGAAGTGAAATGCAAATCACATGTACAAAAATATGAACTTGTTGATGATATGAAAATCAAAAGCTCACAAGTTGTATGAAATTAATTATGTCTAAACATGTGGTGCATGTGCAATGTTGTTTTCAAAAACAAAAGTTTAACTAAGGTTTAAATGAATGAAAACAACAATTTGATTCAACCAAGTAAATGAAACATGTTACAAAAGAAATCAAAGGTTTTGACAAAACATGTTTTATAAAGTTTTAAAAACAAACTTGGTTTGAAATCAAGGGTGAAGAATCCAATCCAACTTAAATTAAAGATTAAGAGAAGTGATGGATTCAACACATCATAGCTAACATGCTAAAATTAATTTACCAATAATTTAAACAAAGCATGAAACATATGATAATGAAAAGTAAAACTTACTTAGAGATTTAACTTCATTAATCCAAGTTTTAGCTTTCCATTAGACCCCTTGATCTCTCTTAGGTCATCCCCTTTCTTTTGTCTCCAAACACCTCAAGGAAGACTAAAATGTTCAACATTGATCTCATGGGAATGAACCTCATTTTATAGTCAAAAAAGTGACCTTTGACGTGTCCCCGGTCGACCCCCATTGAACCCCGGTCGACCTGCCCTTCATAACGGTCAAAAAAGTTACCGTTTGAAAATGGCCAACGGTAGTGTACCCGGTCGACCGCGTGACCCTCAGGTCGACCTGGTACACTGCAGTTTTTGGCCCGGGACCAAAATTCTCAAAAATGCATATTTTTTGCATATTTCAAAGTTTTTCTTGAGGGAACTTTTTGGGCCATTAAATCAAGCTTGGAAACATGTTTTAAATCAAACTAAGTGGTTTAAAAACATGAAACACAAAAAGCCTAAAATGATTCAAAAACTTTAAAACCAAAGGCTTGCTTGATTTCTAAAAACTCTTTTAAAAAAACAAATGCATCCAAGATTAAAACCAAAACATGCATAAATCAATACTTTTACAACTCTTAAAAAACAATGCATGTATAAAATAGGATTTCAAGTTTTTCTAAAATCAATGCATATGTGTGCAAATCAAATGATGCTTGAATGATAATGCATCCATCAAATTGCAAATACAAAATCCCTAACAATCTCCCCCTTTGCAATTTGATGGCAACTTACTCATCACTGAAATTACACATCAAGTCTTCAACTCCCCTTAAGCTGGACAAGTCTTGAAATCTTCTTGGATGCTCCTCCTCTTAGCTTGGGCTCTTGGGCTCTTTTCTTCAATCTTCTTGATGCTTGGAGCTTGATCATTCTTCAAACTTTCTCTTTCTTCTTTCCTTTCTATGACCAAGCATCTTCTTTAGCTCCAAGCTTTCTTTCTTCTATTAGCTCTCCCCCTTTGACCATGCCTCTCTCTCCCTTAGGCAAGATATGCATTCTCTCCCCCTGCAAAAGATCATACAATATCTCCCCTTAGGAAGCTTGAACATTCTCTTTCCCTTTTGAGAACTTGAATGCTCTCTCCCCCTTTGACATTAAATTGCAAAGGTACCTACACACATGAAATAAGGAAAATACCTTTTAGTAGCACCTGTTAACAAAAGAAATCGAAAATGAAATTCATAACAGGCTATCATGTATGGTTAGAAGTCTCTAAGGGTTCAAAGCCAATACAAAGGTCAATTTGATCAAAAACTAATACTTCATATGAAGGTTTACACTCCCCCTCAATCCATTCTCTTCTTTTGTCAAACTTTTGACAAATATTTAACTATTTGGAGCAAGAAGAAGATGGTTTTACCAATTGAGGAAAAACTTCAAGGAAAGAATTAGACACATATAACTATAAAGCTCAATATGATCAAATTGCCAATATAAAGAGCAAGGCCATGGAGAAAAGCGATCATGGATACCAATTTGAATATATATATAAAACAAATATACCAATTGAGATTGAAGGATATGACTATTAAAACAATCACTCTAACATGGAGTTAAAAAGAATATAACTATTAGGGAAAATAAATCCAAAGTAGAGCTATCCATGATGTTATGGGGTTTACTAATCATAGCATCAATCAATATAACTTATGAAAATCATATGCTATGAAAATTTTGAAATCATTTCATCCAATCATTAAATATGACTATCAAGTGCAAGATGAATGAAATGAAATTCAAACATGAAGCCAACCTCAACTATTAACCAACCAATATTATGATCACATAAACATGGTGGTCATGATATTTACCTATATGAGCAAGAGAGGTGGCAAACATGAAAATTATGATGCTAATGGAATGTGACATGGAATGAAAATATATAACTATAAAGTTCAATCCAATGTACATGGTCTATCACATTCTCAAGATATGACATCAATTGGATATTACAACAATCGAAAATTATACCAATTAAAACCAATTGAATTTGAAAACATGATTAAGAGCAAGAATGTGACAAACACAAAATTCCATCAAGCATCATAAATGGACATTCATCACTTTTAATGATATAACTAATGAGCATTGTGATGAACATAAGAAATTGCATAAAAAGATATGACTTTAAAAGAATATGCAATTTACCAAGTGTCAAAATCATATGAATTCAACATCTGAGAAATCCATCAAACAATAGTTATAACTATGAAAATACAAGTAATGGATTTCAAAGAGGTTCATATGATTGAGATCACCACTATGCAGTTGAAACATGTATAAGAATGACATCTTTAAGAGAATATACATGAAGCAACATCATAACCATCCATTTCAAAAATAATTACTTAGAAAGCATAAAGGATGGATTTGAGAGTTCTAGTATGGTATCTTCAAATATAACTAAGATTGCAACCATACATGGAACTTATTGACATTTGCATAGAGATGATCAATTACAATTAAGTTCTAATTCATACTATATTCAACAAAGAATACAACCATGTGTGCACAAGAAGGTATGAAATTAGAAGGATATCATAGATCACATATTGATGAAAATGGATCTCATATATGGGTTTACCTTTAAAGAACAGTGGTTTAAGTCCAATTCATCTAAGATGATCCATTAATCTATCATGCAAAATCTCCACCCTTAGCAAATGTACTAAGTTTTACAATGCAATGGAAAGGGATATGAATATCATATCAAATGAGTGTAGCATATAAAAACTCATATGTACTTTTGATTCTCAAATGATCATGAAACAAAAGATTTTACTATAAAGAGCATAAACATCATCAATTTGCATTAATGAAAGGATATCCAAGTTTAAGAAAAATATGCAAATCAATGAGACCATACCCAACTATGCAATGTAAAACATCAAAATCAATTTGCTTTTGAAAGAATGTGAATTTGTTGAGTAAAGAAGCAAATTGTTTGAAAATTTTATTTCCTTTCAAAAAATATATTCATAACTAGGCACAAGGAAATAAATTCAAGGAAAATGCTTTTATAAATATAACTAATAAAGCTTAGAACAATTTCCAACATCAATTGATCATGAAAAATCTTAGCTATGAAAGCTTATGTAATCACAATCAATTGATCATGAATAGAAATGCAATGCAAGAGATATAACTAAATGTGAGCAAAAAGCAAATCTATCATGATGAAATTATAATTAAATGATTTTGAAAACCATGATATGTAACTAGAGAAGTACATGAAAACAAAATCAATTGATCATAAATAAATATTGCATTTTAAGAAATGTAACTAAGAAAGAACAAAAAATGCAAATGGTCATGACCAACAAAAGATTTAACTATAATGGATAGGTTGGTCAATGACTTAAGGTTCAAGGCCTTAAGGTTTGACTAAGTATATAACTTTAGGAATCCACCTAAGGTCTTGAGAGGGTTGATCTTTGAGGTCTAGTTTAAAAGTCTCACCAACTATAGGAGATTTGACTTGATAAATTTTCTATTTAGACTTATCACCATTATATTTAGTTTTAACTAAATTTAGCTTGGGTTGGTGAATAGTCTTTTGAGATTGGTGATTCTTCTTCTTAGTGGATTGATTTCTTTTCTTCTTATTTTCTCCCTTCATTTGACTTTTGAATTTTAAATTTAACTTAGCTATTTTCTTCAAAAGTTCTTTCATGGGTTGATTTAAGGGAGATAGGTTGATAAGCTTTTTGTTCATAGATTCTTTTATAATTGGTTTAACTTGTTTAACCTTTTTAGAATTTATCTTAGGAGACTCCTTTTTAATTGATTTAACTTGTTTAATTTTCTTGGAGTCTTCTTTGATATTTAGTGTCTTACCCTTCATAGAGTTTGATTTTACTTTCTTGAGTTCAAAGATGGGTTTAGACACATGGCTTTTTCTTAGTTTGCACTCAAATTTGAAATGCCCTTCATTACCACAATAATGACATTTTGTTTTGGGCAAGGAAGTATGAGTGCTAGAGAATGAGGACTCACCTTTCACAAAAGTGTTGGTGAATTTAGGGTCATGTGAAATATTCCTATTGTAACCAAGACCCGTCCTATCTCCTTGAGATTTACCCAATTTAAATAACTTTTCAAATTTTTCTTCACTTTAGGTAAATTTGCACTCATACTTTTGTTTGTAGCATTCAAGTTGAGTGACTTGGTTTTTAAGGGTTGAATTTTCATTTTTAACTTTTGTTAGTTCATTTTCAAAACCCTTAAATTTGTTTAGTTCTTCATGGGCAAGTTTTAACTCAAATTTAAGTTCATTAATAACATTAGATCCAAGTTCTAAAGTTTTTATCTTATTTTGAGTATTAGATAAATTTTCCTTAGAAGTAGTCAACTTGGATTCTAGGTTGTTAATGTTTTTGTCTTGCCTTTGTAATTGATTTCTTAGTTTTGAATTTTCCTTATTAAGATCATCACATCCTATCTTTAATTCATTTAGTTCATCTTGAACATTAGATAGGTTATGTAAAGAGATCATGAACTTAGATTCTACACAATTTATTAATTCTTCTTTCTCTCTAAGTTCATCTTTTGAAGAACCTAATTCTTTGTTTAGTCTTTTAGATTCTTCTCTTAATTTTTTATTTTTCTTATCAAGCTCTATGGAAAAAGTATATAATTCCTCATAGGCTTGTTGAAGGTCATCTTCATTTTCAACATTTTCTTCCTCTTTTAATTCAAATTGAGATTCATTAATTTCAAGGTTTGAATCTCCATAAGTGGGAATGAGGGGTCTAGAAGAATCTACACAAGAATCTAAACAACCAAACATAGTGGAATCCATTCTAATGATTTTCATGCAAAAATAACACTAGGGTTTTGACTCTAGGTTTTTACACCTAATCAAGAGTTCCAAAACACTTGATCCTAATGAAGAGCACGAGGCTCTGATACCAATTGAAAGTTTGGGATCCTAACCCTAGAGGGGGGGTGAATAGGGTGATCTACACTATATGACTAATTATGGCCAATTTTAATTTCTTAACAATCAACTAGTCACATGTGATGATTATCATACAATATGCGGAAGCTTAAACAAAACAATCACCACAAAGCAAACACCATTACACAAGTATTTATAGTGGTTCGGCCTCAATGCCTACATCCACTACCGGCTTGTGATCCAACACCCCACCGGATTTCCACTATTTATGCTTTTGAAAAGGCTAAGCAATAACCTCTACAATGTTGTTTTTCTAGGCTAAACAACAACCTTTACAAGATGCTTTTTTAGGCTAAGCAATAACCTTTACACAATGCTTTTCTTAGGCTAAGCAATAACCTTTACAAGATAAAGATTTCTTCTCAAAGAAGTGTCTACACAAACACTCAAAGAGATACAATTTAAGCTCAATTAATATGCCTCTTAATTAGGCGGATATGAAAGTGAAAATCTAACTCACACAAACACTATATGAATGCAAAGGTGTATGTTCATGATGTGTGTGTGTGATAACTTCAATCAAGTTAAAATGAAGGCTCAATCAAAGTATGCTTAATGCATTTTAAAGTTTAAAGCGCACAAAGATTTGATTGAAGTGAAATGCAAATCACATGTACAAAATATGAACTTGTTGATGATATGAAAATCAAAAGCTCACAAGTTGTATGAAATTAATTATGTCTAAACATGTGGTGCATGTGCAATGTTGTTTTCAAAAACAAAAGTTTAACTAAGGTTTAAATGAATGAAAACAACAATTTGATTCAACCAAGTAAATGAAACATGTTACAAAAGAAATCAAAGGTTTTGACAAAACATGTTTTATAAAGTTTTAAAACAAACTTGGTTTGAAATCAAGGGTGAAGAATCCAATCCAACTTAAATTAAAGATTAAGAGAAGTGATGGATTCAACACATCATAGCTAACATGCTAAAATTAATTTACCAATAATTTAAACAAAGCATGAAACATATGATAATGAAAAGTAAAACTTACTTAGAGATTTAACTTCATTAATCCAAGCTTTAGCTTTCCATTAGACCCCTTGATCTCTCTTAGGTCATCCCCTTTCTTTTGTCTCCAAACACCTCAAGGAAGACTAAAATGTTCAACATTGATCTCATGGGAATGAACCTCATTTTATAGTCAAAAAGTGACCTTTGACGTGTCCCCGGTCGACCTGCCCTTCATAACGGTCAAAAAAGTTACCGTTTGAAAATGGCCAACGGTAGTGTACCCGGTCGACCGCGTGACCCTCGGGTCGACCTGGTACACTGCAGTTTTTGGCCCGGGACCAAAATTCTCAAAAATGCATATTTTTTGCATATTTCAAAGTTTTTCTTGAGGGAACTTTTTGGGCCATTAAATCAAGCTTGGAAACATGTTTTAAATCAAACTAAGTGGTTTAAAAACATGAAACAAAAAAAGCCTAAAATGATTCAAAACTTTAAAACCAAAGGCTTGCTTGATTTCTAAAAACTCTTTTAAAAAACAAATACATCCAAGATTAAAACCAAAACATGCATAAATCAATACTTTTACAACTCTTAAAAAACAATGCATGTATAAAATAAGATTTCAAGTTTTTCTAAAATCAATGCATATGTGTGCAAATCAAATGATGCTTGAATGATAATGCATCCATCAAATTGCAAATACAAAATCCCTAACACTCACCTCATAGATAGAATACAAATTGAAAAAAAAAGTTCTAAAAAATAAAAAATGGCATGTTGTATAGGAAATCATGGGACAATTTTTTTTATTGTGTATCGGATCCATTTATATGTTCGGTATTTAACTTACGAGCATTCAAAAGAAAGCATTCTATTAGGAGCCTAAACTTGATAGGTTAAAAGCTGAGATTCACCACTACCAACAGATAGCCTTCTATTTAATTGTAAATGACTGTGTATCCATCAACCTACTAAATCATATTGTAGTCAAGTGAAATCTCCATCTACCACCATGTTACTTGTTGCACTGCATTGTCGGTATAAAGCTCAAATAAAAGATGAGGGTTAACATCATTTTCATACACGGTGCCTGATGGTAGTATAGAAAATTTAAAAATTGATATTTTTCCTCTTCAAGCCGTGGGCCCTTGAGGGCTAGGTAAGGTATCACACCCCCAATTTTGGATCCCGAGTTTACCAACACAGGGCCTAGATTTGGTGGTGTGATCCAGTTCAGGACTGTAGTCCATAGTGAGGTCCAATTTAAAACTTTTACAATTAAAAGAACATCTAAAAATGCGGAAGCAATATAAGGAATAAGCAGAAGCAAGTTAAGTAATCAATCAAGATCCATCGCATCATCACATATAGCAAATGAAGTAGGTGCAAGTCCATACAAGAAGTCTGAATATGAAAATAATAATATTTTATACATCCGCAACTAAAAATAACTATAAAGGAAATCCCCCAAACGCTCAACCCTCCAATGCAGGCTCTCCATCCTCAGGTAACTCAGCTACGTCGCCAAGACCCCACCTGAAATCCTCCACTGATGGCGTTCCATAGAACACCTCAATCTTCGGGGCAATGGGGTCGGTAATGTTACCTATATCACCAAAATATGAAGGGTCAGATCCCAAAGGACTTAGCAATACAACATACCAAAATAGCAAAATATGGATGCATCAAAAGGAGTAAAGACAATAAATAAGATCAATAGAATAACAATGGAAATAATGGTAAGAAAATCATGCAATAATATAAATAACATGGATCAATATAAAAGAAACATGCTAAACCATCCATCAAAACAATATGGCACACCCACATAGGCTAGTACCGTGAAAAATTATGGCGTTGCCATATCGAACTACATATGAGTTGCGGTGGGAAAATGCACAGGACCATAGCCCGGTTGAAACAAAATTATCGGAGTCTACTGGCTGAAATTTGATATCGTGTGGTGTCGGCTGAAACCTTGTGGCATACATCCACTTCAAAAAGCCCATCATGATGGCTAAACATAAATCAGCTCCTACCAAGGGTGATCAATGCCAATGCTAGGCTCTTCAACCGAGTGGATGTTTATGCCGACACAAAGGTACATACGGTAAGGTCGATGTTTGGCTAGGTTACCCTTTCGTGAGCAAGGTCTCAAGGTCCAAACAAAGTCCAGTATCCAAGTTCAGTTCATACCATCATCCATACATACCATCGACCCATAAAGTATCCATAAAACCATATCATTAGTCCATCATCATGCCAATCCATATAAAATCTAGAATATAATCTATCTATTAAAGGGTACCCAACCCACGCAAAACGACCCATCTACTCCATGGTTCGACATTCATCCATACATAGGGCCATAGAATAGCCTGTCTAGCCACATACAGGGGTCAAATGTCCTCTAACACATCCAAGTCTCCTCTAGGTAAACCCTAACTCATGGCCCTCATTTTCATTTTAATTAAGTGAATTAACAATATGGATAACAGTAACAAAAGGAAAGAGAATGTGGAGCATGTACCATCAAAATCAATTAGTGAAAGGCAAAAACAAGTGATCCGACCTAGGTCAATGCCCCCTTTCAGGTGTGGGGTCCCACTTCACCAAAACAGTAGTCAAAAGGGTCTTAGATGTGTAATTGTATGATATTCAGTGCTCTGGAGTTGAATTACATCCAAGGTCACTTCCAAGCACTAAATCAGTTCCATTCTACAACCCTAGACCCTACTTTAGGTGGCTACATGGATCAAGGTTAAGCTCAGCCATTGACTCATGTCTAGTCCATCAATAATAGTCCAAATGAAAAATCTATGGGGCCTAATTAAGATTAAATTACAAATGAGCTGAATCTAAAAATTACAGGCTGCAGTGTCCACGGTCGACAGAGGATACTGAGTTTGCAAGAAACTGACAGTTAGTTTTGGATACAAAATGCAATGTCCACGGTCTTGATCGTGGAAGGGGTCTTGGTCGACCGTGAATACTAAGGTCACAAAAGCCCGACAGCCAACCCTCAGGATGGAATTCTAATTTGTTCTCAATCAACTGTGAAAGGTCTCTCGGTCAACCGAGAACACACATAGTCGAATTCCAGTTTCTGTCTTCTGACAGATCCATCCAATTTCCATCCAATTTCATCCAAAATCACACATAACCATCTCCAAACCATATTACACCTCCATCCATCATCAAACCATTCACAAGTGGGCCATTGATCTTCCAAATGGAATTTCCATCTGTCAATAGCCATAAAAATAAAAAAAAATAGAGCTTAGAGAGAGAGATCTATAGATCAATACATCAATTCAAGATCAAAATAACATAATTCAATGAAAGAAGAACATTCATGCTATGTTAAGTGTATATTGCACTTGCCTTACCCTCCTAAATTGGCCTCCTAGCTTAATCTTCAAGATTCAAGACTCAATTCTCTAGATCCAAGACTCTAAGCTTCCAAATCTCTAGTTAGCCCCAAGATCTACAGATCTACCAAGACCCACACCTCTTACAATCCATTCTCAAGGACAAAAGTGTATAAGAGAGAGAAATTCACAAGAAAAAGCTAGATCTGTAAGGAGTTGGAATTTGGATATGAAATTCACCTTGAATTGGAGTGGAGAAGGAGATGGAGCCTCTTGGTTGTAGATGGTTGGAGCTTGAAGAACTCCTTGCTCTTTAGGTGATGGATGCTCTAAATCTAGGTAAGGAAACCTTAGCTACTTGAAGAAGGAAGAGAGAGGCAGAGAGAGAATTTGGGAATGGAGAGAAGAGGGAGAGATGAAAAATGTGGGATGGGGTTTGGGTTTGATTTAGAGTAAAAGGATTAAAAAACCCAAGCTTAGTGGCTAGGTTTATGAAGGAACCTAAGGGCATTTAGGGTATTTTAGGTTGTATTGCACAATTCTCCAAGGAAATCCCTATTCTAACTAGGAATTACACCTAAGGGACTCTAACTAATTAACTAACTCTAATAAAACACCACTAACCCCCTAACTATTCTACAAACTGCAAATAGACCCCTAACTCACAAAACAAGGCCTAATTCCTAAGAAATTACCCTTAATTACCCATATTAATTAGCATAATTATATATAATAGGATATAATTACCCGAAATTAAGGTAAGAAAGGGGCGAGGCCTCACATAAGGGCTTAGGCCGTGCAGGCCCTCTGTGGTCTTTGGCCCGACTCTTATATATTGAAGGTAGGGCTTAGATAACCCTAGGCCCAGTCCTTTGACAACCCTACTCTATATGCTATAATATGGATACTTACTTTTTTTTCCCATCTCTTAAACAAACAAGTTCCTAAAAGTTGCAAATGTTCATATGACTTCAATGTTCACTATTTTTATGGTAAAGGCAACATAGGGGGGGGCCACCTTATGGTCTATCCAAATATCCAGATACACAAGACCCCCTAGAAACACACTGGATCCCATGGATTTGCACACCTATCTGAACGTACCAGACGGTTGGGTTAAGTATTATATATATGGGCATGACTCTTCTAAGCTAAAGCTTAGGATAAAATTGTTATTTTGAGAATATAGAGCATAGAACACGTAGAGAAAGAGAGATGCAGAAATCATGTGTCCCCCTTAGGGTTCCATCACTTCTCATTATATAAGCCCTATTAACAGAATCCTAATACAAATCAAATCCTAAATTATAGCTACCTACTTGTACATGAGTTATGACTAGACTAATTGTAGTTTAACTAAAATACAATAGCTAATTAAAATACAAATACAAGTATTGGGCCCAGATGGGCCTGCGTAGATGGGCTTGATTGACACCCCTTCCCTCAAATTGATGTTGGGGAGTCATATAATAGCAATTTGGTAACCAGAAACTGATGTCGAGGCCAAGGAAGTCCTTTGGTGAAGATATCAGCAAACTCAAGCTTAGTAGGGACTTGAGGTAAAGAAATGACATCACGCTTAAATTCATCATGAATAAAGTGACAGTCTACTTCAATATGTTTGGTGTGTTCATGAAAGATAGGATTTTCAGTGATCCTAATAGCCCTAATATTATTTGCATGCAATGAAGTAGGAGAGGCTTGAGGAAAGCGAGGTTCGAAAGAAGTCCTTCGAGCCATAAGATTTCAGAACATGCGGAAGACATTGCCCTATATTCCGCCTCTGTGGAAGATCGAGAAACACGCTCTTATTTCCTGCATTTCAAAGAAATGAGAGAATTTTCGAGATACATGATCCAACCAGTAGTAGATTGACATGTGTCTTAACAGCCCGCCCAGTCAGCATCTGCATAAGTAGTCAACTGAAGAGGATTATCCTTGGGATAATATAAACCACGAGTGACAGTGCCCAACATACCGGATAATGCGCTTGACAGCAGTAAGATGAAGATGTCTAGGAAATGTCATGAATTGGCTCATAAGATTGATAGCATAGGAGATATTCGGTCGAGTGATAGTGAGATACACAAGACTACCCACCAAGTGCCTGTAGGTATGTGGATTAGGAAGAAGGTCACCATCATCTTTACTCAATTTTAGATTGACCTCTACAGGCGTATCAAATGACAAGGAGTCATAGAGACCAGCAAGTTCAATAATATCATATGTGTATTTGTGTTGATTAAGAAATAGGCATTTGGGAGATTGATGCACTTCTAACCCCAACAAATAATGCAAGGAGCCCAAATCCTTCATATGGAAAGAATCCCTAAGAGAAGCTTGGATAGACTTAATCATACCATCATCAGTGCCGGTGATAATGATGTCGTCAACATACACAAGAAGAACAGTAACACCAGTAGTTGTTGTTTGCAGAAAAAGAGACGGATCGTAAGGGCTTTGAGTAAAGCCTCTTTTGCATAGGAGACCCCTAAAAGTTTCGAACCATGCACGAGCTTGTTTCAGACCATAAAGAGACTTTCGTAGATGACAAACAGACTTCTTAAATGGAACTAGGCCTCCCTGTGGTATCCGCATATAGACATCTTCTTTCAAATCCCCATGGAGAAAGGCAGTTTTGACATCCATTTGGTATAATGGCCAGAATTTAGAGGCAGCAATGGCTAGAAGTAGCCGAACTGTAGTCATTTTTACCACAGGTACAAATGTTTCCTCGTAGTCAATGCATCCAATTCTTCCTTCATGGCATGGTTTCAACTATCATGTTGGACTGCCTGCAAATAAGACTTGGGATAGAGATAGAAGAAAGAGTTGTCATCAAGGAAGTGTGTGTGAATCCATATCGCTTAAGTGGTCTAGAAGCTCTAGAGGAGCGATCTAGGATATTAAGAGTTGTGGTACCAGTTGCCGGCGGAGGATCAGGAGGACGGGCATCTACGGTGGTAGGGTTTTTCCGACGATGATAAACAAAGTCAGGATGAAACCTAATAACATTTCTTTTATATGATAAACCTTGTAAGAAAGTGGGAGAAGAGGGATGAGGACAATCCAAGTTAATTTGAAAAAAATGCTGGTTTTCAAATAAAATAACATTACGAGAAACCCTGATGTGGTGACCAATGGGGTTGTAGCACACAAAACCTTTTTGATTGGTGGTATAACCCAAAAAAGCACATCGGCGAGATTTTTGCAGTTAATTTTGTTCGTTCTGTGGGAAGTAAATGAACAAAGCAAACACATCCAAAGGTATGCAGATGATCAAACACAGGATGATAACCAAACAATTTAAAATGCAGGGTTAATTGAGCAATGGTAGGGGATGAAAGACGGTTTATTAAATGTACTGCAGTGGTGAGAGCTTCTGCCAAAAAACGAAGAGGAACTGATGATTCAATCAGCAGTGTTTGAGTATCATGAAGGAGATGCTTGTTTTTTCATTCCAAGACTCCATTTTGTTGAGGAGTATACCGACAAGTACGTTGAAAAATGATTCCTTTAGTCTTTAGAAAAGATTGAAAATTATTGGAAACATACTCCCCCTTGAATCTGAGCGCAAAGTTTTAATGCATTTTGAAAATTGAGTTTTAATATAGCTAAGAAAAAATTGAAATGCCTTAAGAACATCAGACTTAGAATGCAATAAATAAACCCAAGTAAACCTGCTGTAGTCATCAATGAACGTACTCCATTGGTAGGAACATCAAGGTTTTCTCAAAAGAGAAATTCAATAATATGCACACCCAGAGATAAATTATTGTACTTTTGATACAGTGAGAAATTAGTGAGTCTCCTTTACGGGCCCACTTTTAAAAGGTTTAAAATAATCAAAGTAGAGGGCTCCATCACTTTCATAGGTCATTAAAAAAAAATTTCAATATGAGTTGGGCCCACCTTGAGAAAAATATCAAGTTTTCTTCTTATAATCATCAATCCAATCTAACGTTGGTTAGTTAATTACAGTTGATATTCATAAGTGGACCCCATTGATTTATAATCAATCAAAATAGATGGCTCCATAACTTTAATAGGTATACCAAAAAAGAAAAAAAATATTTCAACAGGATTGGGCCTACCTTGATAAAAATATCAGGTTTTCTTCTAATGATCATCGATCCAATCTCACGTTGGGTAGTTAAATACATTTGATATTCATAAGTGGACAGCATCATGTATTTCTCGGCACCATGAAATTACAAATCATGGGCCAATCTCCTATTGAGTGAAATTGGGTGAGTTCTGTGGGAGAGAGTCCACCATAGATTGTCACCCAGGCACGGGGAAAAGAGATGAGAAGGAGCCAAGCACTAACAGTTTGGAATAGACATCCAAGTTTTTCTATCTATAAATCAAGTTAGATAGACAACAAGTCAAAATGCCAGTCCAAACACTAACATTGTATGCAATGAAGCGTAAAAAAGATACAGCTAAAGAAAAAAGTAGGCAAACTTGGCAAACATTTTTACTCCCTAGTACAAGGAAAACAGAGATTACCGAGTACCAAATGAGGGTTCATGACTCACCTGTAGTGGTGGACTTAGGATTTTCATTTGGGTTGAGCATACGATGGTCAATTAAAAACTGAAAAGGTTAAAATCAATAACAACTATCAATAATTTTCACTTTTTGCATGGTTTAAAGACATAATTTTTATTTTTATTTTAATTTTTTGGCAAATTAAGTATGAAGAACTCATATCCTGATACTAATCAACATATTGCTTCCCCACATATTGAGTAAAGGTATAGTGAAAGGGCAGACATTTATGCTATGCTATTGTGTAGAATCTGAATTGCCTGACTTTGAAGTGGAAGAAGGAAAACGATTGAGTGAAGGGTTCCAACGTTTTTCGTTCAGAAGAACTTTGAGACAAGAAGCAGATTTTTCGAGACCTCATTTTACTAAAATGGGGCATGGGCCATGTGGCCCAAGCAACTTTTAGCCCTTTTTTGGCCTCTAACTTAGGTCCGCCACTGCTCACCTGCTTAAAAACATTTTGTAGAAAGGATTACTTCCTGTATAGCTGGCCATTCTTCCCTCCTCTCCCATTTTTGGGAAGATCGTATTACATGCATGCAAAAGAGAAAGATGTGGGAGGAAAAAGAAAAAAAAGGAAGAAAGAGAGAGAGAGAGAGATGGGAGAAAGAAGAAAGACAGAGAAGTTAGGAAGAAGTCATCCTATGGGAAGTGAACCGTACAAATTTTGGCTTCGGGCTTCGATGGCTCCATTTCATACCTTAATTCATTTAAAGCCCATTTGTTATGTGGCATGATGTGGCATTTGTTAATTAGACCAAAAAGAAGAGGCAAAAATGTTACATTTCAAATGGGCGCATTTTGTAAAATTTCCATACTCGTGTGTGTGTTAAACTTATGGGCCTCTAATTAAGAGATTAAAGGCATGAATGAGATTGGTCCCAAATTTGATATCTAGGCCCTATCCATTAGGATCTTTCCGTCCCCCCCATTTATCCCATTATTTGTGGGACCCAGGTAGGCCCTAAGAGGTGGTGTGCATTGTAAGCCATTCTCACATGAATATATCTCCCTAGAAGATTATGCCTTAACGCTCCTTTATTCTCATCGAGCTGAATTGCTAAGAACCCACAGGGAAATGAGTTTTTACAAGGAATATGAAAAGAAGTTAGGGGTAAACGAGATGAAGTGGATGAGTAGATGATACCTTGACTTTCCTATGATTTGATTTACTTTGGTAAGAGTTTGTTGTTCATTTTTCATGTAAGGAGAGATTATTTCATTGCAATTCTTGGATTTTCACCTTTATTTAATCGGTTTTTGCGCCGCAAATAAGAATACGTTTGTTAGGATTTTGAAACAAATGGGCCCTTAAACTAAAGTTCTTTGCACAAAAATGTTATCAAGTTGATCAACCAAGTATTGATGGGGTTTAGACGGAGTCCTATTCCATTGAATTGATTTAGCCTGGGAAAGTTAACTCAATGGACATATTGAATAACATTTTGCCAATGTTTGGGAATTCTTTAACTAGCTTTAATAATTGGCTTTCATAGGTTTCCACATTATAATAGGATTACCTCCAGAAACCCTTCCAACTCAAGAGGATTCTAGCATCTTTGATTGAAGTACAACAAAACAAAACAAGTAAGGTTATGATTCCAAAATTGTGTATAAGGAATCTAGCGCCCTAAAATAGAAGACTCCCTCTAGCCCTAATAGCACGTTTGGTAACAGATGAGAAATCCATAGGTTAAAGGTGCTAGGAAAATTGTGTGACCCGACTGCCATTGGGCCCATGCCAGATCGAGCTCGGCAGTGTGCCACGGATGAACTCCCAACAAGTCTGGATCTGGTTGAGTAAGATAAGGATCAAACTCTTGGTGGTAGAATTTGGATCAAGTTCAGGCTCTGGTTGGCAAAATTCTCATGCTGGTCAGGAGATGTGGGATTCCAAGAGGGGTAGAGTCCATAGCAGTCTGGACTCCTAGGGATTGCTTTATATAAGGGAGATGAAAACCTTTGCTTGATTATCTAGTAGATCTGAGAGCATTTGCAGTGAGTTCACAGGTCTATCTTACACCGGAACGCACAAGGTTCTCGTTGAGTTCGGTTCCGACACTCATCTGGGACCAGCTAGTTCTTTCAAAAAGGATCCTTCAGTACTGTTGGAAGATGGATTCATTGTTGAGGATTTGTATAGCTGAGGATTTTACATTGATATTGGTGCGTATTGATGCTGCGACTCCACAAAGCTAAGGATTTTCGAATCCTATGGGGTAGGTCGAACTTGAAAATCCTGAAAACTGAAGATTTCCATTGGTCCAAGTCCTTCTGGATTTACAATCTCCAAATGTGGGTTTTTCGTGACTTTGTGGAAAGAAAAAATCTTTTCACTGTGGACTTGCTTGATAGGAAATGGTCCACAGTTCCATAAGTGTAGATTATTGCTTGGGCACAACAACAAACATCAACAAGCACACATATACTTTGGAGATTAATGCATCCTATTCAAAGATTGGTAATACTGATAAATCATATTGATATGAAATGGTCCACAGTTCCATAGAATATAATATATTATTGGACAATACCTTTTCGATTAATAAAGCTATGGTCCACCTTAGATTGTACTTTTAGCTTCCTAGGAAAAAACAAAAGGGAGCATGAGTGAGGTCTAAAGGAGATAATCTTGCATGTTTAATTTGTACAATAAGTTTACACTTGTATTATTTACAGGGTAACATGTGATGTGCTAGTTTACGTACTATTATTTATTTTTAAAAAAGATAATAATAAAAGAAAATGATGAAGAAGAATAATGGGGGGATAAGGAAATTATCAAAGAATGATGATGGGTGAGAGAAATAATGAAAAAAAATGAGAAAAATGAGAAAATAGATGATGGTAACTCTCTCACCAACGGTTGCTTTTCTCGTAAATCTCCAATGACTATTGCTCTTATAAATAACTCTCTCTCCCTCATTACTCTCTCTCTCTCTCTCTCTCTCTCTCTCTCTCTCTCTAACGACTCTTTTTCTCCTAAAAAAACTCTATAGAAAGACTTATATCAAGGATTTGAAATACACGCATACATGCCACACACATACGTACCACACATGGCACATTATACATATATACTACTCCTTCTCAAATACTTATTTTTCTTACAGGAAATTTATTTTAAATTTTAGTTCCTTTTGGGAAAATAAATATTTCTTTCTATTTTGTGCAGACTAGAGATAAAATTAGGCATTGTATCCCGAGCAAAATCTCTTCATTACAAACCACCTACATGTGGAGAAGATATTGTCTTTAAGAAAGCATTAGGTTATTCCTTACGCCTTAACCATTTTTATTTTATGCTTTCTTATTTTCTCCACTTTACCCTTATTATATTATTTACTTAATTATCTATTTATTTCTCAATTACACATTCTTGAGAATTTTTTCCAATACGTACCATACAAATTGAATAATAAATTAAAATTAGTATTTAGATTAAGTGTTAATTAATAAAAAAACATATAGATTGAATGAATAATAAATCCATTTGTTTGATAAGCTAGGGCATGAAAATTGGGCTCCAGTAGGAAACAAATTGGGGCGCAGAATTGAGCTAAGGTAGGAAACAAATTCCTAAAAATAAGGATTAGGCTAAGATGTTGCAAGGTATGTGATCGCGGCTTCAAGTGCAGAGCTTCGATTGTAGTAATAAAACTGGTGAGACCAGGTCGATCCACAGGGAGCTTTAGAAATAAGGCTTTTCAACTTTGTCACTTGCCCTAAATAAAATCTAATTTTAGCCTAAAATCTAGAAAAGTACATTCATCATTCCTACTTTAAATTAAAATTAAAAACATTTGTAAAAATAAAAATTCCTTAATCTAAAAACCTAATCTAAAATGAATCACAAGTTGTTACAAAAGAGCACACAAATTAGAACATCAAATTAGAAACAATCCAAAAATAAAACTTACCAAAAATAAAACTAAGAAGCTAAGTTAGAAAGAAAATATGTGTATATATATATATATATAAACCTAAGTTAGAAACCAAATCAATCAAAACATGCTAAACAAAGATTAGTAACAAATCAAATCACTCAAAAAGAAAACAACCTACTTTCTAAAATTAGAATGAAAACCTTACTAAATTAGTTTCCTAAATTAGAAACTAGGTTAGTCAGTTAGGGTTGATATATTTCCTAAGTTAGTGAATTGAATTAATCAACTCTCTAAAGTTAAGGACTTTCCAAATAAATAAAGATTTTCAAATCATAACAAATTTAGAAAGCATTAAGTCAATCATACCTTATGTTAGAATTCCAAATCTTAAGAAACTTCCTAAGTTAAAATCTTCAATTAATAAAAATTAGAAAGATATTTTATTTCTGGAAATTATCTAAATAATCTAAAATACAAAATTAGAAACTAATCCTAAAGTTAGAAAGTTAGTAATGCAATGTATGCCATGGGATATTAGAAAATTCTAAGTCTAGAAAACTAGTATGCTTGGCTGTTTTTATGCATGATTTTTCCTATTCTAGTGCAACCTAAAATTGAGATTAATAGCTGGGTTTTGAACTACAATGATGCATGAATCAAATTAAAAAAAAAAAAAGGGAAGTGGAAAACGATTTAAAACGAATGAGATATGAGTGTATGAATATGAATAAAAAAAAAAAAAAAACTGTGTAGAAATTCTGCACACAAGTGGTCCGACCAGCCATGTTTGAGCCACTGGTTCACAGTCTTTCTAAAATTATTTTTGCTTGAAATTATGGGGTTTGAAAATACACTGATCAAACTTTAATTTTCCCAAGTTTCATCAAAAAATAATGTGTTTTGATCAGGTTTCTAATCGCAAACTTTTTACACAAAATATGTCCTGAAATTCCTGTAACAATGTGCTAAATTGTGCACTTCATATTGGGATCCAAATTTTCAAAAATTATTTGGCCGAGATTATTGACTCAATTCTCTGATTTTTCTTGCTTATTCAATTTAAAACTCCGATTCCAGCAACTTAAACATATCTAAACTCCACAAATATGAATATGCATGCAATGCTAATTAGTTCAAACCATAAACTATGCATAAAAGTTCACATAAACATATAAGAAGCATAAGAAAAAAAAAAAAAAAAAAAAACAAATGCTTGAATTTAAATGTGTAGTGTAAAACAATAAATGTGTGGATTGCAAAAAAAAAAAAAAAAAAAAAAAATAAATAAATGTGTGGCAACAACAAGAAATTAAATGTGTGAATTTTTCAAACAAAAGTAAATGTGTGGTAATTGCAATAAATAAATGTGTGATAAGTGTGCTCTTTTTTTTTTTTTTTTTAAATTCTCAAATCGCATTCATAATTACTTATTTCGTGCCCTTAGGATCTTGGGTTGTCAATCCAAGAACAACAAGAAGGAAAACGAAAAACACAATTCAAGCATTAATCACCTAAGAAAAAGAATAATTAAAAAAATCACACTTTTACTAATATGCAATGTTTTTGCATAAAAGATGGAGAAATAAAATTCCAAAAAAAAAAAAAACTATATACTAGGATGAAAGGAACCTCTCTAGTTGAAGCTTCAAGTTGGGATAAGCCTTCTTGAAGAGAGATGAGCTATGGTAGAGAAAGGAGATGGGTGGAATGGTGGAGGAATTACACTAGTGAGGGGTTTTTTTCCTTCATGAAAGGGAGCGGACGTCCAAGGCTTCTTTAAATAGGGTATTGGCTGTCCTATTCTTTCTCTCTAGTCCATACTTTGTTGTAAGAATCTTCTTCACTTAGTAAGTTTTCTCTTTTCTTTTCTCTATTCTATCTTCATGCACTTGTCATATTTCATTCTTTAGCAAATCTTCCTTTGACTTGACATTTATGAGAGATACATGAGGTGGCAAACTCTAAGTTGGAATCAAGAGAAAATTGAACGCCCAATATGTGTAGATTCGTTCCACTTTTGTCTCTTTGGAAATCTTCTTTCTTGATTTGGCCATTTATGGATTTTCTTTGATTATCTTGAACTATCTTCAAAAAATGAAGTTGAGATTTTGTGCAAAGAAAGTGGACCCCCCTCTTAGACGCCCCACATGTGTGACCTATACATGTGCATGTGTGAGACCCTTTTTCTCATTTCCTACAAGCCAAAAAAATATGAATTTTATGTGAAAAGACAAATTTACCCTTAATTCATTAATGTATGACTACGGGCCCATATCTCATGAAAAGATGAATGAAAACACATTTGAAAAATAAATTTACGAAAATGGCAAGTTTCCTGATTTGATGCAAAAATGCCGGTTTTAGCAAATTATGTATGAATGCATTACAATGCATAAAATCATGACATAACACTAAATAAAGCTCTTTTGGCTTGATATGTCCTTAAACTTACCAAAATAGCAACAAAAATGTGCATTTTTAAGGACTTATTAGTATGCAAGTTTCCTTTTGCATGGCTCATGACTTATGTAGGAAATCGTGTGGCTCGCTTGCCATGGGTTTCATTGTAAGATCAAGCAGGGCTGATGCCAATAGAGAATATACTTCCACTTAATGTAAGACTTGATCTGGCCCCACCAATAAGACTCCAAATAGGATTAGTGGATGTGAGTTTCTTGGCGAAAAAGTCTCTAGTAAGCGTGACTTTTTGGAACTTATCTATATAAGATAAGGGAGCCCTAGGGTTGGTATTTATTCCATCCTATAGGAGAGACAAGAGGTGAAGAGATCCACGAAGCTTCCCAATCGCCGGAACGCACATAGATCTCCGGCGGTGTGTCAAAGTCTACGGATCCAAATCCATCAATTGGTATCCGAGCAAGGCACGGTGCGTTCTGACGGTTTGGATCGCTTGGATCGCGAAGTCGTGGTTTGGATCGAAGTAGATCTAGGGCTTCCGTGTGAGCCCTAGGCGTCCTTTGTTTTTTTGCAACCCAAACCTAGTTCGGGAAGAAGACGACTTCATCTTCCTTCAACTGTACATGCAAACCCATAGAGAGGCCTTTTTCTTTGTTGTCCTTTAAAGTCAACAAAAGACACTTATTTTTGTCTCATTATACAAGAAAAGAAAAGGGAAACTGGACACAGGCCTTGGTAGTCATGCTTGTGTGGCTAATTCCTTTCAAATTTCCCTGACTCAGCCATGGACACGACTGGTAATTCGAGAGTTAGGACTACATCATTGAATAGAATATGACGTACTAGAGGTCTCCAGATCAACTTAACGGACGTTCAGTGGGCTGAGGATGTTGATGAAGCCACAAATGTCCACAATGAACCAACTGATCTAGACATTTTTGCTTCATAAATGCAGAGCATCATGAATGCTTGAAACATACTCCAACCAATCCCCTGAGGGGATATGAACTGAGCACACAACACCCGATTGAACTATACGAGGCTATTGAGCAGGTCTATAGAGTTTTCTTGGAGCTTCTCTAAATGATGTCTAGCATCCCATGCCTCGTACCCCGACGAGGATGGGGTACATGATGTGTTGATGTTTGATTTTGATTAAAATGTAGGGTGGAGTTGGGTTGGTTTGATGCCATTGATATATTTGTCACTGACTTTTTTGGTCACTTTTTTGAAGAATTTGTATTTGTTCGCTATGTTGGATGGATTTGTTTGATGTATTTCTATTTAATTTAATGTAGACCTTGTTTGACTGATTTCTATTAGCTGGATACATTTTCTTAGATGGATATCTATTGGTTGAATACATGTGTATCGCATAAAGCATGAAATGATCTAGGAAATTAATAATAGTTTAGAGAGAGTAACTGTAATTGCCTTATCAAAAGTGACGGTAATGTCTCAAACAACAGTGAACAACACTCCGTCAATAGATACATGAACAACTGTAACAATCACTACAACCCAAATGAATAGTAAAATATGACCCAACAGCCCTAAGAGGATGCAGCATATAAATCTCTAGCAAGCGTCAATCCAGCTCAATTATCTGACACGTGGCTACATGCGGAATGATAATTTGTTTAATCATTCACAACTGAACAAAGCTAATTTGTTCGGCCACTCGGGGATGAACATAATCAATTTGGGCCAAACAGCTCACGACGACACACTCAAATAAAAATGCAAAAAAATAAAATAAATTGATTGCGTCCCTTTGGCTCCTAAAAATCACATAAATCATCCATTGGGGAATGAATGTAGAGAGAATAGAAGAGAAATATATGAAAAATGGAAAGAGAAGTAGGGGATGTATCGAAACAGAATCGAAGAGAAATAGAGAGGAGTTAAGGAAGGAGAGGGAAGGGATTCTAAAGACAGGAGGGAAAATCACATTTTTTTGGGTAGTGTATAGAGAAATTGCTTGACCAATAAAATAATTATTGATGTCCAATCTGATTATTTCACAAATGTGTGTTCTGGTTCAAAAAATCTGAATGTGGAATGAGCAAGTAGGGATGTCGCAATAGCAACTCTCTTCGAAAATTTCTATTTTTAATTTTCAATAGACTGCCCAAAATGCTCGCATCTCTGTTTCAACACAAAATCGATTCCATTCCTCGTGCTTCCTTTCTTCTCGTTCCATTCCCCATACTTCATCCCCACTTCTCATCCTTGGACGGCTACCACCGGCGACCACCGGCGACCACTGTAGACCCCAAGGTATTCTTCTTCCTTTCCTCTTCCCTCTTCCCTCTTCTTCCCTCAACTTTCACTCCACCCAACTGGACCATCACTGGTCTTCACCAGAGACCGCCAGCGGCCATGGCATTTGTCACGTCCCCAAAATACCACCAAGAAATTAACGTGAAAAATAAGAATAAATATTCAATTTCATGTGTTTAATACAACACAAGCTTCCAAAAGTGGACCCACAAAGCAAATTGTGGTGAGTCAAAATAAATTTCATTAAATGCAATGGAAGCTTTATTCAATTGGTATTCAAGATTCATAGTTAAGATCCAACACAATTATCAGATGAAGACGTAATAGTTAAAGTTGCAGAATAAATCAAACAATTACTAAGGAAAAGTTTATCATTAAAGAAAGTTCATCTAAGGAAGTTCTAAGATGACGTTCTCTCTCATGCAGGCTTAGACGGTTCCATAGCCATCTCCGGCTCTCCACTCAGGTTCGTCAATTGGTTCAAACGCTTGAAACGTTTGACCATCCTCCGTCTCCACAGTTGGGTAGGGGTCAGTATCTATGCACCAATAAACAAACTAAACAACAAGTACGAAAGCATAATTTATAAATAAAACACAAGATCAATGTGAGTAATGACAGGTAATAAGCATAAGAGATTAACACCACATAATGACGAAAAGAACATATAACCTAAATCCAATCTACACAAATAGAGTAATACAATAATCACATAGAAGCACAGCTACTGTTTTGGGTGGTCAGCCCTAACTATAAAGTGGGAAAACTCGTCCGAAGGCCGGTGGTCATAAACCGGTTCGTAATCGAACTCGTAGGCCGGATAAATCGTTTCGAAATGCGGATATTACAGTGTCCGTACACATCGGTGATTAGCCGTCCAAATACAACTGCAGTCGTTCGAATATGACCCAATCAATATATATATATATATACATATCATATTATAATAGACCTAATGATTTGTAAAGTTCTGACACAGAAACCTAAGTCAAAGTGAAAGGCTGGCTGCACAACAATCCACAATCGAATACTGATCAAATCATTCAATTAAACATCCACAATATCTCAATCGATTACCACGCCACATCACGGTCCATATCCAATCAATCATAGGGTATGCAACTAATAGACCAACATCAAACTCAAACATGTATACAAACCCGAAGGTCAAAGAATAATCACAAGCCAATCCTACGGTCAAACATAAAGTCTCATACCCGACAATCATAGGAATTTCTAATAGATAAAAGATCAACACACCGCTTCTCAATCAATGGTGCATGGACCCAATTAAGGGTTTTCCAATAAAGATGAGTTGAGCTCAATCCCCTAGGATTTCCCCGAGGTCATACCAGGCACTAAACCTTATGTTAGTAAGATACCGTTTGCCCGGACAGTATTTACTTGGTCCAATGATCTGATTAATAAAGCACAAAAATATAATTTAAGCACATTAAAAGTCAAAGATACCATTCAAAATTAATTTGCAAATAATAATGATAAATCACGATCTTAATTTATAATTTTAGAAAACTTGAGGATTCCACCGATAACATTTTTCCAAATTCAATTTCTTATAAAACAAGACAAGGGGTCTAATTTGGGTTTATAAAACAACTAAGGGCCTTTTCCTAATTTTTAGAAAAAAAATCATGGTCTTAATACTAACCCCACATAACACTATGTAATGTCACAAGGCCCTTCACCCTTTTCTCATAATCGTGGCCAGTCAAAAACCATCCACACAGAACCCTTTCTTTCAAATTCTAAAAGCTAATGGGTTGCATGGGAAAGCCCTGACAAGTGCTAAAGTTGTGTCACATGGGAATTCCTTTTTCAAAACAAGTACAGGTCAAACCTCACTCACAGAACCCTGTCCAAACGGGTGCTTCACGCCGGCAGCAACAGGTGGATGGATAGTGAGGCCCACTGATCAAGAACCCATGATGGGTCTGATTTCCAAGGTCGCTCGGTCATACACGGCACTGTGATCAGATCAGATCTGTGATCCGATCAATCATTGGGTCCCACAACCTGATTAAATAAAAGAAAATAACTCCAAAATCACTCACGCCCCAAATATTTGAACCATCAGATGGTGGCCATCTATAAGCAAGGTCTCATCACAAAAATAGAGAAAATCAAACCTTAGGACATAGAATGGGTTTCTACATGCATCCACACTCTGAATCAACGAGAAATACAAGCATTAAATTTATAAACTATGATTAAGTACTTGCCTGAGGTCTGCGATTGAGGGAGACGGTCTAAAATTCCTATTGCAAAAGCCCAAAGCGCTAATCCAGAGAAAAACTGGAAGGGAGAGAGAGTTGTATGTGAAAAAAAAAAAAAGAGTGTGGTGGTGGTGTATAAATAGGGAATAAGAATAAGAGTTGTAATCGAACTTAAATTCTAAAAAGAATAAAGTTTGGGTTCTAAAAAAAATAGGAGTTTGAATTAGAGAAGGATTATACCCACTAAATTGGGCCCGGGTTAACTATGGGTCAAGATACCTATCCAACAAGCCTAACTCACCAACCTCAGTCTAGCGTGGTCCCCACTTAGACTAATCGCATATTTAATTAAAATACAATCAATTATATAATAATAATAAATAATATATATAATAACCAAAACGTCACAGGATTCCATTGGAAGCATCTCTCCGGCCATTCAGTTCTTTGGTTTTCTTTTTTATAAGTAACATGACTTGAACCCACCACCTTAAGATTGCAATAGGAATATGTTAAGTACTTAAGTATTTTCACTTCTATCACCTGTCACCTTTATTCATATTGCTTGGATTTTGTAGTCTATCTGTTGGGTTTCTTTGTGGCCGTCTATTTTATACCAAACAATACTTGGTTTTACATATATCAGAGTTTACTAGTCTGTGTGGTCACTCAATTGCATCTGTGCTGCTTGAAATTGGGATCCTCCACTCCATGCTCTTTGTGGGGGGTGTTTTATTATAAAGGAAAAAAATGATTTATCAATTTTTCAGTCAAATTGAATGTGCGTATAGTATCCCTTCCTTGCATGTTTGGGCCAGCGGAAATTCGGAACTACAGAACATGGAGTACATTTTCCCCCCTTTATGGTCCTACATATGAATGTAACAGATGGTTCTTCTTGTTGAAAGCTATTCTGATGGGGGGATTTTTTAGGGTCTTCCAAATGGACCCCACCATTGCATGAGGCACTTGAGGCATGCTTGGTATTGTGAGTATGCTGATTGTTCAAGACTTTGTTTTATTTATTTAGAGAATGAGTTTAACTTAAAATGGCTCTTGTGCCTTTATTATTATTATTATTATTATTATTTACATTGAAATGGCTTGTCGTTTTATTTCTATATGTAGAATGGTAGTTGCTATTTTCACAATGTGCTTAGCATGTAAAATATAAAAGAGCAGGGGCACTGAATGATAAAACCAAAATCCAAGTTGTGATTCTTTTTTGGATCTTGAATCGGGAATCCAACCAACCAAATGCAGAGCGTATAAGGCATCAAATACAAGTTCGATTCATACACATTCAAGTACTACATCCAAGTTCAAGACTTATTTGTGATATAGGCTACAAATATTACACACCATGTAATTAAAATGAAATAAAATTTTTTGACATGTAACTCCACATCTGCTTCCAACTTTGTATCAATGTTCAATAGCCTTCAACCTTTTTTTTCATGCACTCCAATTTTGTGGACAAATTATGAGTTTCTTCATAAGATTTGTAAGAACGGTTTAGTGTGGGATATGCATCCTCCATTTTGTCCATGAATAATTATCTTTCTAGATAAGCAAGCTGCAACTATTTTTGCCCTATAAACATTTAGATTATCAGAGCTAGGAATTTTGTTTTATTTCATTGGAATGACTTTGACCAAAAAAAAAAAAAAAAAAAAAAAAAAAAAAAAAAAAAAAAAAAAAAAAAATTCCAGTGTGGGGCATTTCCAAAACTTTCTACCAAGGTTAGACAAGGTATGAGAAGTCTTTAAAATCATTTAACTATGAGCAAAAGGGTATTTTGGAAGCCCATTCCCAATTCCGAACACGAGATGAATTTAACTTGTCACATTATAAATTCCACATATCCAAGGATTTGGCTCAGGATAGATTGGAATGGAGAAACATAATTCATATAGTCAACTGCAACATAGTTAGGATAAGACTTTGATGATGATGATCACATTATAAATTCATTATAGAACTTAACCTCAATGGAACAGCAACAAATAAAAAATTCTAAATTCTAAATCGGGCACTTACTCGTAAATGATTGCATTGCCATGAAGGAAAATTGCCTGTTCCTTAATCTAAAATCAACATCAATATCATTCACACTTTTTTTGCAATATCATCAATATCATTCTCACATCTGACATGCAACGGCAATATCATTTTTCTCATAATGTCTCAAATTCATCAATATCACACTCATCCATATCGACATCAATATCATCTCAAATTCATTAATATCACATTCATGTATCTTACATTCATCAATTTACATCACATTTCCTGTATGGAGATGCAGTTGATGCCTATCAAGGTTCACCATTCATCAATTGTGTCTAGAACGATCAACAAGAGAATCAGCACTTGAATTATATATACAAGCATCTCGGAAAATGTTAGGTACCTGTTAACTTGTATTAAAAACAAATAATCCATACAAGAGGATTCACAAGTATAAGATTTTTCAGCATTTCATGATGAAAGCTAGCATATTTGACAACAACTGGAGCAAAGTAGCCCTGCAAAATTTTCCAGTAAGCAAAAACTTTTTATTTTTTGTTCAATTTGACAAATTATCAGTTTCATCATGTTTGTCTGCAAAATAACAACCGGAAGCATCAGACACCAAAATTTACCTAAACAACAAGGGAACACTTATCTAAAGCAAATTCATCAATAAGAGACTCCAAGGAAGGCATGTATTTTGTAAATCAAAATGGAGGTTTATAAAAATCAAGGTTTAAAAAACTGGACTGGGGACCCGACTCGGCCATGGCCAAGTCTGAGTTGACTTGCCGAGTCAGGCCGAGTATTTCAGTTGGAGGGCCGAGTCCCTTGCCCGAGTCTCATGTTTCAAATCAGAGTCCCATGCGACCCGACTCGCTATGTGCTAAGTGCGAGTCAACACGGACTCGGCCAAAATTTTTAAACCATGATAAAAATAGAATATTTTAAATGTTTGAAAAGGATGTGGAACTTGGAAGACGGATATTCATATCCCTTCTAGTAATGAAGCATCTGGAAGAACAAATCACCATCGAAAGTGTAATCAAAATCCAAAACCTGAAAAACCAGTTGGGTGGAGTAAGAGTTCAGGGAAGAGGAAAGAGGGAGGTCAGAAAAGTAACTTGGGGCACTGGTGGTCGCTGTTGATGGAGGAGAAATGAGGACGAAGAAAGGAGAGGGAAGAAGGGGAGAGTGGGTTGTTTGGAAAGAATGACTGATTTTAGGGATCTGTTTTGAAAAATCCCTAAGGGCATTTTGTGCATTTTCAAAACATAAGAGGAGAGGTGTTGCTGGCGGAAGGGGATTTTGGCCTGATGCCCTTGATTGAAATCCCATCAGAAAACTTAAGTCCTAATATGAAAACCCAAGATTTGTTTGTCCTGTTTTGAAAACTGCCAAAAACTCAGGCCCAGTTTTGAAATTTTCCCTAAAATCAATGTTCAGTGGCCCCACTCCCTAGTTTTTTAACCCTTGAAACCTCTTGAGTCCTATGCTTTCAATTAAAACCTTATTCCTGTAGCAAAAAGATCTCATATGCCACTTGTTTTTCTTTCTGATTTCCAAGGCGTCTTCACAAAACCAATTCTTGTGCTCAAATTCCAAATATGGAGATTCACTTCACCCCAAGATTGGTCGTATGAAGAGAAATTTTTTTATCTGATTGAACCATTGTCAAAGAAATGGCCGTGTTTGGAGAATTGTAGATAAACTATAGTATTTTGGCCCTTCATGCTCATCAAGATGTCTGTCTTCCATGTTCATTTGTAAATTATCAGCCATGCAGGACAAATGCAAAAATTATCTGTTTTTATATTTAAACTTGAGGTTTTGGTGTGGAAAGGTGAGGAATTTATAATGGAAATATCTAGTGAAAGTTGTTCCCCTGCTCTTTTGCTTTCTCGGTTCTTAAAAGATGATGGAATCAAAGCTTAGTTAGTATAACCTGCCAATTCTTGCCTCGGTGGGAAGTGATAGATGGAGTGCTGTGCAAGTGTTTATGGTTATAAAACAAGTGTTGTGCCACTTTCAATTCCTTGGATTTTTTAAGTGTTAAGTTCAATCCAATGTCGAAAGATCACTGAAATCTTCAACTGAAGATTTGTTTCTACTGGGTTTCTAATCTAGGTCTTTGAGAATGGTTATAGTTGTTGACTGTTGATCGTTCCTTTGTAGTCTTGTGGACTTTAGCTTTTCATAAGTCTTTCTGACTAGAAATGTTCCTTTCTAATTTCAAATGCCATCCGATAATGAAAATGTAACTGCTTGTCACCTCTTTCTATCCCCCTTCGAGAGAGAGATGCAGTCTTTTATTTTGGTAGTGCATATTGCTTAGTGTTTATATTAATATTCTAATACTTTCTTGGTTAATCTTGGGTTTTTAATATGATTTTCTGGGAACGTGAAGGCTTGATTCTGCCATGGGTTTGGCACGAGTGAAATTCAAGGATGAAGTTTTTAGAAAATAAAAGTAGGGCTCTAGTCTCCGAGTGTTGGAACTATAATATAGTTGTCCAAGGGTTACTGATCTTGAATCCATTTTTGTTCGTCCTTCGAAGAAGGGATTTGTTCCAACTTTTCTGTTGGGTCTCTCAAGCTCTCAGCGCACCCAAAAAAGTGATATAATATGCCTCATAAACTTTGCGAGGATCACCCATTGAGCCAAAAACATATTGCCCTTATTCAAGTTCCTTCAAATGTTTCAACTCTTGAATTGCCTTTTCTTTTCTTCTCTTTTTTTTTCAAGTTCAGCTAGACATGAGTTTGATTCATATATTACTTTTTGTCTCTACTCAGTGGTTTTTTTCTTCAGAAACTGTCCAAAAATGGAAATGCTACAATATTTCAGTGGTACATTATTTGGTGGCACAGCTTGGACCCGATCAATGTAGATCTACACCTCCAACGGTGGGATCAAGTCTTCTGACTTAAGCCCTAAGATCACTTAGGAGAAAACGCCCAAAGAGGAACTCATAAAGAATAATTTTGAACTTTGTTAAGAATATAACATGTGTTACATCCAGAACTTCCCTCTATAAATAATAGAGGAACAATCTAGGTAACGAAACCAAATTATTCAGCGATTGCTAAAACCAGTCCCTAAAATATTTGATTACATCAAATCATTAAGTCTCTTTTGAATTTAAATCAAATTACTAATCTATTTAAGGAAAAGCAAATCAATTGAAGGTTCCTTGGTGGTGGGCCCTCTTCTTCTTGGGTTGCATGGCATCAACTCTCCCCTCGCTTGGAAAAACTCGACTCTGGCAAGTTGACAGTGTGATAACACGAGAGAGAATTCAGCCACAAGTTCAGAAAATGTCCGCTTGGATTGAAAATCAAACGCACAAACGTCTGCCTTTTCTTTTGATCTACATGGCATGGCTTGGGAGTTTAATGCAATCTGTTTTGTCATCTAAAAGTAGATCGGAAGCTTCGCTTCTTCTGATGTCTGTATTTAGTGTGAACGGGTGCTTTTTCCATGAGAGACTGCAACTGTAAAATCTGTCATATCTGAGTGCAATCATCAAGCTTCCATTGTTGATCTCTGAAGATGAAGTCAATGTGAGGGACATCAACAACTTGATCTTCTTGGGGAACCTTTGAAATAATAGATTTGATTTTTGATGGCCCAATTGGATTTACTGGTAGTGACATGGCAATCAAATCAACCAGATGTTCAATCTGTTTGCTAACCTGGTCAGAATCTTCAATGTACGCTAGTCCATGTTCTTGCTCAGCCCTTTGCAGCTCTTGATTGGCATGGCCTCGTTCAATAGTGGTTGAACCCATGAAATCATCCTTGCCATGAACTTTACCTTCGATGTCATCCTTGAGGTCTTTTATCGTCGCTTGTGGTGTCATCATGACTTTCCACTCAATTTTTTGCTCTTTCTGTGGTTCTTCTGTTGAAGGTGATGATGTAGATGAAGACAGAACTGTCGACTTCATTGGAATGAGTTTACTCCATTTTCCATTCTAGAAAAGAGTATACGTGTTCACCTTTTTATCACTGTGCACTTTCTGATAAAAAGGCCATCGATGTCCAAAAAAGTGATATGAGCAATATTCATATGAATCACATCACACCAAATCTTATCTTTATAAGAGCCAAACTCGAAAGATACCAAACATCTATGATTCACGGGGATGGCGCTGCCTGGACCCGATCGATGTAGATCTACACCTCCGACAGTGAGATTGAATCTTTTGACTCATGTCCTAAGATCACTTAGGAGAAAAAACCCAAAAAAGGAATTCACATAGAATAATTCTGAACTTAATTAAGAATATAGCATGTGTTACATTCAGAACTTCCCTCTATAAATAATAGAGGAACAATCTAAGTAAGGAAACCAAATTATTCAGTGATTGCTAAATCGCTCCCTAAAATCTTTGATCACATCAAATCACTAAAATCTCTTTTAAATTTAAATCAAATCAAATCAAATTACTAATCTATTTAAGGAACAGCAAATTAATAGAAGGCTCCTTGGTGGGGGCCGTTAGTGGGCCCTCTTCTTCTTGGGCTGCACTGCATCATTATTCTATTAGGACAGGATTTAAATCTGTAAATATATCTGCATGTATCCAAATTAGCAGCTCCTCTTCCAACCTCTATGTTCATCAAATAAAAATCACCATTAAAATGCTTCCTGCCTACCATCTGATCAGATGGGGAGAGAGGTTTTGATGGGAACTGGCTAGAACGGGATTTGGAGAGCAAAGGGAGCTGTCGCTGGATATGCCAATGTAATCGAAGTGCTTAGAGAAATCATCATCTACCCCATTATTTATTCTGAAGAATCTCAGAAGTTGGGGCTGAAAGTGAGCTTCTTTTTTCTTTTGATCTCCTAAATTTCTTCATCCCAGGTGATAATTTGAAGATTAAGTGTTCTATTCTGTTTTGTTTTCTTTTCTTTTCAGTGGCCCAGAGGATTGCTACTATATGAACCACAGGGCACGGGAATGGTACGCACACTTCTTTTTTAAAGCTTTGTTACAAATCTAAATAGTCCCCGATATTCGTTTGTCCTTTCAGATGTTTTCATTTTGCATATGCTAACAGAAAGAACAATTGTCATAGTATAGCTTATTAGGGTTCTAGGGCCGCTTAATGACTTATGAGCTATGCCATCTTATATTCTTTCTAACCAAAATCACAAATTTCGCCAGGATGCTTTAGATTCTGCAGTTATAATGTGTTCAACTCCGAAATAGTTATTATGAGATATCTGGTGAAATTCAAAATATATTTTACTGCATTTTGTGATATTTTCACTATGTTCTGTTAAAATCTCTACTTTATGAATTCATATATTTTTACTGTAGTTTAAATTGTTTTTTCTTATTTTATCTTTTACAATATTTTTCTACGAGCGGCATGCTCTTGGGCCAGCCCAGCCCAAGCCTGACCCAACTGTCGGCCAGATGGGGCTGGATTTGGGATGTGATTTTTAGCTCATAGGATAGACTCATGACTACTCTTCGGCCGATAGTCAAACGACCAGGCCTGGGCGATTGTATGTATTAAGGCCCAGCCTGGCCCGATGCATTTAGCGTTGAGGGGTTTATTCATTTTGCAAATGGTGGGGCTTGGTCTTGACTTTTAGGTCTATGAGCTGGATTAGGCACTAATATTAGGCTTAATAATATCTAAATGGGGTGAGCTTGAAAAGCTTTGGCCTGGTCCGACAGGAACCATGAATAACCCTTTATTTTTCCATTGATAGCCCAAGGAAACCCGGAAATTTGAATTTCTCAAGTTAAAACTCCATCATTAAGAACCCGTTAGCAATACTTGTGACAATGTTAAGTTAACCAGTAATAATAATGATAACAATAATAATAATGATTATTATTATTATCATCATCGTGACAAAGTTTCTAACTAGGGTGCGTGGAATTGAGGTCTCTTTGTGTGAGTAGGGGTGGAACAGGTTGGATCAAGTAAGGTTGAGGCACATACATCAAAGACAAAGTCTTACCCTGTACCGGACCCAATTACTAAATGGGTCGGGTATGTTCAACCTGAACCTGAATTGCATGTAAATGGGTCAACCTGACTGTGACCCATTTAAATCCATATAGATTTTCTTCATTATTATTACTATTTTTCTAAAGGCTGGGAAAAGGCATAAGCCTGCATCTTCAAAAATTGAAAAACAAAATTCCCTAGTGGGATTCACTGAAGGTGGAATTGAAAACTCTAAATCCATCTGTGAGTCTACCTTTGGAACCCAAACCACTAGACATCCCACTTCTCTTCTTGTTTTTTCCAATACGAAATTTTTCACATTAATTGGAGTTGTGCCCAGCAGCCCACTGGTAGATGGATCCCATCCAAAACAGCATGATTTTTAATTTGCTTAAAGTGAAAATTTCGTTAATGGTAAAAAATGTGGAACAATGATTTTGAGTGGTTTGGATTTTAAAGGTGGACTGCATTTATGGATTTTGTAGCATTGGGCTAATAGAAGGGTTGAACTTGTAGCTTTTCAAAGCGTGTACATGGCTTGTGTGTAGAATAAATCCCCTTCTCCTTATCTCATCTGCTAATAGAAGTAAATGATCCAATTCATGTCTCATGATATGAAGTATGATATGTTGCAATGGGTTGGAAACTGATCAGTGCGACTCACCTTGAATTGAATCACTCACAGCCTGATATGTTCATTGGATGGTTCAATTAGGGATTCGTGAATTTATTAAATAGATTATATGAGGGTCCATTTTCTAGGACCTGATTTCTGTTGACGGAAAAGTTAGGAATGCTTGACTATAGTGGTTTTTGGGTCACTGGCAATTTGATGTGGGCCATCAGGTGGGTAATCACTGAATTGTATGTTTCCAATATTTTCATTGCAACAAATTCTTATGCGATGCAATGAGAGTAGTATAGAATTATTCTTCACCAATCAATTGTAGTGGTAATATTTAGACAATCCGGTTCATGTTAAATTTCCTTGTGATAAATGTGAATTTACTGATTTAGTCAGAGTTGATTGACCCACACTTTAGAAAGTCGACTTCACAGTTCAGAGAACCTGGTCTTGTCTTATTTAGTACATCGCATTTATGGTTTTTACGAAAGTTGATTTTTTTTTTCTAATACTTCAAATTATTTTATTTCATTTGATTAGTTAATTCATTTTGTTGAGTAATTGATTGTGTTTTAATCCTTTTTTCTTTCTCTCTTTTGTAATCTATATCTATTTATTTTAGTATTGGATTGGATTCTCTTGTCTGAGAGGAGACACATCTTCATCCAACACTCTTTCAAGTGTGATATCTGACTTTTTATTTTGATAAATAATGGTTGAAAGATGTACAACCATCCATTATAATATATCAAAGTCGAGGGTTTTGGATTCAATTTCGATTGAAAGTCGATTTTTTTTCTAATACTTCAAGTTATTTTATTTCATTTGATTAGTTAATTCATTTTGTTAAGTAATTGATTGTGTTTTAATCCTTTTTTCTTTCTCTCTTTTGTATCTATATCTATTTATTTTAGTATTGGATTGGATTCTCTTGTCTGAGAGGAAACACATCTTCATCCCAGCACTCTTTCAAGTGTGATACCCGACTTTGTATTTTGATAAATAATGGTTAAAAGATGTACAACCATCCATTATTATTGTAAAAGGAGAGAGACCAGGAGAGAGAATATTAGAAGGTGTAGAGAGAGAGTTTCTTATTATCTCAATATGTGTGTAAATACAATAGGGAGATGCCTTTTTATAGGCAAAGTGATCTCATAAGATAGAAACCCTAAATCTAACCCTAACTCATCTTTAGTGGGCATCCACCCAATATCCATATCTCATAACACTCTCCCTTGGATGACCACCATTCAATGACAGTTGCCTCATTAAAAACCTTGCTAAGGAAAAACCCAGTGGGAAAAAAACCAAAGCGAAAGGAAAAAGAGTACAACATCCTTTAAGATCATTGAACTGGTGTTGGACATGCATAATGTTGCCTTGTTAAAACCTTAACTAGGAAAACCCAGTGGGATAAAACCTAGAGAAGGAAAAAGAGTACAACGCACAAATGTCCATGAGTAACATACTTCAGGATGCTCCCTGATAAACAACTCCCCCTGATGATAGCAACTATTTACATAGTTTGATGATGAACTCTACGCATGCCAATCTCATATACAAACTTCTGGAATATTGATTTTGGCAAATATTTGGAAAACAGGTCAGGTAGGTTGGTACTCGAACGAACTTGCTTGACTTCAATTTCATTGTTTTTCTGAAGTTCATGAGTGAAGAAAAACTTTGGTGCAATACGTTTAGTCTTGTCTCCTTTAATGAAACCTTCTCGAATCTGTCTTATGCATGCTTCATTATCTTCATAGATAATATTTGAGATACCTGCAATAGAAGGTAATTGACAAGAACTACGAACATGCTGAATCAAAGATTTTAGCCATACACATTCCCTACTAGGCTCCATACAGAGCCAAAATCTCAGCATGGTTGGAGGAGTAGTAGCTACCAAAGTCTGTTTAGTAGAACGTCAAGAAATAGCGGCATTACAATTTAGAAACACATAACCTGTCTGTGATCTACCCTTTTGAGGATCTAAGAGATAACCTGAATTCGCATATCCTACAAAACTAGAATCTTTATGATCGTAAGAATAAAATATTTTCAAATCAGTTGTTCCACGCAGATATCGTAGGATGTGTTTAATACCAATCCAGTGCCTTTGAGTTGGTGCGGAGCTATACCTGGCAAGTAAATTCACAGAAAATGCAATATCTGGTCTGGTGCATTGTGCCAAGTACATCAAGGCTCCAATAGCAGTTAAGTATGGTATTTCAGGACCCAATGCCTTTTCATTTTCCTCGATGAGACGGTATGAATCTTTCTTTATATCAAGAGACCGGACAACCATAGGGGTGCTTAATGGATGTGCCTTGTCCATTTCAAATTGTTTTAAAACCTTTTCGGTATAATTAGATTGATAGACTAACATCCCATTGGAATTTCTTTCAATTTGCAATCCGAGACAGAATCTCGTTTTTCCAAGGCCTTTCATTTCAAATTCTTTCTTTAAATAATCAGCAGTTTCTTCGAGCTCTTCTGGAGTCCCTATCAAATTTATATCATCCACATAAACTGCTACTATTGCAAATCCCTTCAGGAATTTCTTTATAAATAGACACGGCTAAATGAGATTGTTTTCATACCCCCTTTTAGACAAGTATTTACTAAGATGATTGTACCACATTCTTCCAGATTGCTTCAGGATGTATAATGATCGCCTCAATTGGATTGAGTACGTACTCCTTGACTTTGCTTCAGGCAAAGGAAATCCTTTTGGGATTTTCATGTGAATTTTTGTGTCTAAATCCCCATATAAGTAAGCAGTTACAACATCCATGAGCCTCATTTCTAGATTTTGAGAAACTGTTAAACTTATCAAATATCTAAATGTCGTTATATCCATAACAGGGGAGTATGTTTCCTCATAATCAATCCCAGGTTTCTGCAGGAAACCTTGTGCCACTAACCGTGCCTTATATCTGATAATTTCATTAAGCTCATTCCTTTTTCTTACAAACACCCACTTGTAACCTACAGGGTTAACATCTTTTAGGGTTTGTACTACAGGTCCGAACACACCACGTTTGTTGAGAGACTCTAACTCTGTTTTGATGGCACTTTCCCATTGTGGCCAATCATTTCTTTGTCGACATTCATTTATAGAACGTGGTTCTGTGTCCCAATCATCATCATCATTTTCATTTGATATTTGTGTAGCTACCGCATATGCAAATGCATCATTGATGATAATTTCATTTCTATTCCATCTCTCTCTTGAATAATTATAAAGTATAGAGATCTCTTCATTTTCCGGTATCGGTGCCTCTTCAGGGGCTTCCAAAGTCTCACCAGGGACTTCCATTATTCTAGAGAGAATGGATTTTGCCATAACCTCTTCAGGAGCATTATGTGCCTCTTCAGAAGGAACCTCTTCAGGAGCGTTACATGCATCTTTGAGAGGATATGATAATGATTGCTCATTTCTCCTTTTCCGCGGAGCTGAGTCCTTTGAACCTATAGATCTGCCACGCTTTTGGCGTATCGCAGATTCTTTTGCTGCCATATTTTGACTTCGTCCTATGGGGACATTAATCCTGGCAGGTGCATTCATAGCTGGCACATGTGACTTTGTCACCTTTGCTACATCGTTAAATGCATCAGGTAATCTGTTTGCAATTTCTTGCAAGTGCACAATTCTCCGAACTTCATTCTCACATTGCGAAGTCTGTGGATCCAGATGAGACAGAGTGGAAGTATTTCATGTTAATTCTCGTCGTTCTTCAGGAACGGGTTGTTCTATAGGAACAATACGTTCTTCAGGAACTATCGCATCTCCCCCTAACGGCGGGAATATTGTCTCATTGAATTGACAATCGGAAAAACGAGCAGTGAAAACATCTCCTGTCATTGGTTCTAGATATCGAATAATCGAAGGAGAGTCATAACCTACATATATTCTCAATCTACGTTGTGGTCCCATCTTAGTACGCTTAGGAGGTGGTATTGGGACTTGAACTGCATAACCAAACTTGCGCAAGTGAGAAATATTGGGTTGATGTCCTGTTATAAGTTGTGCAGGTGAATATTGATGATAGGCCGTGGGCCGAAGTCGAATTAACATTGCTGCATGCAACACAGCATGTCCCCAAGCACTAACTGGTAATTTGGATTGCATCAGCAGAGTTCTAGAAATAAGTTGGATGCGCTTGATCATGGATTCAGCTAAGCCATTCTGGGTGTGGACATGGGGGACAGGATGTTCGACAATAATTCCTATAGATGAACAAAAATTATCAAAAACTTGTGATGTAAATTCGCCTGCATTATCAAGTCTTATGGACTTAATGTGATAATTAGGGAAGTGAGCCCTTAATTTAATTATTTGAGTTAATAGGCGGGCAAATGCTACGTTCCTAGTCGAAAGTAGGCAAACATCCGACCAACGGGTGGAAGTAGCGATCAAAACCATAAAATACTTTAAAGGTCCACTAGGGGTATTGATAGGTCCACAAATATCACCTTGTATCCTTTGTAGAAAGGATGGGGATTCGGATGCAACTTTAGTAAGAGAAGGTCGGGTGATCAATTTCCCCTGTGAACATGGGATACATAAGTACCCACTAGATATGGTCAATTGATGATTCTCTAAGGAATGCCCAAAAGAGTTATCTATGATTTTTCTCAACATAGTAACCCCAGGGTGACCTAACCTATCATGCTAAACCAGAAAGAAAGAAAAAAAAATCTCTTTCATTGTGGCTTTCACGCATGCAAACCGAGACGCATACAAACTATATATATAATATGTATATTTTTGTGATTCTCTGTGTAAAATCTCTGACCTTTGTATGTATATAATTTTTTTTTATTCTACACACACAAACCCAAAATGGTTCGCCTATAGAATGCAAATGGAGGTGATTTTCTTACCTGTGTTCTTCCACACGCACAGTAGAAAAGGGCTTGTAAAGGTCCTTGATATTGCACGCCAATCGAGGTTGAAGGCTTGGGTTTTTTTTTTTCTCGTGCTGATAACATATTGTAAAATGAGAGAGACCAGGAGAGAGAATATTAGAGGGTGTAGAGAGAGAGAGTTTCTTATTATCTCAATATGTGTGTGTAAATACAATAGGGAGACGCCTATTTATAGGCAAAGTGATCTCATGTGTGTAAATACAATAGGGAGACGCCTATTTATAGGCAAAGTGATCTCATAAGATAGAAATCCTAAATCTAACCCTAACTCATCTTAAGTGGGCATCCACCCAAGATCCATATCTCATAACAATTATAATATATTTTGACTTTTTTTTTACTGGGCCTTGGTAAAATGGTAAAAAAAGGTATAGGTGGTGGGATTTGAACTTGGTAAAATGGTAAAAAAAGGTATAGGTGGTGGGATTTGAACTCATAAGCTTCTGCATTTTGAAAAAGATGACCTAACCACTACACCACACAATACCAATATGTAATTATTTATTAGAAAAATCTCAATACTAGTTATAGATGGAACGAGGACCCTCCCCATGTGGGTCATGCCCGTGCTTAGCACGAGTTATTGTTCTAGTGAATTATTATCCATAAACAGTGGACTACATAGATAAATACAACATAGCTCCTACTTTTTGGTTGAGCCTTGTCTAACCGATTTTGCTCGGTGACAACTTGAAAAACTTATGGAATCAAGTTGGCATGGCCAAGTATCAAGTGTGGTTCAAAGTTGCGGTGGCATTGCGGTCGACCTCAAAAAAGGATACAACATGATACGATGTGGCATCCCCTGTGGTCCGCCGTTGGTTTTGGAAAAATAATCAAAAGAAGAAAAAAAAGGAATATCAGAAAATGCTAGAAAATAACTTTTTTCAATTAGCACACTATAAACCAAAATACCGTTCCCTCCAAGTCATAACATCTTGTATTGCTATTTTATCATAAACTGTTCAAAAATTGTTCGAGTTTATTGATAGATTTATATGTACATGTTAAAAGTACTATAAATATCATAAATAAGTAGTAATGTTAAATTTAAATAATTAATAGTTAAGTATTCAAGTATCAAGTAAGTTATGACTTACAAACATGTTACAAGTCACAACAATGAACTTCATGAAAACTTAAATAACATCAACATTAAGAGTGACCAATGGGAGAAACTAGATCTAAGAAAAACTAAGATTTAGGCTCAAATTCACAAATTAAAAAATTTCCAAATTTTCAAAACAATAATTTCTAGATTTAGGCTCTATTAGTAGATCTAAGAGACTCTGCAACCAAATCTAGCTCAATGTGAAGCCTTGATTGCATTTTTTTCACTTTTGTTTGAAAAAAATTATAAATTGGGGACAGTGATGAAAATTCTTAAAAATTCAAGAAAGTCTTCAAAACTTTGAAGATTTGCTCCAGAACTCTAGATCCAACGTGTTCCCATCATTTTTGAGCTATTTTGAAAAGGAACTTAGAAAAATATACGAAAAATAAACCCAAAATGTTTACCTAAAGTCACTTGGTTGAGTTTTTCGGTTTTGTTGTGATGAAATCTACTCAAATTTTATTATTAAAAAGATAATCTACTCAAATTTTGAGATTTGACAGGAAATGATAACGAAGAAGATAAGGAAGATGAAACAGGGTCTCTTGCTACTTAGACCGAGCTTTGAGTTAAAGAGAATCAAAGAAAATGGAAGAAAGAAGGAAAGGAAGGGTTTTAGTGTTCGTTAGCCTATATTTTGAAAATATCGGCCATTATATCGGTCTCAACTGATATCTTTTAAAATATCGGCCGAGATGTTCCTTGATAAATTGCGATAGAAGACCGATATTTTGGGGATATTTGGCCCCCTTGGTTGTTGAGACTAATACACATCAAAACATCTGTCACCAGTACCGGTTGATATGTACTAGTATTTGGGAGACAATGTAAACCATGGTATCAAGTCAACTTGAGAAGCCTTACAGTTGCACCTTAGTCTTGATGAATCGAGGCGCAGGGTTTCCTTGATCTCAGTTGAATGGATGTTTGATTATGTTGATTATTGTGTTTGGGTTAAAAACTGGTTTTCCTACCTTGATATAGCTATAATTCTGATTCTGTTTCAGACAAGCTTGGTTCACACAGTTGTTCGTGAGTGTAATGCACAATTGACCACAATCAGGTACTAAATCTGATTTTTTAAAAATATTAATGATCATAGTAATGATGTAATGGTGATGATTGATGACAATGCAGTGATGTTTTTTTTTTTTTTTTTTTTTTTTAACTTTATATTCACATCTTTATTGAGCAAACTCCATAGTATTCTGTGCTGCCTATCTTCATAGATGATAGTACCCAGCCCTGGCTTTATGATCTCCTTCAATCTGGACCATCCTACGTGGGGGATGCCTTGAGGCTCCCCTATATTGGAAGATTTTAACTTTTGGTATTAGTGGCATAAAATAAATGGGTAAGAATAGATAAAATACAGAAATGGGTAATATAAGGTGGTATATTGAAGGGTCCAGTTCAAAAAAATAAAAATAAAAAAGATTGGAGGGTCTGTAATCTGGATCTCTAGTGGGGGGAGATTTTTTGGGTTCTTGTCACTGCAACCCATCTGATATACTGTCTGGATTATTGAACCATACGTCCTATGTAAAAGGAGATGGGAAGAATGTAAAACTATACAATTTCTGTGATGTAGAACTCTTATAATTCCCTTTTCTATTCTCTCAGAAATTGATCTTATTTTTTTTGGTGTAAACCACAGTCCACATTCTATTTTTAGTCCATATGCTGGAGAAAGCGAGAGGTTGTTGCGGGAAGCATTTTCTGAAGCATCCTCTCATGCATCAATGGGCAAGCCATCTGTTATTTTTATTGATGAAATCGATGCCCTTTGCTCTCATTGTGATTCCAGGTACGTGAGAGGAATTATACAATATTGAATTTGAGCAACAACCGAACTTTAGAAACTACTTTTTGATCTTTTGTGGGCACATTTTCTAGAATTTGACGCAAGTTCTCTCATCTATACAGGAGAGAGCAGGAATCATGAATAGTTGCTCAGCTCCTTTCCTTGATGAGTGGCAACAAAGCATCATCAAAGCATCAACCCCGTGTCGCTGTTGTGGCGTCGACTAATAGGTTAATGTTTCTTCAACACTAAATTGTGCAATTACAATGGGCATTATTATTTTTTTCTGGAAACAGATGGTTAACTATCCCGATTGTTTGAAGCTGTGTGAAAATGGGAAATAGCGTTATGGGGATGCTGGAAATGAATAGTATTAATGAATTGATCAACTTAAGTCAATATTAATAACCAGTGTGATAATGATTGAGTGTTAAGGGCAGGAAAACAGTTTGTTCTCTCCTTTCAGATTCTGATTACTGTGTTGTCCCTAGCTAAAGGGTAAATATAAATAAAGAATGCCTAACACCATGGATAAGCATACATTCTACCAAAATATTCGACCTGCATGCTTTGTGGAGGCATACAAACACATCTGCAAGTAACAATTTAGGTTGCAATTTTGCATTCATGTTTATGTTCAGTGTCATAGTGTGTTTTCTATGTATTGTGTCGAAACTGTTAAAATTTCCTCCATTGACTGCCTAGTTGTCTTCCATTGTATTTTTTGGGCTTCTGGAGTTTTATTTGCCTTTTGCACTTCAAGTTGTCGTTTTTATTTTAGGGCTTGTCAGAATAGATATCTTATACTATCCAGCTATTTTCAATGAACATAACCATTTCAAAAAATAAAAATAAAATAAAATAAAATAAAATAATTGATGGACCCGATTCCTTCCCTCTAACCAGCTATTTTCAAAAATATAAAATAAAAATAAAATAAAATAATGATGGACCAGCTCTCTCCCGCTGCCTTCAATGGGTTTCAACATCTTTCTTTTTTTTTTGTACGGGTACCACTTTTCTACTTAGAATTTAGGAATGGTGATCCGAAGATCCACCTTCGCAAGTAGAAAGGGGAAATGAAACTTTTTCTAGTTTTCCATTGCACACATATTTTAAGAAAAGAGACAAAGGGGTTTTTTTAATGCCGTGAAAGGCGATTTCATTTGTTGCCGTGAAAGGCGATTTTGCCGTAAAAGGCGATTTACAAGTCTCATCCATTATGAAAGACAAGAATTGTGATTTTTGTCTCTAAAAGAAAAATAAAGTACAATAGAAATCAAGAAAAGAATCTGACTTCTCATTCGATTGTGGGACACGTTCAGATCGACGGTCGCGAGTCATGTATGGGCTCCTCCATCGTCCATGCAGATGAGAACACGATGCTTGGATTCTTGGCTCGGCTTTCTAACCTCAGATTTTTAAAGGACAAAGACCAAGAGAAGGTCTTATATCCGATAAAAAAGCTAAGTAAACGGGCTGAAAAGCCACGTTTTAGCCATGTTGGTAGAAGAAGGGAGGTCCTTGGGGGGTGGCCCCCCAAGGGTGCTTCAATCACCTTGTAGTTGCTCTTGCAGCAGAGTTTCTTTTCTTCAAATTGGCAGAGGTTCTTCTGATTTCTCTGGATTTTCCGGGATTTTCCGAGCAATTTCTCTCTGGGGCCTTCTCCTTGGAAAAGCCCTCCTATTTATAGGCTTTTGGTGGCCATTAGGAGGGTTTATGAGCATTTAATACATTAATGCTCATAATGGGAGGAGTTACAAGTTTTAAATGATTTGTTTTGTAACTCCTTTTTCCTTGAATTTGATTGGTCGATGGAGATTAATGAGCCTTTGATTGCATTTAATCTCCATCATGGGAGGAGTTTCGTGGCTTTAATGCCATAAATCATTGGATTTGTAACTCCCATTTGCTTGCTTTTGATTGGGCCGTTCAAAATAATGAGTTAATGACCGCATTAACTTGTCATAAAATGGGTCATTTATTCTCATTAATTGGCCGCCAAGTCGCTTGAAGAGTCGCGGGCCGCGCAGTGTCTTTTGGAATTCTTCTCGCGATGATCGCCGATGGATCCACACATTGTTTGATGTCGGATGGCGATGAAATTTCAGACATTGATTGATCTCAATGTGCCGGCAACATCCGTCCTGTCGATTTCACGATCGGGCGGGCAGAAAGTGTACTTTCTTTGACGATTTCGAGGCGTCGAATGATCATCCAATGATTTCGGCGGTGAATCCGTGATTTTAATAAAGATTGACGGATTTCATGCACGAAAAAATCAGATTTTGGAAAAATCACAGGGGCCAATCAACTCGGATCGCGAAACGGACCCGAAAAAGTGGGTTTCCGGCGACTTTTGGGTCGCCGGAAATTCCATGGTCGCCGGCGACCATGGGCCCATGGTCACCGGCGACCATGGGCTGGCGACCATGGGCCATGGTCGCCGGCGACCATGGGCCAAGGTCGCCGGCGACCATGGGCCTTGGGCCCATTTTTTGGCCGCCTTCCGGTCGCCGTATCTTCGTCGTTTTTCGCTCTTTTTTGATGCTTTTTCTTCCTGTATTTTTCTTGACATTTCCCCTCATTTATTGGCCTGTTTTCCTTGGAGAAATCCCGTCGAGAAGCCACGGAAATCGGAGTACAAAGTTTCCTATTTTTCTGGAAAGCCGAAGACTTTGTTGTGCGGTTTTGCCGATTTTTTGTCAAGCGTTGAAACTAGGCCAAACGATGTCAGAATGACCTGAAATTCGACGTGGAGCTTCTTGAGCATTAGATAGGACCAACCATAGGCTTTGGTTTGAGTTTTGAAGCCGTTTGGGGGTCCCGCAAATGCTTGCCTTGATTTCGCCGTGAGAGAAATGCCGAGCTTTGACTTGTGGTCAACCGATGTCCGATTGACCTGAAATTTGACAGGGAGCCTCCTGAGTAGTAAGTAGGACCAACCATGGGCTTTAGTTTGGGTTTTGAAGCCTTTTGGGGTCCCGCAAACGCTCGCCTTGATTTCATCTCGAGGAAAGTGCCGAGCTTCGAAACTAGGTCAAACGATGTCCGTTTGACCTAAAATTTGACAGGGGACCTATTGGAGTCATTTTGAGACGATCCATTAGCTCCAATTTGAATGCCATGATTCCGGGGTGCTCCGCTGCCGATGGGCTTGTTTTTTGCTTCCCGAGAGTTGATGAAGGGTCAAACGTCGTCCGTTTGACTTGAAATTTGGCAGGGGGCCTTTTGGAGGTATTTTGAGACCATCCGTAGGCTCTGATCGAAGTTTTGAAGTCTTTGACATTGTCGCTGCCGGGAGCTCTTGTCTGCCTGTCGGAGGAGTGAAGTTAGGCCAAATGATGTCGAAATGGCCCGAAACTTCATGTGTACCCCTCTTTTGGCTGCTTTGAAGGATCTTGCAGTTTTTGTTTGATTCTGACAAGATCTGGTGCTTGAAGTGCCGCCTTCCTATTTATGGCAGGATGTGGCTCCATGTAGCATTTGGTGTTGAAGGGACATAGTGACATTTTTGGTGTCAACAATAATAATAAGAAAATTGTCTTCCGTCACAGGGGATGTTTGATTAGAAATTTAATGGTGAGGCACAATATTAGTAAGGGGTTTTGGAGTTAATCAATAGAAGTCAAGATAGAAATTTGTTCACAACTAATACCGGAATCATTGAGAGTGGCTAGGCCACCTATCATAGATCACACCCCCATGCCCATGAATTGGCAGTCACCTCAATCGGCATTCAATTCAATCTATACGAATCATTGGATTGATCGGGCATAAATACACAAGCCTAAAACATGTACATATTTTTTACATGAGGACTGAAAATTGTCCGACTTTAATTCCTTCCAATCAAGGGATAAGATGTTCTGATGGGCTGCAATTTTGGGCAGGCCCTAGGGTGTTCATAGACCTTTGCCCTTTCCACATGATTGGCATATATACAAGTGGGTAGTGACCTGGCCATTATGGATTGTTTCTTGTAATACATATTTCCAAGTAACTGAGTTGACCACCTACTTGTGTGAATATTTTCACAGACAATTTCTCAAGTAACTTAAGAGGCATGAATTATGGTTGGAGTTATCCATATGAATGCAAATTTGATCCATTGTGTGCATCCAAAGACATTTAGTAGGTGGGAAATAATCCCCATTGTTGAAGGGAAACATCAAATGTTGGGACTTTGTTTCTTGGTCCATGGCTTTATTAGTAATTGATTTTGTGTACTATGGTTTTTTGTTTTCTTGCCACCTATATATTTTTTTGGTCCTTATTTCTTTTTCATATATTTTTTGGCCTTTTGGGTTGCTTTAAGGTCCCCAGAGGAGATGAAATGCCACAGTATTGTTATCATTTTCTTTTTAGGCAACGAAGAAAATGTATTACGAAAGGAAAAAGAGTTAAAAAAAAGCCTGGCCAAAATAGCGAAAGGGCACTATGGTATAAAAGCATTATACCACAACACAAGTTACATGGTGAAAGCTAAGAAATTAGAAGGCCTCTCAACCCCTCGCTTAGCTAAAGAGTCAGCAAAACCATTTGCTGTCCTCCCAACATGAATAAAGCTCACTTGAATTGAAGACGATAGAGCTCTAATCTCAGTAAAATAGAACTGAAATTTTCAACGAAACATAGCCGAAGAAGAGTACATGAATTAATGGCTTATTTGTCGATATGGTAGAAGGGCTTTTGGATTCTAGGTGTTTCCGATGGTACTTTTGTAATTTTTGTAGGTTTGAGTTCTATACGCCATCTATTTGCTTTAACATTTTTTTAATGAAAAGGATGTGCACATATAAGAGAAACTGTATGGTATAATAGATACTTTGTTTTGGTGTGGTCTATGATGCCCTAGTATAACGTGGATGAACAAGGACGTGTGATGAGCCATTGCCGTATATTTAACTTCTACTGAACTGATCTATACATCTTTATTTTATGCTTTTCCAAGGAACCAACTTTCCTCCTACAAAGTTAATTCCTGAATGCCAACTTACTATCCACTTGACATTTAGCCTAATCAGCATCAGAAGGAACATAATATCCAAATTTGTGTTTTTCAGTATGAAATCTCTTCCCGGAGAGGACTTCAAATATTTTAGAACTGTAATATCTTGAGTTACCTGGGCCCCAGGTATAGTTTGGCCCAGGTAGGGCCTAAGTTATTTAAACTATTATACATGTAGAAGTATCCCACATGAATGGGTTTTTAGAAAGGGGAGTAGTTGTATAGTAACTAGAATTAGGATTAGAATTAGAAAGTATGAGAGAAGGATTGGATTAGGACTCTACTCTCTCCTTGTATATTAAAGTAACCATTGACCCTTCCTGGCTATTCAAATCTACTAACTTTTGAGAGAAAAATCTTAGAACTTGTGGTTGAATTCAGGAAAAGAATAAGAAGCCAACCGAAGGGGAGATGATCATCGGATGTCCTATTCGCGCCCCCACATTGCAAATGCAACGATCACGTACCAGAGGTGAGTGAATCTTCCTTAATTATTTCAATCCATAATTTGAATGATGGTTCATGTGGAAAGAAGAAGGTCAAATGATGAATTTGTGCAATGTCTGCAGTACTGTTTCTCTTTCTCATGAGGAGAATTTCTCACATCAGGGGTTGTGGGACCATTTGGCCCACTAGATCATAGATCTGATCTATTAATCCTGAAGGGGACCCATGGGCGACCATGGTGGTGCTGGTCCTAAAAGGATTGGATTCCATTTAGGCCACTATCCATGTACCTGAAATTCCAAAATCGTGAATGAATAATAAAACAAAGTACTGGTCATTTGTAGTTGTGGGACTCATCGATTGACCTGATCAATGATCAAGACCACACATCTAGTAGGTGGCCCAGGGGCGGCCCTAATGGAGGTGGACCCATGAGGAGTGGGCCCCATCTGGGCCCTCATCCAATTGCTGCAATGAAGAAGAGGTGACTGATGTCAGGTTGGGGGCTTCATGTCGTCGAGCCTTAGTAAGAGCAATCTAGCCACTAGATTGGAAATCAATCCCAGTCATCATGTGAGGGACCCCTGAGCGACCTTAGAGATCAAGGACATATGGGGTATTGGAACAGTGGGACCCACTATCCAGTGGGTGCAAATAACCCAGGAGTGACTTATTATTGGTATTTTAGAAATTTGTTTTGGATCTGTGGGCCCCAGAGAATGGTCTGATAATGAATCAGATCCATTGATATGATACTGTAGCCTCGTGCAACCATGACCTTGAAGACTGATCTTGGATTAGCCAAGTGGGGTCCACTAGATTTTACATCAAGAGGTTCAGGCGTGAACTATTGTTTATCTTGTGTTCTGTGTGCTAAGATGAGTTTTGGAAGGAGTCTATTAATTGAGACAGACCTGGACTTTGTGTGGAAATACTGATTGACTTTCTTACTTCAATGAAGTGAAGTTTTGTGAATTATGATTAACTGTGATTAATTAATTAACTGTGAAATTTTGTGTAATGTGGTTTATCATGATGTGGGCAACGCCTATACCATTCGATACCAATTATGATGAGAAGTGGGGCAACAATTAGTGAAGTGTGCATAGGTTGGGTCCACACTACTATCGTATAAATTATTAGTAATGAATTTTGGTTGCTATGTGATTATGATATTGTGCACTGGGTCCCAAACTTGGGATGTTGGACTTGTGTCCGAATGATTGATGGCCTTTGTATTGGCTGGTCCTTAGTGGATGTGAATGGCCATTATGTTGGCTGGTCCTTGTAAACGTATTTGATGAGACATGATCATAGTGACCGGTATATATGTATACGATAAGCATTGGAGGCGTGGTGATGTGCATGGGCATGTATATGTATATGGATGTACTTTTGATGGTATTTGATATATTGATTCAGATTTGTTGATCATGTGATAATATGTTTATGCTGTTTATGTAATTAGGAAAATTCATTCACCAGTAATATTGATGTTGTGTTGCATCCTTCAAGTAATTTTATTGCGGGTAGGCCAGACCAGAATGACCTTCAGCACGTAGATTTCGGCATGCGTGGCTGAAGGGAGAGAATGAGAAAAATTAAATTAGTTGATAAGGGGACTAACCCTTGTCTGGGGAATTTTATAAAATGTTTCAAGACATCTTGAACTGAGTTAGATTATGAAATTTTGATTATTCAGAGATATTTGATATTGTTTGACATTTATAATTTAAATTAGAATGATATTTTGAACTAAATGTCTGATTCCTTGTGAAGTTATTTGATGAATAATTGCTAGATGATCATGATCCGGAATCCAATAGGGCCCCGGAATTTGGGTCGTGAACCTTGCTAATTGCCCCTAAATCAGGTGTAAGATAATGCATGAACTTTTTTTTTTTGGGTAGAAAAGGTTCATGAACCGTTAAAATCCCCAACTGCATAGGATATATTAGAACTAGCAATAGTCAGATGTATCAGCTTTCTAACTAGTCTTTGAAAAGGACCAATTTCTTGAAGTAGGACCACCTTTCATAGCATGTACATTGTGATTAGGTTCCATAGTAGACTTGGTCACTTGATGATAAAATAAGATAAACTTGTTTCAGATGGTTTGGACATGTCATAGTAGCGTCAGTCACTTGATGATAAAGTAAGAGAGGCCCTTTTGAGATGGTTTGGACATATCCAATGCAGCAGGCAATGGCACCAGTGAAAAAAAAAAATTCTATGGAGGTAAATGGCCTACCAAGGGGAAGGGGTAGGCCAAAGAGGATGCAGATGAAAGTATTAAGGTTGGAACTTAAGAAGTGCAACCTATATGAGGATCTAGCTCATGATAGATTGGAATAGAGAAACAGAATTCATGTAGCCAACCCCAACATAGTTGGGGCAAGGCTTTGATGATGATGAGTAGAGTCCGTCACTTAGCCTCCAACGTTCTTGTTTCCTTCAACAAATATGACAAATACTTCTGTTGTGATATAACAAATTCCTTGACTCAACCTAGCTACTTCTCCATAGTAGAGTCAGTCTCTTACCTTTCTTGTTTCCTTTAACAACCATGAAAAATACTTTCTGTTGTTATAACAAATATCTTGACCCGACCTAGCAACTTAAATTCCTAAGAGGCACTTTATGGGCCCTAAATTCGTGATCTCTAATGCCTTTAAAAGATGTCCTTTCACCACCACCACCCTTCACTTTCCTTGACTCAACCTAGCTACTTCTCCATAGTAGAGTCAGTCTCTTAGCCTCCACCTTTCTTGTTTCCTTCAACAACTATGAAAAATACTTTCTATTGTGATATAACAAATATCTTGACCCGACGTAACTTAAATTCCTAAGAAGCACTTTATGGGCCCTAAATCCTTGATCACTAATGCCTTTAGGAGATGTCCCTTCACCACCACTCCCCCCCACCCCACCTTACCTCACTTTCCTCGACTCAACCTAGCTACTTCTCCATAGTAGAGTCAGTCTCTTAGCCTCCACCATTCTTGTTTCCTTCAACAACAATGAAAATTACTTTCTGTATATACCAAATATCTTGACCCAACCTAGCAACTTAAATTCCTAAGAAGCCCTTTATGGGCCCTAAATCCTTGAACTCTAATGCCTTTAGAAGATGCACACCCCCCCTTCCTCTTCCTTGACTCAACCTAGCTACTTCTCCAAAGTAGAGTCAGTCCTTAGCCTTGACCTATCTTGTTTCCTTCAACAACTATGAAAAATACTTTCCGTTGTGATATAACAAATATCTTGACCTGACCTAGCAACTTAAATTCCTAAGAAGCACTTTATGGGCCCTAAATCCTTGATCTCTAATGCCTTTAGAAGATGTCCCTTCACCCCACCCATGCCTTCCCCTCTCTCCCACTAAGGTATCATTTGTGCTACTTATCGTGTTTACTGCATCATTGAAATTATGAAACCATACCTATGGCGACTAAGGCTATTTCTTACTTTCTTCGATCAACAGACCCTACTAGGATCACCCATGTACACTTCTTCCTATTGGTTTCCATGTTAAAAGGCATTAAAAAAAAAAACCGAGTTGATGTCAAGGCTAAGCGATGTTTCTGCTAAGAAAGAAGTACTCTAACTGAATTCAGCTTCACTATCATGGCAAATGTCTCTTGACAATGCAACGACCATTGGCTCAATCGTTTGTGTGTGTTCCTTTCTTCTTCGTTTTTTTTTTTTTTTTTAAATCGGGCTTGCTTTATACCTTTCAACAGGCCATCAGCTCAATGGATCAACAGTGAAGATAATCACCAGCCAACAATCTTCTTTCTTTCTGTAATCTTTTTCAATTCCCAAGTATTTTCGTATGGTGCTATCTTTTCCTCCAACATTGCAGCTCTCTAGTGTTAAAGAGAAGCCTTAGGGGTTGTTTGTTTGCACTCATTTACATATGTAAATGATCCACATGTATGGTACTTACTCATGATCACATTTATTTGCGCTCATCTATGCATCACATGCGTAATGAGGTGTGAAAATGAAGTCATTTTTAGTGAATTATTGGAAATTTGAGGAGGTGGTAAATGGTTACATATGTAAATAGGGAAAAGGTTATAGTTGCAATAGGGCATCCTCCCCGTACAGGGTAGTGGGATCGGAACCCCTTAAGCGCCCGCCCCAACACCCCCACCCCCACCCGCCCCCCCCCCCCACCAATCCCAACCCCACACACACACACACTAAACCAACTCCAACCCCAATTTTGTGTGCTCCAAATTGCCGATCCCAGCGTTCATGTTCGTTATTGTTCTAATAAACTCTAAAGTAAACGTATCTGAAATCTTCATGGATTTTGAGAAACTTGCGTAAAACATCTAAATATTTTTACTATAGATTTCTACATTTTTTTTTGGGCCCCAATTAGTGATCCCGACCATTTAGTATTCTCATATCATTGATAAGCTTTAAGACGTTTAGTTTCATATCTTAGATCTTCATAGATTTGATAAATTTGTGAAAAATGTCCAAAAAATTGGAACACATCTAGAACCATTGGATTTTCTCATTTACGCATATAAAAATGGTGGTTTTGACAAACATGGTAATGTCTTTCACCTATGTAACACTTGCATATGAAACAGTTACATTTGATTCCTTTACGTATGTTATACCTATTTACATATCCCATGCATAGAAGGCAAACAACTCCTTAGCAATGCTCACACAAGTTTTGTCTTCAAAATGGACATCTAAAGTCGGGGTAAGATGAGGACATTGATTGATAAAGGGAAAAATTACCGATAGGTTGTTGAGTGCATTGTCGCTGCTTGTGTCAGGCAACAAGTTAGGATTAGATGCAACTGAAAAGATAGAGGATTATAATCACCTGGTTTTTTTAATAATTCCTTGGTCAGTGATTGTTAACAGTCTCAAACTTCACTCCTCTCTTTCATCTAACAAATGTTTTCACAGTTTTGGTGTTTCCTCAGGTGCTGGTTGTGTTTGCTAATCTTGGGGAATGATAAGACAGATCAATAGGAAGTGAATAGATTCTTCTAAGCATGATTGTCCCTGTGAAGAGAGATGACCTTCCTAAAAGATGAAAAATACAAAACCAACTCAAAAACTGGTAATGTCCACTAACATAAATTTAGTAACAGATGATACCTAATAATTAAACAACCTTAGCATCTAATTATTACTCTAGGGACCGAATATGTGAAAGATACGTACACACTTTTTGGATGGGACAAGAAAGGAGGGTCACAACTAAGAAATTTAAGAAAGAACTTCAACTGGGTATGTCTCCCTAGGTAATGAGATGTTAGTTAGTTAATGGGATATTATCTCATTATAACAAACTCAAACAAATAGTATTTTTGAGCTTGCATGCTGAGTAGGGTCTTGCAACTTGTAATACATGCCTGTTTTTTCTTTCCACCATCCCATTCTGTTGATGAGCATAGAACATGTTGTTTGGAGTTCATCCCTTCACACAGTCTATTTGCTAAATACTCCCCTCAATAAAGATAGAGAAGATGATGCATGAAGTGGGAACTCTTTATTCCTGTAGTCCTTCTGACTGTTGTAATATTGTAATTTTCATGTAATGTCTTGCAATCTTATAGATAGGTGTAATCCTTTGTGGTCGTCATTCATAAGGATATTATCTCCGTTATAATTAATTACCAATATTGCACCTCAAGTATAAATATGATATCATTGTGTCATAAAGAGACACGGTCTTTAATTTCCTTGATGGATTACTTGATATTCACATGGTATTAGGACCATACCGACATATCTTCTATGGTCCCAACTAGGTTGTGCATTAGTAAGATACTTAGTAAGGTCTCAATAAAAGTCATAGAGACGAAGGTGCCATCCATTCTTCTGGTTTCCCAGCCTAAGGATGTTCTTTTTGATGAGGAACACAGCCTCAAGATCATTCTCTCTGTTCTTTGGTCATTTGCGCCTCCAAAACTCTTCAGGAAGCCTTCAGCTTCTCTCTAGATAATATTTTCTTGGTATCAGTTGAAAATCAAATCCTCTTCTTATTTGCAACAATGCCTGCCTATATTTTGGAATTACTAAAGTGAATCATCTATATATTCTAGATTCCTCAATTAACACATTCAGAAAACCTCACTGCCTCTGGAGTTAACACCATTGACAAGTGGCGCCCATAGATGATGTCCAATCTTTTGGTGATTTACTACTTGGCTGTCCAGTCCCTTGAGGGTTTTACATTTTTTTCCCATTTATTTCAAACCCCTTTAGAGAGGGTTTTGGAGTAGTTCTTTGTTTGGCCTCTTTCTCTGTGCAGTTTTCATCTCAACTGTCTAGCTCTTTGGTTATCCTATTTTTCCTGCAACTCCATTACATGGAACACAATTTGGATTCTGTATTTAGTATCTACGCCTAATTTTCAATTAAGATTAAATTTGGCATGAAAACTTATCCTATTGAAATTAGCATGAAAATTACTAATTCAAACTTTTAAACAACTTGGACTGTATTTAACTTGAATGAATTGTAAAAGGACCTCTAGGACTTCTTACTAATAGTAATATACTCCTAACAAAAATGAACTGTGAACACAACAATCAAAACATATTTGACCGTATATTTCTTCCCAAAAAGGAAAAGGAGAACCTCATAGAGTCCCACTCTAACTCTTGATGGATTTCATCAAATTGAATTATGGGCCCTTGTTTGGGTTCTCCATGCTTTCAATTAGCATTTGTTCCACTCAAATTTCATTAATTCTATTGTTCAATTTTGATTTGTCTATCAAGCTATTGATGGGGTGAGTTTTTTCATAGTTCATTACTCTTCCATTTGATAATTTTAGATTGAATGAGAAGCTGATATTTGATTTGTTTGCATCTAGAGTGAATGCGCTATAGATCCAGCATTACGAAGATCTGGACGTTTTGATGTTGAAATTGAAGTCATTGCACCTACTGAAGAAGAGCGCTTTCAAATTCTTGTGGTAGGATCAATTGTTTTGTAATTTCAGAAATTACGATTTTGCTTGCATTCTGTGTATGGCACCGACAAGAGTTAGAAATAATCAAAATCCGATATGCATCTAGACTGTTTAATTTTGGTGCTCTAACTAGGTTGAGTTGACTAAACTTTTAATATTTGTCATTTTGACTGGTCTTGGTATACACTTGGTGGAGTTTGTGAAGACTTTGCGTAGTTTTCATAGTGTCACATGAGCTTGAGACGATTTAGTCTTTCTTTTTTAATTTTTCGAATCCTAACATTTGGGCATTTGTCCTCTTGTACCATAAACATATAAAAATTTGCACTTGTTGAACCTTTTATCTCTAAAATGACCAACCCATGTCAAATGTTTTGCATCAGGAGCATGGTTCAAGATACCAGCTGCTACGTAGCATAGCGGCTGCATTATCTGAGTCCTAAGTGATTCATTTGTGATTGAAAAGCTAGGGCTTCTGGTTCTCATGGACTTAATTCATTGAAATTCCATCCAATAAAATAGAAGAATTATAAATCTCTAAAAGGATAGATAGGAAAATCGCAAATAGAGCCATTGTGACACCCATAAATGGGGTGGTTCCCCATCCAGGAGCCGCTTTACCATATTCTAAATTCAATGGTTTCAATAAATCCCCTATAATAGTTCGTCTTGACCCAGATATAGAACTACCCTCAACGGTTTCTGTAGCCATAAATACTATTGTATTGGTTGAGATTAGTTGACTTTGTATACTATTCGCCTTAGTGGTTGAAGCCGCTACGCTATTTTGAAAATAATAGCGTTACGATATAAAACCTAGTAGAGCCAAGCACTTCTAAATTTTAAACATTTTTTTTCTATTTTTTCTCCTCATTAGCCTTTCCTGAAGTTGTCTTTACGCTTAAATGGTTTCAAATCATTAAAAAAAAAAAGGCCAAACAGACTGCTGCACAAGATTAAGAAAAAATTTCAACCCCTTAAAAAATTCACGTTGCTATGCCCATGGTTTAAAAAAAAGGACTCGGGATCCGACTTGGGTAGGGCCAAGTCCGAGTCAACTCGCACAAATCCCGCAAGTCACATGGGACTCGCCAGAGTCGAGATCCATCCACTTCAGAAAAAAAAACTTGTAAAAAAAAATGAAAATTAGAAATAAAACAGGAACCCTACGCCCAGCCAGCCCCAGTCTACTGAAAAAGGAAGAGAAAATAAAAGAAGAAGAAGAAAAGGAGGAGGAAGAAGAAAACCCGCACCAGCAGGATAACAACATCAGCAAGAGAAAAGGAAAAAAAGAAAAAGAAAGAAAGGAAGAAAGAAATGAAGAGAAAAAGAGAAGACCAACATACTGGCTACCAGTAGCAGAGCAACAGACAGCACCAGCTCAGCAGCACTGCAATAGTCCCAGTCCCAGTAGAGCAGCAACACCAGCAATAGCACTGCAAAAGCAGTCGCAGCACTACACCAGCAGTAGTAACAGAGCACTGCACCAGGAGGCCAGCCTCTCTCTCTCTCTCTCTCTCTCTCTCCAGTCCACCCCCAAAACTAGAAACCCTTTCCCAACCTTCGTTTTCCATCAAAAGAGCATTTCCCTCACTTTATAATACTCTCTCACCCCTTCCCTTTATTTAAACTGCTTTTACAAAAGCAACATGTTTTTCTTTCTTTGTTTTTTTTTTTTTCTTTTTACTTGAGCCGAATCCGAGTCATGTAGACTCGACTCGGTAAGTGCCGAGTCCAAGTCGAGTTTTAAAACCATGGCTATGTCACTATGTATTGCCACAACCGCTATGTATTGCCCACTACGACCCATTTTGGCCTTTGACCGCTACGCCCACCACAACCACTGTAACGCCCGAATTTCGGATACCGAAAAGATCGTCAAGATACCCGAAGTTGGCGCGCTACTTCCCGGAAAATCCGAGAACTTTCAAAATCATAGGTCCGCAATGAGGTCCAATTTAAAACTTTTTAAACGATATAAGATCAACGGTTAATAATGCGAAAGCAAGTGAATATAGCGGAAGCAATAATAGGGTATCTAAGTCAAGTATAGTAGAGCTGAAATCCAACCAAAAGTAGTGAAGTTGTAAAGATCAAGAGTTTATTACATATTAAGACAGCTACCATGCTCACTACAAGAATCACTCAAAACCCCAAAATAACATCAGGACTCTCACACCCCAAGTGTAGGCTCTCCAACTTCCAGCTCGACCTCTTGGTCGGCTGGTCCCCACCTGTAGTCTCCTGCTACAGGTACCTCAGCTAGCGCAAGCGCGTCGTCCTCGTAATCAGGGTCGAAACCTAAGCACCAAGAACGGATCAGATCTAAAGATCTGGCAAGTCACAGTATACAAGTAACATAGGATAAATGTATCAAATGAGTAAAAACAAGCATATGGTTATAAAGAATATCAAGATACAGAATCTAGGCAGTTGAGCAGGATAAGCATTGAGAATCAGGATAAACATAATATCTAATCTAAAACAATATGGCACATTCACACGAGTTGGATACCACGGGATATTATGCCGCGGCCCTCCCATACTGAACAAAGTTGCGGCGGGGAATCTCACCAAAGCTGGGGAATGACGAGCCCCGCAATCACACTCATCAGTCTCACCACACTCATCACTTGGCGAGACCAGACCCGGCATCACGCTGTCCGTCTAAAACATAGCTCATCATGATAGCTCACTCAACACTCATACATAGCTCCTACCAGTGATGATCAGTCCAAAGGCTGAGCTTAAAACAACTGAGTGAATGTCTATGCCAACTCAAGGAAACAATGAAGGTCTATGTCTGTCTAGGCTTTACCTTGCGTGAACAAGGTCCTAACAAATTCCCTAAGAGGTTCAACTATTAATTCATTACCATGGATCACAATCCAGGTGCAAGCCCACTCATTGGATCCTTACCCAGGCCCATCAAGTACATGGCCTAGTCTAAGACAGTCCAAACGAGGCAACAAGTCTATTTCCAATGTTAAACAGTCCAATATAATCAACCTCTTCAATCTAGGGTATTATACAACCATACATAGGCCATAAAAGGGCCCGCCTAGCCACAGACACGGGTCAATGTTCACCCATTTACATCATCGGGTCACCTCTAAGTAATCCTAGGTTCAGGTCTTCCATTTATTCAATTCATTAACAGGTATAAACAATAATAGGGACAATAGAGTGACAGTAATATGATGAGAGAGATAATCTCCAAATACAAGATTCAATGGGAAATATCAATAGTCCAACCTAAGTAATTGATCCACTAACTGGTTCAGGTCTACCTCAGGTAATTTGATCCTTAAATGATACCTCAGTTGCTAATAGGTACTATGTTTGGTGTTCCAGAAGTTACGAGCATCATTAGTAGCACATAAAGGTCGAATTATCTTAGATTACATAACCTGGACCCAAATTACTGGACCCCACGAGTCAAGGTTGAGCCATACCATTGACTCGGGCTGGGCACATTGATGGAAGTCTATTTGGATGATCCATGGGCCCCACACATGATCACAACAATAGAAATTAGAATCTGGGAAGTGTCGCTGTACACAGTGTGCTCAGCTGACTTCCTGGCCTGGGTAATTAGCTCGGCACATTGGGATCAGGAAAGTATTCCTCCTGCAGGCAATGCCTGGTTATTCAGAAATTCCTATGAGCTCAGCAAACCCCTAGCCTAGGTAGTTGGTCGTGCCCATTGAAAGTCCTGGTTAAAGGAGATGTCCCAGGTCCTAGTTTCCCTTGTTGGAAATCTGCCTTCTAGGAATCAAGCTCGAAGTTCGGCCTAGCATGGAGCTCAGCAAAATACTCAGTTCGGTCACCCAGCTCAGCTCGGCAAAGCGTTGAGCTCGGTCAGACACTGAGGCAGCTCGGTAAGGCACTGAGCTCGATCAAGCACTGAACTCAGATAAAGCACAGAGCTCGGTAAAGCACAGAGCTCGGTAAAGTACAGAGTTCGGTAAAGTACAGAGCTCGGTAAAATACAAAGTCCGGTAAAGTACAGAGCTCGGTAAAAGCACAGAACTCGGTAAAGTACTGAATTCGGTAAAATACAAAACTCGGTAAAAGTACAGAACTCGGTAGAGTACAGAGTCCGGTAAATTACAGAGCTCGGTAAAATACAGAGTCCGGTAAAGTACAGAGTTCGGTAAAAGCACAGAACTCAGTAAAGTACAGAACTCGGAAAAATACAGAACTCGGTAGAGTACAGAGTTCGTCCAAGTACTGGCTCAGACAAAGCGCAGGGCTCTGAGCTCGGTCAAGCGCTGAGTTCGGTAGAAGCACAGAGCTCGACCAAGTACTGGGCTCAGACAAAGCGCAGAACTCGGTAAAGTACAGAGTTCGGCTAAGTACTGGGTTCAGACAAAGCGCAGAGCTCTGAGCTCGGTCAGGCATTGAGCTCGGTCAGGCGCGGAGCTCCGACATATCACTGAACTCGGCCATGACACAGAGTTCGACCAATAGGGCACAGACGCTCTGCAACTCCGGAGTTCTGGTTTCCTTTTTATCCAATCCAGAACTCAACCCATCTCATCCAATCACCACATACACATCCAGAATCATGAAAAACACTCCAATACACATTCAACCATCCAGTCCCTGGGCCATTGATCTTCCAAATGAGATCAACCCATCCATCAATGGCCAAACATCCATGAAAACATGTTCAAAGGTAGATCTAACAATTCTAACATCAATTGAATAGAAATCTCAGAATCAAAGACAGTAAACATCCATTCTATGTTAAATAAGCATATTGCACTTGCCTTGACCAATTGTAGAAGGAAAATAAGAGAAACAGAGATCCAATCCGGTAAAGGGGAAATCCCAACTCTATGGTCTTCTCAGACTCACAATCAGCCCCAAAACTCAGATCTATAGGAGATCTCTACTCCTATACCCATTTCCACCAGAGAATTGCTATAAGGAACAAGATCTAGAGGGAGAAAGAGGGAACTCCATAAGAACTGAACAAGAAGAGGGTATTCACCTGATTTGGTTAGGGAGAGGGATGACCGAGATTGAGATAGAGAGAAATCCAAGTAGAATAGGTTGCAGCTGAGATCGTCTTTTTCTTCTTCTTAGGGTTCTATAAGGAGAAAGAGAGGGAGAAGGCAGACTTGGAGGGAATTTGGGAGAGTGTTGGAGGCAAACAAGGGAAGAAGAGGGAAATGAGAGAGAGGAACAGTAGCCAACGTATGGTGTGGGAAGGTGTAGTATAAATAGGTTGAGTTGGGTGGCTAGGTACATGAATACCCTTTTGTTAACATGGGATTAGGGTTAGGGTCATGGGTAGTTTGGTCTTTAGGTGGGAATCTAGAAGCTTCTCAAGTGGAAACCCCCCTATAGTAAATACTAATAACTAGCTAGGGCCTCTAACCAACTCAAAACTTATAAAAGACACTCTAAAAACTCTATAATTTACACAAAGGGTCTATAACCTAGGAAAATACATATCTACCCTTACTAGCCCCTATTAATTAGTATAGATAAGTATCTTAGGCTATAAAATAGTATTCAAATTCAAAAGTGAGGGCCCACAAGATGTGGGGCCTCACAACCACTATTTGAATCCTTGATGAATAGTTTGATTCAAGTGTGAAAGTATGCATGAGTACCAAACAAAATAATCCTCTAGACCACCATACTCACCAGTGAGGTCTAACAATTAGTATATCTTGCATGACTACTTTATGATGGCTGTTGTAACATCCCAAATTAGAAGATTTTAATTAGGGATTATCGATTGTGATTAATCCATTTAAGGAGAGTGACTGATTGTAATTGACCCCGGTTGAGGGGAAAGAGATTTTTTTTTAATATAATAGGTGGTGGTGTATTTCACATTGAGGACACACGATTCCATTCCCAATCCTTGTGAGTTGGTTGTTTATTGATCTGTCATATTCTATCATGTAACTAGCTTTGCAAGCTTTTCACATATTTGGATAGATTCTCTTCTCCTAAATTATAGGAAATAGCACCTAATTACATGAAGATTCCAAATCCTATGAAATATTAACAAGATAAATCAAAATAAGTCTAAATCTATTATGATTCTTTCCTTCTAGATATGTAGTTGGATCCCACATCTAACACACTAGTTAAATGGGCGCTATATCATTTAATTGACATATTGAACATTGTGCTAAATCGCACTACTTAAGTGAATGGGCCTCATACAACAATTAGAGGTGTGGAAGGCCATGGATATCCTCTTACACGAGTGGGATCTTGGCCCTTGGGCCAGGCATTTGAGGCTTGGACTGGATCTCGTCCATTATACGAAAGCTCATTCTGCAGTAGCCTATCTCGAGCTGCATCATTCATTTGGACTTTGTTTTGATGAAGGTATTTTATTGGGTATCCTAGTTGCAAATGCATGTATATACATTCCTTTTCAATCATCATCATCAGAGCCTTGTTCCGACTATGTTGGTTCAACTACATAAATCTTGTCCCGTTACTCTAGTCTAATCGTGGGCCAAATTCTTGGATAGGTTGCATTTCTTTAAATCCATCCTTACTACTACTTCCATCCCTGTTCTTTTCGGCCTATCCCTTTTCTTTGAGGGCCATTAACCTGTATAGAAAAACTTAACATTACCGGGCCATTGTTGGCCTTTGTTGGACATCTCCAAACCATCTCAATTCTCAAACGAGTCTCTCTTATACATGTCTTTATGCAATATTTAAAATTTGAGCATGGGTGCAATCAGATAAGACTAATATTTGACATTTTGCCGAATTTCAATATAAAAATAATTTAGTGTTGCATATTAAGTGGATTTCTATATATGAAGACAAGAATACTATAAGATTCTTAAGTAGTTTCGGCCAAATATTTTATCTTTAATTGTATTTAACCTTGATGTGGTTACATAAAAATTTAAATATTGAAATATATTATGTAAGTGCCTAAAATAATACGGACTTGATTAAGCGGTTGTAATGCTTACAAATCTGTAATTAAGCTTTCTGGGAGAGAGATTGAACACCTGAGTTCTGAAAGGAAGAAAGAGGCAAATGTTAGAGGCCTTTGGCTGCTGTCAACCGAAGGCTCTCCGACGCCTAAGTTAGTATGGTTACAAAGGGTAAATGGAGAAGAGAGGGTATGGGTGTTTATACCTTCGTACCTCCTCTTGTGGGTTTCACCTCTTGCATTTATATAGTTAAGAGAATGCCATTGGAAGCTTCCTTAGTAGAGGTAGGTAAAAAGGGAACATCCCATCAGGTCGTACCTTGTTCCATCAGTGGAGGTAGGTGGAGGCATTGTCCCATCGGACGTACCACGGCCTCTTGTATGATTGCGAGTGTGACCGCTGAAAAGGCTATCCCCTTATCTATATTCGGCGCCCACCAGGCGCCCATCTAGTCTGTCAGCGCGTTTTGCGACGCTACCATACTCTCATTAAATGCTGATTAGACATTCTAGTGCCGATCTCAGCTGGTCGACCGAGCTGAAAGTCTGTAGGCGCACCTTGGCACTTCTGCCGAACTGTGCGAGGTCGGTACAGCTACCGAGCTCCACTAGTTGGTGCTCTCACTGAGGCTAACCTTGGCTCAATTAAGGCCAGCACTATTACTGAAATCCTAGATTCCAAGATCAAGGTAAACCTAGTTTTACCGAGACCGAGGTTCATCTCGGCACTACGGAAATGCCCCCACACAACTACCCCTTGGCTCTTGACCTCGGGGTTCGTCAACTCCTCAAGGTCTGGAGCTAAATGATATTATGGGAGAACTCTTTATCCTGGCGTGGGCCACTGGTGATCATTGATGTTCGATTTTCAACAAGGTGTCGCTTCATCTGGCTGATTTTAATAAATGAGCCGCTGTAGTTTAGTCTGCTCGAAATAATTAATAGAGGAGTGAATGGGACGCCCTAAATTAATGTAGAAGGTGGAACGACGGTACACGTGTCACGGCCTGATTAGCTTCCCTGTCACTTCGAGGAGGCATGGGGAGTAACCGAAGCGACATATCACATGCGTCCAACTTTGAAATTCGGGATGGCGCCCTTCTCTTATAAATAGATGGGGTTGCATTTCTTCTTCTTTTACTTTGGCATTTTTTTTAGACAGAGGAGGTTTCTTTGTAGAGAGATTTGACGATAGGATACCAATCGCCGTCGATAGTTTTCGGCATCGTTCCACCATCAATTTCTGTGAGTTTTTCTTCTCCGTTCTTTCCTTTTCCTGCTTTTAGTCCCTGTTTCAAGGTTTCTGCCCACTGTAGGATTTCTGCCGCCTCTTAGGGTTTCTCCTCCATCCTTTCCATTCTGTCTTTCCGGGTTCTTTGAATCCAGGGATGGGGATCTATAGATGCTGGATATACACTCCTCAGGTCTTGATAGAGCTCAAGGCTGCATATATGATCCCTGAGGATGTCCAGGTGAGGCCGGCCGACCCTTCAAACATCCTCGAGGGCTACGCTTTTAGGAAAGATTGGATGCCTTTCCCCTTGGTCGCCATTATTGAAGGTGGGGTCAGGTTCCCCCTTCATCCTCTTCTCAGGTCGTGTCTAAAGACCTGGAACCTCTCCCCTTGTTAGTTGATGCCTAATGGCTTCAAGATAATCATGGGCGTCGCCGAACAGAATAAGATCCTCGGGATCAATTTCGGCGTCCATGACATTAAGGATGTGTATGACCTCTGCAAGACCAGGGGGAGCGATGCATATTATCTCTGAGTTAAGGCAAAGTTTTCGTCCCTCATCACAGCCTTGGAGGATTCAAATAAATACGCCGGGGACGATCATCTATTGGTCTTGGGTAATTGGGAGTTCGGAGCGACCGAATCCGAAATGGCGAGGAGAGTCCAAGTCTCACTGTTTCTTGGGACCCCGCTGACTAAATACCAACTCTCTTTCGGTTCCTGCGCACCTTTTATCTAATTTCATCAAGATAACCCCTTTTCGTTTTCTATCTCTCGAGCAAGTCTTTTCAGAAGAAGGCAAGACACGCTGCTAGACTGCTGGAAGAGGAATGGGATCTGGTTGAACAAGATCTGCAGCTACCGAGGTCACCACAATCGAGCTGCGCACTCTCTGCTGGGGTACGAGCCGAAATATCAGTTGTACACGAGGAAAATCGCCCGTCCTAGTGATGTGGTGCTCGCTTTGGCTGAGGCCAACGACCGAATCGCTTTGGGCACCGAGGCTTCTACGTCGGCTGTTGATACCGAGGCCACAGACCCTCTTCTTGAAATCGAGGCTTATTACTCTCCCTCCAGATCGGAAGAAATGGACAGGCACCGACCTCCCTACAAACCGAGGAATCTGGAGGAGACAATTTTTAGAGAACAAGCTCCTTTAGTCTCTGTAGGGGGTCCTACTCAGGCTTCTGGGTCCTCAAGCACTGCCGACAGAAGGGAAGGAGGTCGGTCAGGGAAGGGGGCACGGTTGGAGGGCCCGAATAAGGAAACTCAGCGGCACTCAGCCGAGGAGGCCAGGGAGAGGCTTGCATCCGAGGAAAGGCCCGGGGCGGAGCGCTCGGAGGAACGAGGCTCCGAACTGCCCCTAGGGTTTCGGTCAATCGGGCCACCTCCATTCAGGCTAGACCTCCAGCTGGAGCCTGGCAGGCCATTGAATATTGAAGATCGGCTGGCAGGCAGTTCCACCATGATATTGGCGCTTTGCAGAGTCTGTGCCCTCCCTAAGGACATGGAGAGGTACACTACAGCCGAAAACGCGAAGTTGCTGATGACTTTACTGCAGCACTCTATTTCGGTAAGTCTCGATTCTGTAAGCTTCGGCCAGGCATCTAATTTTGATTTTTACAGGTTTCTTACAAATATACATGCTTCTGTTTGCAGAATGTCCAGAGGCTTCAAGTTGTTCTAAACAGAACCCTTGAAGAGGGCTCTAGGGTTTCCCAGCTTGAGAGGGAGAAGAAGGAACTCGAAGCCGCTCTTTAGGCGAGCCGCGAGGAGTTGAAGGCGGTGGATGCGAAGAAGGCCGAGTTCGAAGCGCAGATGGACCTAGCAGTGGTTGATCTTTCCAAACTGCGAGCGGAGACCTTCGAGCTGAGGGGACAGTTGCAAGCTAAGGAGAGGAAGTCGGCAGAGCTTGAGGCTGGGCTTGAATCGATGAAAAAAGAGAGAGCGGATCTCATCTCTTCGGCCGAGGCCGAGGCCGATTCTGCCTACCTGGAAGGGGTAGCGGACGCATAGAGAAACTACGTGGGTCAAACTAAAAAGTTGAGCCCGAAATTGTTTCATCTCAGCTGTCGGAACGTACTCAAGGAGATGGGTTTTCTGAGGATCACCCCTTATACAAGAACTCGCCCAAGTTCAAGCCTACCGTGTTCGCGCCTGAGCCTATTCCTGCCCTTGCTCCCGTTGAGGCTCCTCTCGAAGCTCTTCCTCCTCCGCCTGAGACCCCTGGTGGGCAAATTTTGAATGCCTCTTATGTTAGATTGTATAGACTCAATCCATCAGATGATGTAATAAATTGATTAATTTCTTTATTTATCAATAATATCATGCTTTCCTTTTATGAGATGAATGGTGTTTTACTACTTAATACACATGACCAATACATATGACATAAATGGTTCAGGAGATGAACTGGGTCCCATTAGTATATTAGATGTGATATATGTGTATGGATGATATCCACACATGGGAGACATTTGTCACAAATCTTATACTTAAACATCTTCACAACCGATGATGAGACTGGGCATCTCATCTGATAAGGTTGCAGCGCTTTGATCACTAAGAGATAATGTGATTTGTCTCGATCATCAGAATGTAAGATTCTGGATCACGGTGCTGGTACATTGGATGTATTGAAGGACCATGAGAAGTACCTTATGGAATACTGTCTCGAGTTTAAGGTTTGCTCTCATAATTCCCTAGCAATAGGCTCTCAATCTTGAGACATTGATGAACTCAAGTTTCTATCTATTCATTTGCTTTGAGTCACTAATGAGTGAGGCCAACTGTAGGTCAACACCTCGGTGTCTTGGGTACATGATAGTAGGACTGTGGGAACATCCAATGGTCAAGATAGAATCTATCTATATTATCTCCTTGTGCCAATTAACGGATTTATCATTAGTAAGTGCGCACCCATCTCGATTAAGAGTTAATTGGATGGTACTAATGATCACTGTGATTAATTGGGGCTCAAGAATAATAAGATGTGGATTTAAATTGGTGGGACAGTTTTAGTCCAATTAATCCATGGATATTGATAGATGGGCTTAATTGTGGTAATCGGGAAGTTTAGGGTCTTCATTGTAATTTATTCCTAAGACTGGAGTGCAATTGCATTTATATAGTGGTGTTATTTGCAATTAACTGTGGGCTCGGATTGCACATGAGATGTGGGGTCGCGGTGTCCCAGTTGGAGCCAGCTTTCTATGGAATCTCTAGTGATCCCCACGCTAGCCCAAAGTTATTGGAACGATACTCATCCTACTAGAACTCTAAGATGAAGGAATTAGGAAGTTACTATTTCTATTTAAAGTGAGACTTTTAATAGTAGTAATAGTAAGGTTACTATTTTGTGTGGAAGTAAGACTTCTATTTCAATTAGTATAGGAGAAGGAAGTTACTTAATGCTATAAAAGGAGTAACAAAGGGGCTAGGACGTCTACAACCTTGGAATTCACGCCCAGCCCCTTTTGTGCAAGAGTTGCACATACCTCTCTTCCTCTTCTAGTTCTCTTCTAGTTTCCTTTAGAGCTTCTAGTTGTTTTCTTTAGGAGATCCCACCCATCTCCTTTAGAGAAGAGATCTAGTACGGGTCATAGCGTAGAAGACTAAGGGGTCTTGGAGATCTAAAGTTGCTTACAAAGAAAGTAGTTTCCTTCTCCATTAGAGCACAACCGAGCAGCAAAGGTATAATCTGCTTCTGTATCTATTGTAGATTATTTTGCATGGTGTTGCTTGTATTATTGTTGTACATGGTATATGAGTATGAGGGATTGCATCCTGGATATGGTTAATGGCCTTATGAGCATTTGATCCCTGAGTCAAGTGGGTCAAAAGTCTTGAAATCGCATCCACGAGGCCCACCTATTTCCAACATCTTATTCCCCCGAAATTCTTTCGCTTGGTGATTCTGAGGTAGCCAGGGATGAAGTAGCTGGAGCCTCTTGATGTAATTTTTTCTTCTTTGTTTGAACTTGTAATGACTGTAATGGCAAAGTTTTATTAATACAATTGCTCTTTTCCAATCTACAATCTCTTTTCTAAGCTTGTATGCCTGATAATCAAATTTACACGGGTTCTGACTGGGACAAACACACTCCTGAATTTTGTAACTCAGGGAAAGGAAAAAAATATCCAAGTTTTCAAAACTGTCGCTGAAATTGTTAATTCATTTCCTCATGCAAGTGGTTTAACACTCTCAAGGTATCCGCCAAGTTCTGTGGCAAGGTTTTTAGGCGTAACTGATTTTTGTTACCGAGCTTTAATAGTTGACTTGGCGCCGGAATAATAGCTGGTTCAGTAACCAAGCTGGAGTTGATTCCTTTCCTGAGCTCGAGTGATGGCCGGTTCTGTAACTGAGCGTGGCAACTTCCCACCGTCCATGTCGTCAAGCTTATAAGCAGACTATCCAGTGGCCGAAACCACTTTGAATGGTTCGTGCCAATTCGATGCCAGCTTTCCTTCATTGGGACTCCTATCTGCAGGGAGTGTCTTCTTCAAGACCAGTTTTCCAACAAAGAACTTCCTTTCCTTGACTCTTTGATTATATCCTTTGGCCAGTTGCTGCTAATAGGAAGCTAGGCGGATGGCAGCGGCCTCCCTTCGTTCTTCAGCCAGGTCAAGTTCCTTGGCTAGATTCACTTCATTCTGTCCTTGGTCAAAGAGATCCGACCTCAGGGTTGGGAGACCGATCTCGAGAGGAATCACGGCTTCCATTCCATAAGCTAAAGAGAAAGGCGTTGCCGAAGTGGAGCGTCTTGGTGTAGTCCTATACGCCCAGAGGACACTTGGCAGCTCCTCCACCCATCTCCCTTTAGCCCTGTCTAACCTCTTCTTGAGTCCATCCAATATGACTTTGTTCGAGATTTCAGCCTGTCCATTGCTCTATGGGTAGGCTGGAGTTGAATAACTACTTCTGATACCGAGCTCCTAGCAGAAGTTCCTGAAGAAATTGGAGTCGAACTGGGTTCCATTATCCGAGACCAGAGTTCTCGGAACTCCAAATCTAGTGATTATATTTTTCCACACGAAGCTCTTCGTATCACGTTCGGTGATGAAGATAACGCCTCGGCTTCTATCCATTTAGTGAAGTAATCGGTGGCCACTATTAACCACCTTTTATTCCCTAGGGCCCGGTGGAGAGGTCCCACAATGTCCAGTCCCCACTGGGCGAAAGGCCATGGACTGGAGAGTGAGCTGAGGTCCTGGGCCGGCTGATGGAGAGAGTGTGAGAATTTCTGGCACTTCTCGCATTTTCTGGGGAGCAGCTGGACATCTTTTTGCATGTAAGGCCACCAGTAGCCTTGGCTGATGGCTCGATACGCCAGTGACCGACCTCCTATGTGGCTTCCGCAAATGCCCTCGTGGATTTCATAGAGGAAGTCTTCAACTTTGCTTGGATGAACACACCGGTGGTACGGGCCAGCGTATGACTTTCTATAGAGTTTGCCTTCTAGGGACAACCAGAACCGAGCTGCTTTTAGCCTGATTTTGTGGGCTTCAATCTTATCTTCAGGAAGTCGGTCATTCTTCAAGTACGCAATGATAGGGTCCATCCAGCTCGGACCGAGATCAGAACACAAAACTTGCTGTGGCGAGGGGAGCTCTATACTCGGTATTTCCAGCATCCCTGTGAGGCCCCACCTCTTGTGGACCCTCACTTTTGAATTTAAATACTATTTTATAGCCTAAGATACTTATCTATACTAATTAATAGGGGTTAGTAAAGGGTAGATATGTATTTTCCTAAGTTATAGACCCTTTGTGTAATTTATAAAGTTTTTAGAGTGTCTCTTATAAGTTTTGAGTTGGTTAGGGTTTCCACTTGAGAAGCTTCTAGAATCCCACCTAAAGACCAAACTACCCATGACTCTAACCCTAATCCCATGTTAACAAAAGGGTATTCCTGTACCTAGCCACCCAACTTAACCTATTTATACTACACCCTCCCATACCATACGTTAGCTACTATTCCTCTCTCTCATTTCCCTATTCTCCCCTTATTTACCTCCAACACTCTATTTTACTTGGATTTCTCTGTCTCAATCTCGGTCATCCCTCTCCCTAACCAAATCAGGTGAGTACCCTCTTCTAGTTCAGTTCCTATGGAATTCCCTCTTTCTCCCTCTAGATCTCGTTCCTTATAGCATTCTCTGGTGGAAATGGGTATAGGAGTAGAGATCTCTTCTAGATCTGAGTTTTGGGGCTGATCGTGAGTCTAAGAAGACCATATAGCTGGGATTTTCCCTTTCTTTTACCAGATTGGATCTCTGTTTTTTCTCCTTTCCTTCTGCTCTTAGTCAAGGCAAGTACAATATACCTATTTAGCATAGAATCCATGTTTTCCTTCTTTTGATTCTGTAATTTCAATTCAATTGACGTTAGAATTGTTAGATCTACCTTTAAGCATGTTTTCATGGATGTTTGGCCATTGATGGATGGGTTGATCTCATTTGGAAGATCAATGGCCCATGGATTGGATAGTAGAATGTTTATTGGAATGATTTTCATAATACTGGATGTGTATGTAGTGATTGGGCGAGATGGGTTGAGTTCTGGATTGGATAAAAAGGAAACCAGAACTTCGGAGTTGCAGGGCGTCTCTGTGTTCTATTGGTCGAGATCAGGTATTGGCTGAGACCAAAACTCAGTGTTCTGCCAAGCACAATGCTCAATCCAAGATCAGTGTCTAGGCCGAGCCCAGTGTCATGGCCGAGCTCAGTGATATGTCTGAGGTCAGTGCTTGACCGAGCTCAGCGCTTGACCGAGCTCAGCGCCTGACCGAGCTCAGCGCTTTACCCAGCTCTGCGCTTTGTCTGAGCTCAGTGCTTCATCGAGCTCAGAGCCTTACCGAGCTCTGCGCTTTGTTTGAGCTCAGTGCTTGATCGAGCTCAGAGCCTTACCGAGCTCTGCAGTTGATCGAGCTCTGCGTTTTACCGAGCTCTGCGCTTGACCGAGCTCTGCGCTTTATCTAAGCTCAGTGCTTGATCGAGCTCAGCGCCTTACCGAGCTCTGCGCTTTACCGACCTCAGTGTCTGACCGAACTCAACGCTTTGCCGAACTGAGCTGGGTGACCGAGCTGAGTATTTTACCGAGCTCCGTGCTTAGCTGAACTCTAAGCTTGATTCCTAGAAGGCAGGATTTCCAACAAGGGAAACTAGGACCTGGGACATCTCCTTTAACCAGGACTTTCAGTGGGCACGACCAACTACCTAGGCCAGGGGGTTCACCGAGCTCACAGGAATTTCTGAACAACCAGGCATTGCCTGCAGGAGGAATACTTCCCTGATCCCAGTGTGTCAAGCTGTACACAGTGTCGTTGTGATCATGTGTGGGGACCATTGACCATCCAAATAGACTTCCATCACTGTGCCCAGCCCGAGTCAATGGTGTGGCTCAACCTTAACTCGTGGGGTCCAGCAATTAGGGTCCAGGTTATGTAATCTAAGATAATTCGACCCTTATGTGTTACTAATGATGCTCGTAACTTCTGGAGCACCAAACACAGTATTTATTAGCATCTGAGGTATCGTTTAAGGATCAAATTACCTGAGGTTGACCTGAACCAGATAGTGGACCAATTACTTAGGTTGGACTGTTGATATTTCCCATTGAATCTTGTATTTGGAGATTTATCTCTCTCATCATATTACTGTCACTCTATTGTCCTTATTATTGTTTATACCTGTTAATGAATTGGAAAATGGAAGACTTGAACCTAGGATTACTTAGAGGTGACCCGATGATGTAAATGGGTGAACATTGACCCGTGTCTGTGGCTAGGCGGGCCCTTTTATGGCCTATGTATGGTTGTATAATACCCTAGATTGGAGAGGTTGATTATATTGGACTGTTTAACATTGGAAATAAACTTGTTACCTCGTTTGGACTGTCTTAGACTAGGCCATGTACTTGATGGCCTGGGTATGGATCCAACGAGTGGGCTTGGACCTAGATTTAGATCCATGGTAATGAATTGATACTTGGACCTCTTAGTGAATTTGTTAGGACCTTGTTCACGCAAGGTAAAGCCTAGACAGACACAGACCTTCATTGTTTCCTTGAGTAGGCATAGACATTCACTCAGTTCTTCTAAGCTCAGCCTGTTGACTGATCATCACTGGTAGGAGCTATTTATGAGTGTTGAGTGAGTTATCATGATGAGCTATGTTTTTAGACGGACGGCGTGATGCCGGGTCCGGTCTCCCCGAGTGATGAGTGTGGTGAACTGATGAGTGTGATTGCGGGGCTCGTCATTCCCCAGCTTTGGTGAGATTCCCCGCCGTGACTGTGTTCAGTATGGGAGGGCCGCGGCATAATATCCTGCGGTATCCAACTCGTGTGAATGTGCCATATTGTTTGAGATTAGATATTATGTTTATCCTGATTCTCAATGCTTATCCTACTCAACTATGTATCTTGATATTTCTTTTTAACTATATGCTTGTCTTTACTCTTTTGATACATTTATCGTATGTTATTTGAATACTGTGACTTGCCAGATCTTTAGATCTGACCCATTCTTAGTGCTTAGGTTTCAACCCCGATTATGAGGACGGTGCTTTCGCGCTAGTTGAGGCACCCGTGCAGGAGACTACTGATGGGGACCAGCCGACCAAGAGGTCGAGCTGGAGGTTGGAGAACCAGCACTTAGGGTGTGAGAGTTGATATGTTATTTTGGGATTTTGAATGATTCTTGTCGTGAGCATGGTAGTTGTCTTAATCTGTAATAAACATTTGATCAATACAACTTTAATACTTTTGGTTGGATTTCAGCTCTGCTATATTTGACTTAGATATATGATACCCTATCATTGCTTCCGCTATATTCACATGCTTCCGTATTATTAACCGTTGATCTTATATCGTTTAAAAAGTTTTAAATTGGACATCACTGCAGACCTATGATCTTGGAAGTTCTCGGATTTTCTAGGAAGTAGCGCGCCAACTTCGGGTATCTTGACGATCTTCTCGGTATCCGAAATTGGGGCGTTACATCCCTATCTTGATTATTCTTTTCTTTCCGGCCTCAACAGCCAAGGCTAGGTTAGCGAGGGCGTCGGCATGGGAGTTAGATTCTCTGCCAATCTGTTTGATCTCGGCTCTTCGGAATTGGGAGAGGAGCTGCTTCGCGTGGGACAAGTAGGCCACCATGCTTGTATCGCGAGCTTGGTAGTCTACGCTAAGCTGACTTGTCACTAATTGAGAGTCGCTGAAGACTACTAGTTGCTGTGCCCCCAGGATCTTAGCGCTGCCGAGTCCCGTAATTAGCGCTTTGTACTCGGCTTCAGTATTAGATGCCCTAAAGCCCAATGTTAAGGCTTGTTTGATGACAAGGCCCTCTTGAGATTGCAGGACAATGCCAGTGCCAGACCTTTTTGATGTTGAGGATCCGTCAACGAAGATCTTCCAAGCTGAGTCGAGGAACTAGTTCCAAGATTCTTTATGCTCGGTTTCAGTGATTCTTTTATTACTTGTAATATCTCTTCCCCTACCGTCCCCCAGTTCGGTGTCGAGTTGGCTTGGTGTCGAACTAGGAGAAACGAATTCCACAAGGAAGTCTGCTAAAACCTGGGCTTTGATTGCTGTTCTGGGTTGGTATTGGATATCATACTACCCCAGTTCGACGGCCCACCATGAGATTCTCCCAGAGAAGTCTGCCTCTCTAAAATGGGATTTCAGTGGATGTTTTGTAACAACCACTATAGTGTACGTTTGGAAGTAGTGGGAGAGTTTGCGATAGGCACTGACAAGCGCCAACGCTAGTTTCTCAAGTGGAAGATATCTGGTCTCGACATCAAGCAGGATTTTGCTCATGTAATAAATGGGCTTTTGCTACCTGTCTTCTTCTCTGATAAGTATCGAGCTCATTGCGTGTTCCGAAATAGCCAGATACAGGTAGAGTGTTTCTCCTTGCCTTGGTGTAGACAACAGGGGTGGCGAAGATAAGTAATTCTTGAGTTCTTGGAGAGCCTGGTCGCACTTCGAAGTCCACTAGAATTTTGAGCTTTTCTTTAGGAGTTAGAAGAAAGGGCGGCATTTATCCGAGGCTCGACTGATGAAGCGGTTGAGCGCGGCAGCCATGCCCGTGAGCCTCTGGACTTGCTTCGCCGTGGTCGGACTTTTAATCGCTTGTATCACCGAGATTTGCTCCGGATTGGCCTCGATTCCTTTTCTGGTGACTAGGCTGCCCAGGAATTTACTAGAGCCGACGCCGAAGGCGCATTTGGATGCGTTTAGTTTCAGCCGGAATTCCTTGAGAATGGCGAATGTTTGATTGAGGTCGGTCAAGTGGTTCTGTGATTTTTTAGACTTGATAACCATGTCGTCGATATAAACCTCCATTGTTCTGCCGAGCTAGGCTTAAAATATTTTTGTCACCAGCCTCTGGTAAGTAGCCCCCGCATTTTTCAACCCGAATGGCATCACTTTGTAGCAGTAAATGCCTCACGGTGTTATGAATGCGGTCTTTTCTTCGTCGGGCCCATACATCGAATTTGGTGGTATCCTCAATAAGCACCGAGGAAGCTCATTTTGTCATGTCCTGCGGTGGCATCAATCAGCTGGTCAATCTTCGAGAGTGGAAAATTGTCTTTTGGGCATGCCTTGTCGAGGTCGGTAAAGTCCACGCAGACCCTCTACTTTCCATTTTTCTTCTTGACCACCACTATGTTGGCCAGCCATTCCGGATAATGCACTTCTCTAACGGCCTGGGCCTCTAGTAGCTTGTCGCCCTCTTCGATCGCAATTTCTATTTGTGGGAGCCCTGTTCTGCGTGCTTTCTAAACTACGGGCTTGTACTTGGGATCCACGTTCAGCTTGTGGCACATTGTCTCAGGGTCGATGCCATGGAGTCCAGGCGAAAACCTCCCTGTTTTGAAGCAAGAAGTCGAGCAGTTCATTTTTCTCGGCTTCAGGGAGCTAGCTCCCGAGCAGGAAGTATCATTCGGGGTCGGAGGGGTCGAGCCTGACTTCGGTCAGATCTTCGACGCTTTTCTCCTCCGGGTCTCGGGCAACTGATTCCAGCTCTGCTTCTAGTTCAGCCATGTGTATTCGAGACAGTTCTGCTTCGCCAGATGCAACAGCCGTTAAGTAGTGCTTTGTCATTTCTTGGTCGCCTTTGACCATGATCACCTCTACTCTGCCATCCCCATTCTCGAGTGGGAACTTCAGCTTCTGGTGATGAGTGGAAGGTACGGCTTCCATGCTATGCAGCCAAGTCCTTCCCATTATCGCATTATAAGGCGATGGTACATCAACTACCAGGAAATCAGCTTGCATGCAGACACCTCCGATCTGAACTTTCAGGGAAATCCTTCCCTTGGGGTAGACTGGCTTCGAATTGAACCCTATGAGAGGGGTGCGGGATTCCTATAAGTATTCCTCCTTGAGTCCCAGCTTTTTGAAGCAATCGAAGTACAGGATTTCCGAGGAGCTTCCAGGATCTACAAGTACCCTCTTGACCACGAAGTTTTTCAGCTTAAGAGTGAGGACTAGTGGGTCATTATGAGGCCGTTGGACCCCTTCGAGGTCTTGGTCCGGGAACCAGATCTTTGGTCTTTCCGTCCGAGCCTTTTTTGCAGATGGCTCGAGCTCAGTCGTCATCACCTGCTTATTGTGGGAGGCTCTCCTGGCTTCGGCTCAAGCTTGGTTGCTCCCTCTTGGTGCAGGAGCCAAGTAGATGACGTTTATTATTCCTTCCGACTCTTCGCTATCCTCGTCAGTCTAGCGTTGTTGAGCTCAGACGTTATTGTTGTTTTCATCCTTTATGTAATCCTTAAGATGTCCCTCCTTGACGAGTTTCTCTAGATAGAACTTAAAGGACATGCAATCCTCTGTTCTGTGCCCGTTCTGTTTGTGGTAGGTTACAAAACTTATTTTGGTCACTAGTGGAAGGATCACCCTTCATCGGTGGCGGCCATTTAAAGAATGGTTGCGTCCTGATTTTGCCGAGAAGTCTATATATTGGTTCCTTGAAGTTTGTATTTATTGCCTTGTATTAATCGAAAAATGGCTTGTTCTTCTTCTTTCCCCCCGAGGTGGGTGCCGAGAACATAACCGAGCTCGCAATAGCTTTATTGCGGCTTCTCTCCTCTCTCCGAAACGGCTTTTTTTCCATCAAAGGAGGCCTGTCTTCGCCCCGGGTGCCTTCGCGCTTGAGCCTGAAATTCTCCCGAGCTCGGGTCTCGTCCTCCTCTTGTTCAATAAACTGGTTCACCCCGGGCCATCAATGCTCTCATTGTGGCCACGGGATATCGAACAAGTTCCTTTCAGAGCTCGTTGCCTGGTAGCAGGGCTTCTTTAAAGCACATGACGGCCATTTCATCATTGGCGTCCTCAATCTGGCTATAGATGGTTCAGAATCTTTTGGCGAACCGAGTGACGTTCTCATTTTCCTTCATCCTAATGGCCATCAAATCGTTGTTCGTCCTCGAGACAACCTTGTGTGCTTGGAACTTTTCCAAGAATGAGTCCCTAAGTTGCCGCTAACTTGAGATCAACTTCTCTAGGAGCACACAGAACCACCTGAGGGGGAGATCCCCTAGACTAGAGGAGAATACTCTACAGTTTAGGTGTCCGACATCACCCCAGATCGAAATCCACTGGGTGAAATGTCGGAGATGGGCTGCTGGGTCTGAGGTTCCATCATAAGGGGTGAACCTTGGAATGTTGAACCTCTCATGGAGGGGGAAGTCTGTTATCTCCCGAGAGAAGGGAGACGTGCTGAGATCCCCTGAATCATAGGTGTTAGTCGGTCTTGGGCGAAACCGGCCACCTCCATATTTCGTTGAACGATCTGCCTGATATGTTGGTCAAGCCAGTCAGGCAGATCATTCTTGCTCTCCGACCTCCACTTCGGCCTGCCTTGGATGTCGCTTGGGAGACTGCTGCTCGATTCTTCATCATAGGTTTGGTGGCGTCTCTTTCTGTCCAAGACCCGCCTCGAATCTCGTCCAGCTGAATGAGGTCTGGAGGGCGAAGCTTGGTCTGTCGCTTTCTCTCGCAGCTGCTGCTGGAGTTGAAGAATCAACTCGTCCTTCTGCTGGATAACGGCGTTTTGGGCTCTGATATCCTCTGCAAGAGGATTGTGGTCATCATCCTCGTCTCCCTCGGCTTAGTGGCGGGACCGATGAGAAATGACAGGCGTTGCGGACTTATTTCGCCGGGGAGCTCCCTCCCAACGATGCCTACCCCTGGTTCTGTTCTGGCGAGGAGGCGGCGGTCGCTGGGGACGCTTGGTGGACGGATTATTCCGCCGGGAGGGCGCCGTCACTCCCCTTGAAGCTCCAGCATCGGAAGCTCTCGACGAGCGAGTTCTGCCCCCGGTCCTCCTTGGACGGGAGGGCGGCGGCTACTCCCGGAACATCAATAGCAGCTGTGCCGGAGTCGCTTCTCGTCGATCCACCTGTGATAGTGGCATCTCCCACAACACCGGCTACGACTGCGTCGGGACTTCCTCTCGTCGTTCTGGACGTGTCGGAGGCACCGTATTATTTTAGGCACTTACATATTCCATAAGGTGCAAGCCTTGTAATATCATCCCATAGTTGAACTGTAGCTTTGACTTACTAGATTTTGTACCATTTGAGCGAACCTTACTACATCTATATGCTTGTTTGTTCAACTCTGTGTGGGGAATTTTACAGATGCCGAGATCTTCTCAGCTCAGCTCGGTAGCAGTACCCGCCAGGCAACCCATAGTACCAGATTCCTCCACCTCGGCCAGGTACTTCACCTCGGCAAGAGTACTTCACATCGGCCTGGGATCCCATCTCGGCCAGGTGTTCCACCTCGGTAGTAGCGCCAGGATGCTTATCGAGAAGAGATCACCTCGGCAGCACCCGAGGTCGGTACCTCGGCACCTGAGCTCGGTACCTCAACACCTGAGCTCGCTCAGCCAGACATTCCATCTCGGCAACAGTGCCAGATCGCTCATTAAACAAGTACAGCCAGCCTTACCTCTTTGGAGACTCAACCACGTTACAGAACGTGTTGAGTAATAATGATAGGCATCGGGCAGTGAGCTGTCAGTAGGTGGTTGCGCCCATGTCAAGCCACCAATGTCAGAACCGCCCATACCACCGATGGGACTCCCCATCACCAAAGTCAGAGGACTTCAGCTACAAATACAAGGAACAAGCTCCATGACGGGTAAGCAAGAAAAAAACACCAGACACCCTGAACACTGTTTCTCTTCTCCATCCTTTGTCTAGTGACCACACTAACTTAGGCATCGGAGGGCATTGCGCTGACAGCAGCCAGGGTCTTCTGACCTTCTCTTCTCTCCCCTTTGCAGGTTCTCCGGCGTGTAATCTTCCCCAAAAGAAGTTCATTATCCATCTAAGTGGGTGTGAGATTTTGCACTTACAATTGGCGCCGTCTGTGGGGAACGATACAAAAACGCCATACCTCCAAAAGCTAAGAAGGGCAGAGAATCATCAAAGGTCTTACCACCACCGTTGGTATCGCTGCCACTGGCACTGCAAGAACAGCAGCCGGTCCATCACAAGAAGAGATCCGGAGCAAGGCCTGGTCCAACGAACGTTGAGGGGCCTGTTACTCGGTTAGGTTCGTCTCCAAAGGGGGTGACAGCACCTTCCCGGCGAAATGACCTTCGACTGTAGCGCCCCCGGCGAGACAAGACTCCGGTGCAAGCCAGGTCTCCTCGATCGCACCAGCAGATTGATGGTGAAGACGATGAAAATGGCTCCCTCGCAGATATTAGGCCCCAAGACCTCATTATCCAAGAGAAAGACGAGTTCATTCGTCAACTCCAGCGGCAGCTGCGAGAACAGGGGCAAACCCCGGTTTCTCCCCCTAGACGCGACCGAGCTCACGACGAAGGCTCCAGTAGCCTCCGCTCGAACGACAGCTCAAAGAGGTCGCGACAGAGGCCGAAGGACAAGGACAACCTCAGAGAGCGGCTTAACCAGAAAATTGAGCAAATGGTCCAGCGGAACATGGAGGTGGTCGGCTTCACCAAAGGTCGGTCGGATGCCCTCAGCACCAAAGATCTCGGCGCATCTCCTTTCTCTCAGGAGATCAGAAATCCCCATCTCCCTAAAAGGTTTAGTGTCCCAAAGTTCATCCTTTACGACGGGACCTCAGACCCTGCAGCACATCTCCGACACTTCACTCAGCGCATGTCGATATGGGGCGATAACGGTCACCTGAACTACAGAGTATTCTCTTCCAGTTTAGGAGACCTCCCCCTAAAGTGGTTCTGCGCGCTTCCAAAGGGATCGATTTCGAGCTGGCAACAGCTCCGAGATTCCTTCGTAGAGAGGTTCCAGGTCCACACGGTCATCCCAAAGACCAACGCTGACCTCTTGACAATCAGAATGAGGTGGACCGAGACCACCACACAGTTCGCCAAAAGGTTCTGGACCGTCTACAGCCAGATCGAGGACGCCAATGATGAAGTGGCCATCATGTGCTTCAGGCAAGCCCTACTTCCAGGCAACGAGCTGCGCAAGCACTTAGTCCGGTCCCCCGTGGTCACTATGAAGGCATTAATGACCAGGGTAAATCGGTTCGTCGAGCGAGAAGCAGATGAAGCCTAGGCTCAGCAGCGCTGACATGATGATCAGGACAGTGATGAGTCGCAGGGCTACCGAACTTGGGGGCAGGATAGCGATGAGTCAGAGGGCTACAAAACTAAGGAGTAAGCATCGCAGCAAAATTGTCGAAATCCTGGATCACGGGCCTTGGCTACCAAGTTCGACGTGAAAGGACAGCGGCCATCTTCACTCGTGTAGTACAACCCCCTTCTCAGTGACCGCCCTCGAATTTCGCCAGGTACTCGAGCTCGGCAAAACACCTTGTTGCGGAACTCGGTAGCTCCAGCTCGACTACCATCTTTCAGGTTCGGTTGGCGAACCAGCCCCTACATCAGGAGCTCGGGGCCTCGATGATAACACCAGCCACGATGTCTCCGACTTGGTAAAAGTACCAGCTCCATCTCGAGCTTCGCGGCCTCAATGAGAGCACCAGCCCGAATGCCTCAGGTTCGGTTACAGAACCAACCCCTACAGAGCTTCGCGGCCTCGGTGAGAGCACCAGCCCGAATGCCTTTGGCTCCCTTAACGGAACCAGCCATCTCTCAGCTCAGTTAACGGAACCAGCTGCTGCCTCAGGCTCGGTGATAGCACCAGCCCCATCTCGAGCTCACGGCTTCGGTGAGAGCACCAACCAGAATGCCTCACGCTCGGTTAACGGAACCAGCCATCTCTTAGCCCTGTTAACGAACCAGCTGCTGCCTCAAGCTCGGTGACAACACCAGCCTCAGCACGACCAGCTTTGATCGCAGCTCCGGCAGGCCCCGATGACAGTACTAACCTCCGCTCGGATGCCTTCGATCATGTCAGCTACGACTGTGGCCTCGGTGACGGCACCAGCCTCAGCTCGGACAGCTTCATGCTTTCGAAAAAGATCAGCTATGACTGTGGCCTCGGTGACAGCACCCGCCTCAGCTTGGCCAGCTTCGATCACAGCTCAACGGCATGGTCCTCTACCGTCAACCTCGGTGATAGCACCAGTTTCAAACTCAACATACAGAAAGCTCTCCTAACATGGTACTTAGCTTCCGACTTCAAAAAGTTGGAACTCCAAGAAGTCAGAAGCTGGGGGGCAATTGTGTGGGGAATTTTACAGATACCGAGATCTTCTCAGCTCAGCTCAGTAACAGTACCAGCTAGTCGTCTCAGCTCGGTAGCAGTACCCGCCAGGCAACCCATAGTACCAGATTCCTCCACCTCGGCCAGGTACTTCACCTCGGCAAGAGTACTTCACATCGGCCTGGGATCCCATCTCGGCCAGGTGTTCCACCTCGGCAGTAGCGCCAGGATGCTTACCGAGAAGAGATCACCTCGGCAGCACCCGAGCTCGGTACCTAAGAACCTGAGCTCGGTACCTCAGCACCTGAGCTCGCTCAGCCAGACATTCTATCTCGGCAACAGTGCCAGATCGCTCATTAAACAAATACAGCCAGCCTTACCTCTTTGGAGACTCAACCACGTTACAGAACGTGTTGAGTAATAATTATAAGCATCGGGCAGAGAGCTGTCAGTAGGTGGTTGCGCCTATGTCAAGCCACCAATGTCAGAACCGCCCATACCACCGATGGGACTCCCCATCACCAAAGTCAGAGGACTTCAGCTACAAATACAAGGAGCAAGCTCCATGACGGGTAACCAAGGAAAAAACACCAGACACCCTGAACCCTGTTTCTCTTCTCCATCCTTTGTCTAGTGACAGCACTAACTTAGGCATCGGAGGGCCTTGCGCTGACAGCAGCCAGAGTTTTCTGACCTTCTCTTCTCTCCCCTTTGCAGGTTCTCTGGCGTGTAATCTTCCCCAAAAGAAGTTCATTATCCATCTAAGTGGGTGTGAGATTTTTTGCACGTACAAGCTCTATTCGAAGGAGTTTCTTCTGGACGAAAGTGTTGACTTAGAAGCTGTAGCTGCATCTTGTAATGGCTATGTTGGGGCTGCTTTAGAAGCTTTATGTCGTGAAGCTTCCATGTCTGCATTGCACAAGATGTCATTTGTATCTAGAAATGATTCAGTTCTTGTAACAATGGATGATTGGAAGCATGCAAGATCCAAAGTTCATCCAAGCATTACAAGAGGCAGTACTGTGGAAGTTCCAAGGGTGTCTTGGGAAGATATTGGAGGACGCAAGATTTGAAGGTTTGGTTGTCCTTCATACTTCTTAAGGAAGTCAAGTATCTGATTCAATTCATTCTCAGCAGTTGGCAGCAACCAAATTTGTTTAGTTGTAGGCCCCTCCATGTATGTATATGTCAGACTGCCAGTTCCTTTTTCCTGTAAGAATATTATCACCATCATCATAGCCTTTGCATTTCTGTTGTTAATTTAATTCAAGATAAAATAGTATTCAAAGCTTAAGATCCCTTTTCTTGGTAAAGAGAACCAATGGTGACCGACTGACCCCACATTATTTATGATGGATGTTCTTTTTTCAGAAAAAAAATAAATAAATTTAACCCCTTTATGCATGGTGTTCCCCATGACCTGTGAATGGAATTCAGAGTCTAGTCTTTTCTTTTTGAATACTTTAAATTCTCACCAATTACTATGTTTTCCAAACTGCATTAACACCGGAAACAGAGGAAGCTCCAACAAGCTGTTGAGTGGCCTATTAAGCATGCTGCTGCATTTGCAAGAATGGGAATATCACCAGCTTGTGGGGTTCTTTTACATGGACCACCAGGGTGCTCGAAGACTATACTTGCTAAGGCTGCTGCTCATGCTGCTGAAGCTGCTTTTTTCTTCTTGAGGTAATTTTGACTTGTCTCTTTTGAATATGGATGTGTTCGTGCCAATTACAATCTGATAAGCATGCATCCTACTACGCATTCGAGCATTTAATTGAAAGAAATATTTAATTTGAGATTGTCAATGCAATATCCCTTACATCCTTTTGTTTTCTCTATTTCATAAAATTGGTTTTAAACTCAAAAACTCAACTCCACTTGTCTGAGTCAACCGAACTCGACAATCTATTCAGTTAGGTTAGTCTGACCAAAATCTCGGGTAGACTCTGCCGAGTTAGCTCTCAGGATCTTGAGCAGTCTGAGTTTTGGGTTTAAATCACTGTTTCACTGTGTTACCAGGTTTAGGTTTTACCCTTTAGTTCATGTCTTATTATCTCTTCAATGCATATGTACTGGTTTAAGTGATGTGTTTCTGCTTGTGGATTTTTTTTTTTATTTTTTGGAAAATAATGACTATACTAAAGCTCAAGAACTGTACAGTATAGGTGTATACTGGACAAAGAAACCAAAAAGAAGAAAGAAGCCAGGTCAAAAGTGGCCTTGCCTTTAAAAACCAGCCAAGACCAGCCAAGACCACCCAAAACAAAGAGCCAAAAAATAATAATAATAATAATAATCAACAGAAATAAACAGCTGAGGTCTGTGAACTCCCTCTTTTGCCAGGAAGCCAGCTTTGTCATTGGCCGTGTGCTTTATGTGATTGAAGGAGACATTCGAAGTGCTTGAAAACTCTCTCACCTCATCAATCAAATTCAAATCAACAAGATACCAGGGAGGATTAGAAGAAATTAAAGCCCACCGAATAACACATGCCGAATCCCCTTTGACAATTAGGTGCTGAGGTTGGAGACCTGAGGCTTGACTAAGGCTGATACACAAAGCAAGAAGCTCAACTTTGTTAACAGAGCAGAAGCCTGCTGGACCTGAGGAAGACAAAAGAGCAGGCCACCCATACCCGCCATATGGACAAAGAAACCAAAAAGAAGAAAGAAGCCAGGTCAAAAGTGGCCCTGCCTTTAAAAACCAACCAAGACCACCCAAAACAAAGAGCTAAACAAAATTAATAATAATTTACAGAAATAAACAATTGAGGTCTGTGAACTCCCTCTTTTGCCAGGAACCCTGCTTTGTCATTGTGTCAGGTTTTTTAGTGTCGGCTAAATTCATTGGTTGGACAAAACTCTGGGTCTCTTGAGTTGTAATTTTCTTAGAAAAAGTCTCTGAAGATAGAAGATTGGAAGGACTCAGAAAGCTGAAGAAAACATGCTGGCATTGAATTTCCGGATCAACCAGAATGAGGTCCGCTCAAGCGATCATCTCATCCGCTTGAGCAAAGTCAAGATAGAAAGCCCAGAAGCCTGACAGAAGAGAACTTGCACTGAGACAGAACCTCATCCGTTCGAGCGGATGGTGGGTTCGCTCGAGCGAACTGGTGCACAGATTTTGGGAAAGTCTCCTAATCATGATTTTTGTAGTGTTTCTTTTAAGACTATGTTTCCCAATTTGAGTCCTACTTGTGCACTAAGTCTTAGGCACGAATTTGGGGTTATATATAGGGTGTTTTTCTCAACCCTAGAGGTAAGGAAGATAGAGACCACCACTACTCTCATTAATATGAGTCAGAGATATCTTAGAGAGAGTTTATTCTCTAGAGCCATTGAGAGAATGTTCTGAATGACTGCTCTAGAAGGTCATTGCTGCTTCTACCTTTCTTGTAGAAAATTGATGATCTTGATTGTCAAGGAGCTAGGAGAATGGGGTACGCTGGATGTCGTGTCAGTAGATTCTTTGCAAGAATAACTATAGTCCTTAGGTCGAGTTACAGACTAAGGTAAATGAGCTTGTGAGTATATCTTGTAACTGTTCGTGAACTATTGATTTCTAGGTCGTGGTTTTTCTCCCTGGATAGGGTTTCCACGTTAAATATTGTATCTGCCTTCTTGTAGTGTGTGATTGGTAGATAGCTAGTTCTATATTGCCTAATTGGTTTATTTCCACTGCATTGTTTGGTTAAATTAAGATTAGTAATCCATTCTAGTAGTACCTAAAGTTAATTTCACATTGGCCGTCTGCTTTATATGATTTTTTTTTTAACAATTAAAATGATTTTATTGCACCAAAAAGAAAGCAAACAGGAAAACTCCCCAATTACAAGGAAAAAATAAAAGTAATAAAGATTATACATCAAATAAGATAGAAAGTCTAGAAACTCCTTCCTTGGCAATACTATCCACCATTGAATCAGCCTCCCTTTAAATTTGACGAAACGAAGTACCCATTTTTCTAGATAAATCTTGCACTTCCTCCACCGAATCTGCAATCCTCCAAGGATAAGTAGCTTTCCCTGAGGCCCATTGAGTTGCTGAAGTAGAATTTCCTTCAATAATATGATGAGAACCTTCTATCTTTTGCAACTCACGACAACCAATCAAAAGATCATACACTTCAGCTTCATTAGCATCCATGGAATCCACAGGGTCAGAATAATTTTGAACAACATCTCCATAACAATTTCTGATGACTCCGCCAATACTCCGTTGAGTGGTACTCTGTAGAAAATTGTCATCGAAATTAAATTTTAAGGATCCAGGAGGAGGACATGTCCACTCAACTCTATGCACCACTCATGAACGCCGCTGCCCGTCTATAACAGAAGCCCAAGATCGATTAAGATCTGTCAAAGAGATTCCTCCAATGCTTTATATGATTGAAGAGACATTCAAAGTCCTTGACAACTCTCTAACCTCATCAATCAAATCAACAAGATACCAGGGAGGATTAGAAGAATTTAAAGCCCACCGAATAACACAGGCCAAATTCCCCATCGACAATTAGGTGCTGAGTGGGGAGACAGGAGGCTTGACTAAGGCTGATACACAAAGCAAGAAGCTCAACTTTGTTAACAGAGCAGAAGTCTGCTGGACCTAAGGAAGACAAAAAAGCAGGCCACCCATACCCACCATACCTGGATTACCGTATGCATTGCCATCAAAATTTAGTTTCAAAGAGCCTGGTGAAGCAGGACGCCACCTTGGAGAACGACGCACCGAATGAGGATGGGAGTTTGCCGTCTCCTTCCTATTCTGAATGATGGAGTTCACTGAAATACGTTTGAAGTGGGGCAATGGGGAGATCCAAAGAGCCACCAATCTTTTGATTGCTTCCACCACCGTATTTACATTAGCCACTTTACCTTCAAAGCCCCGTTTCTTTCTTTCCATATAGACTAAAATGGCAGGCAAAAAAGACAACTTCCACATGGTTTGACCTCTGATAGAGCCCACACCCATACCCCAAAACTCGAACAATGCTGGAATGGACAAGGGTCGAGGGCCACCGAGTTGAAAGCAGCTGAAGATCGACTTCCAATTAGCGTGGGCAAAGCTGCAATTGAGGAGAAGATGGTTGATAGATTCCTCTTTTGCGAGACATGGAGCAAGCATTTACAGCAATAACATGCCGGCACCTCAAATTGTCCCTAGTTAAAATACCTCCAAGAAGGACCGACCAGCCGAAAACAATGACTCCTGGGGGAGCCTTCAACCTCCACAATTTTGCCAGGTTTGGGCTGTTTATAGAAACTTTAGTAGACAAAGCCATAAATAAAGAAGCAACCAAAAACATACCATCAACAGATGCCATCCATGATCTTTATCTTTCCTTTGTCTAGGAATGAAGACATGAAGACCTTGCCAAGAATTTCCAGCATGGCCTGAAATTGGGAAGTTTCTTCTTAAAGAATGCCTCTTTTGTTGCTAGGATACCCTTCCAAAGACTGGAGAAGCACGGCAAAGGATCCTGAATTGACCAGCGATTCGTTTTGCATTCATATTTGGAGACATTAATTTGCTTCCAAAAGTCATCTACTATGCTCCATATCTATTTACCAAGGAGGGCTAAGTTCATTTCCTTCACCGGCCTGATGCCTAGACCACCATCTGCTTTGGACTTACACACCTGAGACCATTTAACCAAATGAAATTTCTTCTTTTTTTCTTTGCCATGTGCCCGGCAAGCAAGGACACCTCTTCGGGGCCGTCGTGTCAATGTCTGACACGTGTCGGACACGTCAAAAAAGTGTATCCTATTTATTTTTTTATATTTTATATTCCGGAAACGCTCACACACGCTGGGCTCTTTTAATTGGAAAAAAATTAAAATTAGAGTAAAAAAAAGAAAGAAAAGGGGGCTGTTTGTAAAAAGTTATAACTTAAGAGGAAAAGGGGGCTCTTTTAATTCATCCATCTAGCTCCAGCCTTAAACGAAAGAGAGAAAAAAAAAACCACATTCATCCGTCCAGACCTAACGAGAAGAAGAAGAAGAAAAAAAAAAAAAGGAAAAAGGAAGAAGAAGAAAAGAAAAGATTAAGAAGATCTACTGTGGTACTGCTTCCTTTTTTCGCTTATGGTACTACTTCTTGTAAGACCCCGACCCGAGTGACCTCAATTAGTACTAATTAAGTTACGTGTTAGTCTTGTATTTGTTTTGTGGATTTTGGTTGAGTTGGTTTAGAATAACTTGGTCATAGCTTTGGGAATTTTTGAGTGCCTTTGGAATTAGTGGGGCCCTTTGGGGGTTTCTTTTTATGACTTACGTGTACTTGAGGGATTACTCGAGATTCTTTTGATTTTGTGTTTTATCCCGATTTACTTATTTTGTTAATCCCTTCAACTTTCATGTTGATCCCATTCCCGTCCCGAATCCCGAAACTCGACTTTTCTAGCTTCTTGGGCAAAACAGTTTTTTTACACTAAATCTGGACCAAATAATTGATATTCCCGAAACCCGCGAAACATATACTTTTTGGAAACTAGAAATTTCGACGATCATTTCTTCCTTCTTCGTCGATTTCATCCGAGATCCCAAAAACTACTATTTCAGCCTTCCAAGTTTCCAAAGAAGTGGAGCCCACTTGCAAATGCTATATAAGCACTCATCTCCCTTCTTTTTCCCTTTTCCAGCACAACAGCCAACCTAGGGTTTTGCTTGCACTCTTTTCTTCTTCTTCTTGGCTTTTCCATCATCAAGACACAACCAAACTTGCACCAACATCAAAAGGGATTTCATCATCTTCTTCACCACTTCAAGGGCTCTCCATTGATACCATTTGTGAAGAAATCTCATTTCTCTAAGATCTTCATTTATCTTGCCTTGCTCATTTGGAGCACCTATTGGTAAGCTCTCTCCTCAATCTTCTAGATTTATGTTCTTCTAGCCTTAAAGAAGCTACATTTCCATTATTGAAAGCTTTCTCTTCTCCTTCATTGTTTTGACCCATTTTAGGGTTTGTTTTGGGGGTTTTTGTAGAGATTGTGTTCTTGGCTTGCAAGGGTGCTTAGGAGCTTGTTTTCCTTTGATTTGGGACCCAAGGCAAGTGGATGATTTGATATGTTTAGGTTTGAATGAGTTTTATGAAATGCATTTATGATTTCACCTATATTTTTGTGATATTAATGACTTGTTTAGGTTTGAAATAAATGCACTTTTGTGAACCTTATTAGCTTATCTCATCTATAATTTAGATTGCCAATCAGGTCTAAAGGAATGAACACAAAGAAAGGAAAAAGGGAATGAACCACTGAACTGCAGAAAACAGAACTGGGTTCTGTTACGCAGTTCACGCGGTCGATCGGCCAGAGGGCTCAGTCGACCGGGCACACTGGATCAGGTCTCCTGATGGATTGACCTGCTGTACTGCGGGAAAGACTGTTGCGCAGTTCACGCAGTCGACCGGCCAGGTGGCTCGGTCGACCGGCCACACAGAGGTCAGGTTCTCTGGAATCTGACCAAAAAACTGTTCACGCATTTATTTTACAACTGCAGGTCGACCGGCCAAGGGCTCGGTCGACCGGGCCTTCATGAGAGGGTCGACCTGACCTCCTCAAATCGACCGAGACTGCAGTGTACTCGGTCGACCGGCCAAGGGCCGGGTCGACCGGGCACTCAGCGAATTTCCCCTGAAAAGTGATTTTTCACTCTTTTCTTAAATGGACTTAGGTGGAACTTGGTTACCCCTTTTTATTGGACTCACTTGACTTATCACAAGATTGTTGGACTCGACATTCTTTGGAGTTAATCCGGTTGTATCGGAACTTAACCTAATTCAATCTTGAACGGTATGAGACAACGGGATACCCTTTATAACTATGCACGAGGTTTGTACGTTTGGGTATCGCAAAATCCTACCCCTTTCAGTGACTGAATAGGCTGTACGATGCGCTAGGATTAACATTATACTTAGGATCTCTTTTGAGGTTCCGTTTGTTTTGAATTTCATTTAAAAGTTTGAAAATCACTAAGGTGTATAAAGAGCCCGGAATGTCTCCAAACTCAAGGAGTACCAAGTCATTATTACAATGGACATACGGGGTCCTTAACCACCTGATTTAGCTTGAATCTCGATACTAGTCCCGAATTTCTCGAATTATGGTTTATCTTAAATCTCGACACTTGTCCCGAATTTATCGAATTATGATTTGTCATTCCCAAAAGTATTGAAAGTGTATTTTGACATTTTGCTAGCCCGTTTATACATGCCCGAATTAAATGATACTTGTGCCTTTGAGCATCCCGTCCCGCACGTTTACATACATGCGCTCGATATGTTTTATACATGATTTGACTTGTCATTTGACTTATGAGTCGGCACCACTAAGCTTGGCTTTCCTTGCCGGTCTGATCCACCGACTTGGAGACCCCTTTTCGTCCCACCAGCTGCAGTTTGGATCCCGCTACCCGGTTATAACCATGGTCTTGTCCCGATACCCGGTTCGCTACCGTGGTCATGTCCCGTATTGTATTATATATGTATATGTTACTTATGTTGCATCTCCTCACTTCGGTGACTGAGACAACATCCCGATATGCTCATGTCACTTCGGTGATAGAGGACTTAGCTATGTATGGTTGCCATCTTGTTTGTTTCCCATTTCCTTGGATACCTTACATATTTTATATTGCATCTGTATTTGAATAAATCATTCTCTCGTTTTATGAAACTATTGCTTTGACAGGTTTAAATGTTTTCCAAGGTAATTTCTTTATTGATATGTCTGTTCACCCGTTTGCCAAACCGTCGTGTTTGACCCTTTGCTTTGGTACTCAGGTCCTGTTATCGGTCTCCCCAAGGAGGAGCTTGAGGAGGCGGTCGGCGAACCGCAACGATTAGTTGAGTGGCACGCCGATGATGTCGTCTAGACATTCGGGTGCTTGAGCTACGAAACATTTTGGAGATAGAAACTAACCATTCTTTTGGGGAACTTGTCATTTTATTTACATTGGCCTTTGTTGGCCTCTATTTTTGGGGACAATGTAATTAAACTATATTGCTGTAAACCTTAACTTTCTTTTGGGGTTATAGCATTAATGATCATTGCTCATTTTGATACTAGTATTAAACATGTGTTAATCTTGCTATCTTGGACATGAATGCATGAAATAGATTTGCTACACGCTTCCACACATAAAAGAACTATTCATGTTGATGTGATATCCTCACCGCGGACACCTGTGGGAAATCGCGTGTACGAGTGGTACTCTTTGGTAGACTCGTATATGTTTTGGAAATTAAATCATTCATCATATACATCAAATCAAACAATTAGTCCCGATCCCGGATTAGGCTCGTTTTATCTTGGGGTTCCGGTCCGGGGTCGCGACAAACTGGTATCAGAGCGAGACGTGTTTCAAGCAATTAAAAGAAACTAAAAATCCTAAGGACGTGGCGAGGATTCGTTAGAGTTTTCGTTAGTTAGTATCGTGTGAGCATTGTGTGACCCTTATTGTATTATCTTATGCTAACAAATTATTTTGCAGCATTATGCCACAGCAAAAAAGGCCAGTAAACGGCAATCCCACAACTAGTAACAGTGAGTTCATAGGGCCAGTCCAAGAGGACATTTCGGAGAACACCATGCAGAATCAATTTCAAGAAATGATGCAAGCTATGTTAGATCAACAGCGTCAGGCTAACGAGAATCAAGCTAAGCTGCAAGAACAGATGATAAAGAAGGATGAAGACCATGCTAGAGAGTTAGCAAACATGCAGAGACAGTTGATAGAGGTCTTGCAGAGGAGGCCTGAGCCTGTGCAGGCCCAACCAGCCATTGTCATCAATCAGAGGGAGCATGACCCTAATGCATTGGTTGAGAAGTTTAGGAAGAGAGGTCCCAAGGAATTTCTTGGATCAGAGGACCCATTGGCTGCAGATGATTGGCTAGAGCATATGGAGAACATCTTCGAGATCTTTCAGTGCACCGGAGGAGAGAGGGTCAAGCTAGCAACATCTCTTTTCACCGGTTCCGCAGACATTTGGTGGAAGACGGTTAGAGAGGAGTATAGGCACATGGCTGATGCAGTGGCATGGGCTACTTTCAAGAGGCAGTTTGGGGACAAGTATGTACCCACCCACATCAAGAGACAGAAGGCAGTAGAATTCCAGCAACTTGTCCAAGGCAATATGACAGTCCTCGAATATCTTACAAAATTCGAGAGATTGTCAACATATGCTCCTGAACTAGTGGATACGGTTGAGAAGAAGATAGCTAAGTTCCTTGAAGGCCTGAATCCTATCATTGAGAGGGATGCTACCGAGGTTGTACCACCTACAACCTTCGGAGAGGCAGTCAAGAGGGCTTACAAGTTTGAGAACTTTCACCACAAGATCCTCAGACTTCAGGGTAAAGGACAGCAGCAGCAACAGAACAGTCAGCAGAGGAACCATCAGCACAAGAGGCAGAGGCAAGAGCAGAATGTGCAGAATCCCTTGGTTTGTACACATTGTGGGAAGAACCATGAGAGTGCCCAGTGTCGTACCATCACAGGGGCATGTTTCAGATGTGGTTCCATGGCCCATCAGATGAGGGACTGCCCAAGGCAGAATAGACAGAATCAGCAGCAGCAAGGGGCACAGCGTCCAGCACAACCTCAGAATGCAATGGTTGTGCAAAACCAAGCTAGACCCCTTCAGCAGCAAGCACCGCAGCAGCAGTACAGACCACAGCAGCAGCAGCAAGCCCGTCAACAAGGACAGAATCAGAATCAGCGTGCTCCACAACAGAACAGGAATGCACAGCAGGGCAGGCCACAGCAGAGAGGACAGATTTAGGCAGTCAACAGAGTTGATGCAAAGGCAGCAGGAGATGTTGTGGAAGGTACACTTCTTGTTTGTGGATTCCAAGCTATGGTTTTGTTTGACCCTGGCTCTACCCACTCTTTTATCTCTCCCAGATTTGCAAAGATGATTGATATGCATGCTAGAAATATGGATTTCTTATTGACTGTGGCTACTCCCATAGGTAAAGAAGTTATATGTAGGACTTTTACCCTAGTTGTTCAGTCATGATAGGAGGGTTAGAGTTACCAGCAAATCTCATTTTATTGGAGATGTTCGATTTTGATGTCATCCTAGGGATGGATTGGTTAGCAGGGTATCATGCTACAATGGATTGTTTCCATAAAACCCTCACCTTCAAGTTAGAAGAGACACCAGCAGGAGTACTGTTTCGAGGAGACAGGAGTAATCCTAGTACAGGGTTTATTTCAGCATTGAAGGCTGATAGACTTTTGAAAGGTGGATGTGAGGCCTATTTGGCGTTTATCACGGAGGACAAACGGTCCCAAGGGGTGGAGGATATCCCAATTGTTTGGGAATTCCCGGATGTTTTTCCGGAGGAGATTCCAGGTTTACCACCCATTAGAGAGATTGATTTCACGATCGAGCTATGACCGGAGACTGCTCCGATATCCATTGCACCTTATAGAATGGCTCCGGCGGAATTGGGAGAATTGAAAACACAATTGCAAGAATTGTTGGACAAAGGTTTTGTAAGACCTAGTGTTTCGCCATGGGGAGCTCCAGTATTGTTCGTTAAGAAGAAGGATGGTTCCATGAGAATGTGCATAGATTACAGGAGATTGAACCAAGTGACCATCAAGAACAAGTATCCATTGCCAAGGATAGATGAACTGTTTGATCAGTTACAAGGTGCTTCTTACTTTTCGAAGATTGATTTGAGATCTGGTTACCACCAGCTTAGAGTCAGAGAGTCAGATGTATTGAAGACAGCTTTCTGGACTAGATATGGGCCTGGTTTGCAGTTTTTAGAGGATGTCTTAAGCTTTTCAGAAAGGTCTGGTTTGCAAAAACCCGAGTTCGTTTGGGCCTCCAAGCGTTGCTTCAAAGTCAGGCCTGGAAAGCTAACCCGAGATTCCTATCCGAACCAGTAAACTTAAATGGGCCATAACTTGAGTTTCGGAAGTCCAAATCAGGTGATTCAAGATCCTAGAATCATCTACACATCTAGGGCTACAACCTTCATGAAGAAACCAAGTCAAGATTCCGCCGTTATATGATAGAAACATGCCTCGCAAGTTGCAGCACAATTTCTGGGATTTCTGTCAATCCGTTTTGAATTACCTATAATCTTGGGATTTGAGTTGTACACGTTTTGGGGAAGTTATCATATGTTTTATATATCTATTTAAGGCTTCTTTAAGGGGAGTAAGAAGGAGGACTGCAGAGAAAACAAAAAAAAATATTCTAGGATTTTCATATTCAAGCATGTCAGGCTAGGTTTTTCAATTCAGTTCAAGGGGATTTCGAACCTTCATTGCAATTTGATGGTTGAATCAATTCAGTAATGTTATTTTTCCCTTCTCTTATGAAATCTCTCATGATAATTTGTTTTAACTGTTTTTATTGATATTTGGTTTGGTCGATTTAATCAGGACCCATTAGATCGATCAGATTATTGTTAATTGCTAGATTCGGGAATTATATTACGTAATTGATATTGTTCCTAATCGATTGTAGTAAATGGTGATATATGATTGCGGAAAAGCTTTCGTTTATTGCTATGATTATCATGAGTTAAGTTAAACAGTCCGAACTTGCATGATTGTTGCTTAAAATAATCTAATTCCCTCGATATTAATGCTGCCATTATATAAAATTTAGAGAACTTGTTTTAAATTGTATAATGGTTAGAATCTAATGGAGAGCTTGTTTAATTAGTGATGAATCAAGGGGAGTTTCGGGTAGCAGAGCTTGTTGTTACCTAGGATTATTAGTTTCATTGAAGGGTAGAATAATGTTACAATTGATTGATTGTTCCATCAACTGTGAGGGTAAGATTGAACCGAAGAACTCAAGCTTTGATCCATTGATTTTTGTATTAATTTAGTTTTATTTTAATCAATCATAATCAGTTTGATCAAAATTCCAATCCGCACCCCCCCCCCCCCCCCCCGCCCCGCGCACATTTAGTGTTTTGTTAAAATCGGTCAAAATATATATATATTAAAAAAAGAAGAAGAAGATATAGTGAACACTCTCTGTGGGATCGACCCTTAGTCACCTAGCTACTAAGTTTGTTTTCTTTTTGTGTTGTATATAGAAGTAAGGTTTTATATTTTGGAGTGTTGACGACGTGCTTTCAAATTTTGGTGCCGTTGCCGGGGAATGTTCGCTACATTTTTCTTTTCGCTACATTTTAAAAAAAAAATTAATTTTTTTAGTTACTCTGGCTGTTTTCTTATTATTACTTCATTGTTTTTAGATCAATTTGTATTTTAATTTCTTTTTGTCAAGTTCTGATTTTTTTTTTTCGTTGGTACTGTTCACTTGAATATTTTTCGGTGGAACTAGGTGACAGGCGAGTACTTGTTTCGAAGGAAACAATGAGCTGCACATGGCTCGTGAATCCATAGGATTCACGAGCACCACCCTCTCGAGGTCAAATTCCATCATTTACTAGGGTTTCAGGCCACTTTTGTGTTTTTGGTTATTTATTTTTTATTTTTTCTGATTTTTTTTTGCTTTTTTTATTTATTTTTTGTTTCTTTTTGGTTCATGACTCGATCTTCTCAATCTGATGAATTAAGATTTGATCCAGAGATTGAGAAAACAGGCACGAAGGTTGAGAAAAGAGACTCGGCAAGCTCAAAATGACACTACATATTCTGAAAACGCTATTGTTGCATCACCTGGCCTAAACATAGCACTTGAATTACTTTCTAACACTTCACACAGTGATTCAGAAGAGCAAAATATGGCTGCTAGTAATAACAATAGAACTTTGAGGGAGTTGGCTAATCCTGATCTTAATCAACAGCCATTGTGTATTGAATATCCTAATTTAGATGCTGCTTTTGAATTGAAATCAGGACTAATACATCTTTTGCCTACCTTTCATGGCCTTACAGGTGAAGATCCATACAAGCATCTAAAGGAATTTCATGTGGTTTGGCCTCAAGGAATAACAGAGGAGCAGATCAAGTTTAGGGCTTTTCCATTCTCATTGGCAGACTTAGCGAAGGATTGGTTATATTACCTTCCTTCCGGATCAATCCAATCATGGAATGAGATGAAGAGGCTATTTTTGGAAAAATATTTTCCTGCTTCAAGGGCTGCTAATGTAAGGAAAGAGATATGTAGCATAAGACAGTATAATGAAGAGTCTCTTTACGAGTATTGGAAGAGGTTCAAGAAGTTATGTTCGAGCTGTCCACCACAACAAATTGATGACCAGCATTTAATTCAGTATTTTTATGAGGGATTATTGCCAATGGATAGAAGTATGATAGATGCTGCTAGTGGAGGAGCACTAATTGATAAGACCCCAGATGCTGCTAGGAATCTGATTTCAAACATGGCCGCCAACTCACAGCAGTATGGAATCAGAGTGGATCATACACCAAAAAAGGTGAATGAGGTAAGTACTTCTAATCTTGAACGTCAAATTTCTGATTTAACTACTATGGTTCGTCAAATGGCTGTAGGGAACATGCAAGCAGCAAAAGTGTGTGGAATTTGTTCACTGTCAGGACATAATACAGATATGTGTCCAACATTGCAAGAAGATGAAACTGTGCAGCAAGCTAATGCAGTGGGAAATTTCCCAGGACAACCTCAGCGCCGATATGATCCCTACTCTAATACTTACAATCCAAGATGGAGAGATCATCCCAACTTGAGCTATGGAGGAAATAGGCGGCCAATGCAGAATGCGTTTCCAAATAAGCAGCCCGGTTTTCAACAGGTTCAACAGCAGTATCCATCCAAACAAGCAGCTCCTTTCAGTTCTAGAACATCTCTTGAGGATATGTTTAAAGCTTTCATGACCCAGACGCAGCAATTCCAACAAGAAACAAAGACTTCTATTCATAATCTGGAGAATCAGGTAAGTCAGCTTGCTACCACAGTTGTTCGATTGGATTCTCAAGGCTCAGGTAAGCTACCTTCTCAAACTATCATTAATCCAAGAGAGAATGCAAGTACAATAACATTGAGGAGTGGCAAGCAATAGGAAGTACCAAAACCCACTGCTGTAGTTGTTAAGGAGGAGATGGAAAAGGAGGTAGAAATATCTAAGGTAATTCCTAATCCTTCTATCCAAATCAAGACTAACCCCCTACCTTTTCCAACCAGGTGTGCACGGTACAAGAAAGAGGAGCAAGAGAAAGAAATTTTAGAGACATTCCGCAAGGTAGAGGTAAATATTCCTTTACTAGATGCAATTAAGCAAGTGCCAAGGTATGCGAAGTTTTTGAAAGAATTGTGCACTAACAAGCGGAAATTAAGGAATGATGAGAAGGTAAGTGTGGGGGAGAATGTGTCAACAGTTCTTCAAAAAAAGCTACCCCCTAAGTGTAAAGATCCAGATTTGTTCACCATTCCATGTAGAAAGAGCCATGTTAGATTTAGGAGCTTCTATTAATGTCATGCCGCGATCTATTTATGCTTCTTTAAATCTAGGTTCTTTGAAAAATACTGGTGTTATCATACAGTTGGATGATCGTACTAATGCTTACCCTGAAGGGGTGATTGAGGATGTGTTAGTGCAGGTGAATGAATTAATATTTCCTGCAGATTTTTACGTTGTGGATATGGATGATGATACATTTCCTAATCCAGCACATATTTTATTGGGGAGACCATTCTTGAAAATAGCTAGAACAATGATTGACGTGCATAATGGTACCTTGACCATGGAATTTGATGGTGAAAAGATTCAATTCAACATTTATGAGGCCATGAGGTATCCTAGTAATCTTAATTCTATTTTTGTTGTTGATGTTATTAACCCTCTAGTGCAGGAAGTTTTTGCACAAACAAGTAAGGAAAATTTGGAGGTTGCAATTACCAACAGTTTGGAATTAGAGAAACAAGATGAAATTGAGCAGAATCAAGATCTAAAAGAGACTGTAGCTGCATTACATTCTTTGCCAGTGATTTCAAATAAGTATGCAGTATCTTCCATTCAGTTACCTGTTACTCACTCAAACTTTTACCTTCTATTGTGCGGGCTCCTATTTTAGAACTAAAACCGTTACCAGCTCACTTGAAGTATGCATATTTAGGGGAGAATGATACACTGCCAGTGATTATTGCTAGCCATTTGACTAAAGTACAGGAGGACAAACTGTTGAGAGTTCTAAGGGAGCATATCATGGTTTTTGGTTGGAGAATTGCAGATATCAAAGGGATAAGCCCTGCTGTGTGTATGCACCGCATTCTGTTGGAAGAATGAGCTAAACCAACTAGGGAAGCTCAACGCAGATTGAATTCACCCATGATGGAGGTAATGAAAAAGGAGGTTTTGAAGTTACTTGATGCAGGTATCATTTACCCAATCTCAGATAGCCAATGGGTAAGTCCAGTGCAGGTTGTTCCAAAGAAATCTGGTACTACAGTAATTCAGAATGATAATAATGAGTTGGTACCCACACGTGTGCAAACAGGTTGGAGAGTTTGTATTGACTACAGGAAGTTGAACTCTGTAACTCGAAAATATCATTTTCCTCTTCCTTTTATTGATCAAATGTTAGAGAGATTAGCTGGCCATACTTATTACTGTTTTCTGGATGGCTTTTCAGGTTACAACCAGATTGTGATTGCACCAGAAGATCAGGAGAAGACGACATTCACTTGTCCATTTGGTACATTTGCTTACCGAAGAATGCCATTTGGACTTTGCAATGCACCAGGGACTTTTCAGCGATGCATGGTGAGTATATTTTTTGATCTTTTAGAGAGTTGCATTGAGGTGTTTATGGATGATTTCACAATACATGGTGATTCATTGGATGCGTGCTTAGATAATTTGACTCAAGTGCTTGATCGATGTTTGGAAACTAATCTTGTTCTTAACTGGGAGAAGTGTCATTTCATGGTAGAGCAAGGTATAGTTCTTGGGCATGTTGTTTCAACTAAAGGAATAGAGGTAGATAAGTCAAAGATAGATATTATTTCTGCTCTACCTTACCCTGCAAATATGCGGGAGATTCGTTCTTTTTCTTGGTCATGCAGGTTTTTATCGTAGATTTATCAAGGATTTTTTAAAGATAGCATTGCCTTTGTGTAAGTTGTTGCAAAAGGATGTACAGTTTCAGTTTGATGAGGAGTGTAAAGATGCATTTGACAAATTGAAGAAGTTATTAACTTCATCACCAGTGATACAGCCACTAAATTGGGAGTTGCCATTTGAGATTATGTGTGATGCAACCAATTATGCAATAGGAGCTGTTTTAGGACAAAGAGTGGGCAAAGCTGATCATGCCATTTATTATGCCTCCAAGACTTTAAATGCAGCTCAGATTAATTACACTACGACAGAAAAAGAACATTTATCTATTGTTTTTGCTTTAGAAAAATTTCGGTCTTATTTGCTTGGTACTAAAGTTGTGGTTTATTCTGACTATGCTGCTCTCAGGTATTTACTTTCAAAGAAAGAATCCAAGCCTCTGATTATTAGGTGGATTTTGCTATTACAGGAATTTAACTTGGAGATTAAAGATAAGAAGGGAGTGGAAAACTTGGTAGCAGATCATTTGAGCAAGTTGATACATGATAAAGATGAGCTGCCATTGCAAGACTCTTTTCCAGATGAGCACTTATATTCGATTGATAAGGCATTGCCCTGGTATGCACATATTGCAAATTATTTAGTGGGTAAACACTTGCCTGATAATCTGTCTAAATCTCAAAAAGATAAGCTTAAGAGTGATGCCAAATATTATGTGTGGAATGACCCATACTTATGGAAATTTTGTGCTGATCAGGTAATAAGAAGGTGTGTGCTTGAAAATGATTTTTTATCTATTTTAACCTTCTGTCATTCTTATGCTTGTGGAGGCCATTTTGGACCTAAAAGAACTGCTCGTAGGGTTTTGGAATGTGGTTTTTATTGGCCAACTCTATTTAAGGACTCTTATCTATTTTGTAAATCATGTGAAAATTGTCAAAAGACAAGTAATATATCGCTTAGAAATCAAATGCCACAAACTCCTATTTTAATTGTTGAGATTTTTTATGTTTGGGACATTAATTATATGGGACCATTTCCTTCATCTTTTGGCAATATTTACATACTTTTGGCTGTTGATTATGTTTCTAAGTGGGTGGAAGCTGAAGCCACCAAGACTGACAGTTCTAAAGTTGTTGCAAATTTTGTGAAATCTAATATATTTGTCAGGTTTAAGAAATACAATGTTGTGCATAAGATTTCTACATCTTACCATCCACAAAGCAATGGCCAAGCGGAGGTGTCCAATTGAGAGATCAAGTCCATTTTGGAGAAAGTAGTCAAGCCGAATAGGAAGGATTGGAGTTTAAGTTAGAGGATGCACTATGGGCCTACAGGACGGCATATAAGACTCCTATTGGCATGTCTCCTTATAGGGTAGTATTTGGCAAACCATGTCATCTCCCTGTGGAATTAGAGCACAAGGCTTTTTGGGCAATCAAGCAATGCAACATGGATATGGATAAGGCTAGAGAACATAGGAAGTTACAGTTACAAGAGCTAGAGGAATTGAGAAATGAAGCATATGAGAGTTCTAAAATCTACAAGGAAAAAACAAAGGCCTTTCATGACAAGAAGATTTCTCGGAAGAACTTTGTTGTTGGACAAAAAGTTCTACTTTACCACTCAAGGCTTAAGTTATTCCCAGGTAAGTTGCGTTCCCGTTGGGTTGGTCCTTTTGTTATTACTAATATTTTTCATCATGGTGCAGTGGAAATTCAAAGCCCAAGAATGGAAAAAGTTTTCAAGGTGAATGGTCATAGACTAAAACCTTTTTATGAAGGTTTTCAAGTGGAGAATGTTGAGGTAGTGGAATTGGAGGACTCGGTTTACTTAGATTGAGAAGCATGCTGTCGGGCAAACGACGTGAAACAAATGCGCTGCTTGGGAGGCAACCTAAGAAACCAGATTTGAGTTTCTGTTCCTTTTTTTTTTTTTTTTTTTCTTTTTGTCATGTCTTCTTTGCATAATTATCTTACATTAGGGACAATGTAAGTTTTAAGTGTGGGGGAGGGGATTTAGGCTGTGTTTTAATTTTATTGTTTAAAAAAAAAAAAAAAAAGAGCATAACATGATTGAATAAGTAATCTTCCAACTTGGAATTAATTAGATTGGTTATTTTCCTTGAGAATGGTAGTGACTAAATTTGGTAGACAAAAACCCAGTGAGATTTTGAGCCTTTAGACTGACACATCCATATCAGTCTCATTATTTTCTTTCATATGAGATATTCTTCCATGGATTTGTTTCTCTAGAACTTGCCTTGATTCTCTTTGAGGTCATATTGACACATGCATGCATGAACATGATTAAGGCCCTCTTTGTTATAAGCTACATAAGCCAAATAGCCTACATTGTAATTAATTTTTCCTTTGTTGAACCCCTTTGGGCTTTATATTCTTCATTCATTGTAAACCCACATTACAAGCTTTAAACCTGAAAAAAAATTAAAAAAAAATAAAAAAACCTTGACCTAAGCCGTAGGGCTAGTGGAGCATTGTTCATCACTATGATGGTTGTGCAAGAAATACGTGTGGGGGTGTCTGGAATTATGGTATGGCTATGACTGGTGAAATTGAACATGTTTTCATTCTTAATTCGTGAGTTCCATTTTTTATGTAATTTTGAGTGGAAAAAAAAAAGAATAAAAAAAATAAAAGAAAAAAAAAAGGAAAAAGAAAGAATGAAAAAAAAAAAAAAACAGAGAAGGAAGTGATGGAGGACATTTTTTTTTACAAATTGTCCATGTTCATAATTCCTCCTAAAATTCCTTGAAAGGGGTCTGTTTATACGAGATATATATATATATATATATATAAAGATGGAAGCTGCTGTGAAGGATCGTTCCCTACTGCTAACGAAAAATTTTCCTTTTGAACGATCTCTCTTTTTTTTAATGAAGGAGTTTTACATGGTTTAAATGCTTTGAAGCCAAATTGAAGAAGCTGCTGAATGGAGTGACTGGTTTTACATGCCTTCTATATTCGAGCTTGAGTTGACTCATTTTTCTACTCCACTAGTTTCGATGGCTTTTGAGCTACATTCTCAAGTATTTCCCACCTTGATCCTAAACCCCATTACAACCCTTTAAAAGTCCTTATGATTCATGTTATGCATGTGATCCAAGTGATGGAGAATGAGAAGATATGCAAGCCTATGGTAGATCATTTCCATTGGAATGAATTTGAGCAAAACACCTACCCTTCAAACAGATGAGAGTCAAGTGTTTATTTCCGTGAGGGTCTACGTATTTAGTCTACTCCATCTTCGAGTGAAAATGCCTACTAAGTAATTGTAAGTTTTTTAAGAATGTTTGTTCATGATATGTTGTGAGTTTTGAAGAGTTTGTTGTTCTTTGTTGATGGCGTTGCAACCTTGGTGTTTTTGGGAAAGTGAATTTGAGTTTTACACGAGGACGTATAAAAAACTAAGTGTGGGGGAATTTGATAAGAGCATAATATTTAATATTTTTAATTCCTTTATATTTAGTTTTATCACATATTTTGTGTTTAAGTGTGTTGATTAATATGTTTCTAGAATCAGGGAAGCATTGGAGGTATGGAATATATTGTGCAAAGTTTCCAGCTTTTAGGCAGATTTGATCCCTGGACTTCAATTGAGGTTTGCATGGCGTTAGAGTTTCAAAACGAGAAAGTGGTCTTCATGAAGTTTTTAGAGGACGTCTTAAGCTTTTCAAAATGAGAAAGCTTTTCAGAAATTTTAAATCCGAGTTCGTTTGGGCCTCCAAGCGTTGCTTCAAAGTCAGGCCTGGAAAGCTGACCCGAGACTCTTGTCCGAACCAGTAAACTTCAATGGTTCATAACTTGAGTTTCGGGAGTCCAAATCGGGTGATTCAAAATCCTAGAATCATCTACACATCCAGGGATACAACTTTCATGAAGAGACCAATTCAAGATTCCGCCGTTATATGATAGAAAAATGCCTCACAAGTTGCAGCACAATTTCTGGGATTTCTGTCAATCCGTTTTGAATTACCTATAATCTTGGGATTTGAGTTGTACACGTTTTGGGGAAGTTATCATATGTTTTATATATCTATTTAAGGCAAGGGGAGTAAGAAGGAAGACTGCAGAGAAAACAAAAAAAAAAATTCTAGGGTTTTCATATTCAAGCATGTCAGGCTAGGTTTTTCAATTCAATTCAAGGGGATTTCGAACCTTCATTGCAGTTTGATGGTTGAATCAATTCAGTAACGTTATTTTTCCCTTCTCTTATGAAATCCCTCATGATAATCTGTTTTAACTGTTTTTATTGATATTTGGTTTGGTCGATTTAATCAGGGCCCATTAGATTGATTAGATTATTGTTAATTGCTAGATTCGGGAATTATATTACGTAATTGATATTGTTCCTAATCGATTGTAGTAAATGGTGATATATGATTGCGGAAAAGCTTTCATTTATTGCTATGATTATAAAAGCTTTCATTTATTGCTATGATTATCATGAGTTAAGTTAAACAGTCCGAACTTGCGTGATTATTGCTTAAAATAATCTAATTCCCTCGATATTAATGCTGCCATTATATAAAATTTAGAGAACTTGTTTTAAATTGTATAATGGTTAGAATCTAATGGAGAGCTTGTTTAATCAGTGATGAATCAAGGAGAGTTTCGGGTAGCAGAGCTTGTTGTTACCTAGGATTATTAGTTTCATTGAAGGGTAGAATAATGTTACAATTGATTCATTGTTCCATCAACTATGAGGGTAAGATTGAATCGAAGAACTGAAGCTTTGATCCATTGATTTTTGCTATTAATTTAGTTTTATTTTAATCAATCATAATCAGTTTGATCAAAATTTCAATCCCTACACCCCCCCCCCCCCCCACATTTAGTGTGTTGTTAAAATCGGTCAGAATATATATATTAAAAAAAGAATAAGAAGAAATAGTGAACACTCTCTGTGGGATTGACCCTTACTCACCTAGCTATTAAGTTTTTTTTCTTTTTGTGTTGTATATAGAAGTAAGGTTTTATATTTTGGACTGTTGACCACGCGCTTCCAGTTTCACCTCTTGTTCTTATATAGTCGACAGAATGCCATTAGAAGCTTCCTTAGTGGAAGTAGGTAAAAAGGGAACATCCCATCAGGCCATACCTTGTTCCCTCAGTGGAGGTAGTTGGAGGCATTGTCCCATCGGACGTACCACGGCCTCTTATATGATTGCGAATGTGACTGCTGATAAGGCTACCCACTTATCTATATCCGGCGCGCATCCGGTCTGTCAGCGCGTTCTACAAAGCTACCATACTTTCATTGAATGCTGATTAGACATTTTAGTGCCCATCTCGGTCAGTTGGCCGAGCTGAGGGAGCCTTATAGTAAGAGCATCCTAGCGCTGCTGCCGAACTGTGCAGGGTCGAGACTATTACCAAGCGCACCATACCGAGGAGGATAGCCGATACTCTTACCGAAGCTGATCCTGACTTGGTACGGGCTAGGACTGGCGAGACCCATTAATCCGAGATCAAGCTAAGTCCAGTTGGTGCTTTGACCGAGATCAAGGTTTGTCTCGGTATTTCAGAAAATACCCCACACAACTGCCCCCCAGCTCTTGACCTCGGGTTTCTTCGATCGTTCGAGGTCGGGAGCTAAGTATAATATGGGAAGGCTCTTCATCTTTGTGTGGGCCACTAGCGATTATTGATGCCTGATTTTTATTATGATGGTGCTCCATCTGACTGAGAAGATTAATGGATGCGCCGTCATCGTTTGGTCTACCCGAGGTAATCAATGAAACAATAAATGGGGTGTCTTTGATTAATGCGGGAGGTGGAACGACGGTACCACGTGTCACTGCCTTATTAGCTTTCCTATAACCTCGAGGAGGCGTGTGGAGTAACTGAAGCGACACTTCACACGCACCGATCTTCGAAATTTGGGGATGGCGCCCTTCTCTTATAAATAGAGGCATTGTTTTTCTTCCTCTTTTGCTTTGGCATTCGTTAGAGAGGGGGGTTTCTTTGCAGGGAGATCTGACGATAGGAGTCCAATCGTCGTCGATAGTTTCCGGCATCATTCCACCGTCAGCTTCTGTGAGTTTTTCTTCTTCGTCCTTTCCTTTTCCTGTGTTTTAGCTCATGTTTTTAGGGTTTTTGGCCCTACTGTCTAGGGTTTCTGTTCCTGTCCTCTGTTCTTCATCTTCAGTTTCTCTGAATCTAGGAATGGGGATCTATAGATACTGGATAGATACTCCTCAGGCCTTAGTGGAGCTTAAGGCTGCGTATAGGATTTCTGAGGATGTCCAGGTGAGACCAGCCGACCCCTTGGACATTTTTTATGGCTATGCCTTCAGGAGGGCTTGGATGCCTTTCCCTTTGGTAGCCATTATCGAAGGTGGGGTCAGATTCCCCCTTCATCCCTTCTCAGGTCATGTCTAAAGACATGGAACCTCTATCCTTGTCAATTGATGTTCAACGGCTTCAAGATAATCATCGGCGTCGTCGAGATGAATAAGATTCTTGGAATCAATTTTGGCGTCCATGACATTGAGGACGTATATGACCTCTGCAAGTCCAGAGGGGGTGATATGTATTATCTCCGGGTGAAGGCGAAGTGTCGGCCCCTTGTCACGGCCTTGGAGGACTCGAATAAATATGCTGGGGACGATCACCTGTTTGTCTTAGGTAACTGGGAGTTTAGAGCGACTGAATCCGAGATGGTGAGGAGAGTTCAAGTCCCACGGTTCCTCGGGACCCCGCTGAGTAAACACTGACTCCTTTTGGGTTCTTGTGTTCTATTTGTCTCATTTCACCAGGATAACCCCCTTTTATTTTCCGTCTCTTGCGCAGATCTCTTCGGAAGGAGGTGAGGCATGCAGCTGGATCACTGGAAGATGAATGGGGTCTGGCTGAGTAAGATTTACAGCTACCGAGGTCACTAGAACCGAGTCGCGCATTCTCTGCTTGGGTACGAGCCGAAATATCAATCGTGCACAAGGAAAACCGACCATCCCGAAGACGTGGTGCTTGCCTTGATAACAACTTAGTTGCTTCAGGCGTTGAGGCTTCCACATTAATTGCTGGTACCGAGACCACAGACTTGCTTTTGGTAGTTGAAGCTTATTCCTCTCCCTCCAGTTCGGAAGAAATGGACAGGCGCCGACCTCCCTACAAACCGAGGAATCTGGAGGAGACAATGTTTGGAGAACGAGCTCCTCATGTCTCTATAGGGGGCTCTACTCAGGCCTCTGGGTCCTCAAGCGCTGTCGGGGCTTCTCTCTCCACCCATGCCGTTCTCCCGAGCTCTGAAGTTCGGTAGAGTTCTGCCGAGACGAGTGAAAAGGGGCGGCCCGGGAAAAGGGCAAGACTGGAGGGCCCTAGTAGAGGAGATCGGCGGTGGAACGCTGAAGATGTTAGGGAGAGGCCTCCTGAAGAGAGGTCCAGAGCGGAGGGCTCGGAGGAGCAGGGACCTGGGCTGCCATCAGGATCTCGGCCAATCGGGCTGGCACCATTCAGGCCAGACCTGTTGCTGGAGCCTGGGAGGCCACTGAATGTGGAAGACCGGCTGGTAGGCAGCTCAGCCATAATAGCGGCGCTTTGCAGAGCCTGTGCCCTTCCTAAGGATATGGAGAGGCACAATGCGGTCGAGAACGCGAAGTTGCTGATGACGTCGCTACAGCATTCGCTTGCGGTAAGTTTCAATTCTTCTGTAAGTTCTTGAAAAGCGCCTGAATCTGAATCTTTATATGCTTCTGTTTGCAGAGTGTCCAGAGGCTTCAAGTAATCCTGGACAGAACCCTAGCAAAAGACTCCAAAGTTTTTCGGTTGGAGGTGGAGAAGAAGAGGCTTGAAGCTGCGCTTCAGGCGAGCTGTGAAGAATCGAAGGCGGTGGAGGTGAAGAAGGCTGAGCTCGAAGCCCAGGTGAACCCGGCAGTGGTTGATCTTGCCAAACTGTGAGCGGAGACCTTCGAGTTGAGGGGGGAGTTGCAAGCAAAGGAGAGGAGGCCGGCCGCGCTCGAGTTGGCGAAAAAAGAGAAAATAGATCTTATCTCTTCAACCAAGACTGAGACTAATGCTGCCTTTCTGAAGGGGGTAGCGGACGCGGAGAGAAACTACGTGAGTCAGACTAAAAAGCTGAGCCCGAAATTGTTTCATCTCGGCTATCAGGCTGTACTCAAGGAGATGGGGTTTTCTGAGGATCACCCCATGTACAAGAACTCGCCCGAGTTCACGCCTATTGTGTTTGCGCCTGAGCCAAGTCCTTCCCCTGCTCCTATTGAGGCTCCTCTCGAAGCTCTTTCTCCTCTGCCTGAGACCTCTGGTGGGGAAATTTTGAATGCCACTTGTTCTCCCGAAGTTCTTCCGATTGGCGATTCTGAGGCAACCAGGGATGAAGCAGCTGGAGCTTCTTGATGTAATTTTTCTTCTTGATTTGAGTTTTTAATGATTGTAGTGATGAAGTTTTATTAATACAATTTCTCTTTTTCACTCTACAATCTCTTTTCTAAGCTTGTATGTTTGTCTGATAATCAAGTCTTACACGGGTTCTGGTTTCATCCGGTGACTGGGACAAACACACTCCTGAATTCTGTAACTCAGGGAAAGGAATCATAATAAAACATCTAACTCTTCAAGACAGTCGCTGAAATTGTTAATTCGTATACTTATGCAAGTGGTTCGATTTTAAAACACTCTCAAGGTATCCGCCAAGTTCTGTGACAAGGCTTTTATGCATAGCTGGTTTTTGTAACCGAGCTTCAATAGTTGACTTGGCGGATCTTTATATAGCTGGTTCTGTAACCGAGCTGAACCGGCGAGCAAAGCTGGTCCTGTGGCCGAACTGGGATGATTGACTTGGCGGTTCTTTATATAGTTGGTTCTGTAAATGAGCTGAACCGGCAAGCATAGCTGGTCCTGTGACCGAGGTGGGAGGATCGACTTGGCAGTTCTTTATATAGCTAGTTCTGTAATCGAGCTGAACCAGCGAGCATAGCTGGTCCTATGACCGAGCTGGGATGATCGACTTAGCAGTTCTTTATATAGTTGGTTCTGTAACTGAGTTGAATCGGCAAGCATAGCTGGTCTTATGATCGAGCTGGAAGGATTGACTTGGCTGTTCTTTATATAGCTGGTTCTGTAACCGAACTGAACCTGCAAGCATAGCTGGTCCTGTGACCGAGCTGGGATGATCGACTTGGCGGTTCTTTATATAGCTGGTTCTGTAACCGAGCTGAACCGACAAGCATAGCTGAAACTGTGACCGAGCTGGGACCACTAAGTTCCTTAACCGTTCAAGGGATTTTCTTTGTAGCTTGTTGAGACAGCACATTCTTCCAAAAGGAGTATAAGTTTTATTTATTCCATAAATGAAGTACAATTCAGAAATAATATTTCTTAAGGTGCGCGGCATTCCAAGGGCGTGGCAACTTTCTGCCATCCATGTCCTCAACCTTATATGCAGACTGCCCAACGGCCGAGATTACCTTGAATGGTCCGTGTCAGTTCGGTGCCAGCTTGCCTTCATTGGGATTCTTATCTGCAGGGAGTGTCTTCTTTAAGACTAGCTCTCCAATAGAGAACTTCATTTCCTTGACTCTTTGATTGTATCCTTTGGCCAGTTGTTGCTGGTAGGAAGCGAGGCGAATGGTTGCAGCCTCCTTTCGCTCTTCAGCCAAGTCAAGCTCCTTGGCCAGATTTACTTTATTTTGCCCTTGGTCGAAGAGATCTGACCTCAGGGTTGAAAGGCAGATCTACAGGGGGATCACGGCCTCCATTCCATAGGCCAGATAAAAGGGCGTCGCCAAAGTGGATCGCCTTGGGGTAGTCCTATATGCCCAAAGGACACTTGGGAGCTTTTCTACCCATCTTCCTTTAGCTTGGTCCAGCCTCTTCTTGAGTCCATCCAGTATAACTTTGTTCGAGATTTTAGCCTATCCATTGCTCTGCGGGTAGGCTGAGGTCGAATAACAATTTCTGATACCGAGCTCCTGGCAAAAGTTTCTGAAGAAATTGGAGTCGAACTGGGTTCCGTTATCCGAGATCAAAGTTCTGGGAACTCCAAATCTAGTGATGATATTTTTCCATACGAAGTCCTTCGTATCTCGCTCGGTGATGGAAGATAACGCCTCGACTTCTATCCATTTAGTGAAGTAATCGGTAGCCACTATTAGCCACCTTTTAATTCCCTGGGGCTCGGTGGAGAGGTCCCACGATGTCCAGTTCCCACTGGGCGAAGGGCCATGGACTGGAAAGTGCGCTAAGGTCCTGGGCCGGCTGATGGAGAGAGTGAGAATTTCTGGCATTTTTTGCATCTTCTGGTGTACAGCTGGGCATCTTTTTGCATGTATGGCCACCAGTAGCCTTGGCTGATGGCTCGATACGCCAATGACCAACCTCCGACGTGGCTTCCGCAAATGCCTTCGTGGATTTCGTAGAGGAAGTCTTCAACTTTGCTTGGATGAACGCACTAGAGGTACAGGCCGGTGTATGACTTTCTGTAGAGTTTGCCTTCTGGGGATAGCCAGAACCGAGTCGCTTTCAGCCTGATTCTGTGGGCTTCGATCTTGTCTTCGAGAAGTTGGTCGCTCTTCTGGTAGGTCATGATAGGATCCATCCAGCTCGGACCAAGATCAGTACACAAGACTTGCCGTGGCGAGAGGAGCTCTATACTTAGTGTTTCCAGCATCCCTACCATGATTGTTCTTTTCTTTTCGGCCTCAACAGTCGAGGCTAGGTTAGCAAGGGCGTCCGCATGGGAGTTAGATTCTCTGTCAATCTGTTTGATCTCGGCTCTTTGGAACTTGGAGAGGAGCTGCTTCGCATGAGACAAGTAGGCCGCCATCCTTGCATCGTGGGCTTGGTAGTCTCCGCTGAGGTGGCTTGTCACTAATTGAGAGTCGTTGAAGACTACTAGTTGCTGTGCCCCAAAGATCTTAGCGCTGTCGCGTCCCGCGATTAGCGCTTCGTACTCAACTTCATTATTAGATGCCCTGAAGCCCAATGTTATGGCTTGTTCGATGACAAGGCCCTCTGGAGATTGAAGAACTACGCCAGTGCCAGACCTTTTTGATGTCGAGGATCCATCAACGAAAATCTTCCAAGCTGAGTCGAGGAACTGGTTCGAAGATTGTTCGTGCTTGGTTTCAGTGATTCTTTCATCCTTATTTGTAGTATCTTCTCACCTACTGTCCCTCAGTTTGGTGTCAAGCCGGCTTGGTGCCGAACTCGGAGAAACGAATTCCACAAGTCTGCTAAAACTTGGGCTTTGATTGTTGTTCTAGGTTAGTACTGGAAATTATACTGCCCCAGTTCGACGGGCCACCTTGAGATTCTCCTAGAGAAGTCCGTCTTTCTAAAAAGGGATTTTAGTGGATGTTTTATAACAACCACTATAGTGTACATCTGGAAGTAATGGGAAAGTTTGCGAGAGGCACTAACAAGCGCCAATGCTAGTTTCTCAAGTGGTAGATACCTGGTCTCGGCATCAAGCGAGATTTTGCTCATGTAATAAATGGGCTTTTGCTACATGTCTTCTTCTCTGATAAGTACCAAGCTTACTACGTGTTCCGAACAACCAGATACAGGTAGAGCGTTTCTCCTTGCCTTGGTGTAGATAGCAGGGGTGGCGAAGATAAGTAATTCTTGAGTTTATGGAGAGCCTGGTTGCACTTCGGAGTCCACTGGGATTTCGAGCTCTTCTTCAGGAGTTGGAAGAAGGAGCGACATTTATCCGTGGCTCGGCTGATGAAGCGATTGAGTGCAGCAGCCATCCCCATGAGCCTTTGGACTTGCGTCGTCGTGGTCGGACTTTGAATCCCCTGTATTGCCGAGATCTGCTTCGGATTGGCCTCGATTCCTTTTCTAGTGACTAGGCTGCCCAGGAATTTACCGGAGCCGACGCTGAAGGCGCATTTGGATACGTTTAGTTTCAACTGGAATTCTTTGAAAATGGAGAATGTTTGATTGAGGCCAACCAAGTGGTCTTGTGACCTTTTAGACTTGACAACCATGTCGTCAATATAAACCTCCATAGTTTTGTCGAGCTGGGCTTAAAACATTTTTGTTACCAGCCTCTGGTAAGTAGCCCCCGCATTTTTTAATGCGAACGGCATCACTTTGTAGCAGTAAATGCCTCTGGGTGTTATGAATACAGTCTTTTCTTCATCAGGCACATACATCGGGATTTGGTGGTATCCTCGATAAGCATCGAGGAAGCTCATCCTGTCATATCCTACAGTGGCGTCAATCAGTTGGTCAATCTTCGGGAGTGAAAAACTGTCTTTTGGGCATGCCTTGTGGAGGTCGGTAAAGTCAACACAGACCCTTCACTTTCCATTTTTCTTCTTGACCACTACTGTGTTGGCCAGCCATTCCGGGTAATGCACTTCTCTGATGGCCTGGGCCTCTAGTAGCTTGTCGACCTCTTCGATCACGACTTCTGTTTGTGGGACCCCCGTTCTGCGTACTTTCTGAACCACAGGCTTGTGCTTGGGGTTCACGTTCAACTTGTGGCACATGATCTCAGGGTCGATGCTAGGCATTTCATAAGGAGTCCAGGCAAAAACTTCCTTGTTCTGCAGCAAGAAGTTAAGCAGCTCGGCTCTCTTGGCTTCGGGGAGCTGGCTCCCGAGCAGGAAGTATCGTTCGGGGTCAGAGGGGTCGAGCCTGACTTCTGTCAAATCCTCGACGCTTTTCTGCTCCGGGTCTCGTCCAACTGATTCCAGCTCTTCTTCCAACTCGGCCATGTGTATCTGAGACGGTTCTGCTTCGCCAGGTGCCACGGCCATTAAGCAGTGCTTGGCTATTTCTTAGTAGCCTTTAACCGTTATCACCTCAACTCTGTCATCCCCGTTTTCGAGCGGGAACTTCAGCTTCTGGTGATGAGTGGAGGGTACAGCTTCCATGCTATGTTGCCAAGTCTTTCCCATTATGCTATGTACATCGACCACCAGAAAGTCGGCTTGCATGCTGGCACCTCCGATCTGAACTTTCAGTGAGATCCTTCCCTTGGGGTAGACTGGCTTCGAACTAAACCCTATGAAAGGGTGTGGGATTCCTACATGTCTTCCTCCTTGAGTCCCAGCTTTTTAAAGCAATCAAAGTATAGGATCTCCGAAGAGCTTCCGGGGTCCACAAGTACCATTTTGACCACAAAGTTTTTCAGCCTCAGAGTGAGGACTAGTGGGTCATTATGAGGCAGTTGGACCCCTTCGAGGTCCTGGTCCGAGAACCAGATCCTTGGCTTTTCCGTCCGAGCTTTCTTTGTGGATGGCTCAAGCTCGGTCGTCATCACCTATTTATTGTGGGAGGCCCTCCTGGCCTCAGCTCGAGCTTGGTTGCTTCCTCTTGGGGTGGGAGCCAGGTGAATGACGTTTATTACTCCTTCTGGCTCTTCGTTGTCTTTAGTATTTTGGTGCTGACGAGCTCAGATATTATCGTTCTCTTCCTTTATATACTCCTTCAAATGCCCCTCATTGACGAGCCTCTCAAGATGAGACTTGAAGGACATACAATCTTCTGTTCTGTGCCCGTTTTGTTTGTGGTAGGCCCAGCAATTATTCTGGTCATGGGTGGAAGGATCACCCCTCATTGGTGGTGGCCATTTAAAGAACGGTTGTGTCCTGATTTTGCCGAGAAGTCTGTAGATCGGCTCCTTAAAGACTGTATATATAGCCTTGTAGGTGTCGGCAGATGGCTTGGACTTCTTTTTTCCTCCCGAAGTGGATGCCGAGACCATGACCAAGCTCGAGGAATCTTTGTCGCTGCTTTTGTCCTCCCTCCGAAACGGTTTCCTGTCCGTCACAGGAGGTCTGTCTTCGCGCCAGGTGCTTTCGCGTTTGAGCCCAAAGTTCTCTCGAGCTTGGGTCTCGTCCTCCTCCTGCTCAATGAACTGGTTTACTCAGGTCATCAACGCTTTCATCGCGACCACAGGATATCGAACAAGTTCCTTTCGGAGGTCATTGCCTGGAAGCAGGGCCTCTTTGAAGCACATGACGGCCACTTCATCATTGGCGTCCTCGATCTGGCTGTAGATGATCCAGAACCTCTTAGCGAATCGAGTGACGTTTTCATTTTCTTTTCATCCTGATAGCCATCAGGTCATTGTTCGTCCTCGGGATGACTCTATGTGCTTGAAATTTTCTCCAGGAAGGAACTTCTGAGTTGTCACTAGCTTGAAATCGATTCCTCCAGGAGTGCACAGAACCATCTGAGAGAGAGATCTCCCAGGCTGGAGGGGAATACTCTGCAATTTAAGTGTCTGACATCACCCCAAATCGACATTCGCTAGTGAAGTGTCGGAGATGGGCTGCAGGTTCCGAGGCTCCATCATAAAAGGTGAACCTCGGAATACTGAACCTCGTAGGGAGAGGAAAATCAGTTATCTCCCGAGAGAAGGGAGATGTGCCGAGATCTCCCTAGTCATAATTATCCAGCCAGTCTCGGGAGAGACCGGCCACCTCCATATTTCGCTAAATAGTCTGCTTGATATGTTGGTCAAGCCACTCAGGCAGACAATCCTTGTCTTCTGGCCGTCGCTTCAGCCTCCTTTGGGTGTCGCTTGGGTGGCTGCTGCTAGAACCATCGTCACATGCTTGATGGCGTCTCTTGTTGTCCAGAATATGCCTCAAATCCTGTCCAACTGAGTGAGGCCTGGGAAGTGGAGCATGGTTCACCCTTTTTTTCTAGTAGCTGTTGCTGAAGCTGACGAATCAACTCGTCCTTCTCCTGGATAACGGCGTTTTGGGCTCTGACGTCCTCAGTCCGAGGATTGTAGTCATCACCTTCATCGTCCTCCACAGTCTGGTGACGAGACTGATGAGGCATGATAGGTGTTGGAGACCTGTTTCGCCGGGGAGCTCCTTCCAGACGAGATCTGTCCCGGTCTTCTTCTGACGAGATGGCGACGGTCGTCGCTGGGGGCGCTTGGTCAACTGATCGTTTCGCCGGGAGGGCGTTGTCACTCTCCTCGAAGTTCCTGCCTGGGAAGCTCCTGCTTGATGGGTTTTCTCCCCGGTCCTCCTTTGACAGGAGGGTGGCAGCTGCCTTTGTAATGTCAGCGGCAGCTAAGTTGGCATCGCTTCTCGTCGCTCCATCCTTGTCTATGATATTGGTATCTCCTGCAACACCGGCGATGATCGTGTTGGGATCGTTTCTCGTCACTCTCATCACGCCTGAGACGGTGCTATTTCTCGCAGCACTGGCGACTGCGGTGTTGGTAAGGTCTTTGAAAATTCACTGGTCTTCTTAGCTTTTGGAGGCATGGCGTTTTTTTTTTTTTTTTTAAATCACCTCCCCACAGACGGCGCCAATTGTAAGTGCCTAATATAATACGGACTTGATTAAGCGGTTGTGACGCTTGCAAATCTACTATTAAGCTTTTTGGGAGGGAGATTGAAAACCTGAATCCTGAAAGGAAGAAAGAGGCAACGGTTAGAGGCCTCTGGCTGCTGTCAGCCGAAGGCTCTCCGATGCCTGAGTTAGTGCAGTCACTAGGCTAAAGATGAATGGAAAAGAGAAAATGAGAAGTGAGAGTATTCGTGCCTCCAAGCATACCCTTGTGGATTTCACCTTTTGTTCTTATATAGTCGAGGGAATGCCACTAGAAGCTTCCTTAGTGGAAGTAAGTAAAAAGGAAACATCACATCAGGCCATACCTTGTTCCTTCAGTGGAGGTAGGTGGAGGCATCGTCCTATCGAACGTACCACGGCCTCTTATATGATTGCGGATGTGACTGCTGATAAGGCTATCCCCTTATCTATATCCGGCGCTCATCCGGTCTGTCAGTGCGTTTTGCAACGCTACCATACTTTCAATGAATGCTGATTAGACATTTTAGTGCCCATCTCGGCCAGTCGGCCGAGCTGAGGGAGCCTTATAGTAAGAGCATCTTGACGCTGCTGCCGAACTGCGCGGGGTTGGGACTATTACCGAGCACACCATACCGAGGAGGATAGCCGTAACTCTTATTGAAGCTGATCCTGGCTTGGTACGAGCTGGGACTGCCGAGACCCATTAATTCGAGATCAAGCTAAGTCCAGTTGGTGCTTTGACCGAGATCAAGGTTCGTCTCAGTATTTCAGAAAATACCCCCACACAGTGTCATAAGGGGGGTCTTGATCATCATCTTAACCTTGTCCATGAAACTAGGGTCAGCTTAAAGAGATTTAAAATTAGATTATGAAATAAGCTATTATGTCAAAGTTCTTGAGCTGTCAAGTATATTTGTCAAGGAGTCTCTTCAAATTCTATGGTGACTTGTATATAATTGTGCATGGTTAGGAGGGAATGTGTTGGAATATTGCTCTGGGTGTGCTTCATGACATGCATGCGCCTTTTTCAAACTGAGTGCCTAGTGGCAACACTACGGTGTCACCAGGGTGCAGAGTGGGGTATGTGTGAGACTGTGCCTTAGCAAGTGCGATGCGTGTTTTGGTAACCTTGATTCAAGCATTGAGGCAATCATGGTTACCAATCTCGGGCATCTTGTTTCTAGTGCAGGACAAATGGAAAATGTCATATTGTTAGTTTAATTGTACTATTTCCTTAAGGTGGACCACTGGGTTGGGTGTTAAACACTATGCAACCATATAGATTGATTGGTTTCCCTTGTGGCCGGTAGGCCTATCAATGGGACGGGCTTGGTTTGGGCTTGGGTTGTCCAATGCCATCCCGAAAATAGGATGAGCCCTTCGAGTGTTGTCCAATCCCGGCCCTAAATTGAACGGGCCTACATCAAATCCCATCCCATGCAGGCCCGGGCTGGGACAAGGCCGGGCCTGGGCTTAGCCCAATCTTGAATATAAGCAAAACATTCTTTAATTATTCTTACCGTCATCTGACACCTGATTTGAACCGGACTTTAAACCCTCTTTTTTTCCCGGGCTTAGGACCGGCAATGCAATGCAACAAGCAACATAGCGGTGTTAAAAACTTTTTTTTTTTTTTTTTTTTTTTTTGCTAGTGACAGTAGAAAATCAATAGAATTGAATGAATATCCTATATGCTATATATATGGGTCAAGTAATGTATAAACGATTAAAATCCTTTTTTTTTTTTTTCCAGTGAAAGTAGAATATCAGAAAATCAATAGAAATGAATAAGAATGAGTATCCTATATGGGTCAAGTTAAAATAATGCAGGATCGGTTAAAACCTAATTAGCCGTTTTTTTATTGTTAGTAAGGGGCACTTTCAGTAATATATAAATAATTATTATTAAATGACTTTCCAGGAGGCCGGGCCGGGCCGGGCTTGAACGGGCTGGGTTGTTTTTGCCCAGTCCCAGTTTCATTTTGGCCGGGCTTTAAAATGTACTATCCAAGCCCAACCCACTGGGCTCAAAAAAATTTTAAAAGCCCTGTATTTTCGGGCTTGGGAAAGGCCGGGCCGGACTTTTTATCCGTTTCAACACGTCTCATTGACAGTCCTAGTGGACGGTGATACTGACAAGTTCTTGAGCCATCAAGTGGATTAATTTACCAGGGAGTATGTTCAAATTGCATGATAAATTTATTAGTTGTGTCAGAGATTGAGAACTCGTTGTATAGATGTGTGTGGTTTACAGGGAATGCGTTGGAGGCATGGTTCGTTTCAGACATTGTTTCACCCAATTCTAAAACATGTGTCTTCTGATATATTGGTTTATGACTGATATTTCTGTTTGTTTTGGTCCTCTTTTACTACAACAAAACGAATACTTAAAAAAAAAAATCCAGAAGTAGAGAAGTTGTGAATCTTCATTTTCATTTGGTTTTTGAGTGTTTTTTCATCAGAAAGAAATAACAAAATATAATATAAAGGAGGTGACTAGTGTGCATATGAGTTCCTTTTTTTTTTTTTTTTTTTTTTTGGGTTTTTGCTGGGACTGTATCCATAAAAAGTGGGCATCAGTCATGGCTGACTTCTTTATGTACCAAGTTATAAAAATTGGTTTCGAATGAGTATTGAAATCATGGTTGGAGTATAGTATTTGGATGTGCTATTATGCAGACATGACTCATAAGGGCTTTCCATGGCGAGCTGCTTGTGAGCAACGTGTCAAAGCTGAAGGACCATATGTACATCATGTTGGTCTCAGGATATTGGTTTATGATTGGAATAAAACTATGGATTTTGGTCCCATTTGATGCAAAATTTGTGGAAATAAATTTATCGTAAAGTGGAAGTGCCCTCCAATATAGATTCCAAATACGAAGAATAGGGATCTGACATTGAAGAAATTAACTCTTGGATAGCTAATTCAGTTGGACCAACTATTAGTGCAGCGTTGGCTAAATTCAAGCGTCCCAAAGATGTTCGGCAGGGATGATGGGTCTTAAGATGGAGATGATGAGATTGATTTTGGGGTTCTAATGAGTTCGGAAGGAAAGGACCTTGAGATGGGTTTAGGGTTTTGATGGTGGGTTTGGGGTTTGGAGCTATAGAGGATGGTGATGATGGGTGATTAGAGAGGTGGGGTTCAGTTGGGTTGTTTGCAGAAGATGGACGATGGGGCTCAGGGATGGTGGGTATAGGGATGATGGAGACGAAAAAAATCAAAGAATGTCATACAATATGAGTAGTGAGTCTCCAATACTTAATTAAGTTGACCTTAAAAGAGGATCCTTCGCTTTGGTACCAATACGACGCAGCCCCAACTCCCCAATGGGGTTGTCTGAATCCTTCAGTGGATTCCTCTATAACAGTCAGTATCACATAAGCACTCATAAGAAGAAACCAGGATTTTATTAGTTGTCAAAGAAGATGATCGCTCCCAATGGGCGTGATTTACATAAATAGGTGGGTTTTGGAGTCTCCCCCTTCTTTCCTAAAGCAATTCAAATTTCCTAAATCTTCTCCAACTAGGTCTCCTTATTCTAAGGTAATTGCAGTACTAAAAATCTGCAGAAACAATCCAAATTAAATTAAAACTCTTAAAGTTCCTAATGAACTCAATTCCAAAGTAAGTGGCTGGTCCTATTGGGCCTGTGGGCTGAACCCAATAGGTCTGGTTGACCTATTGGTCATGGGTCTGCCCAGTAGACCTGGGCCTGGCTCGACTTGCACCACTTGGCCTCATCAAATGTATAGTTTGGAAAGTTACCCATTTTCATCAGTTTGAAGCATATGTTTTCATTTTCCTAACCATTACTCTGGTGGACTAGATGATGGATGAAGGTTTTCCATTTTCCTAACCATTACTCTGATGGACCATATGATGGATGAAGGCTTCCATGAAAGTTGTCTTATTGAAAGATCCTATACCTCCATTCTTCTGCCATAGTTTGCGCAGTTCCTCCTCTGCCAGTCGTTAACCATCTAGTCATATTGGTTAGGGTATTCCAGTCTGAGAATTTCTTGATTATTCACCAAATCATCAGTGGAACAGAACCACTAGATCAATGATCTGGATCACCACCAAAGGACCTGCATGTGTGGAAATGGAAGCCTCAACAATAACTATTTGCAACCAGTAATCCAATGAGGGGCAATGCTTACTCATTTTTTGCTTTGAATAAAATTTACTCAACCATTGAGAAAGAAGGGGTAATGCTTGTACCTACTCCAAATCTAACTAACTGCTTTGTTTGTTGAATTTAATGGTGTATAGGTGCTCTATGTACCACCTCCAGATTTAGATGGCAGGGAAGAGATATTGTGTGTTCATACTGTTAGGAAAATTGTGTGCCCGACTGCCGGGCTCGATCTGGCGTGGAACCAGCAAGTTCTTTTACATACACGTCAGATGAAGCTGGGGGATGACGTCAATTTGAGATGCTTAGCAGAAGATACCGATCTCTTCACAGGGGCGGAACTAGCAGGTCTGTGTAATGAGGCAGGCATGGTGGCTCTCAGAGAAGACATGTCCGCTGCTGCTGTATATGACCGCCACTTCTGGACTGCGAGAAACTCATTGCGACCAGCATTAACAAAATCACAAATCAAAACATACACTCCATTCATGAAAAGAAGCGTCAGCTAGGTATGTATTTGACCTATATCCTTCCATGTCATTAAGTTCAACAAATTTTGCCTTAAGAAGTGATTTCTACTGGATTGATATCTATCGTCATACTGCAACTTTCTTCTGATTTTTAGTTGCCCAAGTGAAACATGATTCTACATTAAATGGTGGAGCAGGTCTATTATTTGCAAACCTTTGAAAGAGTGCATTACTTGTTTCAGCGTTGAATTGAGCTGGTTTTAGACTTGGTCCTCGCAAGGATTAGCCAGTTTGTTTCCCGAACTCAGATGATCTAAAACAGGCCATCGGCTACAGCTAACTTACGGCACTGAAACTTACAGAATTGCAAGATTGCCAAGGGCCCCTTTGGATCCAACTTGGTTTCCCTACACTCATTTTAAATGTAAAAATTCTGCTAACCACTAATAATTTAATTGATAACTCAGTTTATCCAAATTGCAGTATCCTGGATTTTTTACATGTAAACTGAATTGACTGCCCGAGAAGTTCATGTTATGAAGCAAGAGAATTATTCCCTCTTCCTTCAAGTTTGAATTCTGATTTCTTAATTCCATTCAAAACATGGTATTTCTAAAAGCCCATTCTTCTAACTGTTTTTTAATTTTATTTTTGACATAACTTACAGGTGCTAGCTACTAGAGAGAGGAAAAGTCTCAGGAGATTATCAGAAATTCAGAATTCTGTTACACACGTTCTACTATTCTAATTTCTGGGGATTTACTACTAACTGGCCTCTTTGGTTCAAGTTGTAAGTGCCTGAATTGGATAAGTTCTGTGCACTTTGTACAAAGTCAACAATATTTATTTATTTTCCTAAAACTACGCCGATTCAAAACATTAGATTACTGAATCGACCAAGCCTTGTGCACTTCCAGTCCAGATGAGTTTAGATGGGGGAATCCAACGGGTGAACCCACTCCTATTAGGACCAGGTAGGTTTGTGGCTTTGTCAGCTTTGGGGTGGGTGGGGTGTTGCTTTTATATATATATATATGAGCAAGGCTCTCCTAAACTCAAGTTTAGGAGAAAATTTCGTAAGCTCATGCTTGTGGGGCCCATTTTTGGTCCATCCAAATGAACCAAATACATGACCACCCTAAATTGCACATGTCCACCAACTTTCGGTAAAATCCAAAATTACTAGACCGTTGGATCGACTATGTATCGATCCAAATGGACTATTGACCATTAAACTTTTGGCCCCATATGGAGATGATAAAAATCACGCATGGGGCCGATTTTTTGTACAGAGGATAATCCCAGGGAGTCCTTGAAATCCCCCCCATCTCCATCCCCATGCGGATCCCCAAGTGGGCCCTACCACACACTTGAGCTTAGCTTATCCTAAGCTTGAACTTAGGAGAGCTGGCCTCATATATATATAGGGACCGGCTCTCCTCAACTGCAATTGAGGAGAGCCTCAGCTGGACACGAGTGGAGAGCTTCCGCTCACCATGTGCCAAGGACATCGCTAGATACACTGATGTTAAGTGCTTCAAGAGCCTCATGCGTGGAGCCTGCCCAAAGCCTTTCATTTCCCGCTCTCCTCTCTCTCCATTCCCCCATTTCCATTGCTGGCGCTCTCTCCTCTCTCTGCGACTTTGCCCTTCCCCCATCGCTGGCTCTTTCCAATTCCAGCTTTAGCCCTAACTCTCCTCCTCTCTGCATCTTGCAATCGACTTGGGCAACGAAGTTGTCTTCATCCTGCGACTGGCACCCTCTCTCCCGTTACCAAAGACGATCGATCCCAATCGTCGTCTCTATCCTACGTACAATCATCCTCGTCTCTCTCCCGCCAGGTTAGGCCCTCTCTCTACTTTTCAGTTTTGGGCAGGAAATGAAAGGCTTTGGGCGGGCTCCACGCATGAGGCACTTGAAGCACTTAACATCAGTGTATCCAGCGATGTCCTTGGCACGTGGTGAGCGGAAGCTCTCCACTCATGTCCAGCTAAGGCTCTCCTCAACTGCAGTTGAGGAGAGCCGGTCCCATATATATATATATATATATATATGAGGGGGCCTCTCCTCATGTCATGTGCAGGATACCATCAGCTCAAACATGTCAAATGCACGTGTCACGGGAAAAAAATTCATCTTTTCATCGCCCGCCCAATTTTCATTTGCCACCCTTTATCTTAAACACTTCAAATGGATCCCTATTCTCTCTCTCTCTCTCTCTCTCTCTCTCTCTCTCTCTCGCACATCAGAGCTCTCAAGCGCCCATTTCTTTTGTCTTCCCAGCAGTGTCCACTTTTTGGTCTTCCCTCTCATAAGGAAATCAAAAGAGGGGAAAACCCTCAAATCACTGGGAATTGCAAACCCTCCTCTCCCGCTCCTCTCGTCCCTCCATCACCAGATTCCTCTCCTCTCCCGCTTGTCTTGCCCCCTCTGTGACCGGATTCCTCCCTCTTGTTGCTCGAATCATGTGCTGCGACACCGCGACGCCCAGCGACTTCCCACTCTCCTCTGTGACCGGATTTTTCCCTCTCCTCTCTGGAACCCTCTCTCCCAAAGCTCCTCTTTGAAACCCTCTCTCTATTCTCTAGAACCCCCTCTCCTAAACCTGAGAACCCTATTCTTTCTCTCGCGAATCCCAGACTTGCAACCTGTCTTCACCTGTTTTCGTCACCGCTTAGACCGACATTGCCGAGGAACGTCTGCAGCAAGCTACCTTGCAGTGACAGAATCAAAAGGAAAAGGAAAGACCTCTCTCTCATGGCCATGGCAGGAGCAGATCTTAGTCTCTCTCAGCCACATTAGCTGCCGATCTCAGCCCTGCCACTACCCAGCAACGGCTACGATTTGTCTTTCTTTGTTAATATTCTCTCTCAATGTAATTCATGTATGCAATTCGGGGGTTGTGTCTCTGTACGTTTTGGAGATCTGGCTATGGATTTTGATGGGTTTGCTCCATTTTGTGTGATTCTGCATTTTATTTTGCAATTTGGGATTTTTATTTCATTTTTTTTGGGTTTTCTGGTTATTCTTTTATATTTTTATGATCTTGGTCCGCTTTATTTCTTCAAAAATGGGTTCTTTGTGGTTGGAAGTTATTGATTTTTACAACTGTTGATCCAGATGGCATGGAGGAGAAGAAGGGTGTGATATTGGAACCCATGATTTGGGGTATTCAAGCTGAATGTATGTGAGACTCTGAGTGCTCATGGGGCTGCCCCTTATGAGGATTGTTTGGCGCTAGGTTATTGTAAGAAATAGTTATTAAGGTATTCCTTGGAAATTGTTCTGTCCATTGCAGCAGAGAAAGGCACTAGGCAAAAGGATAGAGAAGATAAGAATTGATTTAAGATCCAGAGGCTAGCTACTGATTGGCAAAAGGCTCAAGAATTGTTGGATGTAGAAAATGAAATTCTTGTAAATTAGGGGTTCATATTCTGTAATATGAAGAATAAGAGAATTATATATCACTTCATTGTCTCTAAAATCTTCTTTAGTTGAGTTGTCTTCTTGGGATAAAAGAAATCAATTCTATTCATTTTGTTTTATTCCTTTTATTTGCTATATATATTTTTCTATTCTATGATTTGTGATGAAAAATGTGTTCACAATTGTCGCATCAATAAGCACGGAGTCAAGTCTATTGTAATGTGTTGGATATAAGATATGAGATAAATCACATGTAAAATACAAGAAACCTAAAGGCCAAAACTTTTGAATTGTTCAAGGCCTTCCACAGAAAATTTCCTATTGGATTGTTGAGTGATTCTGCACTAGCATGGTAAAACATATTCTTAAAAATCACATTGTATCAGAGTATTGGCCGAGGAGAACTTCATATAAGCCTTTTGTGTATCATACTATCATTGGCAAACTATCCAACACCATTTTTTGGACTTGTTGTAGTATTCACACAAAACAACCATCTTTAAGTATATTTCAAAACCCTTTTACATGACACAATCATATAGGCTTACCGCGAAAATTGTTCACATCAAAGCTGTCTTTTGAGTTTGTCAAGATTAAATAAACTGTTGCAATAGAAATTAACAATATAGTGTGGCCATGGGAAGAGTTCTGTAACTGAACTGTTGCAACAGATTGTAATTTAATTTGGCAAACAAGTTTATGTTTACATTATCATCATTAGCCTATTCAAGAACACCTCAGCTACCCTTTCATAAATGGGTATTGCACCTAATCAGAAATTTCCTGTTTTAGTTCATTACTATTCAGTCTAGACACCGCACCAGACACACATCCAGTAAAAGAGATTCCAGCATCAACAAATTTTCACTGCTAAGAAGAATTGAAGAGGATTCAGAATAAGAAGGGGTGCAAAATACAACTTCATTGCCAAAAAAAAATATTACAATTTGTACCAGAAATAGTTAAACATTTAAGAAATATTATTACATTATCTATATATTTTCATCACGAACAGACCACTACATAATAGAAATCCACCCATCAACTCTCCAAAGATGTGGACCCAAACACTACGAACCCAAACTCAATCATGTCCATGGCAATCGATTTAGTCCCCTATTATGTTAGTGTCCTTTTAAAACAATTCAATTGTGACTGTCAATTTTATCATTAGATAAAATGTAGGCTGCAGTTGGCCTATTTCTCAATCCAATGGATGCCAAGCCGTGATAAAAAAAAAAAAAACCATGGCCTTGTAGATAAGATGAGAAAAGAAAGTTATTTTCATAAAATAAGAAAAAAGTCTCAAGTTTGGAGTCGTCACCTTCCCCTGTGTTTTGTTCCTCTAATTGCCCTAGTTGCAGACGTTCCTCAACAATGTCGGTCTAAGTTGGGAGAGGGGGTACCAGAGAGGAGAGAGACCAAAGAGGGTTTCAGAGAGGAGCTTTGGGAGAGGGAGTTCCAGAGAGGAGAGGGAAAAATCCGATCGCAAAGGAGAGGAGGAAGTCGCTTGGCGTCGTGGCGTTGCAGCACAGGGATCGAGCGATGAGAGGGAGGAACCCGGTCAAAGGGGGGCGAGCCGAGCGGGAGAGGAGAGGAATCCGACGACGGAGAGACGAGGGGAGCGGGACAGGAGGGTTTGCAATCTCCCAGCGATTTGGGGATTTTCCCCTCTTTCGATTTCCTTATGAGAGGGAAGACCAAAAAATAGCCACTGCTAGAAAAGACAAGAAAAATGGGCACTTGAGAGCTCTGATGTGCGACGGACAGGGGAGAGAGAGAAAATAGGGATCGATTTGAAGTGTTTAAGATAGAGGGCAGCAAATGAAAATTGGGCGAGCAGTAAAACGATTAATTTCTTTTCCGTGACACGTGCATTTGACATGTTTAAGCTGTTGGTATCCTGCACATGAGCTAACAAGAGGCCCCCTTTATATATTTATTTATATATTGATAGCAAAGTGTGTCCCAGACCTTTGGGCCAGAACAATCCCAATGGGCCCAAGGGGAGCCGAGTAAATCCCCTATAGTCTAGTGTGGTGGTGCAGTTTCGAACCCTCAGCCTCTGGATGGCAACTAATTAAAATAATGTATAGTCTCTTTTTAAATGTGAAAGCATGGCAGTTATTTCAAGTATTGATAGAGTGGAATCTTTTCCTGTTTGTCTAATTTGATTTGAGTTATGGGGAATTCATAGTAAAGTTGGTTCAATAAAGGAGTATTAAAGACTTGAAGAGTGAAAGATTTTGTAAATATTAGAGCATTTGCTTTCCTAGGATTTAATTTACTAAGATGGAGCCCGAGTATCAATTTCCTACTAAAGGGAAGGTTATTTGATGGCTCTTCGTGATACGTTTAGTCATTTTGATAGTGGGCCTCCTGATAAAGTTAGGTAATGTTTGGCCAGTCTAATAGATTTAAATAGAGTTAGTTCAGTTATATACCTTATAATTAGAGTTGTATCGATAAGACATTTTTTCAAATAGAACTTCTAGTATGTCTGATGAAATTCTAAAAAAAGAATTCATATAATAACATATTTAAAGTTGTCATTTTGTAAAAAAAAAATATAAAAGCAAGTTTGCTAAACTTATGTGGGAAAAGTAGTTGAGAAGGATAAAAATAAATAAGCAAATTGTCATTTTTTAAACTGTTCATGTCTATTTGAAAGGGCTACCTCTTTGTCATTTTTGGAAAAGTGGCAAAAGGTCTCAAGCTTAAGTCAATGAGACATTCACATGAGCTTTTTAAATGGCCTAAATCACTCAAACTATAACGTACATATGTGTTAAGTCAAATAAACCCAAAAAATTGAACTTCCCAAATGATATGTTACTGTATCAAGAATTACAATTAGAATTAGACCTCTGGTAAATAAAATCATCTCTTGGAACCACCTTTCCTTTTTAAGGACAAACATTATATCCAGTAATTTTTTTTCTTTTGTTCTTTTTTTTTTTTTTTTTTTTTGTTATCGGAGGGTTCCTAACCCTTTGGGCTCGATTAATCCCTTCGGGCCCAGAGGAAAGCTGGGTAAACTCTCTTGTAGCTCCAGTGTGATAGTGCAATTTCGAACCTACAACCGGCGGGTGCAAATTGTGGTCCTAGGCCAACTGAGCTACCCCTTGGGGTTATATCCGGTAAATGAAATGAGACATAATGTCTTGATGATACAATGAAAGAGTGTTCTTAATATACGGATGTTCGAGCCAGGGGTTCCAACAGAAATGTGACACTTCTCAATGGACTGTGTAAACTCATTCTCATGTAGTCTTAGTTCTTTGGATCCTGAATAGGCTATACAACCATGAAACGCAATTAGAAGGTGAAACAATAATAAATTTAGGGGTTCAAATGGGTCAAATCCGGGGGGTGGAACCCTGGTGGATCCAAACTCAATCTGTCTTGATAGATCTGATTTTGGATCTGAATTTGTTTCCAACACGGAATCTATGTGTTGTATTTATATCCGACATCAACGAACGAAATAAGATGTAGAATGTATTAGTATAATTGAATAAAGCAGCTTCGAATGTTTTCTCTAAAATAAACGAGTGAGATGGTTAAATGGTATATGATTAAAGCTAAGTAGACTATCGGTAAGAATATAATTCAAGTTATTTAGGCCATTAAAACCTGTATATAGTTTGAATACGTGAATGTATTTGTCTTGTATTTGGATCCTTGAGTTAGAACATAAAGGGATCCAATTCCAAATTTGAGTGCTCCCGATCTTATATGCATGGATTCAGATTTCTCCTAGATCCAAAAATAGTTTTCATTCCCACTTTATTTGTAACAAGGACACTTCGGATGCCCAGATAATCAGATACCCAATACCCATTTGAAACCCTAAAAAAAAAGCCAAGTAGAGTCATATAAGGGACTTCAACTTACACATACTCATGTACGTTACATAAGTCCTTGACCAGCTGGGCAACATGTCGCACTAAGGATGTAAATGGATTAGATCTTGGGCGATATCATAGTAGATCCATATTTGAATTTGCCTTCTTATGTTTGATCCACCACGGAAACTATTTGTTATATTCAGACCCAACTCCTATTGAAGGAAAAAGGTCCATTCCGGATCCAAATCCAAAATAAGATGTGGAGTGCATTAGTATAATTTGAAAAAAAAATCAAATATACAAAGGGCCTATAAATGGTATATGATTAGAACCAAGTAAACTCTCAAATATCAATATGAATAAGAAAGGTTATATAACCCTATAAACCTATTCATATTAAAAATAGAGGTTTTTTCCTATAGCTTATCTTTAGAGATTAGTTTTCCCTCCTCCTTCCCAAAAACTCTAATCTTCCCTACACCTCCTCAATGATAGGGGAAATGTCAAAACTACCCAAAACATTTTCCTGAGGCATCCTCATTCCTTGATTTTTACTTTTTTTCCACTTGGTGTGATTTCTATTTTCCTCTTTCTTTATCAAGCATTTGGTCATTGCACCCTGTGTGGCCCACCTCTATGTTTACAATCCACATTTACCTATTAAAGTGAAATACGATACACTGAACATATTGGGAGTGGTTGTTTATATGATCAAAACTATAAACAATGAAAGATGGAGCTCAAATAGGATAAATTAATTATATCTCCCTTTCTTCTTTTTATACAAATTGGTCTTTTTTCCATGATCTGTCCATCTTTTGGGTCCTAGCACCAAAAACCACATTGATCGATACATAGTAAGGATGGAATGCTCGTGAAACTTCAGTTGCTTGTCTTGCTTAGGGCAGATTTTATTGCATGAAAATAATTCTTAGAAATTACGAAGGACCACCTTACCATTAATATCTTATCCCAAACATATAGCAAGGCATACTTTTTTGCATGGAATTGAATTATCAATGATTTAAAGAAATAAATTCATTATTGTTAAGATTTGATCTATTAGTATGGATCTGAATTTCTAAGAATTCAAAAGAACTCATTATATCATGAGATATAGGACCTATGTATTCACATGAAATTGGATTCCTATAAAATCCCTTCTCTCGAGATTTTATAACATTTTTGTTATAATTTTGAGAAAATTAAAGAAACCCATTTTACCATGGATTCTTTATCTTGGAAATATAGTTGGGGATTTTTTTTTTTTTTCCATTGAATTGAGTTCTTAGAAAATGGTGTCGTCATCTCGTCGTTTAGAAAAATATGGAAAGAAAGTTATAAAGTTATTGACCATTTCTTTCATTTGAAAACTAAGGTTCATCTTGAATTTAGCATATATTATATATGGGATGATTGTCATACCACTTAGTTTGAGATCTATTGAATGCTTTGGAAATTGCCAAACAACAACAATATTAAAATATTTTAATATTAAAATATCTTATATTTTTAGTATTTAAATGTAGAAATATTTTCTTCCATACGTATCCGTCCAAACATTTCCTAAGATCTAAAAGAATATAAGAAAATGCATATTAGATCCCCACTTTTCAATTATATAATAATGCTATATATTTTCATATAAACCCATATACACAATTGCATTTTCAACCCGCAAATGCGATAATACAAATTTGAGTGCTTTCATTCACTAAATCCCAACTTATTTACAAGAATGCATTTCTCTTATGTTATAGCCCACACTATGATTATTTTAGTCCTAAAATGGTGTAAATGTAGCTACGATGAAATATTTAAACTTTGGGAAGGTGGAGGGAAAAGTCATCTCTAGAGGTAAATTATAAGAAAAAATCAATTAAAAACATGTTGGCGCAATCATGTATCTAGTTATTTTTGTGATCATATGAATTTTCAGCTCTTGAATATCGATGGAGACCTTAAACGGTCCAGAAGATCATAGAAAACTCTAGGATATTCTTGAGTTGTGCGGAGTACTAGAGTTACGTATTAACATCTAGAGTTACGTATTAACATCTTAAAGGTTATCAAAAATCTTGTTGGGGGATAAGTATGAGATTAGGATAGAGTTGTCTAGAAATTTAGAGAGCAGAGATTTTTCATCCAATCAATTGACATATGGTTTAATAAGTATAATTCAAGTGTATCTCTTTGAATGAGTGTTTTTGAGTTAGGGTCAGATTCCACATTCGGAAAAGCTAACTTTAGTACAAAATCAAATCGAGTGCTGCACGGGCTTAAATCAAGTGATTTCACACGAGTCAGTAAAATACAACTCCACCGGTAAATAATATAATAATAAACTTTATAGCGAAAGCGAAAAGACTAAAAAAATGCAATAGGAAATGGAGAACCAAACTAAAATGTTTGATAAAAGGGAACCGAACTATAATGCATAGATTCATGAATTTTCTAAATATTCTGATATTGTTAACATTATTCCTTTAGATAAATCTTTTCTTAGAGAATACATTTCACGACAAATAGTTTTAACGATGGAGAAAATTCATGAAGTTCTTACTTTATTAATTATTTTAAATATTCTCTTCACTTATTGATTGATTGATTGTTATGCTAGGAAAGGGAAATGTCATTAAATATCAAAGATACAAAATATAGTTGAGTCAGCCCCAACATATCAACCCTTACAAAATAACATGCAGCCGTGCTATACAGCCCGGATTTTGTCACGGGCTATAGCACGGCTCCCCATGGAAAAATCTCGGGCTGTGGCACGGCTCCCCATGGGAGCCGTTGGATCCCAGGCTCCCATGGGATCCAACGGCTCCCATGGGGGTCGTGCCACAGCCCGGGACAAAAATCCCGAGCTGTGTAGACTTTTTAAATAACATAATACCAACATATTATAAAAAAACAAAATATATGCATATTACGGAATGTAGTTATCATCTCATCCGTCACCTGTCAAATAGTGAAGAGCGGAGCGGGTAGGGAAGTTATGACAAATGATCTGCCACTCGGGTTCTTGATTATCGGTTTCCTATTTATATCGATTTTGCATCTTCTAAATTCCAAATGTACCAGGAGAGATCGTCAAGGGCATTTGTCTCCAGAAGTTTTCGATCAGAACTCTAATGCATCCGAGTTTTTGAACTTGTCTAAGTAGGCCCCATGATCTGGACTACTTCTAAAAAAACATGCCGTCTGATCGTGGGTGTGGGTATACTTTTAAATTAAAATAAAAATAAAAACTACATAAACCAATAATAATTAATAAGTAGCACTAAATATATTTATTTAACAGAAAATCTCCTATATGCAGACTGCATATACAGATCGTGGGTTAGCAAATGCCAGTCAAGGAAGGGAGAGTGGATGGAATGATTAGCTTATGAATAAGGGTTAGCATAAAACCAAAGTCCATTGGATTATCCATTATCTTGATTTAACAGCCTTAAAGCTAAATGACATTTTAATCATATATTTTTCTTCCATATTCAGATTCAATCCAATGATGAGTAGAGGTTTGATTGTAAAATTAGTCCGAGCCTAAAGGATGAAATGAGTCTTGATAGGGAGTGCACTCATTAAAATATTTACTCTCTCATACACTGAGTTCACCAAAACCATTTAGGACTTTGATTTGGAAGCATTTAGAATCTCCCATAAACTGAGTTTTAGTGATAATATGGATTTACAATGAAAAATATCAGGAGAAGACATGTATGTTAAGTAACATATCAAAATAAATGCAAAATCTGCAATATTGGGGAATTGCCTTGACTCTTTACCCTCATATGAGAGCTAAAGAGAAAAACAAAAGGATGAATGACGGCTCAAATACAGCGGATTCTTTGAAGAAATGAAGAGGACGACCCAGTCCCATATACTTTCATACTGCCAAAGACACAAGGGTATCTGCTTGGAGTTTCTAGTCTTTGTAACTCTGTTTATCCATACCTATGCTTACCTTAATTGATTAGACCATATATATAAAAACTGCCCCGAGACAAGCCTACCTCGATGTGGGAATCACAGGGTGGTGGTAGTTGTGGATGGCAGACGGGCCAGCGAATGCAATCGGTGGGCAGATTCCCTTTAACTCACCCTGGCCACTAGGCCAACTTGGCTAAAAACAGAAAAGTTCACAAAGATCCAAACAAGCAATAGGTAAGGCTCATGCGAATCAAGATGTTGCTTGTGCATCTTTGAATCCCAAAAATTTTGTATACTACTACCAAAGGATTAAGTATCAGTTTTTCTTATCATTATTATTATAGGTATCATGAAAATATACGGCCTTTTAGTAAAAAAACTCTTGTATTAATTGTTTGTTGGTGTTGTATGTTGGGTAAGGAATCCATATACACAAGCGGTATCAGTGAGATAAGGATCGATGGATCAGGTGTGCAAGTCCAATCCACTTTTAACTGGAAAAAGAATGCAAGAATAGCCTATTATCTTGTATCAGGATGCATCATCTCATTCCCAATACGAGCTCTGTTCGGATCCTTGGAACTGGGTTGCCCGCCACACAAACAGTTTACCTGTGATTTGGTTAGCTGTATTGATTAGGACAGAGAACCAACTGTTTCGGTTATGGCAGAGAACTCACTCATAGTTACTCAGGTTATCCAAATATATAAACCCTCAACTACAGGTAAAACCTATGATGCACGGATACTTCGAAATTGACAACGTATCGTGTCATATCGTAGCCGATACTTCACTTTTTGTGTAAAATGCATGTCCTTTCCGTGTTTATGGCGTATTCTAGACGTATCAATGCCGTATCCAGGCATCATAGGGTAAAACTAGAGAGATACCTACACTCAGTTTACCAAGTTCAGAATGGGCCTGTTGACTGTGTAACATCCAAAGAATTGCTGTGAATGGAAACCCATGTCATGCTTGCTGACAATACAACTCTTTGGCCTCGCTGAGGAAAACACATATGAGATGCTGATTCATAACTAAAGTGCAAACATGCATAATTCCCGTCTTGCTACAAAGTTTCCATGTTTTAGAAAACAAATTCGTATCTGAACGAAAGCATACTCAAAATGCCTGATCCCAAGAAAACAACCACTTCTAGTTCTAGGGGAAGAACACAGGCCAGTTGAAGTAGTAAGAATCACGTGTAGCCTTGTCCCAGGTCTTGTTCCACTGCAAAAGAAACAGAACTGACCATTACTAAATGTGTATGAGATGAAACCAATTTTATACAGAACAGTTATTCCCATGCCTCGTCATCACGGACAGCTGACAAGTAGTATAATTCAAACCTGAACTGGAGTGGTCAGGCATGTCGGGCTGCTAATTCAAGGCCTCGGTTTCAAAGATAGCTCAAAAGGATGACTCAATCCTCAAGTTGACTCTCCAAACTTATATATGACAATTGTATGTACTAGTAAAAGAGCATTCTGACAAACAAAAGAAAGGGCCTGTTGGGGTATAATGTAATGTATCATCAGGTTATGCCCAGGTTGATTTGGCTTGATCCAAACATCTGAACGAACCCAGTCACAAATCTCATCCATTAGATAAATTTCACCTGTTGGTAGGATATTCCGCAAACAAAATATAACTGAAACATCTGTATTGCAAATCTATGAGTTCGAAACTCCCAGGCAGACTGAAAACAAGTAGAAATAGAAACCCTACCAACTATGTCATGCCTAGGCTGTCAAAGGCCCAGGCAGGGGCCTGGAGTTGTCCTTACCCTACCCTAAATATATTCAAGCTCGAGTAGCAAAATTGTGAAATTTGTTTCGTCTCAGACGAAATTTCTGAGAAATTTCATTTCGGCCAACACACTGAACTGAAACAGCCCTATACAATTTCGGTCAATTTCGGTTTGATTTCAGAGGATTTCGAAAATTTTGGCCAAAGAATATATATATTTTTAAAAGGACTTGCTTCGAATATTCCTTTTCCTTATAAGCCCCAACCCTACCCTAACCCCTCTTTCCAAAAAACAAAAAGGGGCAATAGGCTATCGGTCCAGTGAAACCCACCAACCATCTCATTGGAATTTGATCCACTTAGTGGGCCTCACCATATTTGAGCCCTAAACTGAAATAAAAATTCCACTTAAAATAAATCCCTAATCAAATTTCTACATATATATATTTAAATTTATCTTTTTCGAAACATAAGTCTGAAAAAGTTTCACCAAAATTTCCGAATCAGCAGAAAATTCTCATTTGGAGGGTAAACTAAAACAGCATCCAAAATGAAATTCACAACTATGCCAAGTAGGTCAAAGTCCTCACCCTACCCTACACTTGAGGGACAGGGCAGGGCTTAGGGCCTCAAAACAAGAAAACTATTATTTAATTTTTTTTAACACTATTACCAAGTATTTGAGCCCTAAACTGAAATAAAAATTCCACTAAAAATAAATCCCTAATCAAATTTCTACATATATATATATATATTTAAATTTATCTTTTTTCGAAACATAAGTCTGAAAAGTTTTACCAAAATTTCCGAATCAGCCGAAAATTCTCATTTGGAGGGTAAAACAAAACGGCATCCAAAATGAAATTCACAACTACGCCAAGTAGGTCAAAGTCCTCACCCTACCCTACCCTCGAGGGACACGGCAGGGCTTCCGGCTTAGGGCATCAAAACAAGAAAACTATTATTTATTTATTTTAACACTATTATCAAGTATCAAGTGTCGATCAAGTGTTATCTTGTCTTAGCCTCTATTGCAAAGGGACCACTAGGAAAACATTTGAAGAATAAAAGCTATCTGTAAATAAAAACAAATGCACTTAAAAATCACTATTAATTTAGACTTTTAAAAATTGGGAGTTATAATTATCTAATTTAAAAAATAAAAAAAAATAGATCACCCCATATCCTCGAAGTTTTATGTACATACAAACTACCTTTATAAATTGGTTAGCATCTTAAGTCACTTCATAGAGGAAAATGCATATCCATATAACACAAGTACACCCCCTTTTGTGCTAGCAAGAATATACAAAATTAATATAAAAAGGCTAAATAAGAAGCAATAAAACTCAAGGAAGGGATTGGAAGCAACCTAACAACACTTATTGCTTATGCATTAAGTATAATATATAACTTAAATAATTAAATAGAGTTGAAATGAGCCAAGTATATGTGTATGGTTTTTTTAGGCATTTTATAATGGGTATGAGGGTATAAAATTCCCTTCATATCCCCATTTTATTACTGCTTAATGACTGTTATAAGGGGATTTTCGTATATACTTACATATATAAATATATATTAAATAAATTAAAGAAAAGTAGAAAGGCCAGGGTCACTGCCGGGCTGAGCCTAGTACCATCCAAGCCCAGCCCTAGGGGTTTTTTTAGGGCCGGGCCCCCTTGTCTCAAGGCCAGATTGACAGGCCTAGTTATGCCCATTGCCTCAGAAGCATGGACACGGATACGACACGACACGGACACGCCGACACGGCATTTCTCAAAAAGTAGGACACGGACACGTCGGGGACACGTTAATAATTAATAATAATAATAATATATCTAATCATATACTAAAAGATACTATTTCCACAGCCAAGTAATATTTCTCCCTCCTTCATTAATTTTCTCAAACTTGGTTACATATTTCCATAGAGGCTTATTTATATCTTCTTCATTGGAGGGGTGTGAACTCATATTCCTAAATTCCAAATTGTCACACAGAGGTGAAGAAGCAGAGCTGATAAAAAAATATATTTGATATAAAGAACAGATTTGATATATAAACAGCAAAAACAGATTTTCTAAATTCATGTAAATAGCAAAAACTCATCGCCCGGCCTCCTCAGGGCAACGGAAGGATGGCCCCATTGCTTTTAAGTTATGAACTTTTACAAAAAGCCCCATTTGCTTTTCCTTTTTTACTCTAATTTTATTTTTTTCCAATTAAAAGAGGCAGACGTGTCCGACACGTGTCCGGAACGTGTTCGAAATATAAAACATTCAAAAATAAATAGGACACTCTTTTTTGCGTGTCTGACACATGTCGCAGCATGTCCGTGTCTGACACGTGTCGGACACTGACACTCCGGCCCCGGAGAGGTGTCCGTGCTTCCCAGCCCATTGCCATACTAGCGGCCGAGATAAAATAGCCTCAAATAAACACTCGTTAGGGCATGCTTGCTTCATGTAATTAAACCCTAGGAATTCTAAGCCTTTGTATTTTTATCAGTGGTTAAAAATAGAGAATCAAAGGTGTATATCCAAAAATGACCATCAAATAATGTCCTCCTTAATGGAAGTTGAATCAAGGGAAGAAGGGAAATGAATTGTTGAATACCCAGCCATCACCCTTGTAATTCAAATCGTAGGAAAGTCAAGGTCCCATCTAAGTAGCTATCGTATATCCGTCAACCCTCACCTCTTTAATAATCCTTAGTGGAGCTCATTAAAATAGTGGAGCTCATTTGACAATGAAATCCCATGTATTCAATTCCTATGTATTCTATGCAAACAAACAGGCCCTCGGCAATCTAAGTGAGGATCAATAAGATGTTGCACTTTTATTGGATGATTGTAAAGGACCACCCTTAAACTTAAAGTCATGGAACCATGTTAGGCAATAGGGCAGGATCAAAGGGAAGCAACCAAATGTGTGATGATCTTGCACATTAATAGGACAAAGAGGATCTAGCTCAGTTTTGTACAATACACTAGGCTCCAGGACCCCAAAACCTCTTCGACAAAGGAAACAGTGGGTTCCAAACAATGATGAATTGGGGACCCGCAAGAGTGCATAAAATAGAAAAATAAGATCAGGTTTTTTTTCATTATTCACATATTTCTCAAAATTCATGAGGATGTACTAAGTATGTGAAGCTTCACACCTTAGAGTTTATTAGTTCTATGAAAATGTTAAACAGCTTAGATCAGAAACTAAGAGACACAAGTACGAAAAAATCAGAAAAATGGGATTTACTATCTGCATTTTTAAGATTCAAAAAATATAACCTGGCAGGATTCACTCGCCAGATCAGTTTGGTGGAAGTAGCAACCAACTTTAACTTGGTGCCTTTTGGGGTGTATTATGGAATCATGTCATTTAGATATGTAAATAATTTTACCAGGGAGGGAGGTGTGGAAGATTTTACATAAGAGTGGACCCTTTTATACACAACATTTTCACATTCGTGAAATCCATGACACAAGCACGTGTAATTTATCCAGATGAGTAATGATTACATATATAAAATGTTGCAAACAAACAATCCCCATGCAGAATCACTTTCTAACAAGTTTTTACTGGAAGACATAAGAAAAATAACCACAATTGTAATTGTAAACTCACCAAGAAGTCATACTTCTTCCCCTTCTTCATTGCTTTCTTCCAATGGTACTGCTCATATAACATTGCCCGATCATGCCAGCTGAATCGAAGTATATCAGAAAGTGGGAAGGAACAAATTAGCTTTAGAATATTATGACAGAAATTGACCTAAAATTATTTAGATAAATGAAAAGAAAAACCAGATTCATGTGACCAAGAGCAGCGTAGAGCATAAAGAGATTTCCACATGCAGAATATTGTGTTTCTTTATTGACATATGTCATTATGATTCAATTTTCTACATTGGTAGATTGTTTTTAAGAATGCATTTGCTGTCTCAGAACTTAATCCAACCCAGAATTTATATATTGCACAAATAGGGTATGTGCTTCAGAATTCGATACCAGGCGACGATCTAATTCAACAATTCTAATAAAATATAGGATTCCTGAATTCAGTGTAATATTTAAATAAATGTCAATATTTTATTAAAAAAAATCAAACTCCCCAGTTTTTTTACTGCCAGCCAGAAGCCTGGATAAAGAAAGAGTTTAACATTAGATAGGTCCAAGCCAGTAAAAAAAAACTTTTGCCACAACCCAAATAAATATAAATTCTGAGGAAAAAACATTCCATGATCATGCTAGGGCATTTCCCGTTACAAGCAACGTATTGTAGTGGAATCCGGTTGCAATGAAAAATTGGCAAGGGTTACATGCTAAGGCATCCCCTACTATAAGCAATGCCCCATATCAATGCCCGCTTGCAGTAGAAAGTAGGCAAGGGTTCGTGCACCAATCTGAATGAGCGAGGGTAGTAAAAAAGTTAGTCCAAAAGAAAAGGAGGACTCGAGTTGCTACCTGGAATATAAGAACTTTGAAAAGCCAGAGCATGGAGTTGGTCGATGCAATGAAAAGAAGAGTTAATGTAGCCCATCTACATGTGACAAAGTGGATATGGGATAAAACTAAGGAGCTTAATGATGGCTACAAAGTCTACTACGCACGAAGGAACAATGCCAAAAATGAAGTATTGTAGTAGATGAGGTTTTTAAAGAAAATAACTTAGGTGATGGACTTAAAGCAATTAAACTAGTGTTAGAGGAAGACGTAGTGCATATCATTAGTGCCTGTGCACTCAAGCTGGATCAAATGAAAGTATTAAGAGAATTTTTAGAGGAGACAGATGGTTAAAAACGAGAAATTCAAGCTAGAGAAAAGATTTTCTTAGGAGGCAATTAAATGAGGATGTAAGAAAGGATAGTAGAGAGTATGAAAGAGTTCATAAAGGACAAGAGTTTTTTTTTTTTAATAAAGGACAAGAATTTGGAGAAAGAAATTGGAGTTACGGGACACAATCTCGGAATTTGCATTAGCAATTGATCTTGTAATAGCAAACACATACTTTAAAACAAAATGAGCATTTAATTACCTAAAAGAATGGATTTAATAGGACGATAGACATTCATACTTAGGAAACATAACTGACTACCTTGTTAAGACTAAAGTTATTCTTCGAGAGAGTTTGATCATACAAAATAGGACAGTAATTTTAGATGTTTGTATTTGAAGTAGAAAGAGAGGGGTAGTAAGTAAAACATGGCCTAAAACAAAGTGGGGGTATTTGAAAGGGTAAAAGGGCAACAACATTTAAGGACAAGTGAGTGAGGGAGGAAAATGAAACATAGAGGGAGAAACAAATGGCTGACTGTATCAGAATGATTGCAAAAGAGGTTCTTGGAGACAGGAAAGGCTACATGCCAAACAGCATTCCTATAGAGACTAAATGCTTATAAAAATTAAATGGATTTGGTTAACTAAGCTATTCAATAAGATATTAAGGATAAAGAAAACGCCGGATGAATGGAGAAAAAGTGTCGTAGTACCTATATACAAGAATATAGGAAATATACAAAATTGTACTAGCTATCATGGAATTAAACTTCTGAGCCATACTATGAAACTATGCAAGAGAGCAATGGAGCAAAGACTTAAACAAAAAACAAAGATATTTGAAAATCAATTTGGTTTTATGCCAAGGAGGTCAACTATGGAAGCTATCGTCTCACTTAAAAAACAAATTAAAAAATACCGAAAAAAAAATCTCCATATGGTTTTATTCGATCTAGAGAAGCTTACAACAGGGTACCTCAAGAATAAATTTAGTGGGTTTTACATAAGAAATAGTACTATATTGAAATCAGTAAAGATATGTGTGAGAGACATAGAAGTGTGAGACTGAGAACTACCTGTAAAGAGCAAGTGAGTTTCTGGTAACCATGGGATTACAACAACATTAAGCCCTTTACCACTTTAGATTGATTATGGATGAGTTAACTACTCGTATTAAAGAGGAAGTACCTCGGTGTATGTTGTTTGCAGATGATATAGCGTTGGTGGATGAATCAAGAGATGGTGTGGGTGAAAAACTTGAGGATGTTGGGAGGCTTTAGAATACAAGGGCTTTAAAATAAGTCGAATAAAGAAAGAATATATGGATTCAAACTTTAATGGGGATGTACAAAAAGATTAAACTACTGTGAGAATTACAAGAAAAAAAACATACCACTACTGTGAGAATTAAATCACATCGCCAGTTTGGAATGCTAAATCATGAGCCCAACATGCAGAATTTGAGAGGGAAAGGGAAGAGAAGCATATATGTTTGCAGCTGAAAACTGCATATAGCATTATAACTTCAATGGGCAAATACAATATATCCATTTGAATATATCTCAAACTACAAGTAATGAAAATTAAAGGCAACAGGGTGAGCCTAGGTCCTGCTCTTAGTGCTTTTTTTTTTTTCTGAAACGTTGAGTAATTTATTAAAGATATAATAGTACAAAAATGGGCCATCCGACAAGGCCACAAAACCATAGTCAAAACATAGATACATATCATCCACAGCTTTCCCTCCAACATCTCCAAAGGTGCAACGGAAATAAATAAATAAAAAAAAAAAAACAAAAATCTATTCCACTATTCTGCTTTGACCTGAGATACTACTTCTGCACAAGAATTCATAGCCACTACTTTAATCAGAGAATTTAGCCCCATCACATCATCCTTAACCCCATATTCTTCAATAATTTTTAAAGACTTCAATATTTGTGGTTTTTCAATCCACCAGTGGGAAATAGTCAGGTCATTGGTGAGCGACGGGGTTGGCCAGGTCAAATTTAAAAAAAAAAAAAAAATGGTGCAAACCATTTACATCAAATCAGAAGTATGTGTATATATGGTTGGCCAGGTCAAATTAAAAAAAAAAAATGGTGCAAACCATAAACATCAAATCAGAATTGTGTGTATATACCTAAAACCAACTTTTAGCTATCACTTTTTTAAATCCGCAAATTGTCGCACCTACGATAAATCCAACCCGCTCGTAACACATCACCCTGCCCCCATTCTTAAATGAAATGGAAATACATAAAAAATCACTCCATCATAGTGCACCCACAATTGGATTGATCACATATAAAAATGCAATTTATTCCTTTGGAGTAAATCCTGTATTTTAGATGTTCATCATTCTAGCGATTGCTCCCAGTTCATAATTGTATGCTATGCACGGCATAAATTCATGAATAGTGGCCCAAAACACAAGTGGGTCATACTCCAGTTTTAAAAGGGAGCAATCTAAATGGACTCTTAAATCTAAAACACCATAATAATCCTTCAAAAAAAAAAAAAAAAAGGATGATCAGTCTTTTTTTTTTTATAGCGAGTAAAATCAAAATCTTATCCCATTATATCCTTGATTGCCTAAATGATTTTTTCCCTAACTATGTTGTGATTGTATTAGTTCAGACCTAAAAATCCCTTATGACACTTCTAACATATATCAAGTATTTAAGTTTCAAGATTTTACGGTTCTACTTGCATCTAAAAAAATGTTACAAAGAAGATCATTGATTTCTTAAAAATACATGTTCCTGATTTGAGAAATCAACAATACAAACATGAGAAATCCAGCAGCAGCAGCAGCAGCAGCATCATCATCATCAAAACATAAACAAAAAGAATAGGAATGAGAAGCAGAAACCCTAATCGAATCACCAAAAACCCTAACCCTAAAATGAGGAGAAGAAGTACTTATAGGCGTTGGAGAGCTGCCACATGTAAGGGTTGAACCAGGTAAGGGCGGAGAAGGCGAACGACCCAATCCATATGTTCACGAAACGATCCGGGTCGGTGTGAGGAACGCCAGGATCGCCCCGATACGCATTTCCGAATATCTTATCCATTGTAACGGCCTGTCTCGGATTCTCTTCTGCTGTAAGCTGCGTAGCAAGTCGAGAGAGAGGCAAGAGGCGATAGGATTTTGTTTTGGCAAGGGCCAAGCCCGCTTAACCCTGTGTTTTGCTTCATTTAGGTTATTTAATTTACTTATTTTATTTTTATTTATGTATTTATTTTTGCTTCCGTAAGGCTGGACCAATCCCTCGGGGCCAAAGAGAAGAGGAGTTTTAGAGAAGTCGGATAAAACCCCGGTGGCTCCAAGTGGTAGCTTCGGAAGATAAGCATCGGAAGATTGAGGAACTGTCCTCGGCCAATCCCTTGTGGTTAAATTTTTTTTATTGATTTATTGGTTGTTGTTAGAGGATTTAACCGAAAAGATCCTCATAGACTTGTCAAAAGCCCAAACCGCTATCAACCTCTTGTATAAATCAGTTTGGTCCTCCCTCCAGTTTTTTTATTTATTTTTTTTGCTTTTGGCGCTGAGCGGGGATATCGCAGTCCATTCTAAGTAAATGAGTGGGGATATCCCCGTTTGTCGTTCATTGCAACATAAAGAATGTCAAACTCCCTTTTTCCCATTTGTATTGGGTGTTTGTTACATATGTTGTACGGAGAAGATATGGGGGTTTTGGATTTGGACTTCTCTTCTTGATAGCTGCTGCTTCTCTCTTCTTCAAAGAGTCCTTGCTCAGAGCAAATGGGGAAAATAACGAAAATGGAAAAGGGTTTTGGGACTATTTTAAGATAAAAGTATGGAGAAGATATGGGGGGTTTTGGATTTGAACTTCTCTTCTTGATAGTTGCTGCTTCTCTTCTTCGATGAGTTCTTGCTCAGAGAAAATGGGGAAAACAATGAAAATGAGAAAAGAGTTTTGGGACCTTTTTAAAGTAAAAGGAGCAGGAGGAAAAAAAAAAAGGAGGTCTTTGGGAAACAGGGCCTTTAGGACTCCTATGGTCTATATAAGAGGTTGATGGCGGTTTGGGCTTTTGACAAGTCTAAAGGGATTTTTCCGATTAAATCCTCTTGTTGTTATGCTAAGAAAGGGAAATGTCATTAAATATCAAAGATACAAAACATAGTTAAGTCAGCCTATACATATTAACCATTACAAAATAACAAAAAACCAAAAAATGCAAATTACATAATGTAGTTATCATCTCATCCCTCACCTGTCAAATAGTGAAGAGCGAGCAGGGAAGTTATGAAAACAATGTTCTGCCACTCAGTTACTTGACATCTTAACCCTAAGGCATGTTTATGTCACTCTTTTCCACAGAAAAGTGGAAGGTTTTTTGTGGAAAACTCATTTTTCAAGCGTTTGATGCGTAATAATTCCACGGAAACGCTTTCCTATCTCGTCGGCATTTTCCTTGCTAATGCTGGAAATGGATTTCCTATGGGGGTAAGGGAAATTGATTTCTTCGGAAAACTTCTCCCTCTTTTCTTCACTCTTTTCCATTTCAACCCAAAACCCTACAACTCTTTTATTTTTATTTCTTTAAATTAATTTGTATTTGATATTGAATAAATAATATATATGTTATGTTATTTTTTTCCAAAAAATTGTTTCACCAAACAAAAAAATTTGATTTTTTTTAATAAGGAATCCACGGCCGCACCAAACTACATTAGCACCAATTCAATGAGGAAGAAAATTTTGCACCAAACATGAATTTCTAAATTCTGTGGAAATCCTTTTTCGAGGTTTCCATTTCTATGGAATTTACTGATTTGGCAATTTTCCTTTCCGCGGAAAAGGTGTGTACACAAACGTGCCCTAACTTTTGAGTTTAATAGGTAACTTGAGGGGCATACGTAAGATTTGAGTTTGAGATTAAAAGGAAACTTTATGAATCCCTAAAACTTCTCTCTAGTTTAAAATTTCCCTCTAAAGTGTGTATTTTTTTCTTGGATATTTTTCTGAAAGGAGAGCTTCATGGTTGTTGACGTGGCAAAACGAATTATATTGCTTTAATATAAATAATAACCAAGGAAAGGTGCCCATGCCCAACACGAGAAACAAAAACATTTTAAAATTTATATAGAAAAAATTAAATGAATTATAAAAAAAGGAAAATAAGGTAAAAAATGAATCATAATTCCATTAAATTATAATCGCTATTGTTTTTATGAATGTAATTTTAGCATAGTAAATAGTAATAGAGGACTCGGACTCAATCGGATTATTTGCAAGTCAAGCAAAAAGCAAGAGCCACTTTCAAAGATACAATGATAGGATTAGGGTTGCAAATAGGACGGTTCCGGATCGGAACCATAGTGGACCCAGACTTGAACCAGTTTTTTAGATAACGGCTCTAGTTCCGGAATCGTTTTTTACTAGGAACTTGTTTTGTTGGTTCCAGACTTGGTCCCGATAGGAAAATCCGGATCCGGATCCACCTAGAGGACTGAGGACTGGAATCTAGTTTCAAAATCAATTTTAATTTCTTTTTATTCTTCATTTTTCTTAAAATGAAGATATCATTTAACTTATAACAGTGCATCAAGTCTACTACCTCTAGCATTATGCATTAAAATGTAAAAGAAAATTTAATTTTGAGGTACAATTTGCAATATCAAAGGCTCACATGACAGGTCCGGGGTCTATAGGTCGGAACCTATATAGACCCAGAACCAAACCCATTTATAAATCGGAACCTAAATTGGGTTTCGGGCCCAAACCTGTTTGTGACTCGAAACCTAAAATAGATTCAAGACCCGGTATTTTGTATGTCGGAGCTTTTGGGTAATCGGAGAATTGGATACCCATTTGCAACCCTAAATAGGAGCCTATTTACATTAAATTTCTTAAAAATATTTTAATATAATTAATTAAAAATTAAAAATCAATTATCATGATTTTCTGCTAATCATTTAAATAAAGCATAAACCACTTAATAAGCATGTAAAACCTTTTATTAGTACTTGGAAACATTAATATATATTAAAGACGTAGGATCCGATTTTGAAATTGGAGTCCGATTCCACAATCATTGGTTGGCCATGTTGTATAGACAACAGAATGAAGAATGGGTCCCCCTTTTTTTTTTTTTTTTTTGCATCCATCACACATAAGCATATAGAGTTTCAATAGTGTAGCAGTTGTTACTTGTAACAGTTGACTGCAAATAGACTGCAAATTCCAAAAATTGTTTTCCTCTTCGGAGGCAGGTGTATGAGGACGGGTTCACCATACCCACTATTGAAGTGATCATGGATGTATAAGTGATCCCTCTTTTTCTCTTGAACAATCACCTTCTCTTCTTTGTCTTCGCTTCATCACTACAAGAAGCCTCCAAATCCATTTGGTATGTCCCCATATTCTCATTCTTTTTAATGGGTTTTTGTCATATCTTCTAATGCTATCTAGGTTTTTTTTTTCTTATGTTCTTTGTGTATGATATATGATGAAAATGGATTTATTTATTTATTTTGGGGTGGGGTTTGGGGGTATTTTTCGATTGAGAGTGAGATGGGATAAAAACCAACTTTCTCCTTCTTCTTCTTCTTGTTCGTCTGCTTCTTCGTTTATGGAGAGATTGAGAAGAGAAAAAAAAGGAGAAATCGGAGTTTTGTTTCCATTTTCCTCTTCACAGCTTGGCAAGAGTAAGATCTTCTCATTCTTCTTCTCACCAATCAGTCCATCCATATATCTATTTATCTATATGTTGGTTTGTTCTGATTTTTTGTTTTTCTGCATTTTATCATGGGCATTGTTATATTCTAACACTTTGAGATATTAATATTATGTGATTGATTCAAATGTTGTAGCACCCATTTTCAAATACGTTCCATACTTCCCACAAAACAAAATTTGGGTGAGACAGAACTGAGCAAAACCAAACACCCACAACCTTTCAAGGTTCTGAGAAGAACCCAAATCTGAAAGCCATCAAAGAACAAAACCCAAATAACCAAATTTCAAATTCCCATTCAAACTTGGCAACCCAAATACTTTCAGTCCTGTAGAAAACTGACTTAATAATATGGAATGAGGCACCAATGACTCACAAACATGCTTATGATGCATTGGATAGGACACTAAGAGATATTTTGCTTGATGTTGATATTCGTGCCGAAGAGAGTTTTTGGAGGACTCACTGTTGCCTTGGGAGGAGATTTCAGACAAATATTACCCGTGGTTTATAAGGGGAGAAGAGAACAAATAGTCGAAGCATCATTGATAAATGTAGAAGCATGGAAACATTGTCAAGTTTATAACTTGATTGTCAATATGCGGTTACAGAATCAACAAGCTATGGTATCACAAATGATAACTCCACATTATTTGTAAAATGGGTATTGGATATTTGTAATGGTAATGCAACTTCAATATCTCCATTACACGATGAAGATTCTGATTGGGTAAAAAATACCGGATGATTCGCTCTTGAGAAAAGCAAATGGCGAAATGGAAGATGTAAAAGGCTTGATACGATATGTTTATAATGACTAAGTCAAGGTGTTAATTGTTCTTATCTCCAAGAACGTGCAATTTTAGCACCAACAAATAATGATGTTGATGAGATAAATGAAATCATGCTCGATATGCTATCAGAAGAAAAATTGACATATTTTACCTCGAATAGTATCACAGACATTCAAGATGATGAGCAAAACAGTTTGTACACACCAAAATTTCTAAACACATTAAAATTTAAGTGGGATTCCATACCACTCTCTCGAAATAAAAGCTGGTGTACCAATAATGTTGTTGAGAATTTTAAATCAATTGATTGGTTTGTGCAATGGAACAAGACTTATTATTAGACGACTTGGACATAGAGTAATTGAAGCAGAGATCATAACAAGTCGCAATATAGGTGAAATTGCTTATATACCTTGAATCATAATGTCACCAACTGATACAAAATGGCCTTTCACATTCAGAATGAGACAATTCCCAGTCCGTCTTGTATTCACTTTGACAATTAATAAAAGCCAGGGCCAAACTTTGTCAAAAGTCGATTTATATATATATATATATATATATCTTCCAAAACCAGTTTTTTCACATGTACAGCTATATGTGGTAGTTTCACGAGTTACATCAAGGTTAGGTCTAAAGATATTACTTTTAAATGGAGAAAAAGAACCACATGGATATACAAAAAATGTTGTATATAAGGAGTTTCTTGCTGAAGTTTTAAGAAACTAATGGTACCCTTTTACACCTTCATGATTTATAGTATATTTATTAGCTTCAATTAACTAACTTCTATAAATATCCTGTAATTTAAATATATTGCATCTATATATCAATTATTAAAATTACATTAATGCTCTAATACTTTGTTCCTTCAGATAAGACATAATGCAACGTCCAGATTATCATACGTTTGATAGGCTCAACCCCTACGAACTCCATTGGAAATAAAGGCAAGAGTATGCAGTATATGACAAGCATTTGAATTACAAAATGCTTATGGGCGGAAAAAGGTTCTTAAAATACTTCTTATTGATAAACAGGTAACTTGTAATCATGAATTGACATTTTACATGCAATCAAATTTAATCTTATCTAAAAAATCAACTTTTAAATGATTTGTAGGGTGATCAAATGCAACTAACCTTACAGAATGATCTTGTCAACATAGTCATTCAATGGAGTCAATATTGCTCTGTTTCTAAAATATGAATGATTTTTTATATTGATATTTAAGTTATCATAGACAAAGTTGATTAAGGGTGAAATTGCATCATCATCAGCATCTATTTGCAATTCACTTGGAATATGAATCCAATCATCATCTGAATCCATGTTGGTACATAGAGCAGTGCAATCTCCATCTCCTATTTTCAATACCCAAGTTGCAAAGTTTGCATTGTCATCACTATTAGATAAATTTTGTAGACGCATATTCTCCGTAAGGTTTAAGACTTCACAATATTTCCAAATTTCAGATCTTGTTAGTGAAGCAGCTACAATATCTTCTCTTTTAACAATAGGCAAAATCTGTCTAAAGTCACCTCTCAATGCAACAGTTAGCCCACCAAGTATTTTTCTTTTGCCAGTATTATCAGCAACACTCACTATGTTGCATAGAGTCCTGTCGACCGCATCAAATGCATTCTTATGCATCATAAGTGCTTCATCCCATATGATCAAAGATGTTTTTTGAATTACCTTAACCAAATTTGCTTTTTTGCCAATAGCACAGCATGATGCTTCATGAGTCTGTAATGGTGTCTTAAAGTGCGAATGTGCAGTCTGACCACCTGGTAACAACAAAGATGCGATTCCCGATGATGCTACTGCTAAAATAATTTTTCCGTCAGTTCAGAGTTTTGTAATTATTGTTTTCCATAAGAATGTTTTTCCCGTTCCACCACTGCCATGGACAAAGAAAACTCTGCCTTTGCCATTCAGACATGAATCAATGATTTTGTCGAACACTATGTTTTGTTATAGGTTTAGTCTCAAATGTAAGACAATAAATTCAGTTGCAAGATCGTTAATATTGCATGACATTTCTTCGTGTAGCAAGTTGTTTAATATAAAATCACCATGTTCATACTGTGGAAATGGCATATCCTGAAACTCTTTTGATGATCTACCATTTTTATTTATGATTGACTCAATCTCTATAAGTGCTTGATTTTGCATCTCTTGGTCTGATAAATTAAGAATGATTGAGTTTTCATGCCTACGCAGCCTCATCTCTACATCATCAGAAAGTGAGTTCCAATGTTTGTTCCATACATGCAATGGATTTGATACTTCACAGAACATAAGCATCTCTGCAAACATGTTTCTCAATTGATATGCTATCGCCTACTGTGATGATTCTGTTAATGCAATGTCCCACTCGTTGTCATCATTTAATAAGTCAAGTGCTATGCATGCTGAATTAAAAGAATTATGTATTTTTCCATCCACGGTTCTTAAATCTCCATAGGATGTGGCATTTCTTATTATATGAAGTAACATTCTTAAATAATATCTCTCACCTGACGTCAGATGCGCATAATATAATCTTCCAATGCATCTTCCTTGTTTCTTTCTGCTCCAGACCTTCTGAGTGCTTTTCCAAGTCCATTTAGTTGGAAAGTCAACATATCTTAAATCTCTTGCATCAGGATATTGATGATTTGTTTCAAACCACTAAGTGAACATAGTAGCCTCTATTCCAGGTCTATTTAACACAGATGCTACACTGTCATAATTATTGAAAACAACGATTTGTTGATTTTCAAGATGATATTGTAAACGCTCAACCAATGGATTTCTACTATGAAGGTTGAATTCAAAAATTCTCCAGCATGCTTCTGGAGCGAAAATATAACGACAATCAAAGTACTATTTGATTTTATCAACCTGTCGATATCTCATTTGGCTTGTTTCATCTGGTGACTGTGTGCTTTCCTCAATAACTATATCTGGGCCTTTGTGAATATATTTCTACAAATACTTAATGACTCGTATTTGACTACAAATCTCAATGTTTAAATGTGCATTATATTTTCTTGACAAAAAAGGATTGAAGGGAACTACCCATCTATTATCTAGTTCAACATATCCTATTTTAACCGTGATTCCATCATTTCTCCGCCTATATGTCGAATAACCATTATTATCAAGTGAGGTTTGTTGGTTGAGACGTTTTGGATATTTTTTGTTGCATTTATCGCCAACCATATATGGAGAATTTGGATTTAGCGGACCACATGGGCCATGCATCATACAACGCTTGATTGTTTCATACAGCTCTGGATCTGTGTCAAGATCCTGAATTTCGGCCGAGACAACATCATCTATTTCTTCAGTTGTAGATATCTTATCACATTTATCGAGTGTTATTAATATATGTGCATGCGGAAGGCCCCTCTTTTGAAACTCAATGGCATATATATCTGTGAATGAAATAGTGAGATACTTTAGTAATAGAAATTGAGAATTAAAAAAATGACTTATTTTGTATTGGAAAAAGAATTTACATGCAATAACTTTACCGAAAAGCTTTTTATCCTTTACCTCGTCCATTAGTTCTTTCAATTTTATATGAAATACCCTATCAACAACGTCAGGACGATCTTCTGCTTTTTGACTTGGGAATAAATCTAAAAAGTGTTAGATTTCCTTCCATCTTGGGTTTCATGTTAATGTTAAAAAAAATATATATGGGCATCCAGCCCATCGGCATATATATTGCCATTGCATCTTGTTACTGTTGAATCATGTAACGCGGACTTCCTATAAATGAAGAAGGTAATATGTAGCGTTGACCAATTGCTAATGCTCTTGTATGTCCTTGAACTACTACATCTGAGACACCTTGGAAAAAATTATATGTAAATGTACTCTGGTTATTTCTGACGTATTTTGCTCTATATTGCTCAATACATGCAAATGCGTCCACAATGAACTAGTGGAAGAGTCTACCAGACAATAAAATAGTCTTCCCTTCATCATTCCTTTGTTGTAACCTGTAACAATAGTACTCTCTCATTGACACATACGATTTTGACAATCGTGAAAGCTGATTATATAATATGTTGGCATGCCATCCATCTTATCCATATGGAAATAGCAATGGGTATTGCAAGGCCATATAGCTTGGATATACTTCGCTTATTCTTTGTAAAGATCCCGAGACAGTTTCCAAGATGATATCCCGGTTACTATTTTCTGAAGATCCTTCACCAATTAAAAATGTAGCTACCTCATTTGATGTTGGACGATTATATTGCATTGGATCCTTATATCTATCATACAATATTCTCATCTTTAGATCTCGTGGATATTCACATCCAAATCTATTTCTTAGTGATCAGAAGCAGTTTATATATGGATTGACACCATCTAGTTCATTTTTTTAATGCTTCTATGATTAAATAATCCAAGCCTCCAGATTCCAACTATTATTAATAGTATCTTCCATACAAAAGATGGGTCTGATAACATGATTTGGTTGCATACGATTATTATGGGCATGAAATTTGTATGGATTTCTTTCTGTCAAATGATCAGTTTGAATGATGAGTCCAAATCATATTTTTCTTGTTTTCTAAATCAAGGGCATTCTTATCAAGGCCAGTCTCATCTACTCAGGCAATCACTACCTCATCTATCCTTTTATATACATCGTATATGGTGGCTGGCCATCTTCAATTATATGGTGGGTCCACTCTCGCCACGTTTATATGGCGTATGAATATTGTGGGGCCTGAAATTTGTTTGGATTGGCCATGAACCCATCCAATGGATGGGATTTGTCCTGTTGATTGTATTTTGCTTTTATTTTTTGGGTCCATTGTCAAATGATCATTTTGATCAATTTCAATAGTGGGTTGAATAATGGGTCCAAATCAAAAAAAAAATTCTAAATCAAGGGCATCGTTATCAAGTCTAATCCCATCTACTCAGGCAATCACTACCCCATCTATCCTTTTATATACATCGTATATGGTGGCTAGCCATCTTCAATTACATGGTGAGTCCACTCTAGCCACATTTATATGGCGTACGAATATTGTGGGGCCTGAAATTTGTTTGAATTGGCCATGAAACCATCCAATGGATATGATTTGTCCTGTTAATCGTACATTGCTTTTATTGTTTGGGTCCACTATCAAATTATCATTTTGATCAATTTCAGTAGAGGTTTCAAATCAAACTTTTATTGCATCACTGAAACAATTGGAAAGAGGATAAAACGTGTGTAGATGGAGAGATTTTAGGGAGAAGGAGAGATTTTAGTGATTGCATTGCATAGGGATTTAAAGGGGAATAAAAAGAGAGAAGGGCAATTCCGGAATGTGGCATTGCAACAAGTCTGAGGATGCGCCACGTGTCATCCTCTCAGGAAGTCCCCTGCAGCCACGTGTCGCTCTCCTGCAAAATCACCTGTTGTCTTTTATTATATAACTAGCGCTTCAGGGCCCGCGTCCAACGCGAGCCTTTAATTCATGGAAGGAAAACCCAACGCGAGTGTTTGATATATTTATGAGGTGGGGATTTTGGGTGTGCCGTGATAGATCCATTACTACATTATATTTTTAAACACCAACTCCCCTTGAAAATATGCTTGAAATCAAACATATATAAATATATATTTTTTATGGTTTGAAATCAGAAATATATACTTGCATATGACATTGAAAAACATATTCTTGGTGGGATATATTCCGCCCCCCCCCCCCCCAATCTTAAACATTAGCAAATATAATATGGTTTAATTGAGTCTAAATCTCACTGAGTCTGTTACTCTTCAATCTCTTCTCCCCCCTTTTGTCAAGCGAAGTGGATTTGATTTCCAATTTCACTGTCAATTTCAATTTTGATTTTGATTGTCCTATAATTTTTAACCTCCTTCTAATGCCAGGCCCTACCAACTAATGGGCCATTAATCCTACTAAGTAATGGCACATTTAATATCCAAATTCAACCCAGAACGTTAGCCCATCCGTGATTGCCCGTTTACTTCCAAATGCAACCCAGGTAGAACGTTAGTTCTTCCTTTCCTCTAACCCAACGCAGAACGCAAGCAAAGAGCATTTCTCCTCATCATAGATCTCATTCGTTCATTGCATTTTTGTAACGTCCGCTTGCAAAGGCTCCTCATTATTTCTGCTGTAACGATCGGAAGCATCTCCCTGCGATTCCGGGGAATCATGGAGAGCTCCACCGCTAGGATGCAAACTTCTATCTCTCTCACTTCAAGGTCTCTTCTTCTTCTGCATTTATCTCTAAAGTCCGCTTGTAAAGGCTTGACTACATTTTGGTTTTTGCTGCAACATTTCTCCAATCACTAGGACAGAGGTAATGAATCTTTCTTCTTTGAACCACTTTTCATTTTTGCTATTTTTCTTCATCTTTCCGTTTTGTATGGATTTTCATTTTTTTCTCCCCTTTCATGTAACTTGGTCTGGATAGGCACATAGTGTTTGAAAAAAATGCCATTGTGAAATGCTCGACTGCATTTTGGTTTTTTCTGCAACATTTCCCCAATCACCAAGATAGAGGAAATGAATCTTTCTTCTTTCAACCAATCTTCATTTTTGTTATTTTTTTTCATCTTTCCATTTTGTATCGATTTTTATTTTTTTCTACCTTATCATGTACCTTGGTCTGGATATGCACATGGCGTTTGGAAAAATGCCATTGTGAGATTTGATTATAACATTTAGCTTCATGATTGGGTTCACATGAATGTGGGATTGATTAATTTGATAATAGGATAGTTTTGGATGAAGTGATGAATCTTTCACGAGTTATGATCATATATGTGTCTTTGTGTGTTGTGTACATACTATTTGCTAATTACCATCAGAGTGAGATACGCATGGAGAGAAGAGGGTACAGCTGAATCTATGGAATCATATATATCTCTGTCTGTGTGTTTATGAGTTTTGGCCCCCTTGATCATTGCTTGATTTTTTTTCCCCAAATGTGTTTGGTTGGAAATCAATTTTACGATACATTATTGGCCTGTAGAGAACAACCATTGTTCTGTTTTTTTCTTTTCTTTTATTCCGTTAGCCTATGCACACGTAAAAATCAAGCCCATAACATACTTTTACATCAAAGCAAAAGCTACACAATTATCAGACCACAAACTGCAGAACTAAAATGAATTCATTCCTTTTTTCTTCCAAATTCCCTTCTCTCAAAAAAGCACCAATTGTGAAAGGTTCTCAACACTGTCAACTAAAAATACATGCTTTAGCTGAATCAAATGCAGTAGGAATATGTAAAAAAAAAAAAATCTTTATTATATGATTTGAATGTCAGGAAGATGACCAAGATTGTGTCTCCTAAAATGATTCAATTATCATCATCACTACCGTTATCATCTTAACCTTACCTCATTGATATGGGGCTGGCAATTATTATCTTTTGTTATAAACACTTTAACTAGGGAATGATGAGATCTAAGTTGGATGTTCCATCCAATATTCAGGGTCTGAATCAGTCCTTTCCCCTAGAATCCCATGGCATGTGATTGCTATTTCCATCTAAGTCAACTAATTACTCTCCTAATTTACTGGTTTCTAAAAGAAAATTAGAAATAACTTGGATTCTAGAGGAGGGATTGGTTGTGGTGGAATCAAAAGTGCCCAAAGGAGATAGATGAGATCTATTGGAAGTTGGAAGTCACTAAGGGGCTGTACACATGGCTCGAGGCCTTGGGTTTGTGGTGGTGCATGGCTATGCCCTTTGGGACAGCTGTGTGGTTGGGCTTGGGCTCAATGGACTGGGACTGGCACATGGGTCTTGGGTCCACTGACCTATGACAAACCGCATTAGGATGTGGCAGCACATATTGGATCAGCCCTATAGATGCTAGAAATTTTTTTGGTTGGAAATCAATTTTAGGATATATTATTGGCGTGTAGAGAACACCCATTTTTTTTTCTGTTCAATTTCAATTGCCAATTGCCATTGATTTTGACTGTGAATCAATTTTGACTCTAAGTTAAATCCCTTGAAATGTTCTTCGATTAAATCCTTTTAAGCTTTGGTTGGATCATGAAGATGAACCGTGTCTTTAACTCTTATTTAAGCCTAAGGTTTTCGGTTATGTCACTAACTCTTATTCCTTTGTATTATATTAAATGTGTAAAACCTCCATTCCTCTTAATTTCCTTTTTATTCCTATTAAAAACCTCTCCTTCACGTTTCACTCGCTTTATGCAAATCTTCAAAACTGAAGAACAACCTGTTGTTTGGATTTCTTACACCATGTGAGGATTCGTTTCATCATTCCTCTTTCTATGTTGCTCCCTGTCCTTCGGTCTTTTTTTTAATTGATAGGTCAGCAACTCCCTATTCATCCATTTCAGCTACTTGCTTTTCTTCATTTCTAGACTAGATATGTTTTGCTCTCTTTGTTTCTATTTTTATTTCAGTTTAATTTATAGTTTGACGTGGATTGTAGCCCAGGCACGTGCTTTTCTTCATCTGTAGGTATGACAGTGAATTGTCACGATCAGTGATTGTCTTCTTGGTGTGGCCATCTTGAAAATGATATGGATACAAAATTTTGTAAATGGTAATTAATTTCATTGAAATTTTGTTTAGTAGTTTAGTTTCTCTTGCCTTTGTAAGTATATAAGAGGATTTGGTTAATTTCTCAATTCCTAATGTATGTTGAATGGTGTGTACATGGCTTTCATGCATGGGTTTTTCTTTGGGGGTATTTTCTTTGTTTTGTAAATTGGTTTGTGATCAACAAAAGTGGGTTTAACTTTTTGGGTCCCCAACAACTACCACAACTCTCCTTACAGAAATGTTATATTATATTACAGTTTGGTTAATTTATATTATGGTATATATAAATTGTTAAATGTATATTGTTGAAATGATTTTTTTCATTGGTTTTTCTTACTTCTACTATACTCTACTATATGGTGTCACTTGAGTTTTCTGGCTTTTGAGAATGCAACTAAGATTTTCTTTAAAAACTTTTTTTATGGGTACTTATTGTGGGCTCCTAATTTGATTTTTCAGTTTCTATTTTCTTAAGATCTTGCATTTCACAAGGGTTTGGTTACCCTTTCAATCTTGATAAGGATATATGCAGATTTTTTTTTTATTACAAGCAATGGATATGAAGATGATAGCAAGCAAACTTCCCGTGATTATCTAAGGACCTGATTAGACTCAAGAGCACTAATCAAAGCCTGATCCTGCGTTGTTTTGCTTATGGAATTCTATGTTCTCTAATTTGTGTTTGTTTGGGAACTCGTGTCTTTCATATATCATAAATTTCAATCATTTATACTAGCTAAGAATATGATGATGTGGATTGCAATAACTGTCAAATCCTTTGCGTCACTCTGGGAATGATATATGCTTCACTCCTTTGATTTACAGTGCAATTACATAAACTAATATCTTAGACCCAAACCTGAATATGAATTTATATTGGATCCAAATTTTGGTTTTACATCTTTCCTTCATTTCTCTACCTATTTAGACCCTCTGTAAATATAGTCAACAATGCTTCCTAACAACTTGCCTCCATCAATTCATCATCTCAGGGTATTTGTTTTTTCAGAGTTCTTGATTTGAAAAATGGAGTTTCATTTGATTATTTATTCGTAATTAAATGATTTAGTTTGGTTTGTGCACCTTAGATTTATATCAGTTTTTTCTAACTTGATTTATGCATGTTTCTGGTTTAATATATATAGTTTTCTTTGATTTATGCATACCAATTTTGTTTTCACATAGGACCCTACATATGATGAAGCTGCACATCTGCACCCACTCCTCTGTCTTTCTTTGCTTAACTCTCCACTCTTCAAGTATCAATGTGGTAGATTGCATATATATCTACATATGTTATTTACATACTCAATACCGGATAAGAGAACTTTCAAAAATCATTTCTTATTTGGAAGGAAGCATGTATGTAAAACCTCAAATATATCGCCTTTAAGAATATACAGTACTTACATTATTACAAAGAAATAATCTGTAAATTTCTAATAGTAAATATATAGTATAGATAGAATTCGGCATGAACCATGAAAGACATTATAACTACGCAAAAAAGTCCAGAAGACAGAGACGACATTGTAGCAGATGTTTCTCCTCCAGTAGTTGAAATTGATATACAGCAATGCTGTTCATAGTTTTTCAAACTTCATATTATATAATTGCAACCTTATCCTATACCTTGATGCCAGTTATGCCATCTCTTAAAGCCACATTTTTATATGTTGTTATTTGACTTTCCCAATTTGTTAAGAGGAAATAAATTATACTTTTGCTTCAACAAACTACTTCTCGCAAGGTTTAAATATCATTATCGGTTGGCTTATCAGCCAATAAAATAGTAATACATATAAACCACTAGCCAATATGTATTGTATATTCTTTCGAGTGATATGTAATTCTATAATCTTCAATATGAAAAATGCCCATACAGTTTTTTCTACAAGTATAAGAACTGAATAATTTTTATTTATAATGCTTCTTACTTCATTTACTTAGGTCGCCAACTTATACATATGGTTAACATTGTTTGATCCCAATGTGCTAAATGTTGAGTTCTGGTGACTTTGATACACAATCTCATTGCCATCATAGATTTATAAGCCACAAAACATTGTTTACTGTTTAGAAAGTTAGTAAACTTAATCTAATTATTTTATATTATATTATTGAATGTGGACATATGCCATAGTAATGTCAGAACTAAACTTTTGCATAAATTTACAAAAATATTAATATGGAGGCATACAAGTATGGTAGAAAACTCATTTGTGTAGGATGAACAAGGAAGAAATTATCCATGAAGTTTGCAAGAATGCTCAATGAGTAAATGAAGTACGCACAGTTAGGAATAAATTTCCATGCCACAAGTACAACACACCTAAATTCTAAGTTCATTGTGAACTTTTTTTTTTTTTCAAAAGTTGCATTGCAAATTTTTTTTTTAAATCCAACCTAGTTGCCATTTAATTTATGGGCCCCATTTAATTTAAGAGCCTTGTGACGTTTTTCTCTTTAGATTGGTGCTAGCATTGAAGGAGATTTGGGTGATCAAACTTAAATGCATCTTTCTCAAGGCAATCACACTGATGGAAGCTGAGGGAAAGGAATCAAAGGTGAAGCTTGACGTTTCTTTATGAAGAGTTAATACATGTAATGCATGTAGCAACTTTGAATTGTGTTGAAGGAATAATAAAAGGTTTCTTTACTCCCGTGTCTTTGTATTTTACCGCTACATGTGAACATCTGTAATTTTAAATATATTGCATTGTAAACTTGATTTTTACTACTACAAGTGATATTGTCAACAAAGACAATTGTATATTTTACTTTTTCTTATTCTTTTTTTATGTTCTTCTATTTTGATTTTTCTCATTTCTTCTCTCACATTTGCTATCTTTTTTTTTAGGTGGATATAACTTGATTTTTATTTTCCAAAATGTAGAGTTAACAAATGACTCATTTATTGATTTTTTTGAATGGAGATGCACTATAGATTACTTATGTTGACCTTTAAATTAGAAATACCATGGTATATTTAATTTATTTTACTTAATAATGTATTTATTCTCAAACTTTAATATTATGAATTACGTTACCCGTGCTAAGCACAGGGGCTTTTCGCTAGTCCCATTGATATTGACTGATAGTTGTTTTCACAAGCATTTGATTAAGTCAAACCGTTGCTAGAAAGTCTACAAAAGCCGGATCATAGTATGAGGGTAGATAGATGAAGGAAGATAATTGCAAGCTTGAAAAAGATGAGTGTTCAGGACCCACTTTGGATGAGTGCCCATGGTAAATGTATTCCATTTAAAAGGAGTTCCATGGAAGTTAGATTTTCATATTTGGTGCAAATTTCTTTTTCTCGACAAATCCATACTAATGTTGTTTGGTGCGGCTGTGGATTTATTGTGGCATTCAAATCAACCTATGTGATTCAACCTACACATACATCATTCAACCATTCAATTGGGCCAAGTGCATTTCCTTGAAATCAAGGAATGAATAATATGCTTTTGCGAGTTTTCCTATTTGCCAAGAGGTTTTAATAAACTCCATCGAATCTTACCCAGATAATGTTGATTTATTTCAGTTGGATTTTTTGTATGTTTTCGTTAGAAGCCAGCTGGCTCGTGTCTGTTTCACTGAATTTGTGCAAGCAAATTGATAAGAAAAAGCACCTAGGTTTCCGTTGATTTTCAATAAATTTCAGTTGAGTCTAGTTAATGAAGTCATAGCAAAATGTATGTTCTGCAAGCCATCCTTTTTATATGTCCCACCAATTAACACAATCAAGATTATCAAAGTAGTGATGAAACGGACCCAAAAAATCAAGCCATTTCCAATTTGGGGACATGGGATCCGCAGAGAAGAAAACACCTAATGGATGCTTTGGATACAATACCATCCTTTTAATAGTGTGCAACATTATTTGGAAAGCAAAAGATAATGATTAATTTTGCATTCAGATTCAAAATTCAAAATTAGAGAGTTGGCTTTTGGAGATTCTTAAGATACTATTATGTAAGAAACTTAGAGAATATTGATTTGGTGAGATTTTATGAGAAGGAAAATTCCAGAATGTGGCATAAGTTTGAGAATGCGCTACGTGTCGCTCTCGAAGTAAGCCCCCTACCGCCACGTGTCGCTCTCTCACGAAAAGGGTGCTGCTTTACTATATATAACTAGCAACAAACACCTGCTCTAAGCCCAGGCCAAAATTAAAAATATATTAAAATTTAAGAATTCTTTAAAATATTATTAAGGTAAAATAAATATAAAGTAAAGAAATTTATATTATGTTTGAATATTAGAATCTTTTAACATGTAATGAAAATAAATATAAAATGAAGTAAGCGTACATAACATGACGACCCTGTGAATTTAAAGGCATTGACCATTACACAAGTATGAATGTGTGTCTATATGGCAGCAGCTCTCATAAGCTAAAGCTCAAGTGTATGGTGGGGCCCACCCGGGGACCCACATGGGGGTGGGGATGGGAGGATCTCAAGGACCCCTTGGGACCCTTCTCTTTGCAAAAACTTAGTTCCAACCGTGGTTTCTACTATCTCCATCTAGCCCCAGAAATTTAATGGTCAACAGTTTATTTAGATCGGTACACAATCAGTCCAATGGTTCAGTAAATCCGGATCTGACCAAAAGCTAGTGGACATGTACAATTTAAGGGGTTCATGTGTTTGGTTTACTTGGATGGACCAAGGGTAGGCCCCATAAGCGTAAGTTTACAGAATTAAATGGAGAGGTATGGTGTCCAGGCTAAAAGAATATAATGAAATGTGTGATTCTTTTCAGAGACATTATTGAAAAAGAATAGATTTTACAATAAAGGTAGGCCCCATATCCAAATATCTGAAGGCGTGTGTCCAATTGAACATTTGGACAGTAGGCCCTTGTTGATATAGTGTTCCAAGGAGCATTGGTGGGGTCACATGATGTCATATTTAAAAGTGGGCCTTTTATCCTAATTCATTAAGGTGCATCATAATGTGTTTAAAGGTGGTCTCATCTACAACAAATTTTTTTTTTTTTTTTTTCAGTTGGTGAGCAAGTTCAAAGTATTCCTATTTATTTTCTACCCCACCCCCTTTTCATCTTCGATCTACGTAGCACATGATGGGGGCCATTAAAACCATGGGCCACATCATCAAAAGTGGAATGAACCGAATGGATGGTATTTTGTACAGCTAGATATCCCAGATCAATTGACATCAACAACCAATGGAAGATAAAACCAAGATGGGCATGCATTAATGGCCCACATGAATAATTAGGCACACCCATGTAGCAATAGGGACGGTCTCAGATTGCCCTGCATTTTTTATATGGATGGATAAGATCTCTATAAGACCATCTATATATCTAAATCGCAGATTCTGTTTTTGAGCTCTATTTGGATGATAATGAAGAAGAGATTTTAGGAAATCAAGGAGATATTATAGGCATTAGAGAGAAAGTTTAGGAGATTTAAAATACGTGTACAAGTATTCTCATGTATCAGGGAGGGATCATTGGATGAACCTCAAAGCATGCATTTTTTTTCTTATGTATTTTTCTAAAAGAAGAGCTCTTACTTGCTGACATGGCGCCCCTTGCATCCTCCTTTTATATTGCTTTGATATATATATATATATATATATATATAGTAGTAGGCTCTCCTAAGCTGAAGCTTATCTTATCCTAAGCTGGAATAGTATTGGTCCCACAAATCAAAGTTGATTATATCTGTTTTTTTTGCGTGATGGAATTGCGAAATTCAGTTATGATTGGATTTATCTTGATTTTGGAGACGATCATCATGTAAAAAAACAACGATAACCGACTTTGATTGTTGGACCAGCACAATTTTCAACTTAGGATAAGGTAAACTTCAATTTAGGAGAGCTGACCCATATATATATATATATATATATATATATATGAGGGCCCCCACCTTATTTCTCATAGTAAGGTGAGAGATGCTCTCATAGGAGCATCTCCCATTTCAAAAGGGGCATTTTCACCCCTTTTGATTTATCCAATGAGATAGTGTCACTTCACATTGTTTAGGCCAACTCATATTTATTTACTCACCTTTATTAGAGGAGTGTGTAGGAGATAAAATAGGAGACGTGAAGGAGGGAAAATAAGAGATTTTAACTCCTAAAAAATCGGATACAGTTGGATGGTTTAAAAAAGCAGATTGCACTAAATAGTTGGGTCAACCATGGTATTGTGGAAATTGCAAGTTTTTCATGGTGCTCAATATAATGGCGGGCCCACTTCCTATTTGATTGAATTTTGTTGAAGGCTATGATGGGGGGCCCACTTCCTATTTGATTGAGTTTTCTTGAAGGCTAATAAAAGACAGGCCATTAATTTTGAATGGACTAATTTTTTTTTTTTTTCAAAAGATGTCACTTTGAAAGATGATCCTATTTTGAATGGACTAGTAGATCATCTTTCAAAGTGACCTCTTTTGAAAAAATAAATAAATGAGTCCATTCAAAATTAATGGCCTGTCTTTTGATTAGCCTTCAAGAACACTCAATCGAATAGGAAGTGAGCCCACCATCATAGCCTTCAACAAAATTCAATCAAATAGGAAGTGGGCCTGCCATTATATTGAGCACCACGAAAAACTTGCAATTTCCACAATACGATGGTGGACCCAACTATTTAGTGCAATCTACTTTTTTAAACCATCCAACTGTATCCGATTTTTTGGGAGTTCAAATCTCCTATTTTCTCTCTTTCACGTCTCCTATAATAAAGGTGAGTAAATAAATATGAGTTGGCATAAACAATGTGAAGTGGCATTATCTCATTGGACAAATCAAAAGGGGTGAAAATCGCTCTTTTTGAAATGGGAGCTTTTGAGAATTTCTCATATATATATATATATTGCTTTCAAAATATATTACAAATTCACAATGACGGTTTGCAAATTTGAAAAACCATTTCCTTATTTCAATACATTGACTCTCAAAATATATAATAAATTCACAAATGACATTTTAGAAATCTGAAAAGGGCATTTTATAATTTTGAAAATCATTTCCCTAATACTCATCGCCTTTTCTTGATACATGGAGTCCCCTTTTGTGGTCCCACCTCCAACATGAAATCCAAAGTGGGTCCACTTGCTTTAAAACTCCGAATCACTGAAAATAAATGCTTCTTTCTCTTAAAAGATATTGCATAAGTTAAAATGTTTTGGGCCCACCATAAGATTTAATAAATGTAATAAAATTGAATAAAATATTAGACGATTTTATTTGTATTATCCATAGTGTAGTCTATCTAAAATCTGAATTGCTGATAAAAATGCCTTTTCTTGTATGAATATTTCAAACTTTTACTCTAATATGTTTTGGGCCAACAACAAGATTATCAAAGCATAACACAAAACGACAAAAGATTCACATCTCATCCACAATGTGGCCCATCTATGTAAAATCTAAATTGTTCGTAAATAATGCCTCTATATATATGGGATACGATACAATTCGGAATTTTTATAACAAAATGTGAAATTTCAATTATTACCAATTAGCGGCACATAATTAATTTTTTGCAAAATGTTCCCCATATAAAAGTAAGCATTTTGAAAGACAGAAGTATCCTTTTATCACGATATCACGGCTGCTTAATTGATTGTGGTCTCTTTTACTTTGCATCCTCGTTCTTTCATAGAGGTGATGATACAATTGAGAACCACCATCTTGAAGAGGAAAATAAAAAATAATAAAAACCAATACTAACAAAGCAAAGATCATCTTCAACAACTTCACAACAACGAAGAAGTAGAAGAATGTTGGAATGCTATTCCTTTTTCTTCTTAGCTTTGAATCCATTGGTATTCTTAACACCCATCAAGTTTCCTACATGCATGCACTTTGAAAACAAAGATTCGACAAAATATCGAAAATTGGTGAAATTAGATTACCTCCTCTTTTTTTACTTAACCTCTGGTTATTAGGCTGTAGCAATAAAACTTTTTTTTTTCTAACATTTTTTTCTAAAAATAAGATACTGGTTTTCTATATTTCTTTACAAAAGGACCAAAAGTCCCTCTGCTTATTTTTTTAGTCAATGCTTGGATCCTAGTCGTTCAGAATTTGTATATTGATATCTAAGATCTTTCCAATGTTAGATAAGATTCTTAGTAATTTATTCTTTTGACAAAATCCCAAATATTATAATGTTATAACACTTGGAGCATTTTTGGTAACATGTGAGAAATTTGTGAGGAATTTGTAAATGTGAGGACTTCTTACTACCCTTGGAACTAGGGTTGTAGATAAGCATCCTAATATCTAAGTATCTGAAGTCTCTAGATTCAAATAAAGTGGACTTGGAACAATTTTTGGATTACGAGAGATTAGACCCAGATCTGAATCCTTGGTAAAGGATTTGGAACATTCAATTTCAGAACCACCTTGTATGTTCCGACCCGAGGATCCGGATCTAAGATGATTACATTCATATGTTATATATGAATATTTGTTGTGTGTGTAAATAGGTTGAGTCTATAATTTAAATATATATATATATATATATATATTTTAGGCTTTTTTCATCCTATCATAGTAGTGCATGCTCCATCTTATTTTGGAACCGATCCGAAATTGGATCCTTTTCTTTAAGTTGATGTCAAATCCAAATACTTCAAATAGGTTCCGTGTTGGATCTAGATCTCTATGAAGGCAAATCTTAGCCTTATTTTGTCATGGTTCTGCCGCAAATCTGATGCATTTGCATCGTTACTTGAAACGAGAAACTCCTCACTAAGGATTTTACACTAATATCAATTGCGTATTGAATATCGATGCTGATATTTGAGAGAATTTGGTACCAATGTTTAAAACTACAAATACTATAAGGGTGTTGGAAGGAAGAGTCGGACCTAAAAACCCTAGAAAAAGAGCATTTTCACTAGCCCACATTATTTAGGATTTACAATTGCCAAACATTGGTTTTCATGACTTTGTGAAAAAATGGTGATTAATCCTTGAGGATTTGATTGCGAAACATGACCTTATCCGTTTGGGAATTCACTTGAAAAGTAAATTCAAAGTGAAAGGTAACTTTCGAGAGACAAGAAAAGAGGAAGGATCTTATAAAAAGGTAAAAAGTTTCAAAAATTACCTTTTCTTTTTATTAAAAAAGTAAAAAAGTCAATATCTCATCGCACTAAAAGACAAAAAAGTATTTTTTTTAATCTAAAAAGTAAAAAAGAAGTTCCTTCCAATGCCACAAAATGACAAAAAGTCATTAATGTGGATTTTAAAATTTTATACTTTTTGAGAAGACACCTCCTTTTTTTTTTCACTTAACAGTGACATTTTACTTTGAATTTACTTTACAAGTGAATTGCCAAATGGGCATATTCACCTTATTTAAGTAAGTCGTTGTGGAACTATTTTTAAAGCGAAGAAAATTCAATTAAAAGTATAATTCTGAATGTAGGACAATTTTCTCCCCCTTACCTTTCTTGGCCTTCCCTATGCAACCAAGCAGGGGCTTAATTATGAACAGTGTTAAGTGTATTGAAACTGCACATCAAGTGACCATGCATTGTACACTTTTTCTTTCATCCTGCTCATCAATAGTTTATCCACGGACGACGATTGGATTAAGCAATTTGGGCTCCAGATATGAAAATTCAAAATGGAATTGAACTCTTCTTGGTCACCCAAAAAGGATCGGCACTAGTTGCAGGATTTATGCAAAATAAGTCACCTTTGTACAACTAATGTTTCCTTTGCAAACTATTCAATGCCTCATGCCATTCGTGTGTATATTTTTTTATATCTAACATGTGATGGACACACTTTCATGTCATGTATTCTATTGAACCTGTTTAAAGATTATTTGTTTGTATTAAAATATATAGAAATTAAATACATATGATTCATAACCATTAGTGGTTAAAAATAAAGATTGGTGGTAAAATTTAAAGAATGACCACATTACAAGGACTCCCTATAATCACCGGTTCTGAGGTTTGGTAGCCACCCAAATGGACTCGATCTTTGGATCGACTCGTGCACTCATTTTGAGCTATGAGGATTTTGTCGGCTGTAAGACCCCGACCCGAGTGACCTCGATTAGTGTTGATTAAGTTACGTGTTAGTCTTGATTTGGTTTAGTGGATTTTGGTTTAGTTGGTTTAGAATAGTTTTGTCATAGCTTTGGGGAATTTTGAGTGCCTTTGAAATTAGTGGGGCCCTTTGGGAGTTCCTTTTTATGACTTGCGTGTACTTGGGGGTTTACTCGAGATTCTTTTGATTTGGTGTTTTATCCCGATTTACTTATTTTGTTAACCCCTTCAACTTTCATGTTGATCCCGTTTCCGTCCCGAATCCCGAAACCCGATTTCCATTGCTTGAGGGCAAAACAGTCTTTTTACACTAAATCTGTACCCAAAACTTGATATTCCCGAAACCCGCGAAACATATACCTTTTGGAAAGTAGAAATTTCGACGATCATTTCTTCCTTCTTCGTTGATTTCATCCGAGATCCCGAAAACTACTATTTCAGCCTTTCAAAATTCCAAAGTGGTGGAGCCCACTTGCAAATGCTATATATAGAACCCAACTTTTCTCCCTTCTCTTTTCCAGCAACTTTCTTGTCTAGGGTTTCTTCTTCCTCATTATTCTTCTTTCTCTTGCTCTCTTCATCTCAATCCCTCACCAAACTTGCACCCACATCATAATGGAGATCACCATCTTCATCCTCTCCTTCAAGGCTCTCTATTGATATCATTGTTGAAGGAAACCTCCCATTCCAAGACTCGTTTTGAGCTAAGACTTGCCACTAAAGGATCTTCCAAGTAAGCTCTCTCGCTAATCTCTTAGATTTGTGTCCTTATGATCTTAGAGGAGCTCCATTTCCATTATTGGAAGCTCTCTCTTCATATTTCCTTGTTTAACCCATTTTAGGGTTTGTTTTGGGGTTTTTGTAGAGATTGTGGATTTTGTGTTTGAGAGGGTGTTAGAGGACCTTTTGCTTAGCTTTGGACTTGAGGCAAGTGGATGAATGGATAAGTTTTGAACATTTACATGCTTCATGGAAATCTCTTGTTTTTGCACTAAGTATTCCTAATGATTTTTACATGTGTTTTCATAGTCTTCCTTGCCTTGATTTCTATTACTTTTGAAATGCATAATTATGAGTTGATTTTTTTTTATTATGCACCTTGATAATTGTATCTTTATGTTATTAAAGTGCAGATGAATCTTATGGGTGTTGGTTTCTCTTTCTTTGGGGATCAAATATGAATGAATGGAGGAGTTTGATTTGGATGTAATGGGGAGTAGAGAATAAGGTTGAGGTATTTGAAAGAAAATTTATGATTGTTATTGGGAGGCAAGGAGGCCTTTGTTGCAGGAAAAATGTTTAGGGGGAAGAAGAGAAGAAGGCCAGGATGGCCATTTTTGGGTAGCAAAAATGACTGCCCGCTCGAGCGAACATCAGGCCGCTCGAGCGCGCAGTCATTCTGACTGCAGCTCGGGCATCAAAAATGACTGCCCGCTCGAGTGGACATCAGGCCGCTCGAGCGCGCAGTCATTCTGACTGCAGTTCGGGCAGCAGATTGCCTGCCCGCTCGAGCGCACGATTGGCCGCTCGAGCGCGCCGACGCTCTGTCCACCGGTTTTCCCTGCGCAGCCCAGGTCCGCTCGAGCGCACCTTGGTTCGCGCGAGCGAACCCCCTCCCGAGTATGGACCACTTTTGGGGCTCGGGAAAGGTTTTTAAGGGAATCCCTTGGTATTTAGGAGGTTTATGAGGCAATATACGAAGCCTATTGGAGAAAGAAACCAAACCACAAGCTTTCATTCGAAGTCTTTTGAAAATCCTCAGGTGTATAAAGAGCCCGGAATGTCTTCCAAACTCAAGGAGTACCAAGTCATTATTACAATGGACATACGGGGTCCTTAACCACCTGATTTATCTTAAATCTCGATGCTTGTCCCGAATTTCTCGAATTATGGTTTGTCTTAAATCTCGACACTTGTCCCGAATTTATCGAATTATGATTTATCATTCCCCGAAAGTATTGAAAGTATATTTTAGCATTTTGCTAGCCCGTTTATACATGCCCGAATTAAATGATATTTGTGCCTTTGAGCATCCCGTCCCGCTTGTTTACATACATGCACTCGATATGTTTTATACATGATTTGACTTGTCATTTGACCTATGAGTCGGCACCATTAAGCTTGGCTTTCCTTGACGGTCTAATCCACCGACTTGTAGACCCCTTCTCGTCCCCCCAGCTGCAGTTTGGATCCCGCTACCCGGTTATTACCGTGGTCTTGTCCCGATACCCGGTTCGCTACCGTGGTCTTGTCCCGTATTATATTATATATATGTATATGTTACTTATGTTGCATCTCCTCACTTTGGTGACTGAGACAACATCCCGATATGCTCATGTCACTTCGGTGATAGAGGACTTAGCTATGTGTGGTTGCCATCTTGTCTGTTTCCCGTTTCCTTGGATACCTTACATGTTTTATACTGCATAGGTATTTGAATAAATGATTCTCTCGTTTTATGAAACTATTGTTCTGACAGGTTTAAATGTTTTCCATGGTAATTTCTGTATTGATATATCTTTTCACCCATTTGCCAAACCGTCGTGTTTGACCCTTGTTTTGGTACTCAGGTCCCGTTATTGGTTTCCCCGAGGAGGAGCTTGAGGAGGCGGTCGGCGAACCGCAACGTCTAGTTGAGTGGTACGCCGATGGTGTCGTCTAGACATTCGGGTGCTTGAGCTGCGTAACATTTTGGGGATAGTGTCTAAACATTCTTTTGGAAATTTTCTATTTTATTCATATTGGCCTTTGTTCACCTCTATTTTTGGGGCAATGTAATTAAATGATATTGTTGTAAACTTTAACTTTCTTTTGGGTTATAGCACTAATGATCATTGCTCATTTTGATACTAGTTTCAAATGGTTTAATCTTGTTATCTTGGACATGAATGTATGAAATAGATTTGCTACACGCTTCCGCACATAAAAGAAATATTCATGTTGATATGATATCCTCATCGCGGACACCTGTGGGAAATCGCGTGTACGAGTTGCATTCTTTGAAGGACTCGTATACGTTTTGGGTTTAAATTAATTCATGCACAATCATACATACATATTAGTCCCAATTCCGGATTAGGCCCACGTTATCTTGGGGACCTGGTCCGGGGTCGCGACAGACTGGTATCAGAGCGAGACGTGTTTCAAGCAATTAAAAGAAACTAGAAATCCTAAGGACGTGGCGAGGATTCGTTAGAGTTTTCGCTAGTTAGTATCGTGTGAGCATTGTGTGACCCCTATTGTATTATCTTGTGTTAACAAATTGTTTTGCAGCATAATGCCACCTCGAAAAAGGCCAGTAAACGGCAATCCCACAGCAAGTAACAGTGAGCATACGGGGCCAGTCCAAGAAGACATTCTCGATAATACCATGCAAAATCAATTTCAAGAAATGATGCGGGCTATGTTGGATCAACAAAGACAGGCTAATGAGAATCAAACAAGGTTACAGGAACAAATGCTGAAGAAGGATGAAGACCATGCCAGGGAGTTGGCAAACATGCAGAGGCAACTCTTAGAAGTATTACAGAGGAGGCCCGAGCCCGTGCAAGCCCAACCAGCCATAGTTATCAATCAGAGGGAGCATGACCCAAATGCCTTGTTTGAGAAGTTCAGGAAGAGAGGCGCGAAAGAATTCTTCGGGACAGAGGATCCCTTAGCTGCAGATGTTTGGCTGGAGCACACGGAGAATATCTTTGAGATCTTCCAGTGCACAGGAAGAGAACGGGTCCAGCTTGCAACATCTCTCTTCACCGGTTCAGCAGATATCTGGTGGAAGATAGTGAGGGAAGAATACAGGCACATGGCAGATGCAGTGGCATGGGCTAGTTTCAAGAGGCAGTTTGAGGACAAGTATGTGCCCACTCATATCAGGAGGCAGAAGGCAGCGGAATTTCAGCAGCTTGTCCAGGGCAATATGTCAGTCCTCGAATACCTCACAAAGTTCGAGAGATTGTCAAGATATGCTCCTGAACTAGTGGATACAGTGGAAAAGAAGATAGCTAAGTTCCTTGAAGGACTGAATCCCATCATTGAGCGGGATGCTACAGGGGTTGTACCGCCTACAACCTTCGAAGAGGCAGTCAAGAGGGCTTACAAATTTGAGAATTTCCACCATAAGATCCTCAGACTTCAGGGTAAAGGGCAACGGCAGCAACAGAGCAATCAACAGAGGAATCATCAGCACAAGAGGCAGAGGCAAGAGCAAAATGTGCAGAATCCTTTGGTGTGTACACATTGTGGGAAGAACCACGAGAGTGCCCAGTGTCGTACCATCACAGGAGCATGCTTCAGATGTGGTTCCATGGCTCATCAGATGAGGGACTGTCCAAGGCAGAATAGGCAGAATCAGCAGCAGCAAGGGGCACAGCGTCCAGCACAAACTCAGAATGCCATGGTTGTGCAAAACCAAGCTAGACCTCTTCAGCAACAAGCACCACAGCAGTAGTACAGACCACAGCAGCAGCAGCAAGCCCGTCAGCAAGGGCAGAATCAGAATCAGCGTCCTCCACAACAGAATAGGAATGCAGGCAGGCCACAGCAGGCTCAGAATAGGCCACAACAGAATAGGAATGCAGGCAGGCCACAGCAGGCTCAGAATAGGCCACAACAGAGGGGACAGATATATGCTGTCAACAGAGCTGATGCAGAGGCAGCTGGAGATGTAGTGGAAGGTACACTTCTTGTTTGTGGATTCCAAGCTAGGGTTTTGTTTGACCCTGGCTCTACCCACTCTTTTATCTATCCCAGATTTGCAAAGATGATTGATATGCATGATAGAGATATGGATTTCATTTTGACTGTGGCTACCCCCATAGGTAAAGAAGTTATATGTAGGACTTTTTACCCTAGTTGTTCAGTCATGATAGGAGGGTTAGAGTTACTAGCGAATCCCATTTTATTGGAGATGTTCGATTTTGATGTCATCCTAGGGATGGATTGGTTAGCAGGGTACCATGCTATAATGGATTGTTTCCATAAAACCCTCACCTTCAAATTAGAAGAGACACCAGCAGGAGTACTGTTTCGAGGAGACAGGAGTAATCCTAGTACAGGGTTTATTTCAGCGTTGAAGGCTGATAGACTTCTGAAAGGTGGATGTGAGGCCTATTTGGCGTTTATCACGGAGGATAAACGGTCCCAAGGGGTGGAGGATATCCCAATTGTTTGGGAATTCCCGGATGTTTTTCCAGAGGAGATTCCAGGTTTACCACCCATTAGAGAGATTGATTTCACTATCGAGCTATTACCAGGGACTGCTCCGATATCCATTGCACCTTATAGAATGGTTCCGGCGGAATTGGGAGAATTGAAAACACAATTGCAAGAATTGTTGGACAAAGGTTTTGTAAGACCTAGTGTTTCGCCATGGGGAGCTCTAGTATTGTTCGTTAAGAAGAAGGACGGTTCCATGAGAATGTGCATAGATTACCGGAGATTGAACCAAGTGACCATCAAGAACAAGTATCTATTGCCAAGGATAGATGAACTGTTTGATCAGTTACAAGGTGCTTCTTACTTTTCAAAGATTGATTTGAGATCTGGTTACCACCAGCTTAGAGTCAGAGAGTCAGATGTATTGAAGACAGCTTTCCAGACTAGATATGGACACTATGAGTTTTTGGTGATGTCATTTGGATTGACAAATGCACCAGTAATGTTTATGGCATTGATGAACAAGATATTCGCAGAGTACCTAGATCAGTTTGTAGTGGTGTTCATTGATGACATTTTGGTATACTCCAAGACCAAAGAAGAGCATGAAGAGCACTTGAGAATAGCTATGCAGCTTCTAAGAGAGAACCAGCTGTATGTAAAACTCAATAAATGTGAATTTTGGCTAGAACAAGTAGCATTTTTGGGGCACATTATCTCCAGAGAAGGCTTGTTAGTAGATCCATCCAAGATTGAGGCAGTAATACAGTGGGAAAGACCGAAGAATGTGTCAGAAATCACGAGTTTTCTAGGATTGGCAGGCTATTATCGGAGGTTTGTACATGGATTTTCGTCGATTGCGTCACCTTTGACGAAGTTGACAAGGAAGAATGTGCCATATGTGTGGTCAGAAAAGTGTGAAGATAGTTTCCAAGAACTTAAGAAGAGATTAACTACAGCACCAGTCCTTACTTTGCCATCCGGAAGCGGCGGTTTCACCATCTTTACCGATGCTTCGAACATTGGACTTGGGTGCGTGTTGATGCAGGAAGGGAAAGTTATAGCTTATGGATCCCGTCAGTTGAAAGATCATGAGAAGAACTATGCAACACATGATCTTGAGTTAGTAGCGGTTGTTTTCGCATTGAAGATGTGGAGACATTATCTCTATGGAGAGAAATTTGAGGTTCACTCCGATCACCGCAGCTTACAGTACTTGTTCTCACAGAAGGAATTGAACATGAGGCAGAGAAGATGGATGGAGTATATCAAGGATTATGATTTTCCAATCAAATATCATCCAGGGAAAGCAAATGTAGTTGCTGATGCTTTGAGGAGGAAATCAGTGGGCATGGCAAATCTCAGTGGCACTTGTATCTTTGAGCAATTTGAGGAGTTGAGAATAGACTTGCAGCCGCTAGAGAAGGGTTTTTTGTTAGCTAACATGTCAGTGTCAGAACCTTCCTTCATTCAGAAGATTAAAGACAGTCAGTTGCAAGATACAGTGTTGGCCAAGATTTCAGAGCAGATAGCAGATTGTCCCGACTTTCGCCTTGTGGATGGAGTTTTGGACTTCCGTGACCATCTATGTGTGCCAAACATTGAAGATTTGAGGAATGATATCATTACCGAAGCTCACAGTACGAGGTATTCTGTGCATCCAGGCAGCACGAAGATGTATCAGAATTTGAAGGGCAGATTTTGGTGGAATAACATGAAGAGAGAGATAGCAGCATTCGTTTCTCGGTGTATGACATGTCAGTTGATAAAGGCAGAGCACCAGAAGCCTCCAGGGTTGCTGCAACCGTTGGAGATTCCGGAATGGAAGTGGGAGCATATAACCATGGATTTCATTTCGGGATTATCGAGGACTAGCAGAGGAAATGACGCTATCTGGGTCATTGTGGACCGTCTCACCAAGTCAGCTCATTTCATTCCGATGAAGACTGGGAAGAAGATGCACATACTACCATTGGCAGAGTTGTTTGTTAGTGAAATTGTCAGCAGACATGGTCAGCTAGTTTCCATCACATCTGATAGAGACAACAGATTCGTCTCAAGATTTTGGAAAACACTACATGAATCTATGGGTACAAGATTACAGTTCAGTACAGCTTATCACCCTCAGACAGATGGCCAGTCAGAGAGGACAATTCAGACTCTTGAGGATATGCTCCGTGCTTGTGTGTTAGACTTCAAAACTCAATGGGACGAGACTCTACCTTTGTGTGAGTTCGCGTACAACAACAGTTACCACTCGAGCATTGGAATGGTGCATTTCGAGGCATTATATGGCAGAAGGTGTAGGACACCTGTGTGTTGGGAAGAGGTTGGTACCCGCAGTTTCCATGGACCAACAATGGTAAATGAGACCAGTGACAAGGTTAAGCAGATTCAGGCACGTCTGAAAGTAGTCCGGAGTAGACAAAAGAGTTATGCAGATTCTCACAGAAGGGACTTACGGTTCAAAGAAGGAGACAAGTTTTTCTTGAAGGTATCACCTACTAGGGGAACTTTGAGATTTGGGCAGAAAGGCAAGTTGTTAAGGAGATACATTGGACCTTATGACATTGTGAGCAAGATTGGGGAAGTGGCTTATAGATTAGCCTTACCACCCGAGCTTTCCGACGTACATAACGTCTTCCATGTATCTATGTTGAAGAAGTACGTCCCCGATCCTTCACATGTTCTCCAGCATGAGCCGTTAGAGATCAGAGAAGATGCTACCTATGTCGAGAAGCCTATTCGGATCATCGATACCAAAGAACAAGAATTGAGGACACGGACTATACAGTGGGTAAAGGTACTTTGGGAGAATCATGGACCGGAAGAGGCAACATGAGAATTGCGAGACCAAGTGCAGAAGAAGTACCCACATCTCCTACCTGAGGTGAGTTTGATGTTTTATTTGGAGGACCAAATATCCTAGGGGTGAAGGATGTAAGACCCCGACCCGAGTGACCTCGATTAGTGTTGATTAAGTTGCATGTTAGTCTTGATATGGATTAGTGGATTTTGGTTTAGTTGGTTTAGAATAGTTATGTCATAGCTTTGGGGAATTTTGAGTGCCTTTGAAATTAGTGGGGCCCTTTGGGGGTTCCTTTTTATGACTTGTGTGTACTTGGGGGTTTACTCGAGATTCTTTTAATTAGGTGTTTTATCCCGATTTACTTATTTTGTTAACCCCTTCAACTTTCATGTTGATCCCGTTTCCGTCCCGAATCCCGAATCCCGATTTCCATTGCTTGAGGGCAAAACAGTCTTTTTACACTAAATCTGTACCCAAAACTTGATATTCCCGAAACCCCCCGAAACATATACCTTTTGGAAAGTAGAAATTTCGACGATCATTTCTTCCTTCTTTGTCGATTTCATCTGAGATCCCGAAAACTACTATTTCAGCCTTTTAAAATTCCAAAGTGGTGGAGCCCACTTGCAAATGCTATATATAGAACCCAACTTTTCTCCCTTCTCTTTTCCAGCAACTTTCTTGTCTAGGGTTTCTTATGTCTAGGGTTTCTTCTTCCTCATTATTCTTCTTTCTCTTGCTCTCTTCATCTCAATCCCTCACCAAACTTGCACCCACATCATAATGGAGATCACCATCTTCATCCTCTCCTTCAAGGCTCTCTATTGATATCATTGTTGAAGGAAACCTCCCATTCCAAGACTCGTTTTGAGCTAAGACTTGCCACTAAAGGATCTTCCAAGTAAGCTCTCTCGCTAATCTCTTAGATTTGTGTCCTTATGATCTTAGAGGAGTTCTATTTCCATTATTGGAAGCTCTCTCTTCCTATTTCCTTGTTTAACCTATTTTAGGGTTTGTTTTGGGGTTTTTGTAGAGATTGTGGATTTTGTGCTTGAGAGGGTGTTAGAGGACCTTTTGCTTAGCTTTGGACTTGAGGCAAGTGGATGAATGGATAAGTTTTGAACATTTGCATATTTCATGGAAATCTCTTGTTTTTGCACTAAGTATTCCTAATGATTTTTACATGTGTTTTCATAGTCTTCCTTGCCTTGATTTCTATTACTTTTGAAATGCATAATTTTGAGTTGATTTTTTTTTATTATGCACCTTGATAATTGTATCTTTATGTTATTAAAGTGCAGATGAATCTTATGGGTGTTGGTTTCTCTTTCTTTGGGGATCAAATATGAATGAATGGAGGAGTTTGATTTGGATGTAATGGGGAGTAGAGAATAAGGTTGAGGTATTTGAAAGAAAATTTATGATTGTTATTGGGAGGCAATGAGGCCTTTGTTGCAGGAAAAATGTTTAGGGGGAAGAAGAGAAGAAGGCCAGGATGGCCATTTTCGGGCAGCAAAAATGACTGCCCGCTCGAGCGGACATCAGGCCGCTCGAGCGCGCAGTCATTCTGACTGCAGCTCGGGCAGCAAAAATGATTGCCCGCTCGAGCGGACATCAGGCCGCTTGAGCGCGCTGTCATTCTGACTGCAGTTTGGGCAGCAGATTGCCTGCCCGCTCGAGCGCACGATTGGCCGCTCGAGTGCGCCAACGCTCCGTCCACCGGTTTTCCTGCGCAGCCCAGGTCCGCTCGAGCGCACCTTGGTTCGCTCGAGCGCACCCCCTCCCGAGTATGGACCACTTTTGGGGCTCGGGAAAGGTTTTTAAGGGAATCCCTTGGTATTTAGGAGGTTTATGAGGCAATATACGAAGCCTATTGGAGAAAGAAACCAAACCACAAGCTTTCATTCGAAGTCTTTTGAAAATCCTAAGGTGTATAAAGAGCCCGGAATGTCTCCCAAACTCAAGGAGTACCAAGTCATTATTACAATGGACATACGGGGTCCTTAACCACCTGATTTTTCTTAAATCTCGATGCTTGTCCCGAATTTCTCGAATTATGGTTTATCTTAAATCTCGACACTTGTCCCGAATTTATCGAATTATGATTTATCATTCCCGAAAGTATTGAAAGTATATTTTAGCATTTTGCTAGCCCGTTTATACATGCCCGAATTAAATGATATTTGTGCCTTTGAGCATCTCGTCCCGTGTGTTTACATACATGCACTCGATATGTTTTATACATGATTTGACTTGTCATTTGACCTATGAGTCGGCACCACTAAGCTTGGCTTTCCTTGACGGTCTGATCCACCGACTTGGAGACCCCTTCCCGTCCCGCCAGCTGTAGTTTGGATCTCGCTACCCGGTTATTACCGTGGTCTTGTCCCGATACCCGGTTCGCTACCGTGGTCTTGTCCCGTATTATATTATGTGTATGTATATGTTACTTATGTTGCATCTCCTCACTTTGGTGACTGAGACAACATCCCGATATGCTCATGTCACTTCGGTGATAGAGGACTTAGCTATGTGTGGTTGCCATCTTGTCTGTTTCCCATTTCCTTGGATACCTTACATGTTTTATACTGCATAGGTATTTGAATAAATGATTCTCTCATTTTATGAAACTCTTGTTTTGACAGGTTTAAATGTTTTCCAAGGTAATTTCTTTATTGATATATCTTTTCACCCGTTTGCCAAACCGTCGTGTTTGACCCTTGTTTTGGTACTCAGGTCCCGTTATTGGTTTCCCCGAGGAGGAGCTTGAGGAGGCGGTCGGCGAACCGCAACGTCTAGTTGAGTGGCACGCCGATGATGTCGTCTAGACATTCGGGTGCTTGAGCTGCGTAACATTTTGGGGATAGTGTCTAACCATTCTTTTGGGAATTTGCTATTTTATTCATATTGGCCTTTGTTGGCCTCTATTTTTGGGGCAATGCAATTAAATGATATTGTTGTAAACTTTAGCTTTCTTTTGGGTTATAGCACTAATGATCATTGCTCATTTTGATACTAGTTTCAAATGGTTTAATCTTGTTATCTTGGACATGAATGTATGAAATAGATTTGCTACACGCTTCCGCACATAAAAGAAATATTCATGTTGATGTGATATCCTCACCGCGGACACCTGTGGGAAATCGCGTGTACGAGTTGCATTCTTTGAAGGACTCGTATACGTTTTGGGTTTAAATTAATTCATGCACAATCATACATACATATTAGTCCCGATCCCGGATTAGGCCTGCGTTATCTTGGGGACCCGGTCCAGGGTCGCGACATCGGCCATTGGTCAAGGATTTAGGATAATCATCCGAGCCTCCATCCCATCCCCAAGTGGGGTTCCAGGTGGGCCCCACATTCATGAGGCCCTCAATACCTCTCTATCTATTTCTCTCTTTTTTTCCATATTTATTTCTCCATAGTTAAAAAAAACCCGAGATTGATTAAGGTGCCTGTTTCTAAATTTTCCTACTGCCAAAACTGAGGAATTAACTGATGAGAAATTCTGCTTGCACCGTGGAAACAACTTAGCACACCCACTTTTTTTTTTAAAAAATTATCACCAAAATACCCATGTGTGAAATGACAAAATACCAATAATCTTCATCTTCTTTGCAAGTGCACGGTTTTGAAACCTCGTGCATATCTTATGTGCACGACTGTGAACGGCGTGCACACGAGTAATGCACGTGGTTTCACAGCCATGCACCTCTTTATGTGCACACCCTGAAACTCCTTGAACCCCACCAACGACCAACACATGCGAAGAAAGAGGTCAGTCCCCTATCTTCTCAAAACCAAGTGGGTTCTACTCTCTAATTGTCAAAGAAGATCGGAGTAGTGTGAGTTGCGTTGAAATAAGACCGTTCCTGGTGTCTGTCTGCACTCCCACGGGGATCGGAGCTTGCTAGAGGGAGAGATGGTCACCGGTGATAGTGGGACAGAGAGAGGAGCTCGCCGGAGGGGGAGATGGTTGCCAGTGATGGGGCCGGTCGTTGGGGTTTGGTCGCAACAGGTGGGAGGGGAAGAGGAGAGGAGAGAAGAGTAGAAGATGGTGTTTTGGGTATTATTGGGGGTGGGCTCAGTAAAAATGACATTTTTATTTTTCTTTGTGTGGTGAACTCAGAAAGTGGGTGTGCTCAACAAGGCATATGCGTGCAAACAGAATTTCTCTTAACTGATACCAGAACCGAATGAAGGGAAATTCTAAATGCACCAACGTAACTTACTGAGCTCACCCACATTTAATTTTTTTTATTACCAAAATACCCATATGTGAATTACCAAAAGTACCTGGACTTCTTCAGCCAATTTCTTCTTCTTCCTTTCTGAATAGCTTGATGCTCCTGGCAAGAACAGAGTCCTCTTCTACACTTCTTTCCCTTTATCACTATACTTTTTCTTCTTCTTCTCGTCATCATAAAGCTTCCACCATTGTTCTTGGAAGAACTCATCTCCCAACCCATCTCTCCATTTCCCCATATAAGCTACCACACCTCTAATCTTAGGCGGCACATTGTGTTTTAGAGAAGCCATCCCCAATATGGACCGGCAGATGAACATCAATCAAGAGAAGGTATCGTTTTTTTGACACATTGTTCAAAAAAAAAAATTCCGTTTTGCATCCTGCACGGAATTGTAGAACTGTGCATCACATGTAGTGCTCGACCATCTTAAGCCATGCAATATTGTAATGCACGGCCATACTTGACCGCGCATATGTGTATTGCACGGCTCTATATTTCCATGCAATACCATATAGCTCAACCAAGTTTAGCCGAACAGTATGATGTTGGATGGTTTAGCATGACCTTCCCATACTGAAAAAATGTCTTTTTTCTCCTTTTTTTTTTTGTAGGAGATTGATTCTACAGGTGCCAGTGAGTGTTTATTGGATCTTACTAACGTCTTCACCACCGACACTATATTTAGAAGCCGAGAAGCCCTTATCCAATGGACACGGGATGTTGGAAATAAACACTATATTCAGAAGCCCATATCTACAATGCTGAGTTGACCACCACTGCCGAGTTCGAGTTGGTCGCAAAGAAATTTCAGGAGAGTGATCAACTTGGTAAAATATAGATATTGAGAAAACTGAAAGAAGTGGAAAATCCTTCGTCCACTTATCTTCTTGAGCTGATGTCAAGTTGAATACTCAAGTGAAGTTAAGTGATCACAAAGAAGGAGAAGTTAAGTGTCCGTCGGACTCAATCGGGATACAAATTGGGCAGATACCATCAACCATGCAATTGACTTTGTTGACCGCAAACTTTCTTTTTATCATATTATAGTAGCCTTCTTACCGTAAAGTTATTTGAGTTTTTTGAAACAAAATTTAAGATATAATAACTCCTTTATCAACATGCAAATTCAAAACAACTAAAGGAAACAACCACAATCCATAAAAACTGATAAAAAGGGTACATCCACAATCAATAAAATAGTACTTCCAAAATCCATTAACTTCGTAACAAGTGCATCCACAATACAAATCATCCACAAAAAACACATTTACAACACATCTGTCAACCACAAAAAATACATCTCACACCCACATAACACGATTACGGTCCCTGTAAACGACACTTGTATGCAAACGGCAAGTCCTCTAGCATATCGAGTGTAGTATGTAACGCCCGGTAATATACATCAGCTTGCGGTCCAGGTCACACATCGTGGCACGAAGATGGTTCATAGCTCTCCTCTAAAATGACCAGTTGTGCCTCCTTATCAGTCATCTCATCATCTATAGCCTTCTGAGAGGCTACATCCTCCTTTGACCCCTCTATCGGATCCGGAAGTGGATCCTGTCACGCCTTACGTTTCCGCTCTGACGCCATTGGCCAATGACGATCTAAGTGGATGAGCTCACAACAACACTCCGACCCCACGAGGTTGATGGACTACTAACAACGCCTCCGTGGACTAACGTCGAAGAACTACCATGGCGAACTCGTCTTGGCGGCATGTCCATTAATTTGTTTAAATACTTGAAACATATATCATTCGGAATAGCACATAAGTAAACAAACTCATTGATTACAAATAACTGCACGGTTTTCATCAGCCATGCAATTTGAAACTGCACAGTTTTCATTAGCCGTGCATATGCGACCTGCACGGTTTTCATATGCAGTGCACGAAAATATTACACGTCTTCGAGTCGCCGTGCATGACTCTTCGTTTTTGTGCATAACGCGAACATTTTTTTTTTGGGTTTCACTCCGTTCGGGATTTCCCTTCTCTTCTCTCCCATCCCTTCCATTAAATGGTGTTTTCCTCTCAATTGTAACCCACCCTCCATTCCATTTGCATAGATTACAACCTATTTTCTTAGAAAAATGTTTATTTAGTTGGAAAAGAATTAATAAAGAGGAAGAATAAAAAAGAAAAGAACTTGAAGATGATGAGTTTACCTCGTGGGGAGAAGAAAAGCGTTGGGGGAACTTCATTTTTTAGAAGAAGCAAGACGATGAAGAAGAGGAGAATGACGGCATCCGTTTTTGAGAAGAAGAGGAGAGAAGAGGAGAGAGAAGGGGGCGGTTTAGAAATTACTATGGGTGGGCTCAGAAAAAAACAGATACTTTTATATTTTTTGTGTGAGTGAGCTCAGTATGTGGGTGTGCCCAGCAAGTTACGTGGGTGCATTTAGAATTTCTCCCGGATGAAATTAATTTAAAAGAGAGCCATAAAGTCACAAAAATATGAGAGTTTATAGAAAATCAAAACCGACTGAAAAATTAAGAAAGAGATGGTGAGATGTACCAGATGGCCATGGCTTTCTCGTTGGATCCAACTGAGAATGGGCATGCCATGCCGGTGATTTGAGGGTGGAGGTCGCGACCCCGAACCGGGTCAAGGGGCCTAATCCGGGAAGGGGACTCTAATGGTGATGATATAATATATAATGATTGGTAGTCCAAACTATGAATTTATTTAATTAATACGTATACGAGCCAATAAAAAGATGCACTTGTATACGCGATTTCCCACAGGTGTCGGCGATGAGGATATCACAACAACATAAATATTTCTTTTGAATGTGGAAGCGTGTAGCAAATCTAATTCATATGTTTATATCCGAAATAGCATGATTTATAACACAATTATAACAAGTATCAGAATGAGCAATGATCATTAGTGCTTTCCTCAAAAGAAAAGTTAAAGTTTATAAAAAAGATCATTTAATTACATTCCCTAAAAATAAAGGCTAACAAAGGCCAATATAAACAAAATAATTAACCCAAAAGAATGGTTAGCCATAACCCAAAATGTTATTCGACTCAGACATCTGAATGTCTAAATGACATCATCGGCATGATACTCGACTAATTGTTACGGTTCTCCTACCGCCTCCTTATGCTCCTCCTCGGGAAAACCAACGACGGGACCTAAGTACCAAAGTAGTGGGTCAAACATAACGGTTTAGCAGGTGGGTGAAAGGATATAACAATAAGAGAAATTACCTTGGAAAACATTTAAACCTGTTAAAATAATTACTTTCATGAAACAGAAGAATCATTTTTGGAAAACAATATACAATATAAAACATGTAAGGTATCCAAGGAAATCGGGAAACAAACAAGATGGCAACCGCACAAAGGTATGTCCTCTATCACTGAAGTGACAAGAGCATATTGGGATGTTGACCTCAGTCACCGGAGTAAGGAGGTACAACAAAATTTACATAATCATATACATACACATATACATAATAATACGGGACATGACCACGGTAGCGAACCGGGCGTTGGGAACCACAATAGCAATCTGTTAGACCCCGACCCAGGTTTAGTATAATTTATTATTATTTTAATTTTGATTAGTTTCTAAGTGGGATTAGAGGACGATTAGCTTTGGGGAATTTGGAGAGCGTAGTGTTCGGTTTGAACGGGCCCGGGGTGACCCGTAAGACGCATGTTAGTGTGGGAATTTGAGTTATTGGATTTATTTGATTTTTGAAAAATATGGATTTCGACATTTTTGGATTTGTTATTTTGATTCCAACAACTTTCCTATTTGTTCCGTTTGCATTCGAAACCCAAAAATCGCGTTTTTCGAGAAAAAGGACAAAACAGTCTTTTCACACCCAAATCTGTGCATAAATTTCGAAATTTGAAAACCATGAGGAAAATATACTTTTTGAAAACTAGATTTTTCAACGATCATTTTTCCCTTCTTCGTCAACTTCATTTGGAACTCAAAAATGATAAACCCAGCTATGTGAAGTTTTCAGGGCCATTGGGGCCCACAACCCATTTAAACATTTCAAAACCCACGTTTTATTTCCTTCTTCCTCACTTCATTCTTCTTCATTCAGTTTTTCCTGCAACAACCTAAGAGAAGTTTTCCTCTCCCTCCTCCCATTTGCATGTCAATGGAATTGAGCCCAACTTGAAGAGTGAAGTTCTCCATCTTCATCTTCATTTCCCAAGCTTTCCAACCATGGTATTTTCATGGGATTTCAGCTAATTTCATCATCTTCTCCAAGCTCTTCTTCTTGTCTAGAGTTCTTCAAAGGTTAGCAATGGCTTCCTTCTTGAAATTTTGGATTTTCTAGACCCTTTAGGATTGTTTCATCATACATGCAAGAGCCTTCATGAAAAGCTTCCTTGATTTCCAAAATTTTGTAGATTTTTAGTGTGTTTTCTTTGGATTCTTTTGTGTAGATTGGAGTTGCTGAGTTTGAGAGATCTTAGAGTGGTTTGTGACCCAATTTGTTCCAGGCAAGTGAATAATTGGATTGTGTATACATAGTGTTCTTGTGATTTGAAACTTTGAAATTGATTTCTAATGTTGATTTCATTCTAGAGAAGGTTGTTTCATTTCAGGTTATGTATGATTTTGTGCAGGAAAATGGTGTAATGTTAGCTCATTTTAAGTTGGATTTTTGTTGCTTGAGATTTCAGTTTCAGTTGGTTTAATTCTGAAATTCTGTTTTTCTTTCTTGTCTTTGATATATGCTTGGGATGATGTGATGATGATAGTGGTTGAATGAGGATGTTTGGAAGCATCTTGAATTCAGTTTTTGATTGAGTTATGAATACAAGAAGGAAGGGAGAGTTCTGATATGGGAAGAAGGAAAATTTTGAAACAAGAGGAGGAGAGAGACAGTCAGCTTAGCTGACTGTCCACGGGCTGGACAGAGGCCCAGCCTGCTCGAGCGCGCCTGGGCCCGCTCGAGCGCGCCTGGCTTCTGTCACAGCTCGCTCGAGCGGACTGGGCCCACTCGAGCTGGGCCTGGGTCAGGGCCTGAGTCATTTCCTGCATGGATTTTTGGGCTGTTTATGCTAGTTTTGATGGATTTTTGGGCTGTTTAGGCTAGTTTTGAGCCCGGTTCGAGTATAAAAATTCCCTAATGACTTATTAAGTATCGGGAATTAAGAATTTGAGCCCAAGTAATTTTTATTTGAATCAAACCATAGAGAAAGTTTAGAAATTAAACTTACCCGGGAATTTCTTTAATCTTAATATACACTTTATGCCCTCAATTGTCGGTGACCTTCAGAGACACCAACTTCTTCACTCATAAACCGACATGGAGACAATAAGTGTGTATTGAGACGGCCTCGGTAAGCCCATCAAACCTTATCAATCATCCCATTCCAAGTTAGAGAAATTTTATGTTTTTTTCATAAAAGCAATTTGAAACAAAGTTGATTAATTTGTCATGTTTGAAAAACAATGAAAAGGCTACTCATCTGATTTGTTTTGAATTTGTCTGTTTATTTTGATAAAGAGTAGTCCTTTTCTCAGGTTTGAATTGTGTTTAATGGTTTGAATTGAATGGTTCGCCACGTTCAAAAAGGGTCTATTATCTTGGAAATAAGATCTCAAGGCAAGATGGGGCCAGAGCTTTGTAGTGCGAGCCCATGAGCCAAAGGGACTATTATTTTGAAAACAAAATCTCAAGGCAAGATGGGGCCAGAGCTTTGTAGTGCGAGCCCATGAGCCAAGGAGAACAAGTGTGTATGTATTTGTTCAGGAGTAGTTGTTTTATCGATTTCAGAAATAAATTATTATGATTTGACTTGTATCGGTTCAGGTTTTGAAAGTTAAAGGCACCACTAAGCTTAGGTTATCTTGTTGGGCTGATCACCCGACTTAGGATCTTTAAATTATTTGCCAACTGCAGTTTGGATTCTGTCTGTTTGTCCGGCCATGGCAACGGTTCTGTTTTCCGGTCCCACGAGTAGTAGCAACGGTTCTGTTTCCGGTCCCACGAGTAGTGGCAACGGTTTCTGTCTGTTTGTTCCAGCCATTCTATATGGCGACGGTTTCTGTCTGTGTGCTCTTATTACTTCGATAATAGGAGAATTTAGCTAAATGTGGTTTGCCAATATTTTGAATATTTGTCAGTTAGTTTAAGATATTTAAATTCGTTTATTTGCACTGAGATACTTCATTTGATTTATTCCTTATATATGATTTGTTTTTACCAGCATCCTTATGATTTTAAACATGATGTTCATAACTTGTATATCATATCTGTTTTATTCACTTGCCAGACCATCGTGTCTGATACTTCTCTTGTTTGGTGTCAGATGTCGGACCCGCAACCTTTGAGGCGGAGTGCACGCAGGAGGCAGTAGGGCCTCAGGTGCAGCCCAAGTGGCAACCAAATGATGTCATGTAGACGTCACGTTTGGTTTGGAGCATCGATAACATCTTTTTGGGGAATGACAGTTATTTTGGGGAATTTTGTTTATAGCCTTTGTTGGCTTTGTCAGGGTTGTATAATTTAAACTACTTTTGTCCTTACAACTGTAATTAACCTTGGTTATGCTATGTATATATTTCTCTTTTGATATCTAACTTGTACATTCATCTTGTGTTATATGGAGTTTTATTTTGCTACATGCTTCCGCATAATATTATTATTGATGAAAAATCGATTCATTGGTTGTGATGGATCGTCTGGGATCCTCACCGCGGAATTCTGTGGGAAAATAATTAGCGCGTGCGGGCGAAATTTTCTAGTTCGTCGCGCCGCGTCCCCGGATTAAGGACTTGATTATCAGGGCCTTGGTCCGGGGGCGTGACAGGCAATCTGCGGCATCGGGATAAGACCACGGTAATAATCAGGTAGCGGGATCCAAACTGCAGCTGGCGGGACAGGAGGGGAATCTCCAAGTCGGTGGATCAGACCAACAAGGTTATCCAAGCTTAGTGGTGCCGACTCATAGGTCAAATAACGAAAATCATGACACGTACGAAATACATATGATGCACTTATATAAATGGGCGGGACGAGGTGCTTAAAAGCGCAAATATCATTTCAAACAAGAAGTGCATATCGGGACTAGCAAAATATTACAATTGTAGTTTCTGTATTTTTCGGGAATGATAAATCATAAATCGTGAATTTCGGGACAAGTATCGGGGTTCAAAATTTAATCAAGATAGATAGGGGTCCCGTATGTCGATTTCAATATATACACGGTACTCTTTAAGTTTGGAGACATTCTGGGCTCCTAATATTCCTTGGTCATTTCAAAAACATACAATGAATATTCATGATGTGGTTTCTTTCTCAAATGGGTGTTAAACAATGGTTATAAGTCTTCCCATCACAATAGGGTTCCCAACAAACCTCTTTGAATCATTTAAATATTTCATTCTCACTCCAAAAATGGCCCCAAGATGAACAGTATCCATCGCTCGAGCGGACCCAGAGTTCGCTCGAGCGATAAGCTCTCTGGAATGGTTTCTTGGGATGGTTCGCTCGAGAGAATAAGGGGTTCACTCGAGCGGACACATTGGCTCGAGCGAAAAATACATATGCTTGAACTAACAAGTTTCTGTGAGGGTTCTGGGAGGGTTTTGGAAAAGTCCGCTCGAGCGAACTGTCTAGGAACTGATTCCGGGACAGTTCTGCTCCTCTTCTTTTTCCATTTCTTACAACTCCTTTGAGTCCCATTTCTTCATCAAATTAAGAGGCTCAAAACCTCCTTTAAACCTATTGAAAACACCATCAAATCTCCATAAACATTCAACCCAATCTCCTTCTTCTTCATCTCATTCAACCAAAAGAGAAAGAGAAAAGAACCAACATTCACAAGGATTCATTTGTACTATAATCAAGAAACAAATAAGAGCTATAAACCAACTTTTCCAAAACATTAAATGAACTAACAAGATTCATTAATGTGAATTTATTTCAAATCATTGTAAATCAATAAAAGCATAAAAGAGATAGTCAAATCATCAATATTACTCATAAAAACCATTCAATGCTTAAAACATCCAATCATCCACTTGCCTTGGGTCTTTAATCAGGAAATCAAGCCTCTAATCAACTCTTCCAAACCAAGAACAAAAGCTACACAAAAACGCCAAATAAAACCCTAAAATGGTCAAAACAATGAACAAGGAAGGAGAAAGCTTCAATAATACAAATGGAGCTTCTCTAGGGTTACAAGAACACAAATCTAGAAGATGGGGAGGGTTGCTTACTTGGATGACCTTCAAATGGAAAGAGCTAGCTCAAAAAGGATCTTGGAATGAGAGGTTTCTTCCACAAATGCTATCAATGAGAGGAAGAGAGTGAAAACAAGCATTTCTCCATTGGCAAAGGCTTGGCAGTGGGTTGGGAGATGGAAGAGCAAGAGGAAGAAGGGAAAGGAGAAACCCTAGTTTAGTGTTTAAGCTTTGTGCTGGAAAAGGGAAAGAGAAGAAGGGTCCTCCTTATATACAAGTGGGGAGTGGGCTCCACCACTAGAAATCTTGTTGGGTTAAAATTATGACTTTCGAGGCTTCGAACGAATTCAACGAAGAAGGGAGAAATGATCGTCAAAATTTTTAGTTTTCAAAAAGTATATGTTTCGCGGGTTTTGAGAATATCAAATATTGGGTACAAATTTAGTGTGAAAAGACAGTTTTGGCCTTGAAGCTAGGAAAGTCGGGTTTCAGGATTTCGGACGGGAACGGGATCAGCATGAAAGTTGTAGAGATTAACGAGATGAGTAAAACGGGTAAAAATGTCAATCATCGAAATCTCAGTTAATCCCCCAAGTAAACGCAAAGTCATAAAAGGAACCCCCAAAGGGTCCCACCAATCACAAAGGCACTCAAAATTTTCCAAAGCTATAACAAAGCTATTCTAATCCCAACTAGACCAAAATACACTAATCATGCTTACACATAACTTAATTAACACTAATCGAGTCACTCAGGTTGGGGTCTTACAGTGGAGAATGAAGCTGATTTCTTCTATAATATAATTTTTTTAATTAAACCTCATCTTGACCAATTAAATTTCATCTTGTATATCTGTACCTTGGCATGCTTTATATATGAAAATGGGTCAATGTATGTGTGCCCATTTGGATTTTGATCAACTGGTTATAATTTACTAGCTTAATTGTTTAGAGTTTAGTTTGAAATTGTGGCCGTTGCGAAATGGAGGATTTGTTTGCATAGAATACACAGGAACTAATTACATGGGTATTCAAGGTAATAACAACTTACATATACAAGAAGGGGGAGGCCAAGTTCAAAGCATGTGCATCCTGTTAGGGATTTTGTATATTGCAATTTGATGGATGCATTATCATTTTAATCATCTTTTGAATTTTCACACATGCATTGATTTAGAAAATGTCGAAATCTTGATTTACACATGCGTTGGTTTTTAGACTTGTAGAACTATTGATTTATGCATGTTTTGTTTTTAATTTTGGATGCATTTAATTTGAAAAAGAAGTTTTATGAATCAAGTTAGCCTATGTTTCAAATCTTTCAAATCATTTTAGGCTTTTATGTTTCATGATTTTAAAAGCTCTTAGATTGAATTAAAATCATGATTTCAAGCTTGATTTGATAGCCCAAAAGTCCCACAAGAAATTACTTTAAAAAACACATTTTTGGGAAATCAAGACTTATACCGGCGGCCAAACCACTTTCACCGGCGATCTCTGGCCCCCGCTAAAAGCAGTTTTTCAAATGGCTATATTTATGACCGTTGAGTACTCGGTCGACCGGGCAAGGGTCCAGGTCGACCGGGGACTAGCCGTTGGGCACTTTTTGGGTATAAAATGAAGCTCATTCCTTTACCAAAGTAAGAAAAAAAGAGGCCCTCCTTGAGATGTTTTGAGGCCAATCAAAGGGGAATAAGCTAAAAAAAGAGGCCCTCCTTGAGATGTTTTGAGGCCAATCAAAGGGGAATAAGCTAAGGAAAGATAAGGGACATTTGGAAAGCTAAAGCTTGGATTAATGAAATTAAATCTCTAAGTAAGCTTTACTTTTTGTTAATCATATGTTATATGCTTTGTTTAAATTATTGGTAAATGATTTTTAGCATGATAACTATGATGTGTTGAATCCATTCGTCATTTAATCTTTGATCTAAGTTGGATTGGATTCTTCACCTTTGATTTCAAACCAAGCTTGTTTTAAAACTTTATTAAACATGTTTTGTCAAATCCTTTGATTTCTTTTATAACATGTTTCATTTACTTGGTTGAATCATATTGTTGTTTTCATTCATTTGAACCTTAGTTAAATTTTTGTTTTTGAAAACAACATTGCACATGCATCACATGTTTAGACACAATTAATTTCATACAACTTGTGAGCTTTTGATTTTCATATCATCAACAAGTTAGTATTTTGTACATGTGATTTGCATCTCACTTCAATCAAATCTTTGTGTACTTTAAACTTTAAAATGCATTAAGCATACATTAATTGAGCCTTCATTTTAACTTGATTGAAGTTATCACACACACACATCATGAACATACACCTTTGTATTCATTTAGTGTTTGTGTGAGTTAGATTTTTAATTTCATATCCGCCTAATTAAGAAGTATTGTAATTGAGCTTAATTGTATTCTCTTAGAGTGTTTTGTGAAGACACTACCTTGAGAGAAATCTTTCTTGTGTAAGGGTTATTGCTTAGCCTAGAAAAGCATCTTGTATAGGTTGTTGTTAAGCCTAAAAAAACAACATTGTTAGGTTATTACTTAGCATTGGAAAGCATATTGTAGGGGTTATTGCTTAGCCTTTTTCAAAAGCATAAATAATGGAAATCCGGTGGGGTGTTGGATCACAAGCCGGTAGTGGATGTAGGCATTGAGGCCGAAACACTATAAATCCTTATGTAGTAGTGTTTGCTTTGTGGTGATTGTTTTGTTTAAGCTTCCGCACATTGTATGTTAATCATCACATGTGACTAGTTGATTGTTAAGAAATTAAAATTGGTTATAATTAGTCATTAAGTGTAGATCACCCTATTCACCCCCACTCTAAGGTAAGGATCCCGGACTTTCACATCCCAATGAGAACTGCCTCTCCTAACCACTGGGGCAAGGAGCCGTTCTGATGTGTGTGGATCGATGAGTTAGAGTTTCTAATGACAAAAATAGAAGTTAGATGTCCCCGTTCTGCTGTATGTATTTTACCAGACAGAACTTATTATCTTCCATGGAAAAAAAAATAGTCTATCCTATAAATGATATGGTTATATCAATTATTTTTTATTTTTATTTCTGTGTTGCTATTGATTCCTACAAAATTTAGTTAATTATATTTTGTGTCACATCTATTGTTTTTTTTTTCTTTGTGATTATGGTGGCATGGACCATGGTAATGATAATTGTAGGTAATTTGAAAGTGGTAAGATTGGGATGTAGTTAACTATTCTTTTAATGAATGAACTTAGTTCTCATAGTTTTATATATGGTTCTTTTAATGAATGAAATTAGTTCTCATAGTTTTCACACTGCATCTTTAATTCTGAAACATCCATTTGAATGCTTGGAGACTTTAACATATAATACCTATCAAAGCAGAATTATGTGTGCATGAAGTCAATCATACTTTTGTTTCATTTGTCTTGCGAGGTTCAAAAGCCATTAATCTCCTGATTTGATTTTGATTTTACTATTCTACAGGTTAGGGTCCTCATGCATTTCCAAATGTTAGCGAAGACAGCGTGATGTCGTCCAGTCATCTACAATTAGAAATTTTCTTAGTATGCAGCAAAGATTATGAGCATATATATTCCACTTGGGCATGGTGGGGATAAACAAGAATCAATACAAGGGAGACCAACCCAATATTATAGGCACTAAGTAGATGGGAGTTGTGTCGTACCCAGGATTTTCCTTTGGGTGGGGCTAAAATTTTGCTAAACTTAACTGAAGACCCTAGGATTAAACCGAAAATACCAAAAACCCATTTCCTTTTTATAAACTCGTCGTTGACCCATCTCCTCACTTCACTGCTTTCTCTTTTCCCTCTTTCCTTATTCTCTCTTTCTCCACCCTCTTCTTCTTTCTTGAAGTGAAGACCAAGAGGACCTTCCACCACTTATCATCATCACCTTCATCTCCCTTGGGCCCCACGATCACCTCAACCCCATCTTCCAAGCCTCTCCCCTTCGCTCTTGCCTTAGGTAAGTGTTTCACTTTGTAGAGGTTAGGGTTGTTGGGTTTTGGGTGTTTTAATGTTGTGGTTTAGCTAATTAACTTCCCCTTTGTTGATTTGTATAGGTGGATTGAGATGGTTTGGGTTATTTTCCATACTTTGGATTTTGGGCATTTTGGAGCTAGATTTTGTGTAATGGGGGATTTCTACCTAGGCAATTGGATACACATGAATATGTTGTGATATGCGTGTTCTAATGTTTGATTTTAGCATTTTAATTCAATTGATAGTCACCTTGAGCTCATTGTTGTTAATTTGGAAATTAAATGCTAGATTAGGTTTTTAATTGAATGGAATTGAAATGGGATGGATTGGAGGATGTTTGTGTGGCATTGGAGACGGCTAGGCCCTGTTCATTTTGTGTCTTAATTGTATTGGAAGGGTGATGTGAATTTAAATTCAATCTTTTAATACTGCAAGTGCACAGTTGTCTTTTTGAGACAGTGGCAAGTACAGGTCGAATCCCACAAGGAGCACTACTAAGTTAAAATTCAAAATCTGATTTATTTTTTATCAAAGATTAATAAGTAATTGAGATCAAAGAAAAGAAATTAGAAAAAATTCAGAAACACAAACTAATCAAATATATAAAACAGATCAGAGCATCCAAAATCCACTAAGCAAGATAATTAATCCATCCATGCAATTATTCTACTATTTGTCCCAAAAATAACTCAGATCTTAAACAAATTAATGTTTTGGATCCGGAAGATTTGTCTTTTGCAAAAATCATTTTTTAAAGAATAAGGTCACAACCCAAGACCTCCTTCACCTCATAAAAGAATGAAAAATCATAAGCATGACTCATCAAATTAAGCATAAATTATCAAAGGATCTCAGCCCTAAGCATAATCTATCAAAATAAGTATAAATCATCAAACTATTTTCATTAGAAATCAAAACAGAGGCTGCCTAAGGCATGAAGACAGATCTATTATTCTAATAGAGCATGTATTTTGAAAGAGACAAGAAAGTAATAGAAAAATCACATAGATTAAATTAAAAATCTACTTAGCTTCATCTGTATGCTCCAATCCAGAAATCTAGCCAGCCATTGAAAAGAACTCCATAATTAATTTCATTGATAGAATCTCCTTGTACAATTGTCTCTCAAAAATCTCTCTTCTAAAATTCCTAATTTCTGGAATAGGGCTCCAGAATACCCAAAAATAACTATTAAATTCTATTAATTATGGAAAGAAGAGAGAGAGGAGAGAGAGAGTTATAGACGTCCAAGGGGAGGGAGTTGTGTCTCGTATGCTACTTTCTGGCTCCTTTTATTTCTCTGGTTATCTATCAGATACATTGAATCTAGACACCTTCTCTGCAGATTTGATTTTTCTTCATTGATAAGGTATATCTCTTATCTTTTTCGAATTTGAATGAGGTGGAAGCATCTGGAAACCTCTACGTGGCTTAGCTAATCTTCAGATGGGGTCCCATAAAGGATGTGCAGCAATTGATTATCAACGGTGTGGATTTAATTGCAATCCCATCTAAAAATGAACATGAAAATCTCCGGGCCCATAACTTTGTCAATATAGCTCTGATTTGCACGTTCTTGGGCTCCACGGATATCTACTTTGAATAAGCTTTCTAACGGTAAGTAAATTTCATCAATCCGACGGTTGGATTGAAAGTTATGGCCATTTGAAGATGAGTTGTCCTGAGAAAAACGGGATTAACTTCTAAAATTTGATTTGCAATGGATTCTATCTCTGAACAAGTTTCATTTTTAAAGGACATCAGATGTGGAGGATTCAAACTCTTCTCCTTTTGTTCCAATCAGAATTGTACTTTTTGAATTATCCATCAATAATTTCAAATTTGCAACTACTGTGGACCCTGCCATGTGGGACATTTCATCTGCTTGAACAGTGAGCCCTATGAGAAGTCTTTACTTTAGTTAGGACTCTTCAACTGACATGATGAGTGGACCCCTCCTTTGATTAATTTGCATATGGCTTGTGTGTGGGGTCCACATGGTGAATTCTTCAATTTACTTCAATTTAGCAATGCAGGGCCCAGGATGACAATGTATGCTTAAAAGTGGGTTTCGTGACAGAGGCCTGCAATTCTCATTTTCTGCACATTGTAATTCAACACATCAAATACTGAAGAGCCCATATTGAAGCGGGACCCATCCGGACAGAGTTTTACTCCAACTGGGACTCTTTGGAGAAAATTTGCAAAACATTCTAAGTTAATGCAGAAAATGTATGAAGAGTATGAAAATTCAGGGTCCTAGGTGAAAATGCATAAAATGAAGGAATTAGATTAATAATGATGCAATTCACCTAATTAAATCCCTAATTCATCCTAAAATGATACGTAAATGTGCAAATTCATGAACTCAACAAAGGGAGACATCTGAATGCCCAGATTTTGGAGGAAATAGAGCTCCAGAATGCATGCAGGTTTTGGGAAGTTACAGCTAGCCGTAAGACCCTAGATGAACGGGTCAACTGAGCTACTGAAAAAAAATTTAAATATTTTATTATTGTTCCATGGTTAGCCTTACGGCTAGTCGTAAATCCAACCATAGAACGGGGTTAGGTATTGGAAGGCTGGGAGACTGGCGTATTTTGTACATCATTGTTACCATGAAGAACCCCACGGCTAACCAGGGAATGCCTAGCTCTTTTTGGAAGGGGTTTTCCGGGTACAATTCTTTTGGATCCCCAATTATGCCCAAAGTGGTTAGAACAGTGGGTCACACTTAAGCCTCAGTAAGGATCAGTAGGTAATATAACCAACCAACTAAAAATCGTAATTTCACTCTTTTTTATGAATATAAAAATAATAACAAGGGAACTTTGGATTTCTTTATTATTTTCAAACCAAAATCTCTCTCCTGAGCGCACTCGCGTTGTTGGCGAGTCTAGTGGCAGTGTAAGCCTAGTTCCTTTAGACTTAAACCCAGGTTTGAGACTTAGCTTTGGTACCCTTGGCACCCGACCTCGAAGACCAATTTGTGGACTATGAGTAAGGGATGTTTTGAGCTAATATACCCTTACATATTGTTTGGAATATGTATGAGGTACAACCTATACTTGTTCCGACGGAGGGAGGCAAGAGGATATCCACTAATTGATTATGCACCAAGAATTATTGATGGGTTATCATAACCTTACCCCCTCCTTGGACTGTGTAGTGATGTTTCGTATGAATAAGGAAATTATTGACGTAGGATTGAATTGTTTATCGTCCTTGATTATTGATCGATCGAAATAGAATTGTAATGCTTTGTTATTGATGCCCACATGCTTCATGCATGTATCATAGATTTACATTATTTATATTGTTGAGATCATATCTAGAACCCAAAATTGATCATACTGAGGATCCCCATTGATTGTCATTGCATTGAACGGCGTGATGAGGTTAGGCACCCTAAATGACAGGGCCTAGAGAGAACTACCATGATGGTAATTGTAATTGTAAGTGGTTGATGGAAATGAAGAAGTGATTGATTGTTTGATTGAACGATTGATGGAAAAGAAGTCCACTCGTAAATTGTGGACTCTTGTTCACGCAGGAAAAGCCTAGCCCTCACTGATTGTATAGGATTCTCGTGTTGGGCACCACTCAACTGTTAACATCGAATAAAGAGGGATACCTCTGTGGGAGGGCTATCTATTGTATTGATAGATTGATGGAACAATTGTAGATCGTATCGGTTTGTATTTCGGGCGGCCACTCGATGTATTGATTGTCCCGGGGTAGCACCGTACCCGATTTATTGTCCCGGACTGACCATCCAATGTATTGTCCTGGGTATATCCCAATGAATTGATTGGTCGGTCTATTCTCTCATCGCATATTGTCTATCACACTCGATACGAGACGAGAGGTGAGTAAGACTATCCCGTGGTGTGTAGGCTTATGTGGACTGCCCTTGTTGATAGCGTTGATAGGACATTGTCTTTTATTGTTCATTGTTTATTGATATTCATGCTTATTGCTTAGACTCCTATCATTGGACTTCACAAGATCACATTGTCTTTACTCTCTTCGATATTGCATATTTGTATTAATATGTTTATCTACCCGCTGGCTATTCATAGTCTAATGATGATGCACTTGGTGCTTAGGTATTAAGCCCCTTTACCTCGGGAAGAGGAAGTGTCGCTCCAGGTGAATCAGAATGATGGCGATTACGAGTGGTGTGCTGATGACATTGCCTGAGTCGTCGTGATGTAATTAAACTACTTTGTTATCTTTGGATAAACTTTAACTACAGTAACGAAAAATATGCCTACTCTGAGATGTTAATTATTGTACCATCTGTTTAATATGAAGCTTTCGCTATATTTTATGGTTAACCGAGGAAATGTTTATACCTCACAACGGTCTTCTATCCTATGAGACTATGATTGGAGCCACGTGTATTTGTTTATGTGAAAATCTTTAATTGGCTCCTAATCTCATCCATAATCCCCGTGCTCATCAGCGGGGGTGTGTGATAAGTGCTCAAATGTTTACAATTTAAGCCCTAATATTTGATTTATCGTGTGCTAGTTCATTGTTATTTTATTTTTTGACATTTTTTTTGTTATTTTTGTAGGGAAAGGTCAAAACGAGCCAAAAGAGAGAATTTCAACAAAAGAGTTATTTGAGAGATTATTGGCATGAATGAGGGAAGCTTTAAGATCATATTTTAGCCTATAAGGAAGGAGGTTTATGCGCAAGAAATAACTAAGGGATTTGTGGCGTGATTTTTGTGCAATTAAGTGGATCATGTGTGTCATCAATGGAGGATCCTAGGCCAAGATAGGAGAAGGGGATTGATTAGGTGGAGCAGATTTGGGACAGAATAGGTGGGAATTATTTACTGATTAGGGACAAAAAAGGAAGGGAAACATAAATTCAAATATCTATTTCTTTTCTCTTTCCCTAGAGATGTAAAAACCGAGGAGTTTTGGGAGAAAAAACAGTAGCCCTATATGGATATATATATTTTTCTGGTTGGAAGAATAAAAGGAGAACTGGGGGTAACCAAAAATACATTCTCCACACCACCATACCATAGCAGCTGTTCAACCTTGTCTCTGGGAGTTCTTTGGAGCAAAGGAGATAAAAGTGGAGCTACAAGCCATCACTTCATCACCATCATTTACTCGAGTTCTTCCTATGACTTTCATCTATTTCATGTTGTTTTCCATTGCAAACATGTGTAACTAAACGTTTAGCGTTAGGGTGTAATTGAAATCCTAGCCTAATTTTATGTAGTTCCTTTTGGCATTCCTTAATTGAGATTTTAGTTTTATTGGATGAGTTTCTAAACCAGGCTTTGATTTGATGATTTGTGTATTTGCCATGCCAGCCGTGCCATGTTCAATTGAATTTAAGAATAGCTAATTGTCTTTTTATTCATGTTGATGTTTGAGCATCCAGGGTTTAGAATCCATGAACTCTGGGTATATGTCATACCTAGACTCATGCATTTATCATTCCCATCATTTATATGTATCATGCGTGTATTGACTAGGACATATGCATGCTCAGTTCTTGAAACTTGATGAAACAATTCATGTTATATGCTACTCATGAATTACGTTTAAGAGAATCATAATCTAGATACATATGCCATGGTCTAGATTGATAAATGTCACCAGTAAATCTAGTTTTGATTAAGGAATAATAAGGGACATGCATAGAATAAGGTTAGGGGAGTGGATGAAACCCTAGTTCATTCATTCTCATCGTTTTCAATCCAAGTGGTATTCTTGTGTGTTTGGTTACTTTTCATTGTGCTTTTGATTTATTTTTATATTTTTAACTAGTTGTTTTAGTAATTTCATTCAAACAATCAACATTCAACCAACCTTTCATCCATTTAATATTCTGAATTCATAGTTATTTTCGACATTGTTTTATCACAAGTTTTTGTGGGATTGACCCCGTGCCTACAATTCATTATACTGCATAGTGATCTTATGCGCTTACGAGTTTTAGTTGTGTGCATATTAAGTAGCTTAATTCTTGGTTACTTGATGCATACTAAGTTTTTGGCGCCGTTGCCGGGGACTTGTTTGCATAAAATAGTGTCAAACTTGTGTTTAGTGTAGTGTCATAGTTTAATTTAGTTTTTAGTTCATTTGCTTGAATTTTAATCATTTTAAATTGTTGTTCATTTACTTTCTTATCATGGTGTTTAAATTTAAAATTTTAAATATATATATAAATATATATTTTAGTTCAGCCATTTTATTTCTAGTTTTCTTCTGTTCCTACTCGTATCGCATTACTTACTCTGTATGTGTTTTATTGCAAGCTTGAATCTTGTTTATGCTAGGTCGGCGATCCTAGGACTTAGCTATTATTGTCTACAATCCAGAAATTGAACGAACCTTTAGACGATTTTGAAGGCAAGTTAAGAGGGCAAGATCTAATAAACAACCCCCATTTGACTTAGAAACTGAAGGACCGAGTGTGCAAAGGAATCAAAGTCCTGAAAGAGAGAAGGCTAACACAGAAGATGAGATGGCAGTAGACAATCAAAGGTGGCCCATGAAAGAGTCTTACATCCCCGTGCACACCAACCAGCCGTCCACCATCATCTATCCACCTAATACGGTTGGCAACTTCAACCTCACTCCACAACTGTTGACCATGGTGCCACACAATCATGGATGACATAATGAGGATCCTTATCTTCATATTAAGGATTTCTTTGAGCTGTGTGAAATGCAGCAAATACAAGGAGTTACCCCAGAGGGCATCAGGTTACGTCTATTTCCTTTTTCTCTTAAGGATAAAGCTAAGATTTGGTTAAATTCCTTGGATGCAGGTTCTATCACCTCTTGGGAGCAGCTAGCTAGCAAGTTCCTGAAGAAAATTTTCCACGCTAAAAAGACAAGGCAGTTAAAAAGAGAGATCCAAACATACCAGCAGGAGGATGGAGATCAGTTCTGGGAAACTTGGGAGCAGTTTAAGGACTTACTATTGAAGTGTCCACATCACAACCTCACCAAGGATGATCGGGTTTAGGCTTTCTATGAAGGATTGAATGAGCTGAACAAGGGCATAGTGGACTCGGCGTGTGGAGGAGCCCTAATGGAGAAAAATAGTGAGGAAGTGTATGAACTCTTTGAAACTCTTTGTGAAAACTCACAACAATTTTCTTTTAGGACCAAGCAGATGGGTAAGAAGCAAGAATGAGATCCATTCACAAGGAAATGTAGCTGCCCAGATGGCGGTAATGGACAAAAAGATGACATGATCATCAAAGCAACGGCTTCCAATAGCATGCAACAAGGATAGACATCAAAAAAGGCATGCGCTATATGTTCTCACACTAATCATACTACTGAATGTTGTCCCATGTCATCTTTTACAGACCAGGAGCACGCCAACTATAATGGTAACACCTACCCTAAGCAGAACAATCCCTATAACAATACTTTTAATTCTGGATTGAGGAACCATCCCGACTTTTCTTGGGGAGGCAATCAGAGCAATCAAGGCAAGTAGAGTTCGCAGAAGTTTCAAGGACAACAAAGAAGCTACCAACACCCCCAGAATAACAACTTTTCTCAGAGTAGTGCACAAAAGCCACCAGAATATGAGTTCAAGAGTTTGATGACTCAGTTTATTCAGTCATCTCAGGCTAATTTCCAATAGCATGGTCAGGCAATTACAAACACTCAGTAGAGTTTAGGAAAGCTAGAAGCACAGGTGGGTCAGATAGCTAATGCCTTGAGCAGGAGGGAGGACGACAAGTTCCCAAGTTAGACTGAGATAAAACCTAGAAATCATGAGCATTTGAAGGCCGTAACGACTCTAACCAAGGAGCCAGAGAAAGTCTAAAGGAGAATGAGACAGAATAGTAGGGTCATTAACAACAAAGTGGGGCAGAATGAAGATCCTGAAAATGGAAACATTGAGGCACAAGACAGTGCAAGGCAAAATGAGATTGATGTTAGACAGAAGAGTGATAAGAAGAGCATAGAAACTGTGGCCACTCCTATTCAAGTCACGACTTCTAAGGAGCCAGAGCGAGTTTACAAGCCAGTTCCACCTTATCCTCATAGACTGAGACAAGAGAAGAAAGATTCAGTTCACGTAGGACATCTTTGAGACACTGAGGAAGGCAGAGATCAACATTCCACTGATTGATGCTATCAAGCAGATACCCTCTTATGCAACGTTTATCAAGGAGCTGTGTACACACAAGGGGAGATTTAGAGATCATGAAGAGGTGAAGTTAACTAAGGAGGTCGGCGCAGTTCTTTCAAGGAAGCTTCCTCCAAAACCGAAGGACCTTGGGAGCTTTACTATACCTTGCTAGAAAGGGGACCATGTATTTGAGAGAGCCTCATTGGATTTGGGTTCTAGTATCAATTCCTGCCATTTTTAGTCTATGAGTATTTGGGTTTGGAAGAGCCCAAACCAACATCTATTATATTGCAGTTGGCAGATAGGAGTGTAAAATACCCAAGGGGCATTTTGGAGGACATTTTGGTTAAGGTAGGAGAGTTCATATTACCTGCCGACTTTGTGGTACTAGACATGGAGAGCACATAAATGCCACACCACCTTTCTATCATACTTGGCCGACCTTTCATGGCCACTGCAGGTTTCAAGATTGATGTACAGAAACGCACAATCAAAATGAAGGTGAATGAGTAGAAGATTGAGTTCAAGGTGTTCGAGGCAATGAAAATGTCAAGAGATCAAGATTGCTTTCAGATTGAGGTGGTTAAGCTGGTTATGGGAGAGGTGTTTCAAAGAGCACATGGGTGCAAGGAGGAGACATGCATTCAGCAAGGCCTCACCAAATCTGAAATTGAGCAAGATTGTGATGAGCTTGAGGCAGCACTTATGGAGACTGTGAATCAACTCAAATACTCCCCTCCATTCCAGGTAAGTATTCTAACTCTGTTGAAATTCTTGGTCCTTCAACTAACCAACCTGTTTTTTTTTGTGATAAAAGCACATGAGTTAGAATTGAAGCATTTGCCTGAACATCTCAAGTATGCATATCTAGGAGAGTATGAGACTTTACCATGTATGATAGCCAGTGATTTGAGTTCTATGAGGAGAGTTAGTTATTAAGAGTGTTAAAAGATCACAAGACAGCATTAGGTTGGAGCATTGCAGATAACAAAGGTATCGCCCAGCCATGTGTATGCACAGAATCATGTTAGAAGATGACTTTAAACCTACAAGGGAAGCACAGAGGAGACTCAATCCCTCGTATGAACGAGGTTGTCAAAGCAGAAGTACTAAAGCTGTTAGACGTTGGGATCATCTACCCAATCTCAGATAGCAAGTGGGTCAGCCCAGTGCAAGTCGTTCCCAGGAAGAGTGGTGTGACAATGGTAAAGAACGAACAAGATGAGTTGATTCCTACAAGAGTTACCATTGGATGGAGGGTATGTATAGACTACCGAAAGCTCAACTCAGCCATTAGAAAGGATCATTTCCCACTACCTTTCATTGACTAGATGCTAGAGAGGCTAGCTAGTTATTCACATTATTGTTTTTTAGATGATGGGTAAAACTAGATTCCGATTGCTCCAGAGGACCATGAGAAGACCACCTTTACCTGTCCATTTGGGACATTTGCCTACAGGAGGATGCCCTTCGGGCTATGCAATGCACCAGTAACTTTCCAGAGGTGCATGATGAGTATATTCTTCGATATGGTGGAGCGCTTTATTGAGGTATTCATGGACGACTTCTCTGTCTTTGGATCATCATTTGATATCTGTTTGGATCATTTGGAGTTTGTGTTGAAGAGATGTGAGGAGTGTAATTTGGTCTTGAATTGGGAAAAATGCCACTTCATGGTGAAGCCGGGCATTATACTTGGACATGTGGTTTCAAGCAAGGAGATACATGTGGATAAGGCGAAGATAGACTTGATCAGCAAGCTTCCCCCACCAACATCAGTGAAGGGAGTAAGGAGTTTCCTTGGGCATACGGGATTCTATCGCTGATTCATTAAGGACTTCTCCAAGATTGCACACCCACTATATTCATTGTTACAGAAAGATGTGGAGTTTGTTTGGGTCCCACTTTCTTGATCTAAACCGTTTAGTGTTTTGAGAAATAGAATTTGTCTTGATAATCAGAGTTACAATGCTAAGACATATTACATAAATAAGGTGGTCCTACTCTAGCACAGTGTGGCCCCATGAGGCGGTTCCATGACATTTGAAACAGCTAAATTTTAGAATTCTTCTAATACTTGAATTCTAATGTAGCCAAAAGTGAGATATTTTCTAGTTTAGTGTGAAACTCCAGAGGGAAAAAATGGCTCTTAACAAAGAGGAAAGCCATCATCCCTACATATGTAGAAACGCATTGGCGATCATCTTAAAGAATCCTAACACTTAAAGTCAATCTTTGCATACAAGGAAGCCAGAATTCTTGTCTAGTATTGGCATTTTGTATTTGCTCCAAAATTCAGCTATGAACATATATTTGATAGAGGATTCATGGCAAACTAACTCCACCAATTGGGCCCTTTCTTCCTTTTTCACTTTAGTTTCACACAGCAAAGTATCAACATCTCTTTCTTATAAACTCTTCTTGACCAGTACTCCAATTTGGTTCTCCATGACAAGAACAACATAGAGACACTTAAGAAAAGTAGTTATCATGTTCCATCATATGAAAAGTTTGTGAATGCTTTAGTTAGAACGAGATTCATTCATTATGGAAGACCTATACAGACATTTAAATACATACTAAAAGGAAAAGCTACAGATGATGTGCAATTTCATTCACCATTGTTGTACAAAATGAAGGGGAAAAAACTAAGTGCAGTTACTCTACAAACAATTGCTTATGTTTCCTACTACTCAGCTTGTGTTGCAGGCTAATTGCCTTATTATCTCATCGATCATATCCTTGAAAGTCAGTTGTTCGATATCTAGCACAACACTTGAGGATTCCTTTGGAAATCAACCCACCTTTCCAGTCCAGATATCGCATCATTTCCTAAGATCAAGTTATCTATATTACTAAGGGAATGTATCTTCCCTTTGTTTAACCACAAGGCTCCAGGTGTCAGTATCTCCTCTTCCTCTCCACTCTCCTCTCTCTCCACTCTCACTAACCGACCCACATAACTTCCTAAAAAAAACCACTATCTAACTTCTTAACTGTTTCCTAAAACAGGTACTCTCCCTCTCTTTGCTTAGGATGGTGGGCCAAACAGGGCCCACATCGCATGGGTCCATCACATAATGGGTCTCCGGTGGGTTCTCCTTCGGATCCACGGATCGGATGGGCCATTGGGTGGCCCACTTAGGTCCCGATATCAACGCAAGAAACTGAATGACCCAAACAATGATTGAAACTTAAAAAAAAAAAAATCCCCGCTTCTTAATTGCTTTCTAAAACACGTACTCTCCCATTCTCTCATCAGACGTTTGATATTGGTGGGCCAAACAGGGCCCACCTTGCACGGGTCCACTACCTACTGGGTCGCCCATGAGTCTTCCTTTGGATCCACAAATCAGATGGGTCATCGGGTGACCCACCTGGGTTCCGGTATCAACGCAAGAAACTGAATGGCCCAAACAATGACTGAAACTTAATAAAAAACAATTCACAATTCTTAATTTTTTCCTAAAATACATACTCTCCCTATCTCTGATAAGACGCAGGATGGTGGGCCAAATAGGGCCCACATCGCACGGGTCCACCACATAATGGGTCTCTAGTGGGTCCTCCTTTGGATCCACAGATCGAATGGGTCATCGGGTGGCCCACCTGGGTCCCGGTATCAACGCAAGAAACTGAATGGCCCAAAAAATGACTGAAACTTAAAAAAAAAAACAAATTCCCAATTCTTAACTATTTCCTAAACACGTCCTCTCATTCTCTCTGTTCAAATGCAAGATGCTGGGCCAAACAGGGCCCACCTCGCACGGGTCCACCACCTATTGGGTCTCCGGTGGGTCCTCTTTTGGATCCACGAATCGAATGGGTCATCGGGTGGCCCACCTGGGTCCCGGTATCAACAAGAGAAACTGAATGGCCCAAATAATGACTGAAACTTCAAAAAAAAAAAAAAAACAAATTCCCACTGCTTAACTGCTTCCTAAAATACGTCCTCTCCCTCTCTCTGATCAGACGATGGATGGTGGGCCAAACAAGGCCCACCTCGCACAGGTCCACCACCTAATGGGTTACCGGTGCGTCCTCTTTCGGATCCATGGATCGGATGGATCATCCGGTGGCCCGCCTAGGTCTCGGTATCAATGCAAGAAACTGAATGGCCCAAACAATGACTGAAACTTTAAAAAAAATACCGCTTCTTAACTGCTTCCTAAAACATGTACTCTCCATCTCTCTAATCAGACGCTTGGTGGTGGGCCAAACATGGCCTACCTCACACGGGTCCACCACCTAATGGGTCGCCGGTGGGTCCTCCTTTGGATCCACGGATTGGATGGGTCATCCGGTGGCCTACCTGGGTTCCGGTATCAACACAAGAAACAGAATGGCCCAAACAATGATTGAAACTTAAAAAAAAAAAAATCCCAATTGTTAATTGTTTCTTAAAACACGTACTCTCCCTCTCTCTGATTAGACGTAGGATGGTGGGCCAAATAGGGCCCACATCGCACGGGTCCACCACATAATGGGTCTCTGGTGGGTCCTCCTTCGGATTTACGGATCGTATGGGTCATCGAGTGGCCCACCTAGGTCTCAGTATCAACGCAAGAAACTGAATGGCCTAAACAATGACTGAAACTTAAAAAAAATAAAAAAACAAACAAACAAAAAAAAAAGAACAAATTCCCAATTCTTAACTGTTTCCTAAAATACGTCCTCTCCTCTCTGATCAGATGCTGGATGTTGGGCCAAACAAGACCCACGACGCACGGGTCCACCACTAAATGGTTCTCCGGTGGGTCCTCCTTCGGATCCACGGATCGGATGGGTCATCGGATGGCCCACTGAGTCTCGGTATCAACACAAGAAACTGAATAGCCCAAACAATAACTGAAACTTATAAAAAAAAAAAAAAACAAATTCTCACTTCTTAACTGCTTCCTAAAATACGTCCTCTCCTTCTCTCTGATCAGATGCTGGATGGTGGGCCAAACAAGGCCCACCTCACACGGGTCCACCACCTAATGGGTCGCCGGTCCTCTTTCGGATCTACGGATCGGATGGGTCATCTAGTGGCCGACCTGGGTCCCAGTATCAATGCAAGAAACTGAATGGCCAAAACAATGACCGAAACTTTAAAAGTAAAATAAAATTCCCGCTTCTTAACTGCTTTTTGAAACACGTACTCTTCCTCTCTCTGATCAGACGTTGGGTGGTAAGCCAAACAGGGCCCACCTCGCACGGGTCCACCACCTAATGGGTCGTCGGTGGGTCCTCCTTCGGATCCACGGACCGGATGAGTCATCCGGTGGCCCACCTGGGTCCCGGTATCAACGCAAGAAAATCAAGCGGAACAATTATATGGCCCAAACAATGACTGAAACTTAAATAAAAAAAACAAATTCTCACTTCTCAATTTCTTCCTAAAATAAGTCTTCTCTCTCTTTCTGATCAGACACTGGATGGTGGGCTAAACAAGGCCCAACTTGTATGGGTCCACCACATAATGGGTCTCCAGTGGGTCCTCCTTTGGATCCGCAGATCGGATGGATCATCCGGTGGCCCACTTGTGTCCAGGTATCAATGCAAAAAACTGAATAGACCAAACAAGGACTGAAACTTTAAAAAAAAAATCATGCTTCTTCACTGCTTCCTAAAACACGTGGCCTCCCTCTCTCTGATTAGACGCTGGATGGTGGGCCAAACAGGGCCCACCTAGCCGGGGTCCACCACCTACTAGGTCGCCTATGGGTCCTCATTCGGATCCACGGATCAGATGGGTCATTGGGTGGCCCACCTGGGTCCCAATATCAACTCAAGAAAATCAAGGTGGACCGTGCATATCACGGGGTGTTGCTAGTTAGACTTACCAGCTTGGCGCCAGTCAATCTCCCTACACAGTTCTCTTACAAGTCGTCGCCTAATTGGGATTGACCCTGAAAGCTTATTAACTTGAAGCCAAGGCTCAGCTTCAGTTTCCAATCTCCACATAAGAATTTCATTTACAGTGTCAAACACGAGTTTCCAATGTAGCTTCTCCTTGTTGAACTTGGACTGGTGTAGATTTTTAAAGGTGGATCCAGCTTCATTTCTTCCAAAACCCTGAACACGTTGGGATTGATAAGGTGGCCTGATGGATGGAGTTGAGTTGCCACTGAGCTAAAGTTGTGGTCTTCATCTAAGAGACCTGATGCTAGCAATATCTCAGAGATGTATCTGTAATCTGGGTTCCTGTCCTCACACAGAGAACCAAAATCTGATGTGGATTCTAAGTTATCCTAGTCAAGCCCCAATGGGTATCTGAACTAGGTACTCGATGTTCTTCAATTTCTTGTCCTTGAATCTAGAAATGAAACTGCTGCACATATTATACGACAAGGAATCAATACCTTCAAGACCCCACTCCTCTTCACCTGCAATATCATTTGAACCAGCACAATCATCATTCAGAGGAAGAAAATATTAAGAATACTTAGAATTTTCTAATAAAAACATATGAAATGATAGTAAAAAATCGACTTTAGTATTGTCGAGTTAACTAATGATACAGCCTGCACTTCTTGTCAACACAGACCATTGGACCAAAACCATCATCCATCAGACTGCCACAAACTTAATACCACTCTTATCAGAGTGAGTTGATATGGTAATCTAACAATTGATTTGGGGTGATGGTCCAACTTTTTTTTTTTTTTGTCAGTGTCAATTTATAGGTTTGGTTAATCCAACAGTCTTATCTTGATGGTGGGGGTGGTCACTCTCTCTGTGTGTGTGAGAGAGAGAGAGGGAGGGCGGGGGGTGGGGTGGGGGGTGGTTGGGGTGGGGAAGCATTCTACAAGATGAAGTCAGATTTAACCACGCTCTTGATAGGTGATGCACTCAAATAATGATCTCATTGGTGAATCCATTGAAAGAATGATATTCATTCCTTCCACATTACTTAACAACTAGATTATGCATGTTCTTCCAAGTATAGCAATAAAACGCAAGAAAAAGTTCCCCAAGTTTGCAAAAATTCTTCTAATAAAAATATAGATTCGAGTTTGATAACTCGCTATGGAATGAGTTTGAGGCTTCTTCACTGGAGATGGTGGCAAACCATCTTCAATAAAATGAGACATCAAGAAGAGAGACTGGACTAGGATGTTCGAAGGCAGCTTTTATGAATTCCACTGAGAAACCATCTTTACTATGACCCAACATCGATTTCTGAAAAGAACAACAAGGAAACAGCAACAAACCCATTTAAGAAGTTCATACAGAAAATTTGTAGTCAATGATAACAACACCACTGATGGTCAGCAATCGGGAAACCAGTGATAATGGTATGGATTCTAGCAGCAGGATTAATGGTAATATTTTCAGATAATTGACAGCCATCTCTAAGGTCCTTCTACTTTATATAAACCACTTAGGATCTCCATATGCACAGTCAGATCTATCATAATCCTTCTGATCACATTATCGCTAGGAAAAAACACTGCCTGTATTATTCGGAATCATACCACCCTTAGGAAATTTCATGCATTAAACACACATGCCTACAAGATAGTAGTTAAAAAAATGAATGAGGCTATAGTCAATGTTCGCTTGAACAATTTGTTCATCCAGTGGCTATACAAGATCCATCTTTTCCTTGAATTATTCCATACAACGGGACCTGTTATAAATCAATAGACACCCCCGAAAAGATTCACTCATGAAATGAGTTAGCTTCTGATTTAGCCATTGTTCAATGTAGATGATGAGTTGCAATTGTACATTTCTAAGCCAAAATTGTAAAGCCAGTATCATCAAATATGGTAGGTAAGATTTTAAGAAGGCATGTCCGATATGAGATCCACCAGAAGAGCAGAAAAGATCATCTAGTGGGGGACCACAAAAAGGGGAAGAAAGAAGACTTGAACTGTCACCATGCAGTTTCTTTTACTTGGTGACTCAAATTGTGGTTCAAAGTTGAAAAAAATACCATCTGTTCTAAGGTCAAAACAGTGTCATCGACAACCGCTCGACATGGGCTCTGGTAACCATGCTGGATTGAAGTGTGGTGTATTTCTTCAGGACTCATAATTTCTCTATGTCTCTCTGAACCCACGATAATGTTGCATTGTGATTGCATGATAGGCACAAGTACTTCACTACTCAAATTCCTTGCTTCACTGTAGAGCTCACTTGATTGGCCATCATTTTTCTGCAAGTAGTCTAATTTGGGTCTCTTTTTTCGGCCTGGGTTGCCCAACTCTACTGGCTGCACAATTTGTTGCTTACTGGGTTTGCTCAACCCCGCTGAACAGGTTGGAAGGCGGCACCGCTTTTCCAATTCAATATTTCTCTGCTGCGTTCTTGGGCTCAAAGAACCCGAACTACCTGTCAAGCTTCCCACATTTCCTCTGGTTGATGTTTTTGGCCCGTACGAATCTTGAATTGATCGTAACCGAGGTTTTTGTGATCTATACGCCTCATTCCAGCCATTAGTTTTCTTATCCACAGGGCTGAGAATCCTACTACCAGACTCCCTGATGGTGGGTTTAAAAATTGGACCCTTATGAGTTTGGTTATTCAGTGAAACATTTTTTCTATCCACTGAATTGATGATCCTAAACTTATTACGGTTTGATGACCTGTTGAAAGGCATAACCGAGGAAGTAGAAATACTGGATTTTTCAATGAATTCAGGTCTCCTAATTACTTTTGGAGGCTGAAAATCACTTTCTTTGTTAGTTCTTCCGGGTGGGGATGCAATTAGCTAATAATTTTCTGAATTTTGCATGTTTTCCGAATTTGGACACTGATCAAAATTGTCTTTGTTATGGCTATCATAGTTCTTGTGAGAAACATGGTCTGAAGCTTCTGCTCCTTTGGTGTCAATACATCCCTTCACTTGAGTAGCTTTCAGTATATGCTTAAGAGCTCTCTGATCCCGGTTGGATTGCTGAAATTCAAGCTCCTCAAACCTCTTTTCCATTTCACCATGATTAGATAAATGACTTGTCGGCATTACTTGCACGTCCTCGATCTGAAGAGTTGTTTCTATTTCACCACTATCTTGCTGCCTCAACGGGGTAGTTTCATTTTTACGTCTTAAAATGTGCTTCAAGATTTCAGAGTTTATTTGCTGTTCACAATTTGTCCACTGAAAGAGTTCCTTGGGGATCCTGAACTTTGGTTCTGTTTGCTTTCTTTGATTTTTCTTGATAATTCACCATAAAAAACATCAAGAGGTTTGTCTACATGCGTATCCTGGATCCTGAAAGCTGTTCTCCGAGGACTACAACTTCTATCTCGCTGCCTCGACCTTGCAGTTTCAATTTGAGATCTTGAACTCAAAATGGGCTTCGTGACTTCTGAATTTCTTCATCGTGGTGAAACATGCCCCTTGGAAGAGCTCCTCTGGGACTGTGAGCTTTGGTTGTGTCTGCTTTCTTTGATTCATCTTGGAAATCCGCCATCAGAAAGAACAAGAACTTGGCTTACAATGGAATGTTGGTTGCCAAATTGAAACATATTCTGCTCTGCAGCATACCAGTGATGTGTTAATATGTAATAATAGATTGGCTTACAATGGAATGTTGGTTGCCAAACGCTGTTTTTTATTTTTTGGAAATTTTTTAACAGATTGACTTTGCTTAAAATTAATGAAGTACAACTAAAATAAGCATAATTAACTGTAAGCATTATCCCAAACAGGTCTTTTTTCAGGTTGGATTTAATGACCCTATTGAGCCAGCTTAGGCTTGATGACATTATTTGGATCATGTCATTTCTCCAAACAGAGATATTTTTTAACTTTCTTAGGACTGCCCAATTGCTTTGAAAGGACTCAGCCAGGCTTAGGATGGTTGACAATGTTTTCTTGCATAAGTCCATTTGTAGTCCAGTGACACGCCTGTTAGAGGAATATGGGTAAACTGGGTATTTTGGCCTCACTTTCAAGAACTCGGCCCAGGCCCGAATTCTGCCCTATTGAGTCTCCTTCTTCAAAAGATATTCCTCAATAAAGCAGAAATGAAGATGGGTAATGGAATAGCTGAATAACAGAGGCCAAGGCACCCAATTTGAATAATCAGGTTTGGGTCCAAACCGTTCCAGTTCAGTTCAACGGCATGGACCACAATAAATATCGAATCTGGGTCCAGGTCCAAGGGTTTTGTAACCCAAATGCTCAAGGCATCTACCACATCTTATTTAATGTATAAGTGTCTTAAGTGTATAATACAATTATTTGGGAACCAGTTTGAGTCCCAGGTTCAGGACTTAATATTCACCTTTAGGTTCAAATTCGGGTATTTAATTTAAAAGAGTATGGAGGCGCGTCATGCAACCTTTGCCTAGTTGGCTCCAATGACAAGGTTATTAAACCTCTTTTGTAGCTTGGGCACAGATAAACCTTGAACCTGACCCGTTTCCACTCCTAAAGATGTTAGAGCAAACAGTAAATGCGTGCATGAGCAAACCAAACAGAGAAAATCAGTCCTTCCAACAATTACCATGGCCTAGTCATTATCCAATCTTGGCCTTCTAGTAAGAGCAACCAAAGTCAATATAACATCCAGAGCTGCCACAACTTCAACAGATTGATCCTAGCTATCAACTATTGTTGTTTGGAGTCAGTATGATCCCCAGATGCAGGATATGCATCATATCCCAAAAGCTTCTACTAGAAATACTTACATAGTAGGTTACTCAGCCACCCACCATTTCACTGGATAGTAGGGTTGTTCCCCTCTATAAGACTGTTCTGCTCATGCATGTGTACTTCAGATGCAGGATAAGACTGGACCGGGCCCAGTCAAATCCATCCCCATACAACCCTAGAATTCTGTGGGCCCAACAAGACAAGCATTAATCATCTGGAGTCCGAACATCTGGCCCAAAATGAGGAATAGCTTGGCAGGATATGTAAGTTTGCAGTATTTATGCCACAATGAGAAGAAGCATTTGTTCTTACCAATTAAAAGAAAAGGGACAAAACAGTCTCAGTTCTAACCAAATTGGTTGTCAACTATATAACACTTGTCTGTCAATAATGAAAAGGGAGTAAAACATCCATTGAAATGGCTATTTGAGCATCAAGTAGGTGATTTGTTTGAGTCAATGCCAAGACAAGTCGTCTTTCAAATTAGGAAGTTAACTGTTTCAATTTGCAACATTCCCTTAGAGTGGCCTGGAGCCACAATTTCTCTTATTATTGCAACAAATGGCCTACCCTTTTCAAAAGATATGTTTCCAGATGATCGACTGCAATGCAGGAATAACTTGGGGATGTCATGGTAAAAAAATTACTATGGTATTAAAAAGAAAAAGTAGATCACCTTCTCAGCTGATCATCAAAAGTCAAAAGAAAAGAAACCCTAATCTAATTTCACCTCAAAACTGTTTTTTCTGCCCAACTTACTCATTCCATTGACTAAAGTCCTCATGGAAGACAGAAAAGGAATGCTTGATATATCATAATCACCTCACTAATTAAACTCTAAACACATATTCCTGACTCGGGTAAAATAGTCTCAGTTAGAGAAGAACCACTTGACAGACAACTGTAATACATTTCCCCTTCTTTTATTCCCCTGTTCAGATCCTCTGTAAATACAGAGGCTTTCAATGAACTGAGCTAATAGATCCTTGATTCACAAAGAGAAGAACTAGTTAACAACTGTGAATACCCCTCATTGAGAGTCTAGTATTCAAATATAATGAATAGCCTCTGTTCAATCTAATCTGGTTTTTACATATTGCCATTTTTTATATTCCCTGTTTAGATCCTCTTTAATTGCAATAATCAATGATTTGAAGAAACTGATTCACAATGAACTGATTCCTCCAAGGAAAAACAACTAACCGTCAGGTGAATGCAAAACAACTTCATTCAGCCGACTTTTTGAATCCAAAACTGATTCCTCCAAGGAAAAACACAGAGACATGTAATGGTTAAGCAAAAAAAAAATACCATCATCTGTTATTTCAAGAAAAACCCAGACTAACAACAATGGTTACAGATCAGAAAAAAATAAAGTAAAATCATCTTTCATATTTACAGAAAAAAACAGGACAACATATACAAACAACCAAGAAAAGCAAAAATGTTCAATAATAACATCTCAAAGCCTGTGCCCATATTTCTTAGACCCTCCTCTGACAGCATGAATATGATCAATAGCAGCTTCTTTGTCCTTGTACAAGTGCTCATCTGAAATCTCGACCCTTAATTCAATACTCAGCGTATTAGACCCCGCAAAGTAGGCCTCTCGTGCTTTGCCACAGGCGAAAAGGGCAATCTTGTTCTTCAGAGCCTTAAAATTAGAGGGATGAAGACAGAGCATTTTACCGAGCTTCTTCTTGATGCAATACTCGGACGTCTCAAGAGACAGAAGGTGGTGAAGATCTACTCTGAATGCAAAGGAAAAGTAATCTCGAGCTTCTCTAACGGCAACAAGAGCCGGATAGATTCCTCGCACGTAGCAGAGTCTCTTCTTGTCGAGTGTAATGCGAACGAATGCGCCTGATGATTCTTCATCAGATTCTTCAACTTCCCCGTACAATTCGTCAATTGATTTCCACATGACTGCATGATAATAGGACAGACGAGCTCTAAGACTATCGTTATACAACGCCATGGATTGGTTTTTTCTCTTTCTAGGATACTGTATTTATAATCATCTAACTTTCCTAGTTAATTGGATTTTAATCGACTTGGGAAAGTTCTAACTAATTCTTGTAGATTTGGAAAGTTTCTTGTTGGAAAGTTTCGACCGTTGCATTTAGAAATGGGTTTGGAATATAACCGTTTGATTTTTGAACACCAAAATCTTAAACCGACAAGACCATTTAAATGGGTTTACACATGCAGGTTGACCCCAACACATTTAAACGGGGCCCATTTATCTATGGGGCCCTTTATCTATGAGATCCTTTAAGAGTGATTAATTACAATGGGGCCCATCTAATATTAGCAACCACTTATCTATGGGGTCCACTAGTGCCACACCAATCATTGAAAGAAAAAATCTCAGTGGGACCTAAAGGTGTGTAAAATATCAACCTTTTTAATTCACCCTAACCCCTTCATTTATGGCCCTAAAATCTGTTTTTTTTTTTTTTTTTTTTTACATGCATCCTTTGTTTTAATCCAATGCACATGGTGTAACGGGTGGATAAGTGTCAATTTTGGGCCAATGGCAATCACAAGGATAGTATGTGTGAGGAAGGTAACTTAACTATAGGTGAGTCAAGTGGCTTTGAAATAGGGTGGACCACGAATAGGAATCATGTAGGCAGGGTGTGGGTGGGTGTGTGACCATAGTTGTTAATTCCGTTTCAGTCATCATTTCTGTTTAGCATCTAAGATGAAATATTTCGATATTTTGGAATTCGGCAAAAATTTTCGAAGTAACTTTTTGGAATAAAAAAAAATTAAAAATATATATACATATATATATGTATATATGAAATAGAAAATTAAATCTAAATTATGCATGTTTCTTGATATGAATATTGAGAAAAAAATTAAAAAAATGAAAATTGTGTTATAAACTGAAATGGGCAGCCGAAATGACCAAAATGATCAGAATAGACCACAATTCAAGCTGAATTTTTTTTTCCCTATTTCCATTTCAGCCGGAGGACCGGAACGAAAAATTCCATCCATTCCGGACGAAATGAAACGAAATTGACAGCTATGTGTGTGACCCTTGACTCCCTAGCAGATACTGCCCATAAAGATCATGAACGAGATCCCAGTGGGGCCCACTTGGGGACACACCAAATTTTATATCCAACCGATTTGTGATCATCGAGATACAAGCTCAAAAATCAATGGTCATAAAACTTTGGACCAAAAATCCAATACCGAGATTAGTCCTTTTGGGTGACAAACTGAGCCCGGTGGCTACTCTCTTTCCCTCAAACCTAATCTATTGAGAATAGTTTTCTCCCAGCCACAAAAATGTTCCATAATGACTTCTAAGGAGCTAGATTATAGGTCATCTCCATATTTTATAATCTTCAGTAGGATTATAGACCAAACGGTTTGTAATTGAAAAAAATCTGAAGCACTTGATTAGTTTTCGAAACCAAACGGTTTCGATTATATATTCCCATTAACAGTTTCGATTCTGGTTCCACCCTAGACCCGGACTAGAACCAACCCGTTTACATCCCTAGTTTGAACTATGGACCCTTTTGACCCAATTGTGGGTCTCATCATGGTTGACTGGGCTTCAATGAGGCTCTGGTGGTCTGCATGAGGCATGCAAGGCCTTATCTAGGGGCGGACCCATGAATAGTTGACCTGGGGCGGTTGCCCCATGTAAAATTCAAATTTGCTACATATATGAATGGGCTTGGTCATGTCCAGCATATATCTAATAAACAGTTACCCCACGTCTAGGATTAAAGGAAATGTTATCTTAGGTTGTTTTGATGATGAAGAATTGATGGTCATCTGGATTTGTGAGAAGTAGTGGGAAGACCCTTCCATTGGGTAGGAGATTTGAGCATGAAAAAAGTCTAGCCCTACCCAAATAAAAATCCTGGGTCCGCCACTGGCCCTTTCAAATGGTCCTATTGTGGTTTGTTTAGGTTAGGCTGGTCCTAGCTTGACTTAGACCCTATTCTTTATTAGAATTCTCACAGGAATTTGCCATCTTAGGGTTTTTTGGACATGATGTGACCATCTTGTCCCTGGCATTTGGAAATGCTATGTTTCTTTATGAGCATTTGAAAATATAACTAGGACATATGCCATGCTTAGTTCTTGCAACTTGATGAACAATTCATGTTGTATGCCACTCGTGAATTAGGTTTAAGGGAATCATAATCTAGATACATATGCCATGGTTTAGATTGATAAATGTCACCCGTAAATCTAGTTTTGATTAAGGAATAATAAGGGACATGCATAGAGTAAGGTTAGGGGAGTCGAAGAAACCCTAGTTCATTCATTCTCATCGATTTCAATCCAAGGGGTATTCTTGTGTGTTTGGTTACTTTTCATTGTGCTTTTGATTTATTTTTATATCTTTAACTAGTTGTTTTAGTAATTTCATTCAAAGAATCAACATTCAACCAACCTTTCATCGATTTAATATTCTGAATTCATAGTTATTTTCGACAGTTTTTTATCATAAGTCTTCGTGGGATTGACCATATGCCTACAATTCATTATACTACATAGTGATCTTATGCGTTTGCGAGTTTTAGTTGTGTGCCTATTAAGTAGCTTAATTCTAGGTTACTTGGTGCATACCAAGGTTTTGGCGCTGTTGCCGGGGACTTGTTTGCATAAAATAGAATGAAACTTGTGTTTAGTGTAGTGTCATAGTTTAATTTAGTTTTTAGTTCATTTGCTTGAATTTTAATCATTTTAAATTGCTCTTCAATTTACTTTCTTATCATGGTGTTTAAATTTAAAATTTTAATATATATATATATATATATTTTAGTTCCGCCATTTTATTTTTAGTTTTCTTCTGTTCCTACTCTTATCGCATTACTTACTCTATATGTGTTTTTTTGCAGGCTTGAATCTTGTTTATGCAAGGTCGGCGATCCCAGGACTTGGCTATTATTGTCTACAATCCAGAAATTGAACGAACCTTTAGACGGTTTCGAAGGCACGTTGAGAGGGCAAGATCTAATACACAACGCCCATTTGACTTAGAAACTGAAGGACCGCGTGTGCAAAGGAATCAAAGTCTTAAAAGAGAGATGGCTAACGCAGAAGATGAGATGGTAGTAAACAATCAAAGGTGGCCCATGAAAGAGTCTTACATCCTCGTGCACACCAACCAACCGTCCACCATCATCTATCCACCTAATACAGCTGGCAACTTCAACCTCACTCCACAACTGCTGAACATGGTGCCACACTATCATGGATTACATAATGAGGATCCTTATCTTCATCTTAAGGATTTGGTTAAATTCCTTGGATGCAGGTTCTATCACCTCTTGGGAGTAGCTAGCTAGCAAGTTCCTAAAGAAATTTTTCCCCACTCAGAAGACAAGGCAGTTAAGATGAGAGATCCAAACATACCAGCAGAAGGATGAAGATCAGTTCTGGGGAACTTGGGAGCAATTTAAAGACTTACGGTTGAAGTGCCCACATCACAACCTCACTAAGGATGACCAGGCTTGGGCTTTCTATGAGGGACTGAATGAGCAGAACAAGGGCATAGTGGACTCTGCTTGTGGAGGAGCCCTGATGGAGAAAAATAGAGTGGAAGCATATAAACTCTTTAAAACTCTGCGAGTGGAGGAGCCCTGATGGAGAAAAATAGTGAGGAAGCGTATGAACTCTTTGAAGCTCTTAGTGAAAACTCACAACAATTTTCTTGTTGGACGAGGCAAATGGGTAAGAAGCAAGGAGTATATGAAATCCAGTCACAAGGAAATGTAGCTGTCCAGATGGAGGCAATGGACAGAAAGATGGACATGATCATCAAAGCAATGGCTTCCAATAGCATGTAACAAGGATAGACATCAAAAGAGGTATGTGCTATATGTTCTCACACTAACCATACTACTCAATGTAGTCCCATGTCATCTTTTACAGACTAGGAGCACACCAACTATATTGGTTACACCTACCCTAGGCAGAACAATCCCTACAGCAATACTTATACTTCTGGATTAAGGAACCATCCCAACGTTTCTTGGGGAGGCAATCAGAGCAATCAAGGCAATCAGAGTTCACAGCAGTATTAAGGACAGCAGAGAAGCTACCAACACCCCCAGAATAACAACTTTTCTTAGAGCAGTGCACAAAAGCCACCAGAAGATGACTTCAAGAGTTTGATGACTCAGTTTATTCAGTCATCTCAAGCTAATTTCCAACAATATGGTCAGGCAATTACAAACACTCAGTAGAGTTTACCAAACCTGGAAGCACAGATGGGTCAGATAGCTAATGCCTTAAGCAAGAGGGAGGACGGTAAGACCCAAAGTTAGACTGAGATAAACCCTAGAAATCATGAGCATTTCAAGGCCATAACAACTCTCACCAAGAAGCCAGAGAAGGTCTAAAGGAGAGTGAGACAGAATGGTAGGGTCATTGACAACAAAGTGGGGCAGAATGAAGATCCTGAAAATGGAGACATTGAGGCACAAGACAGTGTAAGGCAAAATAAGACTGATGTGAACCAGAAGAGTGACAAGAAGAGCATAGAAACTATGGCCACTCCTTTTTAGGTCACAACTTCTAAGGAGCCAGAGCAAGTTTACAAGCCAGTTCCACTTTATCATCAGAGACTGAGACAGGAGAAGAAGATTTAGTTCACGCAGGACGTCATTGAGACATGGAGGACGGTAGAGATCAACATTCCACTGATTGATGCTATCAAGCAGATACCCTCTTATGCAAAGTTTATCAAGGAGCTGTGTACAGACAAGAAGAGACTCAGAGATCATGAAGAGGTGAAGTTAACTGAGGAGGTCAGCGCAGTTCTTGCAAGGAAGCTTCCTCCAAAACCGAAGGACCCTCGGAGTTAGACTATACCTTGTAAGATAGGGGATCATGTATTTGAGAGAGCCTCACTGGATTTGGGTTATAGAATCAATTTCTGCCATTTTCAGTCTATGAGTATTTGGGTTTGGAAGAGCTCAAACCGACATCTATTATATTGCAGTTGGCAGATAGGAGTGTGAAATACCTAAGGGGCATTTTGGACGACATTTTGGTTAAGGTAGGAGAGTTCATATTACCTGCCGACTTTGTGGTACTAGACATGGAGAGCACATCAATGCCGCACTACCTTTCTATCATACTTGGCCGACCTTTCATGGCCACTGCGAGTTTCAAGATTGATGTACAGAAACGCACAATGAAAATGAAGGTGAATGAGTAGAAGATTGAGTTCAAGGTGTTCGAGGCAATGAAAATGCCAAGAGATGAAGATTGCTTTCAGATTGAGGTGATTGAGAAGGTTATGAGAGAGGTGGTTCAAAGAGCACATGGGTGCAAGGAGGAGTTGGACACATGCATTCAGCAAGGCCTCCCCAGATCTGAAATTGAGCAAGATTGTGATGAGCTTGAAGCAGCACTTATGGACACTGTGAATCAACTTGAAATACTCCCCTCCATTCTAGGTAAGTATTCTAACTCTGTTGAAATTCTTGGCTCTACAACTAACCAACCTGTTTTTTTTATTTTTTATTTTTTATTTTTTTGTGATAAAAGCACCAGAGTTAGAATTGAAGCATTTGCCTAAACATCTCAAGTATGCATATAGAGCCTGAGACTTTAACATGTATGATAGCCAATGATTTGAGTTCTGATGAGGAGAGCAAGTTATTAAGAGTGTTAAAAGATCACAAGATAGCATTGGGTTGGAGCATTGCAGATATTAAGGGTATCAGCCCAGCCATGTGTATGCACAGAATCATGTTAGAAGAGGAGTCTAAACCTACAAGGGAAGCACAATGGAGACTCAACCCTCATATGAAGGAGGTTGTCAAAGCAAAAGTACTAAAGCTGTTAGACGTTGGGATCATCTACCCAATCTCAGTTAGCAAGTGGGTCAGCCCAGTGCAAGTCGTTCCCAAGAAGAGTGGTGTGACAATGGTAAAAAACGAACAAGATGAGCTGATTCCTACAAGAGTTACCACTGGATGGAGGGTATGTATAGACTACCGGAAGCTCAACACAGCCACTAGAAAGGATCATTTCCCACTACCCTTCATCGACCAGATGCTAAAGAGGCTAGCTGTCCATTCACATTATTGTTTTCTAGATGGATACAGTGGGTACATCCAGATTCCTATTACTCCAGAGGACCAAGAGAAGGCCACCTTTACCTTTCCATTTGGGAAATTTGCCAACGGGAGGATGCCCTTCAGGCTACGAAATGCACCAGCAACTTTCTGGAGGTGCATGATGAGTATATTCTTCGATATGGTAGAGCGCTTTATTGAGGTATCCATGAACGACTTCTCTGTCTTTGGATGATCATTTGATAGTTGTTTAGATCATTTGGAGTTTGTGTTAAAGAGATGTGAGGAGTATAATTTGGTGTTGAATTGGGAAAAATGCCACTTCATGGTGAAGCAGGGCATTGTACTTGGACATGTGGTGTCAAACAAGGGGATACAGGTGGATAAGGCGAAGATAGACTTGATCAGCAAGCTTCGCCCACCTACATCAGTGAAGGGAGTAAGGAGTTTCCTTGGGCATACAGGATTCTGTCGCTGTTTCATTAAGGACTTCTCTAAGATTGCACGCCCACTATGTTCATTGTTACGGAAGGAGGTGGAGTTTGTTTGGGCCCCCCTTTCATGCTCTAAACCGTTTAGTGTTTTGAGAAATAGAATTTGTCTTGATAATCAGAGTTACAATGCTAAGCATATTATATAAATAAGGTGGTCCTACTCTAGCACAGTGGGGCCCACGAGGCGGGTCCACGACATTTGAAACACCTAAATTTTAGAATTCTTGTAATACTTGAATTCTAATGTAGCCAAAAGTAAGATATTTTCTTGTTTAGTGTGAAACTCCGGAGGGAAAAAATGGCTCTTAACAAAGAGGAAAGCCATCATCCCTACATATGGAGAAACGCATAGGTGATCATCTTGAAGAATCCTAATGCTTGAAGTCAATCTTTGTATACAAGGAAGCCTGAATTCTTGTCTAGTATTGGCATTCTGTATTTGCTCCAAAATTCAGTTATGGACAAATATTTGATAGAGGATTCATGGCAAACTAACACCAGCAATTGAGCCCTTTCTTCCTTTTTCACCTTAGCTTCACACAACGAAGTATCAACATCTCTTTCTTATAAACTCTTCTTGACCGGTACACCAATTTAGTTCTCCATGACAAGGACAACATAGAGACACTAAGAAAAGTAGTTATCCTGTTCCATCATATGAAAAGTTTGTGAATGCTTTAGCTAGAATGAGATTCATTCCATGACAAGAACAACATAGAGACACTAGGAAAAGTAGTTATCCCGTTCCATCATATGAAAAGTTTGTGAATGCTTTAGTTAGAACGAGATTCATTCATTATGGAAGACCTGTACAGACATTTAAATACATACTAAAAGGAAAAGCTACAAATGATGTGCAATTTCATTCACCATTGTACGAAATGAAGGGGGCAAAAACAAAGTGCAGTTACTCTGCAAACAATTGCTTATGTTTACTACTACTCAGCTTGTGTTGCAGGCTAATTGCCTTATTATCTCATCAATCATATCCTTGAAAATCAGTCGTTCGATATCTAGCACGAGACATGAGGATTCCTTTTGGAAATCAACCCACCTTTCCAGTCCAGATATCGCATCATTTCCTATGATCAAGTTATTAGACTGACCAGCTTGGTGCCAGTCAATCTCCCTACACAGTTCTCTTACAAGTCGTCGCCTAATTGGGATTAACCCTGAACGCTTATTAACTTGAAGCCAAGGTTCAGCTTCAGTTTCCAACCTCCGTCTAAGAATTAAATTTACAGTGTCAAACACGAGTTTCCAATGTAGCTTCTACTTGTTGAACTTGGACTGGAGTATATTTTTAAAGGTGGATCCAGCTTTCATTTCATCCAAAACCAAGAACACGTTGGGATTGATAAGGTGGCCTGATGGATGAAGCTGAGTTTCCACTGAGCTAAAGTTGTGGTCTTCATCTAGGAGACCTGATGCTAGCAATATCTCAGAGATGTATCTGTAATCTGGGTTCCTGTCCTCACACAGGGAACCAAAATCTGATGTGGATTCTAGGTTATCCATGTCAAGCCCCCTGGGCATCCGAACTAGGCACTCGATGTTCTCCAATTTCTTGTCCTTGATTCTCGAAATGAAACAGCATCACATATTATACGACAAGGAATCAATACCTTCAAGGCCCCACTCCTCTTTGCCTGCAATATCATTTGAATTTTGGGTCTCCTCATTTGAACCAGCACAATCATCATTCAAAGGAAGACAATATTAAGAATACTTAGAATTTTCTAATAAAAACATATGAAATGATAGTAAAAAATTAACTTTAGTATTGTCGAGTTAACTAATGATACAGCCCGCACTTCTTGTCAACACAGACCATTGGACCAAAACCATCATCCATCAGACTGCCACAAACTCAATACCACTCTTATCAGAGTGAGTTGATATGGTAATCTCACAATTGATTTGGGGTGATGGTCCAATTTTTTTTTTTTTTTTTTTTTTTTTGTCAGTGTCAATTTATAGTTTTGGTTAATCCAACAGTCTTATCTTGATGGTGGGGGTGGTCACTGTGTGTGTGTGTGTGTGTGTGTGTGTGTGTGAGAGAGAGAGAGAGAGAGAGAGAGAGAGCATTCTACAAGATGAAGTCAGATTTAACCACCCTCTTGATAGTTGATGAGCTCAAATAATGATCTCATTGGTGAATCCATTGAAAGAATAATATTCATTCCTTCCACAATACGTAACAACTACATTATGCATGTTCTTCCAAGTATACCAATAAAACGGAAGAAAAGGTTCTCCCAAGTTTGCAAAAATTCTTCTAATAAAAATATAGATTTGAGTTTGATAACTCACTATGGAATGAGTTGAGGCTTTCTTCACTGGAGATGGTGGCAAACCGTCTTTATAAAATGAGACATCAAGAACAGAGACTGGACTTGGTTGTTCAAAGGCAGCTTTTATGAATTCCACTGAGAAACCATCTTTACTATGACCCAACATGGATTTCTGAAAAGAACAACAAGGAAACAGAAACAAACCCATTTAAGAAGTTCATACAGAAAATTTGTAGTCAATGATAACAACACGACTGATGGTCAGCAATCAGGAAAACAGTGATAACGGTATGAATTCTAGCAGCGGGATTAATGGTAATATCTTCAGATAATTGATAGCCATCTCTAAGGTCCTACTTTATATAAACCGCTTGGGATTTCCGTATGCACAGTTAGATCTATCATAATCCTTATGATCACATTTTCGCTCGGAAAAAAACACTGCCTGTATTATTCGGAATCATACCACCCTTAAGAAATTTCATGCATTAAACACACATGCCTGCACGATACTAGTAAAAAAAATGAATGAGGCTATAGTCAATGTTCGCTTGAACAATTTGTTCATCCAGCGGCTATACAAGATCCATCTTTTCCTTAAACTATTCCATACAACAGCATCTGATTTATCCATTGTTCAATGTAGATGATTAGTTGCAATTGTCCATTTCTAAGCCAGAATTGTAAAGCCAGTATCATCAAATAGGGTAGGTAAGATTTCAAGAAGGTATGTTCTATATGAGATCCAAAAGAAGAGCAGAAAAGATCATCTAATGGTGGACCACACAAAGGGCAAAACAGATTCATCGACAACCGCTCGACATGGGCTCTGGCAACCATGCTGGATTGAAGTGTGGTGTATTTCTTCAGGACGCATAATTTCTCTATATCTCGCAGAACCCACGATAATGTTGCATTGTGATTGCATGATAGTCACAAGTACTTCACTACTCAAATTCCTTGTTTCACTGTAGAGGTCACTTGATTGGCCATCATTTTTCTGCAAGTAGTTTAATTTGGGTCTCTGTTTTCGGCCTGGGGAGCCCAACTCTACTGGCTGCACAATTTGTTGCTTACTGGGTTTGCTCAACCCCGCTGAACAGGTTGGAAGGCGCCACCACTTTTCCAGTTTAATATTTCTCTGCTGCGTTCTTGGGCTCGAAGAACCCGAACTACCTGTCAAGCTTCCAACATTTCCTCTGGTTGATGTTTGAGGCCTGGTGAATCTTGAATTGATCGTAACCGAGGTTTTTGTGATCTATACGCCTCATTCCAGCCATTAGTTTTCTTATCCACAGGGCTGATAATCCTACTACCAGGCTCTCTGATGGAGAGTTTAGAAATTGGACCCTTATGAGTTTGGTTATTCTGTGAAACTTTTTTTCTATCCACTGAATTGATGATCCTAAACTTATTACGGTTTGATGACCTGTTGAAAGGCATAACCGAGGAAGTAGAAATACTGGATTTTTCAATTAATTCAGGTCTCCTAAACTTACTACTACCAGACTTTCAGTATATGCTTAAGAGCTCTTTGATCCAGGCTGGATTACTGAAATTCAAGCTCCTCAAACCACTTTTCCATTTCACCATGGTTAGATAAATGATTTGTCGGCATTACTTGCACGTCCTCGATCTGAAGAGTTGTTTCTATTTCACCACTATCTTGCTGCCTCAACGGGGTAGTTTCATTTTTATGTCTTAAAATGTGCTTCATGATTTCAGAATTTATTTGCTGTTCACAATTTGTCCACTGAAAGAGTTCCTTGGGGATCCTGAACTTTGGTTCTGTTTGCTTTCTTTGATTTTTCTTGATAATTCACCATAAAAAACATCAAGAGGTTTGTCTGCATGTGTAACCTGGATCCTGAAAGCTGTTCTCCGGGACTACAACTTCTATCTCGCTGCCTCGACCTTGCAGTTTCAATTTGAGATCTTGAACTCAAAATGGGCTTCAAGACTTCTGAATTTCTTCGTCGTGGTGAAACATGCCCCTTGGAAGAGCTACTCTGGGACTGTAAGCTTTGGTTGTGTCTGCTTTCTTTGATTCGTCTTGGTGATCCGCCATCAGAAAGAACAAGAACTTCATCTGCATGGGATTCCCCCTGACCAATCTGTCCATGAACAACTGATCTAGAATTTGCCTCAGCCACCAAGCCCATAAGTTTCACAACAACACTTGGATATCGATCAAAACTGCCTAATTCATGCTGTACATTTGAGTCCCCATTGTTGGAAACTTCTCTCTCAATGCTACTCTGCTTCAAATCCTCCAAAACTCTGTTTGTTTTCAAATTATAGTTAGAACTTCTCACGGAACATTCCCTGCTATCTAATGACAGCCTTGGGAACTCTCTGAGCTTCATGACGGATTTGGAGGTTTCTCTGGAAACAGAAGATGTGCGGGGCATATCTTGCCCATCATATGAGAATCGACGAGTACGCAACAGTGCTGGAAACAAAGATCCAGACCTTACTTCACATGATGATCTCGGCAATTCTCTAGCATTTCCACGACAGTATGATGCCTCAATAAGTTTGTCTTGAATTCTTGGTGATTCATTACCCATCGACATCCTCAGCTTTCTGCAATTCCAGCCACATAGGTTGCAGCCCTTGACTGGGGCTGCTGCAATGGCTTCAAGAATTCTTTAGGCATTAGAACATGATCTGCAAGTTCTCTGTTAGTGTTCTCAACTGATGACCAACGACCTCCATAGATAAAGTCCTTGATGACATCACAGAACATGATGGAATCCCGACTGGACTGAGGATGACAACTGAGATTACAGTTGACATATGTATTATTTATCATCTGTGAATTTATTATGGAACGCTCCAAGAGAATGGCACTCTCAACAGGATGAGAAGGAAAACAAGAACAACAAGTTGAAGATGAGAAGGAAGCACCGCATGAGCTGATTGAATTTCTCTGATCATTATGGCACTTGCTGGAATTCTTGTCTTGAAATCATTGGTTACAGTTTATGAAATTGGAATATCAGAAGCTTTCAATTCTCAAAATCTAACACAAGTTACAAGAGGTTTGCCAAGTAAATGTAACACTCCATGCATAGATATGATAGCAAAAGGAAGGAGCTGACCATGCTTTCCTCTTTTCTCTTCTCTTTTCTCTTTTCCTTTTTTTTTTTTAATTCGAATCTTATTTTGAGCTCACCATGCATAGGCCTAGCAGAAGAGCCACTTATAAGCTCACCACCAGCACATGTATGTTAGATGAGTACTGCGTAGTTTTTCCATCTGTACATTTATCCATACATATGTGTCCTATTGATGAGTGGATCAGGAGCCAGGGCAAAGTAAGGCCCCACCTGATGAAAGATATGCCTCACAGACACCTGTTGTGTGGGCAGGTCAGCAGGGGCGCACCTAGGTGTTATGACGTGGGTGCGACCACAGCCTTGATATTTGAGAAATTTCTTAAATAATATTTTAAAAAATAATATTTTATTATTTAACTTCTTAATTTGACCATTGTCCGCACCATCCAAATGAAAATCTTGGGTCCGCCAATGGCCAGGTGTGATTCCTTTGAAAGTAGGCCATGTAGTGAGAAATCAATTTTTTGGTTTAATAGACAAGTTCAAAAGAAATTGCTCGTCAGTACTTGAAGACTCATCATGTGAATTGGAAACAGGTTTTTGGTATATTAGACAAGTCCAAAAGAAATTGCTAACCAACCGAGCAACACCTGGTTCTCTAACTAGTGTCCTAATGGGCTTGAGGCCTGAGGCCTAAGTACTGCCCGATAAGGGACACAAAGTTTCAAGCACTAAATTTGGGTCAATCCCCAGGCCGTTGGACAGTCGGAATCCTTAAACATCCAATTCTGCATCAGGCAGACTTAGGATGTGCCTCAAGGACTCCTTTTAGCATGTCCATTTTAACTCCTAGAAAGAAGAGAGCCAGCATATACCTATGGTACTCATACTTGCCAGTCCAAAAAATTGGAAAAAATTATAACATGAAAAAGTTGATCATTTTTAAGAAGATAAAGCCATTTTGAGGATGAATTGGCCTATAAAAGATGTTTTATTAGGATAATGAAAGACCAAAAACACTCTTTTATGGGCAAGGTTCACATAAGCTAATTTTTGGTTAGGCAAATTTTTTAGATAACTATTGTAGGGTTTTGGCCATTCTAGTTTGTCCTAATTTTATAGATGAACATATCAAGAGTTACAAGGAACAGACCAGCTTGCAACCTTGAAGCAAGACTACAATCAAATCTTACCCCCTTCCAAACACTCAATCAAATTATGTGAGGCCTTTTTTTTATTCGCAAAATTTGAATATTGGTCAGGAATAAGTGAATAACACTTCAAACTTGAAGACTGGAGGTTGATCTATGGGCGTGTGTGTGAGATTTCAAGTGCACAAATCAACGCTATTGTCAATTCAGAATTGGCTAAAATTATCCACAACATCATGTCAGACGACGCCAACACACTAGGCCTGCATACCCATACGGCCTTACTTATGAATGTATGCAATAAATATTATTATAAGCCAACATGTTCTGCTCTGCAGCATACCAGTGATGTGTTAATATGTAATAATAGATTGGCTTACAATGGAATGTTGGTTGCCGAACGCTGTTTTTTATTTTTCAAAATTGGTAACAGATTTACTTTGCTTAAAATTAATGAAGTACAACTAAAATAAGCATAATTAACTGTAAGCATTATCCTAAACAGGGCTTTTTTCAGACTGGATTTGGGCTCTATTGAGCCGGCTTAGGCTTGAAACATTATTTTATCATGTCATTTCTCCAAACAGAGATATTTTCTAACTTTCTTAGGACAGCCCAATTGCTTTGAAAGGACCCAGCCAGGCTTAGGATGGTTGACAATGTTTTCTTGCATAAGTCCATTTGTAGTCCAGTGACATGGCTGTTAGAGGAATATGGGTAAACTGGGTATTTTGGCCTCACTTTCAAGAACTCGCCCCAGGCCCGAATTCTGCCCTATTGAGTCTCCTTCTTCAAAAGATATTCCACAATAAAGCAGAAATGAAGGTGGGTATTGGAATACCTGCATCAGGCAGACTCGGCCCAGGCCCGAACATCTGGCCCACAATGAGGAATAGCTTGGCAGGATATATAAGTTTGCAGTATTTATGCCACAATGAGGGGAAGCATTTGTTCATACCAATTAAAAGAACAGGGACAAAACAGCCTCAGTTCTCACCAAATTGGTTGTCAACTATATAACACTTGTCTGTCAATAATGAAAAGGAAGTAAAACATCCATTGAAATGGCTATTTGAGCATCAAGTAGGTGATTTGTTTGAGTCAATGCCAAGACAAGTCGTCTTTCAAATTAGCAAGTTAACTGTTTCAATTTGCAACATTCCCATAGAGTGGCCTGCAGCCACAATTTCTCTTATTATTGCAACAAATGGCCTTTCCTTTTCAAAAGATATGTTTCCAGATGATCGACTGCAATGCAGGAATAACTTGGGGATGTCATTGTAAAAACATTACTATGGTATTAAAAAGAAAAGGTAGATCACCTTCTCAGCTGATCATCAAAAGTCAAAAGAAAAGAAACCCTAATCTAATTTCACCTCAAAACTGTTTTTTCTACCCAACTTACTCATTCCAATTGACTAAAGTCCTCATGGAAGACAGAGAAGGAATGCTTGATATATCATAATCACCTCACTAATTAAACTCTAAACACATATTCCTAACTCGGGTAAAATAGTCTCGGTTAGAGAAGAACCACTTGACAGACAACTGTAATACATTTCCCCTTCTTTTATCCCCCTGTTCAGATCCTCTGTAAATACAATTATTTACAGAGGCTTTCAATGAACTGAGCTAATAGATCCTTGATTCACATAGAGAAGAACTAGTTAACAACTGTGAATACCCTCATTGAGAGCCTAGTATTCAAATATCATGAATAGGCTCTGTTCAATCTAATCTGGTTTTTACATATTGCCATTTTTTTATATTCCCTGTTTAGAATTTAGATCCTCTTTAATTGCAATAATCAATCATTTGAAGAAACTGATTCCCAATGAACTGAGCTAACTAACCGTCAGGTGAATGCAAAACAGCTTCATTCAGCCCACTTTTTGAATGCAAAACTGATTCCTCCAAGGAAGAACACATAGACATGTAATGGTTAAAATAAAAAAAAATACCATCATCTGTTATTGCAAGACTAACAACAATGGTTACAGATCAGAAAAAAATAAAGTAAAATCATCTTTCATATTTACAGAAAAAAACAGGACAACATATACAAACAACCAAGAAAAGCTAAAATGTTCAATAATAACATCTCAACACCTATGCCCATATTTCTTAAACCCTCCTCTGACAGCATGAATATGATCAATAGCAGCTTCTTTGTCCTTGTACAAGTGCTCATCTGAAATCTCCACCCTTAATTCAATACTCAGCGTATTAGACCCCGCAAAGTAGGCCTCTCGTGCTTTGCCACAGGCGAAAAGGGCAATCTTGTTCTTCAGAGCCTTAAAATTAGAGGGATGAAGACAGAGCATTTTACCGAGCTTCTTCTTGATGCAATACTCGGACGTCTCAAGAGACAGAAGGTGGTGAAGATCTACTCTGAATGCAAAGGAAAAGTAATCTCGAGCTTCTCTAACGGCGACAAGAGCCGGATAGATTCCTCGCACGTAGCAGAGTCTCTTCTTGTCGAGTGTAATGCGAACGAATGCGCCTGATGATTCTTCATCAGATTCTTCAACTTCCCCGTACAATTCGTCCATTGATTTCCACATGATTGCATGATAATAGGACAGACGAGCTCTAAGAGTATCGTTATACAACGCCATGGATTTGCTTGCTGCTATCTTTCAATTCAATTGGTTTTTTCTCTTTCTAGGATACTGTATTTATAATCATCTAACTTTCCTAGTTCGAAATGGATTTCAATCGACTTGGGAAAGTTCTAACTAATTCTTGTAGATTTGGAAAGTTTCTTGTTGGAATGTTTCGACCGTTGCATTTAGAAATGGGTTTGGAATATAACGGTTTGATTTTTGAACACCAAAATCTTAAACCGACAAGACCATTTAAATGGGTTTTTATACATGCAGGTTGACCCCAACACATTTAAACGGGGCCCATTTATCTATGGGGCCCTTTATCTTTGAGATCATTTAAGAATGATTAATTACAATGGGGCCCATCTAATATTAGCAACCACTTATCTATGGGGTCCACTAGGGCCACACCAATCATTGATGGAAAAATCTCAGTGAGACCTAGGCCTGTTCATTTACTAGAATTCTTGTCTGGAGAATTCTTGAATTCCTAGACAATGTAGAATTCCAAAATCCTCCTAAGGACATGAGCATTTTGGAATTCCACCAAAATGCAAAAAAGGTGGAATTCCAGAAATTTCTAAAGCCAATAGGGACTTATCATGTGTTGGAATTCATAAATTCTTGTAAAGAAACGGGGGATTTGAAAATACAAGGGGACATGATGACATCATGTCTCAAAAACTCAACCACTAGAATTCCAGTAAGGAATTCACTGGAATTCGAGTAAAGAAACAGGCCCTTCATTTATGGCCCTAAAATCATTTTTTTAATACATATTTTGTTTTAATCAAATGTACATGGTGTAATGGGTGGATGAGTGTCAATTTTGGGCCTACAGCAATCACAAGGATAACATGTGTGAGGGAGGTAACTTAACTAAAGGTGAGTCAAGTGGCTTTGAAATAGGGTGGACCATGAATAAGAATCACTTAGGCGGGGTTGGGGTGGAGGGTGCAATTAAATGGACCATCATTAATTTTTGTGGGTGATGTAGCCAAGTAAGAAACTGTCAAGCACAAGGGATTGTTTGCAGGAAAACAGGGATGCTTGATCAGTCCATGATGAGATTGACTCCTTGGATCTATAAAAAAGAAAAATAAATATTTTTATGGGGCTCCCGTGATTTCTAGATTGGTTTACTCAATCAATCAGCCAAAAGTGTGCAGAAATAAATAATATGCAACGGAAATATATCAACAAGCACACACCACAAGGACACCACATTTTAGGTGGAAAACCTTAACCGGGTGAAAAACCCCCAATCCGAACTGGATCAAATGAAGCATTATGAATCTCGCAATTACAAGAAACTCAGATTTCTTCCCCAAATATCCCCTACCCAAGGATGAAGTTACCTTGTGTCGCTTCACGCTTCAACGACTTCACACCGTTGATTGCAGCAAATTCAAACCAGCGCTTGACTCCTCAAATCTTCTCGCAGGAAGATAATCTTCTACAAAGGATGCAGAAGAACTGGCTCTAGAGAACTTGGCAGCACAACTTCATAAAAATCTCTAGAAAATAATTCTCTCCAATAATAATCTCTAACTCAGATCTTGGAGAGATGAGGTGTATCTATGGAACACCCTTTGAGTCCTTTAAATAGACCTTGGGATGTGCTTAAGGTTTCCTAACTTGATTAGGATTGAGACCAGCAGTTTAAGCACAATTAGAAATACAAGTTTCCAAAATTCGTATAGCACTGCGCATTGTTCGCTCGAACGGTCACTCCGTGTGCTCGAGTGGATCAGTCTCTGTTTCAGAACTGGGCTATTCCTACTCTGTTCACTCGAGCGAATAGAATGGTCGCTCGAGCAGACCCAAAAATACATTATAATTTCTCCAGCAGATATCTTCTAATTCTTTTAGACTTTCTTCTTTCGATTATTTCTAATCTTCTATCTTCAGAGTCCTATACTAAATAAAAAAAATTACAACTCAAAAGACCCAGAGTTTTATCAAATCCATGAATTTAGCCAACACTCAAAATCCTAACAAATTAAGGATCTAGATCTGATGAATAAGAAGCTTTCTGCTGTTTTTTCAAAATAGAGTAGTTGAAGAGTTCGTGGGTTTTATTAGTCCAACCAAATATAGTGAGCCTTAGAAATTTTGTCAAATCTAGAATATCAAATCCATTGGTTCTTGATGACCATCAAAATGAATTTTGAACACAAGAAAGGCAAAGTTCTCTATTTTAAGTGTCCATTTCATAGCCCTAAATAAACTCTTATCAGCACCCATGGGATTTGAATTTTTCTTTTTCACTTAAAAGTTAGCTAGCACTTGAACAACTGTTGCCAATGTACTATTGGTCTCAATTCCGGATGAAGGAGGACGGTTGCTCAAGTTAATGGTTGTCATAAAATTTTCATAACAACATGAATTCTAAGACACTATATTCCGTGATGATATATTCCATGATGATGAGCTAGGACTCGAAGTTCCCTTGTATGTAAAGGACCAATGGACCTCACAAACTGTACTCTTCTAAAGGAATAAAAACAATTTGCCACTAAAGAGGCAGAAGATTCGATCTAATTCAAACATCATCTTCTTCTTAAAGTGATCTACAATCTTTAATCGAAAGAATCATTGCTAATTTGGCCTACTCCTTGGCTCCTTTTCGGTTGTAACATGACATGGGTGGATTCAAAGAACTTTCCATCTCATCTAATGGGTCATGAGGAAGGGGACAAATGGAGGTCATTACTTTCCAGGACCTGCGTATACGGCAGGACTGACTATGGAAGCTTTAACCCTTTCATTGGCTCCCATTGAGCTAAATACCCATCTAGTGGTGTTCTCCAACTAGGCTAGCTATTATCATGTGTTAACCTCATGTGAGATAAAAAGAACTAGATTCCATCATATCATCTTATATGATTTTCTACCATATCTTTACAGAAAGGAGGATTAATTAGAACAAATGAAAGCAAGTGGGCTTACACACCTTTGGCACCTTTAGCATGAAGAGTACTGAAAAATATCCACCCACGGAAGGTAAATCTTGATGGAAATCTCTCCTAGCTGAATAAATTTTTAGAATCCAACTATTAGAATTTTTCTTAGTTGTGGCCCTGTCATTATTGAAAGAGAGATTGGTGTGACCCTTTTTGGAAATTAGCTGTTAGTTGTTCATGACTGTCATCAGATCACATGGGGCGGATTTCCTTTCACCAATCAATCATATCATGCAAGGCATTTCTTGGATAGGAGGAGACACTTGATGCATTGAAGTATGCAGTTTTCAGAGTTTAGTAGACATGGCATTGTAATGAAAGTAAACAACAAATGAGCTTTGACCAACTCTCAACTTTAATATCTCAACTAGAGTACCCACAAGAGATGTGAATGGAAAGGCCTTTGAAAAATCAAGAAACACATGAGCATGTGCTGTAAATGTAATCCCCGACTTTTCAAAAGCAAAGCCCAATGGGGTAATGTTTGTTGCATTGCATCTTGTAGCAGTTAAAGTTAGTATCAACACCTCACCTAATTAAAGTTAAAGAACTATAATAGACCATAGGAGAGGGCCAGTATTTTGTCTAATTTTGACAACTTGGGGGCCCTGGAAGGTCTTCTAGATAAAATGATGAACATAACAACCAATTATATCAAGTTTATAACATGATTTTGTTGCTGGTTAAGCTGGGGTTGTCCTAAAATTTTAAATTAATGTAAACCTGCCAAATAAAGGTTGCCAACTATCTTTTGCTTGTGATGAGATGGCCATAAACCACCAAAGAAAAACGAGAAGTAGATGCATGGGCCAGTATGCAAATGATTAGGTGCCAAGAGGTATGGGCCAGTATGCAATTCCATTTATGCATAAAAAAAAAGTTCATTTTTCTTGTAAATTATTATTGCCAATCTTAGAAACATATCACAGTCAGTGTAGACTTAGGAAGCACATTATCATGGGAACACCAGCAGTAAGTGAAAGATGTCAAAACCTAATTGTTCAAGAATTCAACTTATTCCGCCTTCTCAGACCTGTCTATGAATAGAGCCCAATGAAAATTTTGATAATGTTGCATTTTTTTATTTATTAAGAGGGTCTTCTTAAAGTTAACTTATCTGTCAAAGATCAGACTGATTAGACATTGCTAAGTAGATGAAGGGATGGATTTCTATTTAACATTCCATTTGTTGGTCTTCTATGGTGCCTTGCAATGTCCTCTAAATATTAATATACAGATTCTTCTTCTATTTGGTGAGATCAATGTGGCCACAAACATGCCTTAAGTAGTATTCTTGAGAGGAACTCTATGGGGAAGGTGCCTCGTTTAAGAACCATCAGTCCCTTTTTTTTTTTTTTCTATCACAAAGAGGGTAAGAGATGGGTCACGAGTTTCATGAGCCACTGGGCTACCTACAGCAACAATCATGGAAAGCAAAATTAATCATTAAGGAGATGGGCCCAAGTGTTCCAAAAAGAGGCCATCATTCAAATGGGTTTGCAAAGGGGGTTGGGGAATTCTGTCTGCAGTATAAATTTTGAACTAGAACCATTTCCTCAACTTTTAACTCTTTTCCAAATTGACTGGGCTAATGTGTTGAAGATGGGCTTACACAATGGACAATATAACTAGATTGGATGAGCCCAGTGGCCCAGCCCGGGCCATGAACACCAATGAGTCCTACAGCACCTACGCAATTTTCAAGCACGGCTTCCTGCAAAGGATCCCATATAACTCTAGGCCATGTCTCAAGCATATGATGGTCAAGGTCTGGCCTGTTTGGCTGTCAGAGTGAAAATAAAGCCTGGGTCTAGCTCAATATGGGGCTGGCCCATGAGCACCCCTTGAGCATGAGCACCCCTTGAGCAACCCATAAAACCTGTAAGCTGAATTTAGAAGCAAGTTAGAATTAGACAAAATGGGCCTTAGTTAAGACCCAGCTGTCCCGCAGCTTGAGCAACTAATACCCAACCACAAGCTTACTGATATGGTGTTTTTTTTCCACCTGCCACAGGGTCCTGTATTGTATGTGACCAATATGAGAATTATGATCCGCACATGTTTACCAAATGGGAAGATCGTCTGAATTAGAGGCGTCCACTAAAAAATCACTTCATTGGACAGTGCTCACTGGCCTCTACTTTCGTCCTAATCCACCAGCGCTCATCGACAGAAGAGTGGAAAAGAACCTCTGAATTAATAGAAATTCTATATGCACTCGCCTATTTTATTGAGCACGCCCACATCCTTTCTTCACGTGTAATTTTTTTTCTACTAAAGGTGAGTGTGCTCATAAATAGGGGTGGATGTAAAATTTCTCCTTAATTAAAGGCGACCACTGAGCCACCCCCACATTGATCTCTGTCTACCTTCTCAACATAAAAAAAAGGGGGTGCAACAGCCTCATCACAAGTCAGAACTTATTCAGTGATCGATCGCTTCATCAGTCAGTGGGGCCAGTGGTCCCCACTAACATGCCACGTGTATCTGGTCGTCTCTTAAATTGCTCCCGCCAAAAGTAACTGCAATGTTCATAGTTTGAAATGCAGAGCCGCTTGCAATAGGATGCGAAATCAAATTCCACTTAGCCTTTTCCTTAGATTTCACAGAGAAAATCACACCATCATTTCTGAAAAACTAACCCCTACTCTTTCAACCTTGGTCTCCCTCTCCATATCTTCATCACAAAACCAAAATTCCCCAATCGAAGACCTCCGCTATAAAAGTAGGGAATGAGCCCATCTCTTGCAATCCCGCATTTCAAACAATGCCCATCTTGATTACAAGAAAATCCATGCACAGGCCATTGCATCCGGATTTCAGTCAGACACTTTCGTAAACAACCTTCTTATCCATGGGTATTCGAAAACATGCTCTATTCACAATGCACGGAAACTGTTCGATGTAATGCCTCAAAGAAATATGATCACTTGGTCTTCTATCGTTTCAATGTATACGCAACATGGTCATGGGGTCGAAGCATTGATTCTCTTCTCTCGCTTTCGGAGCTCTTTTATTGATAGCCCAAATGAGTTTGTTTTAGCTAGTGTTCTCCGCGCATGCACTCAATTAAGGGCTGTTGATT
>QPKB01000002.1:25925188-25960866 GCA_003546025.1 Camphora micrantha | reverse complement strand
TTCTAACGAAAACATACAAAAATCAACTGAAATAAATCACATTATCTGGGTAAGAATTCGATGGAGTTTATTAAAAACCTCTTGGCAAATAGGAAAACTCGCAAAAGCATATTATTCATTCCTTGATTTCAAGGAAATGCACCTGGCCCAATTGAATGGTTTGAATGATGTATATGTAGGTTGAATCACATAGGTTTATTTGAATGCCACAATAAATCCACGGCCGCACCAAACAACATTAGTATGGATTCGTCGAGGAAAAGAAATTTGCACCAAATTTGAAAATCTAACTTCCATGGAACTCCTTTTAAATGGAATACATTTACCATGGGCACTCATCCAAAGTGGGTCCTGGACACTCATCTTTTTCAAGCTTGCAATTATCTTCCTTCATCTATCTACCCTCATACTATGATGCAGCTTTTGTAGACTTTCTAGCAACGGTTTGATTTAATCAAATGCTTGTGAAAACAACTATCAATCAATATCAATGGGACTAGCGAAAAGCCCCCGTGCTTAGCACGGGTAACGTAATTCATAATATTAAAGTTTGAGAATAAATACATTATTAAGTAAAAGAAATTAAATATACCATGGTATTTATAATTTAAAGGTCAACATAAGTAATCTATAGTGTATCTCCATTAAAAAAAAAAAATGAGTCATTTGTTAACTCTACATTTTGGAAAAAAAAAATCAAGTTGTATCCATCTAAAAAAAAAGATAGCAAATGTGAGAGAAGAAATGAGAAAAATCAAAGTAGAAGAACATAAAAAAAAGAATAAGAAAAAGTAAAATATACAATTGTCTTTGTTGATAATATCACTTGTAGTAGTAAAAAATCAAGTTTACAATGCAATATATTTAAAATTATAGATGTTCACATGTAGCAGTAAAAATACAAAGACATGGGAGTAAAGAAACCTTTTATTATTCCTTCAACACAATTCAAAGTTGCTACATGCATTACATGTATTGACTCTTCACAAAGAAACGTCAAGCTTCACCTTTGATTCCTTTCCCTCTGCTTCCATCAGTGTGATTGCTTTGAGAAAATATGCATTTGAGTTTGATCACCCAAATCTCCTTCAATGCTAGCAACAATCTAAAGAGAAAAATGTCACAAGGGCTCTTAAATTAAATGGGTACCATAAATTAAATGGCAATTAGGTTGGATTCTTTTAAAAAAAAAAATTGCAATGCAACTTTTGAAAAAAAAAAAAAGAGTTCACAATGGACTTAGAATTTAGGTGTGTTGTACTTGTGGCATGGAAATTTATTCCTAACTGTGCGTACTTCATTTACTCACCGAGCATTCTTGCAAACTTCATGGATAATTTCTTCCTTGTTCATCCTACACAAATGAGTTTTCTACCATACTTGTATGCCTCCATATTAATATATTTGTAAATTTATGCAAAAGATTAGTTCTGACATTACTATGGCTTATGTCTACATTCAATAATATAATATAAAATAATTAGATTAAGTTTACTAACTTTCTATATGGTAAACAATGTTTTGTGGCCTATAAATCTATGATGGCAATGAGATTGTCTATCAAAGTCATTAGAACTCAACATTTAGCACATTGGGATCAAACAATGTTAATCATATGTATAAGTTGGCGACCTAAGTAAACGAAGTAAGAAGCATTATAAATAAAAATTATTCAGTTCTTATACTTGTAGAAAAATCTGTATGGGCATTTTTCATATTGAAGATTATAGAATTACATATCACTCGAAACAATATACAATACATATAGGTTAGTGGTTTATATGTATTACTATTTTATTGGCTGATAAGCCAACCGATAATGACATTTAAACCTTGCGAGAAGTAGTTTGTTGAAGCAAAAGTATAATTTATTTCTCTTAACAAATTGGGGAAGCCAAATAACAACATATAAAAATGTGGCTTTAAGAGATGGCATAACTGGCTTCAAAGTATGGGATAAGTTTGCAATTATATAATATGAAGTTCGAAAAACTATGAACAACATTATTGTATATCAATTTCAACTACTGGAGGAGAAACATCTGCTACAATGTCATCTCTGTCTTCTGGACTCTTTTGTATAGTTATAGTGTGTTTCATGGTCCATGCCGAATTCTATCTTTATTATATATTTACTCTTAGAATTTTACAGATTATTTCTTTTTAATAATGTAAGTATTGTATATTCTTAAAGGCAATATATTTGAGGTTTTACATACATGCTTCGTTCCAAATAATAAATAATTTTTGAAAGTTCTCTTATCCGGTATTGAGTATGTAAATAAAATATGTAGACATATATGCAATCTACCACATTGATACTTGAAGAGTGGAGAGTTAAGCAAAGAAAGAGGAGTGGGTGCAGATGTGCAGCTTCATCATATGTAGGGTCCTAATGTGAAAACAAAATTGGTATGCATAAATCAAAGAAAACCATATATATTAAACCAAAAACATGCATAAATCAAGTCAGAAAAAACTGATATAAATCTAAGGTGCACAAACCAAACTAAATCATTTAATTACGAATAAATAATCAAATGAAACTCCATTATTCAAATCAAGGACTCTATAAAAACAAATACCCTGAGATGATGAATTGATGGAGGCAAGTTGTCAGGAAGCACTATTGACTATATTTACAGAGGGTCTAAACAGGTAGAGAAATGAAGGAAAGATGTAAAACCAAAATTTGGATCCAATATAAATTCATATTCAGGTTTGGGTCTAAGATATTAGTTTATGTAATTGCATTGTAAATCAAAGGTGTGAAGCATATATCATTCCCTAAGTGACGCAAAGGATTTGACAGTTATTGCAATCCACATCATCATATTCTTAGCTATGTATAAATGATTCAATTTTATGATATATGAAAGACATGAGTTCCCAAACAAACACAAATTAGAGAACATGGAATTCCATAAGCAAAAAAACGCAGGATCAAGCTTTGATTACTGCTCTTGAGGCTAATCAGGTCCTCAGATAATCACGAGAAGTTTGCTTGCTATCATCTTCATATCCGTTGCTTGTAATAAAAAAAAAAATTATGCATATATCCTTATCAAGATTGAAAGGGTATCCAAACCCTTGTGAAATGCAAGATCTTAAGAAAATAGAAACAGAAAAATCAAATTAGGAGCCCACAATAAGTACCCATAAAAGAAGTTTTTAAAGAAAATCTTAGTTGCATTCTCAAAAGCCAGAAAACTCAAGAGACACCACATAGTAAAGTATAGTAGGAAGTAAGAAAAACCAATGAAGAAAATCATTTCAACAATATACATTTAACAATTTATATATACCGTAATATAAATTAACCAAACTGTAATATAATATAACATTTCTGTAGGGAGAGTTGTGGTAGTTGTTGGGGACCCAAAAGTTAAACCCACTTTTGTTGATCATAAAACCATTTACAAAACAAAGAAAATACCCCCAAAGAAAAACCCATGCATGACAGCCATGTACACACCATTCAACATATATTAGGAATTGAGAAATTAACCAAATCCTCTTATATACTTACAAAGGCAAGAGAAACTAAAATACTAAACAAAATTTCAATGAAATTAATTACCATTTACAAAATTTTGTATCCATATCATTTTCAAGATGGCCACACCAAGAAGACAATCACTGATCGTGACAATTCACTGTCATACCTACAAATGAAGAAAAGCACGTACCTAGGCTACAATCCACGTCAAACTATAAATTAAACCGAAATAAAAATAGAAACAAAGAGAACAAAACATATCTAGTCTAGAAATGAAGAAAAGAACCTAGCTGAAATGGATGCATAGGGAGTTGCTGACCTATCAATTAAAAAAAAGACCAAAGGACAGGGAGCAACATAGAAAGAAGAGGAATGATGAAACGAATCCTCACATGGTGTGAGAAATCCAAACAACAGGTTGTTCTTCAGTTTTGAAGATTTGCATAAAGCAAGTGAAACGTGAAGGAGAGGCTTTTAATAGGAATAAAAAGGAAATTAAGAGGAATGGAGGTTTTACACATTTAATATAATAAAAAGGAATAAGAGTTAGTGACATAACCGAAAACCTTAGGCTTAAATAAGAGTTAAAGACACGGTTCATCTTCATGATCCGACCAAAGCTTAAAAGAATTTAATCTTAAAACATTTCAAGGGATTTAACTTAGAGTCAAAATTGATTCACAGTCAAAATCAATGGCAATTGGCAATTGAAATTGAATGAAAAAAAAAAAAAAACAATGGTTGTTCTCTACACGCCAATAATATATCCTAAAATTGATTTCCAACCAAAAAAAATTTCTAGCATCTATAGGGCCGATCCAATATGTGCTGCCACATCCTAATGCGGTTTGTCATAGGTCAATGGACCCAAGACCCATGTGCCAGTCCCGGTCCATTGAGCCCAAGCCCAACCACACAACTGTCCCAAAGGGCATAGCCATGCACCGCCACAAACCCAAGGCCTCGAGCCATGTGTACAGCCCCCTAGTGACTTCCAACTTCCAATAGATCTCATCTATCTCCTTTGGACACTTTTGATTCCACCACAACCAATCCCTCCTCTAGAATCCAAGTTATTTCTAATTTTCTTTTAGGAACCAGTAAATAAGGAGAGTAATTAGTTGACTTAGATGGAAATAGCAATCACATGCCATGGGATTCTAGGGGAAAGACTGATTCAGACCCTGAATATTGGATGGAACATCCAACTCAGATCTCATCATTCCCTAATTAAAGTGTTTATAACAAAAGATAATAATTGCCAGCCCCATATCAATGAGGTAAGGTCAAGATGATAACGATAGTGATGATGATAATTGAATCATCTTAGGAGACACAATCTTGGTCTTCTTCCTGACATTCAACTCATATAATCAAGATTTTTTTTTCTACATATTCCTACTGCATTTGATTCAGCTAAAGCATGTATTTTTAGTTGATAGTGTTGAGAACCTTTCACAATTGGTGCTTTTTTCAGAGAATGAAATTTGGAAGAAAAAAGGAATGAATTCATTTTAGTTCTGCAATTTGTGGTCAGATAAATGTGTAGCTTTTGCTTCGATGTAAAAGTATGTTATGGGCTTGATTTTTACGTGTGCATAGGCTAACGGAAGAAAAATAAATCCAGAACAATGGTTGTTCTCTACAGGCCAATAATGTATCGTAAAATTGATTTCCAACCAAACACATTTGGGGAAAAAAAATCAAGCAATGATCAAGGGGGCCAAAACTCATAAACACACAGACAAAGACATATATGATTCCATAGATTCAGCTGTACCCTCTTCTCTCCATGTGTATCTCACTCTGATGGTAATTAGCAAATAGTATGTACACAACATACAAAGACACATATATGATCATAAATCGTGATAGATTCATCACTTCATTCAAAACTATCCTATTATCAAATTAATCAATCCCACATTCATGCGAACCCAATCATGAAGCTAAATGTTATAATCAAATCTCACAGTGGCATTTTTTCAAACACCAAGTGCGTATCCAGACCAAGGTACATGATAAGGTAGAAAAAAATGAAAATCGATATAAAATGGAAAGATGAAGAAAAATAGTAGCAACGAAAATTGGTTGAAAGAAGAAAGATTCATTACCTCTATCTTGGTGATTGGGGAAATGTTGCAGAAAAAACCAAAATGTAGTCAAGCCTTTCACAATGGCATTTTTTCAAACACCATATGCCTATCCAGACCAAGTTACATGATAGGAGAGAAAAAAATGAAAATCCATACAAAATGGAAAGATGAAAAAAAATAGAGAAAATGAAAAGTGATTCAAAGAAGAAAGATTCATTACCTCTGTCTTAGTGATTGGAGAAATGTTGCAGCAAAAACCAAAATGTAGTCAAGCCTTTGCAAACGGACTTTAGAGATGATTGCAGAAGAAGAAGAGACCTTGAAGTGAGAGAGATAGAGGTTTGCATCCTAGCAGTGGAGCTCTCCATGATTCCCCAGAATCGCAGGGAGAAGCTTCCGATCGTTACAGCAGAAATAATGAGGAGCCTTTGCAAGCGGACGTTACAAAAATGCAATGAACGAATGAGATCTATGATGAGGAGAAATGCTCTTTGCCTGCGTTCTGCGTTGGGTTAGAGGAAAGGAAGAGCTAACGTTCTACTTGGGTTGCATTTGGAAGTAAACGGGCATTCACGGATGGGCTAACATTCTGGGTCGAATTTGGATATTAAATGGGCCATTACTTAGTAGGATTAATGGCCCATTAGTTGGTAGGGCCTGGCATCAGAAGGAGGTTAAAAATTAAGACAGTCAAAATCAAAATTGAAATTGACAGTGAAATTGGAAATCAAATCCACTTTGCTTGACAAAAGGGGGGGAGAAGAGATTGAAGAGTAACAAACTCAGTGACATTTAGACTCAATTAAACCATATTATATTTGCTAATGTTTTTTTTTTTTTTTTTTTTTTTTGGGGGGGGGGGGGGGGGGGGGTGGGGGGGGAATATATCCCACCAAGAATATGTTTTTCAATGTCTTATGCAGGTATATATTTCTGATTTCAAACCATAAATATATATATATATATGTCTGATTTCAAGCATATTCTCAATGGGAGTGGGTGTTTAAAAATGTAGTGTAGTAATGGATCTATCACGGCACACCCAAAATCCCCACCTCATAAATATATCAAACATACATAATATATGTGCTTGTATATATTGAAAAGAATATAATATTAAGAAAATGTATCTAAATAAAAAAGGAGAGCAATGTATTACAGGTCCTTGCTTTGCTTCTCATGTCCATATGCCAGATCTGCCGATCAGCCTATATTCCGAGATCATTGATAAGAGATATGATTTCAAGAGGATAAAGATGTAAATCGGCAGTTCTTGTTATTGTTAGAAGTGTTACATAGTAGGGCAAATTAACAAAAAATATGTGCATCAAACCTTTAAGCATCTAAAAGAGAAGATGCAGAGAGAGAAGAGGGGAAGATTCAAATATGAAGAGGAGAAAACACAGAGCTTGTGAAAAGTTAAAAGGGTTCTGAAGAAGAAGAAACGTTGGGTTTGGGGAGTAAATATATTGAGAAGTTGAGGAGTTGGGTTAGGTTACGGAAAGTCCTATGCTTAGTGGAAACGTGTCATGGATTTAAGGGGCTGTCAAAATAATTTCAAAATGGTCAAAATCAATTGGTCCAATTGTACGTCTGATTTTTCCAATTGAAGCCTGTTCACTTCATATAGTATAATGGTTTCAAACAATTGTAAGATTGTCGCGACTATATCATTGACTGAATCAATGGCATATGAGGCACTTTTATGGCCATCATCTATGGGCAACATGCCAACAATTGAATTCTGAGGAATTATGATACTCATATTTTATTTAAGTGGCACTTAGTTCAAGCATGTTTATTAAACTATGAATAAATATATATTTTAATTTCTAATGACTTTGCTTTTTTTTTTCTCTTTATTTTATTTCTTTACCCCCAAAATCACTCATAACTAAAACAAAAACCACTATAAAAAAATATTTTTCTATTTTTACTGTTATTATATATCAACAATTTCATTTTTCTTATGTTTTATTGTCATTATTAAATCAATTCCATTCGTCAAAACCTCTCAAATCAGAAAATGAATATCATTTGCTCTTCTGCCTGATGAGCATGGGCCCGGGCTTAATTGAGCTGATCTACACTCTCTCACTCTCTCCAAAAAAATCTCTTTGATATGTAAACATAATAAAAACCAATATTATTCTAGAATAGTAGTTAATTTAATTAAAATGGAAAGAGGACCAGTTGGCAGTTCCAACTAAACCCAGTTGAGTAGTCATAAAATCTTGGGTTGTCATTATGGGGCTACAGTACATATTTTTTTTTTTTTTTTACTCACTCCACTCTATCAAAACTTTAGTTTGATTTTTTCTCATTAAACAAATGAAAAATATCTACTAAACAGATAGTTCATTCCTCTTTCTATCCTTATGGGTAAATTAACATTTATTGATTCAAACTTAGAAAATAGTTTAAATGCACCTGTATTGGCACTTTTGAAATTAGCTGTATTATAAGCGTTAAGATGATGACCTGAACACCACTCCCTTTTGATGTTACTTCCGACCTATTCCTTAATTTTAAGGCATATAAAGAACTTGTTGATTATATCTATAATCAAGGTTTATTAGATTCTGTATCTTAGTTTTACATAAAAATTTTACTTTTACATTGTACATTTTACTTAACTAGGAATCGGAATTTAACTTAAATAAGGAAACTCGATATCATATTCTCAATCCTACATACTATCTAGGACCCAAAAGTTTTTTTTTCCTTTTTCTTATATTTTATTGTCATTATTAAATTTATTTCATTAGTCCAAACCTCTCAAATCAGAAAATGAATATCATTTGCTCCTCTGTCTGATGAGCATGGGCCCACCCTATGGTAGAACACCCACAATTACTTCCTATTTATATTTAAATTTACTTTCAACTAACCTCTCTCTCTATCAAATATCCACACCACATGAAATGGAAGGCATAGACGTATATGGGGTTCTCCAAAAGATGATGACCAATCTTAAATTTCCTATATAATTGTATTAAATGTAGTTTGTATGTTTACTCGGTGTCTACTTTCAATTTAAATTGGGTTTTCCTTCCATGAATTAAAGGCTCACGTTGGACGCGGGCCCTGAAGAGCTAGTTATATAATAAAAGACAGCAGGTGATTCTGCGGGAGAGCGACACGTGGCGGCAGGGAACTTCCTGAGAGGATGACACGTGGCGCATCCTCAGAGTTTTTGCAATGCCACATTCCGGAATTGCCTTTCTCTCTTTTTATTTCCCTTTAAAACCCTATGCAATGCAATCGCTAGAATCTCTCATTCTCCCTAAAATCTCTCCATCTACACACGTTTTATCCTCTTTCCAATTGTTTCGGTGATGCAATAAAAGTTTGATTTGAAACCACAATTGAAATTGATCAAAATAATCATTTGATAGTGGACCTAAATAATAAAAGCAATGTACAATTAACAGGACAAATCCCATCCATTGGATGGTTTCATGGCCAATCCAAACAAATTAATTTCAGGCCCCACAATATTCGTACGCCATATAAATGTGGCGAGAGTGGACCCACCATGTAATTGAAGATGGCTAGCCACCATATACGATGTATATAAAAGGATAGATGGGGTAGTGATTGCCTAAGTAGATGGGATTAGACTTGATAACGATGCCCTTGATTCAGAAAAAAAATTTGATTTGGACCCATTATTCAACCCACTATTGAAATTGATCAAAATGATCATTTGACAATGGACACAAATAATAAAAGCAATATACAATCAACAGGACAAATCCCATCCATTGGATGAGTTCATGGCCAATCCAAACAAATTTCAGGCCCCACAATATTCGTACGCCATATAAATGTGGCGAGAGTGGACCCACCATGTAATTGAAGATGGCCAGCCACCATATACGATGTATATAAAAGGATAGATGAGGTAGTGATTGCCTGAGTAGATGAGATTGGACTTGATAAGAATGCCCTTGATTTAGAAAACAAGAAAAATATGATTTGGGCCCATCATTCAAACTGATCATTTGACAGAAAGAAATCCATACAAATTTCATGCCCATAATAGTCGTATGCAATCAAATCTTGTTATCAAACCCATCTTTTGTATGGAAGATACTATTAATAATAGTTGGAATCTTGAGGCTTGGATTATTTAACCATAGAAGCATTAAAAAATGAACTAGATGGTGTCAATCCATATGTAGACTGCTTCCGATCACTAAGAAATAGATTTGGACGTGAATATCCACGAGATCTAAAGATGAGAATACTGCATGATAGATATAAGGATCCAATGCAATATAATCGTCCAACATCAAATGAGGTAGCTGCATTATTAATTGGTGAAGGATCTTCAGAAATTAGTAACCGGGATATCATCTTGGAAACTGTCTCGGGATCTTTACAAAGAATAAGCGAAGTACATCCAAGTTATATGGCATTGCAATACCCCTTGCTATTTCCATATGGATAAGATGGATGGCATGCCAACATATTATATAATCAGCTTTCACGATTGTCAAAATCATTTGTATCAATGAGAGAGTACTATTGTTACATGTTACAACAAAGGAATGATGAAGGCAAGACTATTTTATTGTCTGGTAGACTCTTCCACCAGTTCATTGTGGACGCATTTGCACGTATTGAGCAATATAAAGCAAAATACGTTAGAAATAACCAGAGTACATTTAGATATGATTTTTTCCAAGGTGTCTCAGATGCAGTAGTTCAAGGAGATACAAGAGCATCAATAATTGGTCAACGCTACATATTACCTTCTTCATTTACAGGAAGTCCGCGTTATATGATTCAACAGTATCAAGATGCAATGGCAATATATATGCCGATGGGCTGGATGCCCATATATATTTTTTTTAACATTTACATGAAACCCAAGATGGAAGGAAATCCAACACCTTTTAGATTTATTCCCAGGTCAAAAAGCAGAAGATCGTCCTGACGTTGTTGATAGGGTATTTCACATAAAATTGAAAGAATTAATGGTCGAGGTAAAGGATAAAAATCTTTTCAGTAAAGTTATTGCAAGTAAATTCTTTTTCCAATGCAAAATAACTCATTTTTCTAATTCTCAATTTCCATTACTAAAGTATCTCACTATTTCATTCACAGATATATATATATATATATATATGCCATTGAGTTTCAAAAGAAGGGCCTTCCGCATGCACATATATTGATAACACTCGATAAATGTGATAAGATATCTACAACTAAAGAAATAGATGAAGTTGTCTCGGCCGATATTCAGGATCTTGACACAGATCTAAAGCTGTATGAAACAATCAAGCGTTGTATGATGCATGGCCCATGTGGTCCGCTAAATCCAAATTCTCCATATATGGTTGACGATAAATGTAGCAAAAAATATCCAAAACGTTTCAACCAACAAACCTCACCTGACAATAATGGTTATCCGACATACAGGCGGAGAAATGATGGAATGATGGTTAAAATAGGATATGTTGAACTAGATAATAGATGGGTAGTTCCCTTCGATCCTTTTTCTGTCAAGAAAATATAATGCACATCTAAACATTGAGATTTGTAGTCAAATACAAGTCATTAAGTATTTGTAGAAATATATTCACAAAGGCCCAGATATAACTATCGTTATTGAGGAAAGCACACAGTCACCAGATGAAACAAGCCAAATGAGATATCGACAGGTTGATAAAATCAAACACTACTTTGATTGTCGTTATATTTTCGCTCCAGAAGCACGCTGGAGAATTTTTGAATTCAACCTTCATAGTAGAAATCCATTGGTTGAGCGTTTACAATATCATCTTGAAAACCAGCAAATCGTTGTTTTCAATGATTATGACAATGTAGCATCTATGTTAAATAGACCTAGAATAGAGGCTACTATGTTCACTCAGTGGTTTGAAACAAATCATCAATATCCTGATGCAAGAGATTTAAGATATGTTGACTTTCCAACAAAATGGACTTGGAAAAGCACTCAGAAGGTTTGGAGCAGAAGAAAAAAAGGAAGATTCATTGGAAAATTATATTATGCGCATCCGACGTCAGGTGAGAGATATTATTTAAGAATGTTGCTTCATATAATAAGAGGTGCCGCATCCTATGGAGATTTAAGAACTGTGGATGGAACAATACATAATTCTTTTAAATCAGCATGCATAACACTTGGCTTATTAGATGATGACAACGAGTGGGACATTGCATTAACAGAAACATCATAGTGGGCGACAACATATCAATTATAGAGATGCTTATGTTCTGTGAAGTATCAAATCCATTTCATGTATGGAACAAACATTGGAACTCACTTTCTGATGATATAGAGATGAGGCTACGTAGGCATGAAAACTCAATCATTCTAAATTTATCAGACCATGAGATGCAAAATCAAGCACTTATAGAGATTGAGTCAATCATAAATAAAAATGGTAGATCATCACAAGAGTTTCAGGATATGCCATTTCCACAGTATGAACATGCTGATTTTATATTAAACAACTTGCTACACGAAGAAATGTCATGCAATATTTACGATCTTGCAACTAAATTTATTGTCTTACATTCGAGACTAAACCTGTAACAAAACATAGTGTTCGACAAAATCATTGATTCATGTCTAAATGGCAAAAGCAGAGTTTTCTTTGTCAATGGCAGTGGTGGAACGAGAAAAACATTCTTATGGAAAACAATAATTACAAAACTCTAAACTGAGGGAAAAATTATTTTAGCAGTAGCATCATCAAGAATCGCATCTTTGTTGTTACAAGGTGGTCAGACCGCACATTCACTCTTTAAGATACCATTACAGACTCATGAAGCATCATGTTATGCTATTGGTAAAAAACCAAATTTAGCTAAGGTAATTCAAAAAACATCTTTGATCATATGGGATGAAGCACCTATGATGCATAAGAATGCATTTGATGCGGTCGACAGGACTCTATGCGACATAGTGAGTGTTGCTAATAATACTGGCAAAAGAAAAATACTTGGTGGGCTAACTGTTGCATTGGGAGGTGACTTTAGACAGATTTTGCCTGTTGTTAAAAGAGAAGATCTTGTAGCTGCTTCACTGACAAGATCTAAAATTTGGAAATATTGTGAAGTCTTAAACCTTACGGAGAATATGCGTCTACAAAATTTATCTAATAGTGATGACAATGCAAACTTTGCAAGCTGGGTATAAAAAATAGGAGATGGAGATTGCACTACTCTGTGTACCAACATGGATTCAGATGATGATTGGATTCATATTCCGAGTGAATTGCGAATAGATGCTGATGATGATGCAATTTCACCCTTAATCAACTTTGTCTATGATAACTTAAATGTCAATATAAAAAATCATTCATATTTTATAAACAGAGCAATATTGACTCCATTGAATGACTATGTTGACAAGATCATTCTGTAAGGTTAGTTGTATTTGATCACCCTGCAAATCATTTAAAAGTTGATTTTTTAGATAAGATTAAATTTGATTGCATGTAAAATGTCAATTCATGATTACAAGTTACATGTTCATCAATAAGAAGTAGTTTAAGAACCTTTTTCCGCCCATAAGCATTTTGTAATTCAAATGCTTGCCATATTCTGCATACTCTTGCCTTTATTTTCCAATGGAGTTCATAGGGGTTGAGCCTATCTAACGTATGATAATCTGGACGTTGCATTATGTCTTATCTGAAGAAACAAAGTATTAGAGCATTAATGTAATTTTAATAATTGATATATAGATGCAATGTATTTAAATTACAGGATATTTATAGAAGTTAGTGAAATTGAAGCTAATAAATATAATATAAATCATGAAGATGTAAACGAGTACCATTAGTTTCTTAAAACTTCAGCAAGAACCGCCTTATATACAACATTTTTTGTATATCCATGTGGTTCTTTTTCTCCATTTAAAAGTAATATCTTTAGACCTGACCTTGATGTAACTTGTGAAACTGCCACATATAGCTGTACATGTGAAAAAATTGGTTTTGGAAGATATATATATATATATATATATATAAACCAACTTTTGACAGTTTGGCCCTGGCTTTTAATAATTGTCAAAGCGAATGCAAGACGGACTGGGAATTGTCTCATTCTGAATGTGAAAGGCCATTTTGTATCAATTGGTGACATTATGATTCAAGGTATATAAGCAATTTCACCTATATTGCGACCTGTTATGATCTCTGCTTCAATTACTTTATGTCCAAGTCGTCTAATAATAAGTCTTGTTCCATTGCACAAACCAATCGATTGATTTAAATTTCTCAACAACATTATTGGTACACCAGCTTTTATTTCGAGAGAGTGGTTTGGAATCCCACTAAATTTTAATGTGTTTAGAAATTTTGGTGTGTACATAAGATTTTGCTCATCATCTTGAATGTCTGTGATACTATCCGAGGTAAAATATGTCAAATTTTCTTCTGATAGCATATCGAGCATGATTTCATTTATCTCATCAACATTATTATTTGTTGGTGCTAAAATTGCACGTTCTTGGAGATAAGAACAATTAACACCTTGACTTAGTTATTATAAACATATCGTATCAAGCCTTTTACATCTTCCATTTAGCCATTTGCTTTTCTCAAGAGCAAATCAGCCGGTATTTTTACCCAATCAGAATCTTCATCGTGTAATAGAGAAATTGAAGTTGCATTACCATTACCAATATCCAATACCCATTTTGCAAATTATGTGGAGTTATCATTTGTGATGCCATAGCTTGTTGATTCTTGTAACCGCATATTGACAAATAAACTTGACAATGTTTCCATGCTTCTGCATTTATCAACGATGCTTCGACTATTTGTTCTCTTCTCCCCTTATAAACCGCGGGTAATATTTGTCTGAAATCTCCTCTCAAGGCAACAGTGAGTCCTCCAAAAACTCTCTCCGGCACGAATATCAACAGCAAGCAAAATATCTCTTAGTGTCCTATCCAATGCATCATAGGCATGTTTGTGGGTCAATAGTGCCTCATTCCATATTATTAAGTCAGTTTTCTATAGGACTGAAAGTATTTGGGTTGCCAAGTTTGAACAGGAATTTGAAATTTAGTTATTTGGGTTTTGTTCTTTGATGACTTTCTGATTTGGGTTCTTCTCAGAACCTTGAAAGGTTGTGGGTGTTTGGTTTTGCTCTGTTCTATCTCACCCAAATTTTGTTTTGTGGGAAGTATGGAAGGTATTTGAAAATGGGTGCTACAACATTTGAATCAATCACATAATATTAATATCTCAAAGTGTTAGAATATAACAATGCCCATGATAAAATGCAGAAAAACAAAAAAATCAGAACAAACCAACATATAGATAAATAGATATATGGATGGATTGATTGGTGAGAAGAAGAATGAGAAGATCTTACTCTTGCCAAGCGATGAAGAGGAAAATGGAAACAAAACTCTGATTTCTCCTTTTTTTTCTCTTCTCAATCTCTCAATAGACGAAGAAGCAGACGAACAAGAAGAAGAAGAAGGAGAAAGTAGGTTTTTATCCCATCTCACTCTCAATCGAAAAATACCCCCAAACCCCACCCCAGAATAAATAAATAAATCCATTTTCATCATATATCATACACAAGGAACATAAGAAAAAAAAAACCCAGATAGCATTAGAAGATATCACAAAAACCCATTAAAAAGAATGAGAATATGGGGACATACCGAATGGATTTGGAGGCTTCTTGTGGTGATGAAGCGAAGACAAAGAACAGAAGGATGATTGTTTAAGAGAAGAAGAGGGATCACTTATACATGCATGATCAGTTCAATAGTGGGTATGGTGAGCCCGTCCTCATACACCTGCCTCCAAAGAGGAAAACAATTTTTGGAATTTGCAATCAACTGTTACAAGTAACATCTGCTACACTATTGAAACTCTATATGCTTGTGTGTGATGGATGCCAAAAAAAAAAAAAAAAGGGACCCATTCTTCATTCTGTTGTCTATACAACATGGCCAACCAATGATTGCGGAATCGGACTCCAATTTCGAAATCGGATTCTACGTCTTTAATATATATATTAATGTGTCCAAGTTCTAATAAAAGGTTTTACACGCTTATTAAGTGGTTTATGCTTTATTTAAATAATTAACAGAAAGTCATGATCATTGATTTTTAATTGTTAATTAATTATATTAAAATATTTTTTAAAAATTTGATGTAATTAGGCTCCTATCTAGGGTTGCAAACGGGTATCCAATTCTCCGATTACCTAGAAGCTCCGACCTACAAAGTACCGGGTCTGGAACCTATTTTAGATTCCGAGTCACAAACGGGTTTGGGCCCGGAACCCAATTTAGGTTCTGATTTATAAATGGGTTTGGTTCTGGGTCCATATAGGTTCCGACCTGTAGACCCCGGACCTGTCATGTGAGCCTTTGATATTGCAAATTGTACCTCAAAATCAACTTTTTTTACATTTTAATGCATAATACTAGAGGTACTAGACTTGATGCACTGTTATAAATTGAATGATATCCTTATATTTAAGAAAAATGAAGAATAAAGAGAAATTAAAATTGATTTTGGAACTAGATTTCAGTCCTCTAGGTGAACCCGGATCCGGATTTTCCTATCGGGACCAAGTCTGGAACTAACAAAACAAGTTCCTAGTAAAAAACGAATCCGAAATCGGAACCGTTAATCTACAAAACTGGTCCGAGTCTGGGTCCACTATGGTTCCAATCCGAATACGTCCTATTTGCAACCCTAGTCCTATCATTGTATCTTTGAAAGTGGCTCTTGCTTTTTGCTTGACTTGCAAATAATCTGATCGAGTCCGAGTCCTATATTACTATTTACTATGCTAAAATTACATTCATAACAACAATAGCGATTATAATTTAATGGAATTATGATTCATTTTTTACCTTATTTTCCTTTTTTTATAATTCATTTAGTTTTTTCTATTTAAATTTTAAAACGTTTTTGTTTCTCGTGTTGGGCATGGGCACCTTTCCTTGTTTATTAATTATATTAAATCAATATAATTCGTTTTGCCACGTCAACACCCGTGAAGCTCTCCTTTCAAAAAAATATTCAAGAAAAAAATATACACTTTAGAGGGAAATTTAAAACTAGAGAGAAGTTTTAGGGATTCATAAAGTTTCCTACTAATCTCAAACTCAAACCTTAAGTATGCCCCTCAAGTTTCCTATTAAACTCAAAAGTTAGGGCACGTTTGTGTACACACCCTTTCCGCGGAAAGGAAAAATTTCCAAATCAGTAAATTCCATAGAAATGGAAACCTCAAAAATGAATTTCCGCAGAATTTAGAAATTCATGTTTGGTGCAAAATTTTCTTCCTCGTTGAATTGGTGCTAATGTTGTTTAGTGCGGCTGTTGATTCCTTATAGAAAATCAAAATTTTTTGTTTGGTGAAACAATTTTTTGGAAAAAAATAACATAACATGTATATTATTTATTCAATATCAAATACTAATTTATTTAAAGAAAGAAAAATAAAAGAGTTGTAGGGTTTTGGGTTGAAATGGAAAAGAGTGAAGAAAAGAGGGAGAAGTTTTCTGAGGAAATCCATTTCCCTTACCCCCATAGGAAATCCATTTCCAGCATTAGCAAGGAAAATGCCGACGAGGTAGGAAAGCGTTTCCGTGGAATTGTTACACATCAAATGCCTGAAAAATGAGTTTTCCACAAAAAAAAACCTTCCACTTTTTTGTGGAAAAGAGTGACACAAACATGCCTTTAGGGTTAAGATGTAAAGTAACTGAGTGGCAGAACATTTTTTTCATAACTTCCCTCCTCGCTCTGCACTATTTGACAGGTGAGGGATGAGATGATAACTGCATTATGTAATATGCATTTTTTGGTATTTTGTTACTTTGTAATGGTTAATATGTATAGGCTGACTTAACTATATTTTGTATCTTTGATATTTAATGACATTTCCCTTTCTTAGCATAACAACAAGAGGATTTAACTGGAAAAATCCCTTTAGACTTGTTAAAAGCCCAAACCGCCATCAACCTCTTATATAGACCATAGGAGTCCCAAAGGCCATGTTTCCCAAAGATCTTCCGTTTTTTTTTTTTTCCCTCCCTACTCCTTTTACTTTAAAAAGGTCCAAAAACTCTTTTCTCATTTTCATTGTTTTCCCCATTTTCTCTGAGCAAGGACTCATCGAAGAAGAGAAGCAAAAACTATCAAGAAGAGAAGTTCAAATCCAAAACCCCCCATATCTTCTCCATACTTTTACCTTAAAAAAGTCCCAAAACCCTTTTCCATTTGCGTTATTTTCCCCATTTGCTCAGAGCAAGGACTCTTAGAAGAAGAGAGAAGAAGCAGCTATCAAGAAGAGAAGTCCAAATCCAAAACCCCCATATCTTCTCCATACAACATATGTAATACGCACCCATTACAAATGGGAAAAGGGAGTTTGACATTCTTTATGTTGCAATGAATGACGAACGGGGATATCTCCACTTATTTACCTAGAATGAACTGCAATATCCCCGCTTAGCGCCAAAAGCAAAAAAAAAAAGAAAAAACCAGAGGGAGGACCAAACTGGTCTATACAAGAGGTTGATGGTGGTTTGGGGCTTTTGACAAGTCTATGAGGATTTTTTCGGTTAAATCCTCTAACAACAATCAATAAATCAATAAAAAAATTTAACCACAAGGGTTGGCCGAGTGGTCAGGACGACGGTTCCTTCCTCTCTATTCCGAGGCTAGAGGTTCTAGTATCAATCCCCGATTCCCCCCCTCTTCATGAACTCAAGGTTGAGTCCACTGGTGCTACCACTTGGAGCCCACAGGGGTTTTATCCGACTTCTCTATAACTCCTTTTCTCTTTGGCCCTGTGGGATGTAAGAAAAAAAAAATAAAAATAAAAAATAAATATTTATAAAATAAGTAAATTAAATGACCTAAATGAAATAAAATACAGGGTTAAGCGGGCTTGGCCCTTTTCAAAACAAAACCCTATCGCTTCTTGCCTCTCTCTCGACTTGCCAAGATCTATCGTCGCCGGTGTGAAGGTAAAGACTCTTGCCATGTTTCTCCGTTTGAGTTATTGGTTGGAATTTATGTTATATGAGATATTGATTTGTTCAGGCCGTTACAGCAGATTACGGCAGAAGAGAATCCGAGACAGGCCGTTACGATGGATAAGATATTCGGAAATGCGTATCGGGGCGATCCTGGCGTTCCTCACACCGACCCGGATCGTTTCGTGAACATATGGATTGGTTCGTTCGCCTTCTCCGCCCTTACCTGGTTCAACCCTTACATGTGGCAGCTCTCCAACGCCTATAAGTACTTCTTCTCCTCATTTTACGGTTAGGGTTTTTGGTGATTCGATTAGGGTTTCTGCTTTTCATACGTATTCTTTTTGATGATGATGATGATGATGCTGCTGCTGCTGGATTTCTCATGTTTGTATTGTTGATTTCTCAAATCAAGAACATGTATTTTTAAGAAATCAATGATTTCATTGTAACTTTTTTTAGATGCAAGTAGAACCGTAAAAGCTTGAAACTTAAATACTTGATATATGTTAGAAGTGTCATAAGGGATTTTTAGGTCTGAACTAATACAATCACAACATAGTTAGGGAAAAAATCATTTAGGCAATCAAGGATATAATGGGATAAGATTTTGATTTTACTCGCTATAAAAAAAATGACTGATCATCTTTTTTTTTTTTTGAAGGATTATTATGGTGTTTTAGATTTAAGAGTCCATTTAGATTGCTCCCTTTTAAAACTGGAGTATGACCCACTTGTGTTTTGGGCCACTATTCATGAATTTATGCCGTGCATAGCACACAATTATGAACTGGGAGCAATCGCTAGAATGATGAACATCTAAAATACAGGATTTACTCCAAAGGAATAAATTGCATTTTTATATGTGATCAATCCAATTGTGGTGCACTATGATGGAGTGATTTTTTATGTATTTCCGTTTCATTTAAGAATGGGGGCAGGGTGATGTGTTATGAGCGGGTTGGATTTATCTTAGGTGCGACTATCTGCGGATTTAAAAAAGTGATAGCTAAAAGTTGGTTTTAGCTATATACACACAATTCTGATTTGATGTATATGGTTTGCACCATTTTTTTTTTTTTTTTTTTTTAATTTGACCTGGCCAACCATATATACACATACTTCTGATTTGATGTAAATGGTTTGCACCATTTTTTTTTTTTTTTTTAATTTGACCTGGCCAACCCCGTCGCTCACCAATGACCTGACTATTTCCCACTGGTGGATTGAAAAACCACAAATATTGAAGTCTTTAAAAATTATTGAAGAATATGGGGTTAAGGATGATGTGATGGGGCTAAATTCTCTGATTAAAGTAGTGGCTATGAATTCTTGTGCAGAAGTAGTATCTCAGGTCAAAGCAGAATAGTGGAATAGATTTTTGTTTTTTTTTTTTTATTTCCGTTGGACCTTTGGAGATGTTGGAGGGAAAGCTGTGGATGATATGTATCTATGTTTTGACTATGGTTTTGTGGCCTTGTCGGATGGCCCATTTTTGTACTATTATATCTTTAATAAATTACTCAACGTTTCAGAAAAAAAAAAAGCACTAAGAGCAGGACCTAGGCTCACCCTGTTGCCTTTAATTTTCATTACTTTTAGTTTGAGATATATTCAAATGGATATATTGTATTTGCCCATTGAAGTTATAATGCTATATGCAGTTTTCAGCTGCAAACATATATGCTTCTCTTCCCTTTCCCTCTCAAATTCTGCATGTTGGGCTCATGATTTAGCATTCCAAACTGGCGATGTGATTTAATTCTCACAGTAGTGGTATGTTTTTTTTCTTGTAATTCTCACAGTAGTTTAATCTTTTTGTACATCCCCATTAAAGTTTGAATCCATATATTCTTTCTTTATTCGACTTATTTTAAAGCCCTTGTATTCTAAAGCCTCCCAACATCCTCAAGTTTTTCACCCACACCATCTCTTGATTCATCCACCAACACTATATCATCTGCAAACAACATATACCGAGGTACTTCCTCTTTAATACGAGTAGTTAACTCATCCATAATCAGTCTAAAGTGATAAAGGGCTTAATGTTGTTGTAATCCCATGGTTACCAGAAACTCACTTGCTCTTTACAGGTAGTTCTCAGTCTCACACTTCTATGTCTCTCACACATATCTTTACTGATTTCAATATAGTACTATTTCTTATGTAAAACCCACTAAATTTATTCTTGAGGTACCCTGTTGTAAGCTTCTCTAGATCGAATAAAACCATATGGAGATTTTTTTTTTCGGTATTTTTTAATTTGTTTTCTAAGTGAGACAATAGCTTCCATAGTTGACCTCCTTGGCATAAAACCAAATTGATTTTCAAATATCTTTGTTTTTTGTTCAAGTCTTTGCTCCATTGCTCTCTTGCATAGTTTCATAGTATGGCTCGGAAGTTTAATTCCATGATAGCTAGTACAATTTTGTATATTTCCTATATTCTTGTATCTAGGTACTACGACACTTTTTCTCCATTCATCCGGCGTTTTCTTTATCCTTAATATCTTATTGAATAGCTTAGTTAACCAAATCCATTTAATTTTTATAAGCATTTAGTCTCTATAGGAATGCTGTTTGGCATGTAGCCTTTCCTGTCTCCAAGAACCTCTTTTGCAATCATTCTGATACAGTCAGCCATTTGTTTCTCCCTCTATGTTTCATTTTCCTCCCTCACTCACTTTGTCCTTAAATGTTGTTGCCCTTTTACCCTTTCAAATACCCCCACTTTGTTTTAGGCCATGTTTTACTTACTACCCCTCTCTTTCTACTTCAAATACAAACATCTAAAATTACTGTCCTATTTTGTATGATCAAACTCTCTCGAAGAATAACTTTAGTCTTAACAAGGTAGTCAGTTATGTTTCCTAAGTATGAATGTCTATCGTCCTATTAAATCCATTCTTTTAGGTAATTAAATGCTCATTTTGTTTTAAAGTATGTGTTTGCTATTACAAGATCAATTGCTAATGCAAATTCCGAGATTGTGTCTCGTAACTCCAATTTCTTTCTCCAAATTCTTGTCCTTTATTTAAAAAAAAACTCTTGTCCTTTATGAACTCTTTCATACTCTCTACTATCCTTTCTTACATCCTCATTTAATTGCCTCCTAAGAAAATCTTTTCTCTAGCTTGAATTTCTCGTTTTTAACCATCTGTCTCCTCTAAAAATTCTCTTAATACTTTCATTTGATCCAGCTTGAGTGCACAGGCACTAATGATATGCACTACGTCTTCCTCTAACACTAGTTTAATTGCTTTAAGTCCATCACCTAAGTTATTTTCTTTAAAAACCCCATCTACTACAATACTTCATTTTTGGCATTGTTCCTTCGTGCGTAGTAGACTTTGTAGCCATCATTAAGCTCCTTAGTTTTATCCCATTTCCACTTTGTCACATGTAGATGGGCTACATTAACTCTTCTTTTCATTGCATCGACCAACTCCATGCTCTGGCTTTTCAAAGTTCTTATATTCCAGGTAGCAACTCGAGTCCTCCTTTTCTTTTGGACTAACTTTTTTACTACCCTCGCTCATTCAGATTGGTGCACGAACCCTTGCCTACTTTCTACTGCAAGCGGGCATTGATATGGGGCGTTGCTTATAGCAGGGGATGCCTTAGCATGTAACCCTTGCCAATTTTTCATTGCAACCGGATTCCACTACAATACGTTGCTTGTAACGGGAAATGCCCTAGCATGATCATGGAATGTTTTTTCCTCAGAATTTATATTTATTTGGGTTGTGGCAAAAGTTTTTTTTTACTGGCTTGGACCTATCTAATGTTAAACTCTTTCTTTATCCAGGCTTCTGGCTGGCAGTAAAAAAACTGGGGAGTTTGATTTTTTTTAATAAAATATTGACATTTATTTAAATATTACACTGAATTCAGGAATCCTATATTTTATTAGAATTGTTGAATTAGATCGTCGCCTGGTATCGAATTCTGAAGCACATACCCTATTTGTGCAATATATAAATTCTGGGTTGGATTAAGTTCTGAGACAGCAAATGCATTCTTAAAAACAAACTACCAATATAGAAAATTGAATCATAATGACATATGTCAATAAAGAAACACAATATTCTGCATGTGGAAATCTCTTTATGCTCTACGCTGCTCTTGGTCACATGAATCTGGTTTTTCTTTTCATTTATCTAAATAATTTTAGGTCAATTGCTGTCATAATATTCTAAAGTTAATTTATTCCTTCCCACTTTCTGATATACTTCGATTCAGCTGGCATGATCGGGCAATGTTATATGAGCAGTACCATTGGAAGAAAGCAATGAAGAAGGGGAAGAAGTATGACTTCTTGGTGAGTTTACAATTACAATTGTGGTTATTTTTCTTATGTCTTCCTGTAAAAACTTGTTAGGAAGTGATTCTGCATGGGGATTGTTTGTTTGCAACATTTTATATATGTAATCATTACTCATCTGGATAAATTACACGTGCTTGTGTTATGGATTTCACGAATGTGAAAATGTTGTGTATAAAAGGGTCCACTTTTATGTAAAATCTTCCACACCTCCCTCCCTGGTAAAATTATTTACATATCTAAATGACATGATTCCATAATACACCCCAAAAGGCACCAAGTTAAAGTTGGTTGCTACTTCCACCAAACTGATCTGGCGAGTGAATCCTGCCAGGTTATATTTTTTGAATCTTAAAAATGCAGATAGTAAATCCCATTTTTCTGAGTTTTTCGTACTTGTGTCTCTCAGTTTCTGATCTAAGCTGTTTAACATTTTCATAGAACTAATAAACTCTAAGGTGTGAAGCTTCACATACTTAGTACATCCTCATGAATTTTGAGAAATATGTGAATAATGAAAAAAAACCTACTCTTATTTTTCTATTTTATGCACTCTTGCGGGTCCCCAATTCATCATTGTTTGGAACCCACTGTTTCCTTTGTCGAAGAGGTTTTGGGGTCCTGGAGCCTATGTATTGTACAAAACTGAGCTAGATTCTCTTTGTCCTATTAATGTGCAAGATCATCGCACATTTGGTTGCTTCCCTTTGATCCTGCCCTATTGCCTAACATGGTTCCATGACTTTAAGTTTAAGGGTGGTCCTTTACAATCATCCAATAAAAGTGCAACATCTTATTGATCCTCACTTAGATTGCCGAGGGCCTGTTTGTTTGCATAGAATACATAGGAATTGAATACATGGGATTTCATGGTCAAATGAGCTCCACTATTTTAATGAGCTCCACTAAGGATTATTAAAGAGGTGAGGGTTGACGGATATACGATAGCTACTTAGATGGGACCTTGACTTTCCTACGATTTGAATTACAAGGGTGATGGCTGGGTATTCAACAATTCATTTCCCTTCTTCCCTTGATTCAACTTCCATTAAGGAGGACATTATTTGATAGTCATTTTTGGATATACACCTTTGATTCTCTATTTTTAACCACTGATAAAAATACAAAGGCTTAGAATTCCTAGGGTTTAATTACATGAAACAAGCATGCCCTAACAAGTGTTTATTTGAGGCTATTTTATCTCGGCCTCTAGTATTGCAATGGGCTGGGAAGCACGGACACCTCTCCGGGGCTAGAGTGTCAGTGTCCGACACGTGTCAGACATGGACTGCTGCGACACGTGTCAGACACGCAAAAAAGAGTGTCGTATTTATTTTTTAATATTTTATATTTCGGACACGTTCCGGACACGTGTCGGACACGTCTGCCTCTTTTAATTGGAAAAAAATAAAATTAGAGTAAAAAGAGAAAAGCAAATGGGGCTTTTTGTTAAAGTTCATAACTTAAAAGCAATGGGGCCATCCTTCCGCTGCCCTGAGGAGGCCGGGCGATGAGTTTTTGCTGTTTACATGAATCTAGAAAATCTGTTTTTGCTGTTTATATATCAAATCTGTTCTTTATATCAAATATATTTTTTTATCAGCTCTGCTTCTTCACCTCTGTGTGACAATTTGGAATTTAGGAATATGAGTTCACACCCCTCCAATGAAGAAGATATAAATAAGCTTCTATGGAAATATGTAACCAAGTTTGAGAAAATTAATGAAGGAGGGAGAAATATTACTTGGCTGTGGAAATAGTATCTTTTAGTATATGATTAGATATATTATTATTATTATTAATTATTAACGTGTTCCCGACGTGTCTGTGTCCTACTTTTTGAGAAATGTCGTGTCGGCGTGTCCGTGTCGTGTCGTGTCCGTGTCCATGCTTCTTAGGCAATGGGCATAACTAGGCCTGTCAATCTGGCCTTGAGACAAGGGGGCCCGGCCCTAAAAAACCCCTAGGGCTGGGCTTGGATGGTACTAGGCTCAGCCCGGTAGTGACCCTGGCCTTTCTACTTTTCTTTAATTTATTTAATATATATTTATGTATGTAAATATATACGAAAATCCCCTTATAGCAGTCATTAAGCAGTAATAAAATGGGGATATGAAGGGAATTTTATACCCTCATAACCATTATAAAATGCCTAAAAAAACCATACACATATACTTGGCTCATTTCAACTCTATTTAATTATTTAAGTTATATATTATACTTAATGCATAAGCAATAAGTATATTAAAAAAATGCATAAGCAATAAGTGTTGTTAGGTTGCTTCCAATCCCTTCCTTGAGTTTTATTGCTTCTTATTTAGCCTTTTTATATTATTTTTGTATATTCTTGCTAGCACAAAAGGGGGTGTACTTGTGTTATATGGATATGCATTTTCCTCTATGAAGTGACTTAAGATGCTAACCAATTTATAAAGGTAGTTTGTATGTACATAAAACTTCGAGGATATGGGGTGATCTATTTTTTTTTTTTTTTTTTTAAATTAGATAATTATAACTCCCAATTTTTAAAAGTCTAAATTAATAGTGATTTTTAAGTGCATTTGTTTTTATTTACAGATAGCTTTTATTCTTCAAATGTTTTCCTAGTGGTCCCTTTGCGATAGAGGCTAAGACAAGATAACACTTGATGACACTTGATACTTGATAATAGTGTTAAAAAAAATAAATAATAGTTTTCTTGTTTTGATGCCCTAAGCCCTGCCGTGTCCCTCGAGGGTAGGGTAGGGTGAGGACTTTGACCTACTTGGCGTAGTTGTGAATTTCATTTTGGATGCCGTTTTGGTTTACCCTCCAAATGAGAATTTTCGGCTGATTCGGAAATTTTGGTAAAACTTTTCAGACTTATGTTTCGAAAAAAGATAAATTTAAATATATATATATGTAGAAATTTGATTAGGGATTTATTTTTAGTGGAATTTTTATTTCAGTTTAGGGCTCAAATACTTGGTAATAGTGTTAAAAAAAATTAAATAATAGTTTTATTGTTTTGAGGCCCTAAGCCCTGCCCTGTCCCTCAAGTGTAGGGTAGGGTGAGGACTTTGACCTACTTGGCATAGTTGTGAATTTCATTTTGGATGCTGTTTTAGTTTACCCTCCAAATGAGAATTTTCGGCTGATTCGGAAATTTTGGTGAAACTTTTTTAGACTTATGTTTCGAAAAAGATAAATTTAAATATATATATATATATATGTAGAAATTTGATTAGGGATTTATTTTAAGTGGAATTTTTATTTCAGTTTAGGGCTCAAATATGGTGAGGCCCACTAAGTGGATCAAATTCCAATGAGATGGTTGGTGGGTTTCACTGGACCGATAGCCTATTGCCCCTTTTTGTTTTTTGGAAAGAGGGGTTAGGGTAGGGTAGGGTTGGGGCTTATAAGGAAAAGGGATATTCGATGCAAGTCCTTTTAAAAATATATATATTCTTTGGCCAAAATTTTCGAAATCCTCTGAAATCAAACCGAAATTGACCGAAATTGTATAGGGCTGTTTCAGTTCAGTGTGTTGGTCGAAATGAAATTTCTCAGAAATTTCGTCTGAGACGAAACAAATTTCACAATTTTGCTACTCGAGCTTGAATATATTTAGGGTAGGGTAAGGACAACCCCAGGCCCCTGCCTGGGCCTTTGACAGCCTAGGCATGACATAGTTGGTAGGGTTTCTATTTCTACTTGTTTTCAGTCTGCCTGGGAGTTTCAAACTCATAGATTTGCAATACAGATGTTTCAGTTATATTTTGTTTGCGGAATATCCTACCAACAGGTGAAATTTATCTAATGGATGAGATTTGTGACTGGGTTCGTTCAGATGTTTGGATCAAGCCAAATCAACCTGGGCATAACCTGATGATACATTACATTATACCCCAACAGGCCCTTTCTTTTGTTTGTCAGAATGCTCTTTTACTAGTACATACAATTGTCATATATAAGTTTGGAGAGTCAACTTAAGGATTGAGTCATCCTTTTGAGCTATCTTTGAAACCGAGGCCTTGAATTAGCCGCCCGACATGCCTGATTATACTACCTGTCAGCTGTCCGTGATGACGAGGCATGGGAATAACTGTTTCTTGTATAAAATTGGTTTCATCTCATACTCATTTAGTAATGGTCAGTTCTGTTTCTGTTGCAGTGGAACAAGACCTGGGACAAGGCTACACGTGATTCTTACTACTTCAACTGGCCTGTATTCTTCCCCTAGAACTAGAAGTGGTTGTTTTCTTGGGATCAGGCATTTTGAGTATGCTTTCGTTCAGATACTAATTTGTTTTCTAAAACATGGAAACTTTGTAGCAAGACGGGAATTATGCATGTTTGCACTTTAGTTATGAATCAGCATCTCGTATGTGTTTTCCTCAGCGAGGCCAAAGAGTTGTATTGTCAGCAAGCATGACATGGGTTTCCATTCACAGCAATTCTTTGGATGTAACACAGTCAAAGGGCCCATTCAGAACTTGGTAAACTGAGTGTAGGTATCTCTCTAGTTTTATCCTATGATGCCTGGATACGGCATGGATACGTCTAGAATACGCCATAAATACGGAAAGGACATGCATTTTATACATAAAAAGTGAAGTATCGGATACGATATGACACGATACGTTGTCAATTTCGAAGTATCCGTGCATCATAGGTTTTACCTGTAGTTGAGGGTTTATATATTTGGATAACCTGAGTAACTATGAGTGAGTTCTCTGCCATAACCGAAACAGTTGGTTCTCTGTCATAATCAATACAGCTAACCAAATCACAGGTAAACTGTGTGTGGCGGGCAACCCAGTTCCAAGGATCCGAACAGAGCTCGTATTGGGAATGAGATGATGCATCCTGATACAAGATAATAGGCTATTCTTGCATTCTTTTTCCAGTTAAAGTGGATTGGACTTGCACACCTGATCCATTGATCCTTATCTCGCTGATACCGCTTGTGTATATGGATTCCTTACCCAACATACCTACACCAACAAACAATTAATACAAGAGTTTTTTTACTAAAAGGCCCTATATTTTCATGATACCTATAATAATAATGATAAGAAAAACTGATACTTAATCCTTAGGTAGTAGTATACAAGATTTTTGGGATTCAAAGATGCACAAGCAACATCTTGATTCGCATGAGCCTTACCTATTGCTTGTTTGGATCTTTGTGAACTTTTCTGTTTTTAGCCAAGTTGGCCTAGTGGCCAGGGTGAGTTAAAGGGAATCTGCCCACCGATTGCATTCGCTGGCCCGTCTGCCATCCACAACTACCACCACCCTGTGATTCCCACATCGAGGTAGGCTTGTCTCGGGGCAGTTTTTATATATATGGTCTAATCAATTAAGGTAAGCATAGGTATGGATAAACAGAGTTACAAAGACTAGAAACTCCAAGCAGATACCCTTGTGTCTTTGGCAGTATGAAAGTATATGGGACTGGGTCGTCCTCTTCATTTCTTCAAAGAATCCGCTGTATTTGAGCCCTCATTCATCCTTTTGTTTCTCTCTTTAGCTCTCATATGAGGGTAAAGAGTCAAGGTAATTCCCCAATATTGCAGATTTTGCATTTATTTTGATATGTTACTAAACATACATGTCTTCTCCTGATATTTTTCATTGTAAATCCAAATTATCACTAAAACTCAGTGTATGGGAGATTCTAAATGCTTCCAAATCAAAGTCCTAAATGGTTTTGGTGAACTCAGTGTATGAGAGAGTAAATATTTTAATGAGTGCACTCCCTATCAAGACTCATTTCATCCTTTAGGCTCGGACTAATTTTACAATCAAACCTCTACTCATCATTGGATTGAATCTGAATAGGGAAGAAAAATATATGATTAAAATGTCATTTAGCTTTAAGGCTGTTAAATCAAGATCTTGGATAATCCAATGGACTTTGGTTTTATGCTAACCCTTATTCATAAGCTAATCATTCCATCCACTCTCCCTTCCTTGATTGGCATTTGCTAACCCACGATCTGTATATGCAGTCTGCATATAGGAGATTTTCTGTTAAATAAATATATTTAGTGCTACTTATTAATTATTATTGGTTTTATGTAGTTTTTTATTTTTATTTTAATTTAAAAGTATACCCACACCCACGATCAGACGGCATGTTTTTTTAGAAGTAGTCCAGATCATGGGGCCTACTTAGACAAGTTCAAAAACTCGGATGCATTAGAGTTCTGATCGAAAACTTCTGGAGACAAATGCCCTTGACGATCTCTCCTGGTACATTTGGAATTTAGAAGATGCAAAATCGATATAAATAGGAAACCGATAATCAAGAACCCGAGTGGCAGATCATTTGTCATAACTTCCCTACCCGCTCCGCTCTTCACTATTTGACAGGTGACGGATGAGATGATAACTACATTCCGTAATATGCATATATTTTGTTTTTTTATAATATGTTGGTATTATGTTATTTAAAAAGTCTACACAGCTCGGGATTTTTGTCCCGGGCTGTGGCACGACCCCCATGGGAGCCGTTGGATCCCATGGGAGCCTGGGATCCAACGGCTCCCATGGGGAGCCGTGCCACAGCCCGAGATTTTTCCATGGGGAGCCGTGCTATAGCCCGTGACAAAATCCGGGCTGTATAGCACGGCTGCATGTTATTTTGTAAGGGTTGATATGTTGGGCTGACTCAACTATATTTTGTATCTTTGATATTTAATGACATTTCCCTTTCCTAGCATAACAATCAATCAATCAATAAGTGAAGAGAATATTTAAAATAATTAATAAAGTAAGAACTTCATGAATTTTCTCCATCGTTAAAAACTATTTGTCGTGAAATGTATTCTCTAAGAAAAGATTTATCTAAAGGAATAATGTTAACAATATCAGAATATTTAGAAAATTCATGAATCTATGCATTATAGTTCGGTTCCCTTTTATCAAACATTTTAGTTTGGTTCTCCATTTCCTATTGCATTTTTTTAGTCTTTTCGCTTTCGCTATAAAGTTTATTATTATATTATTTACCGGTGGAGTTGTATTTTACTGACTCGTGTGAAATCACTTGATTTAAGCCCGTGCAGCACTCGATTTGATTTTGTACTAAAGTTAGCTTTTCCGAATGTGGAATCTGACCCTAACTCAAAAAACACTCATTCAAAGAGATACACTTGAATTATACTTATTAAACCATATGTCAATTGATTGGATGAAAAATCTCTGCTCTCTAAATTTCTAGACAACTCTATCCTAATCTCATACTTATCCCCCAACAAGATTTTTGATAACCTTTAAGATGTTAATACGTAACTCTAGATGTTAATACGTAACTCTAGTACTCCGCACAACTCAAGAATATCCTAGAGTTTTCTATGATCTTCTGGACCGTTTAAGGTCTCCATCGATATTCAAGAGCTGAAAATTCATATGCTCACAAAAATAACTAGATACATGATTGCGCCAACATGTTTTTAATTGATTTTTTCTTATAATTTACCTCTAGAGATGACTTTTCCCTCCACCTTCCCAAAGTTTAAATATTTCATCGTAGCTACATTTACACCATTTTAGGACTAAAATAATCATAGTGTGGGCTATAACATAAGAGAAATGCATTCTTGTAAATAAGTTGGGATTTAGTGAATGAAAGCACTCAAATTTGTATTATCGCATTTGCGGGTTGAAAATGCAATTGTGTATATGGGTTTATATGAAAATATATAGCATTATTATATAATTGAAAAGTGGGGATCTAATATGCATTTTCTTATATTCTTTTAGATCTTAGGAAATGTTTGGACGGATACGTATGGAAGAAAATATTTCTACATTTAAATACTAAAAAATATAAGATATTTTAATATTAAAATATTTTAATATTGTTGTTGTTTGGCAATTTCCAAAGCATTCAATAGATCTCAAACTAAGTGGTATGACAATCATCCCATATATAATATATGCTAAATTCAAGATTAACCTTAGTTTTCAAATGAAAGAAATGGTCAATAACTTTATAACTTTCTTTCCATATTTTTCTAAACGACGAGATGACGACACATTTTCTAAGAACTCAATTCAATGGAAAAAAAAAAAAAATCCCCAACTATATTTCCAAGATAAAGAATCATGGTAAAATGGGTTTCTTTAATTTTCTCAAAATTATAACAAAAATGTTATAAAATCTCGAGAGAAGGGATTTTATAGGAATCCAATTTCATGTGAATACATAGGTCCTATATCTCATGATATAATGGGTTCTTTTGAATTCTTAGAAATTCAGATCCATACTAATAGATCAAATCTTAACAATAATGAATTTATTTCTTTAAATCATTGATAATTCAATTCCATGCAAAAAAGTATGCCTTGTTATATGTTTGGGATAAGATATTAATGGTAAGGTGGTCCTTCGTAATTTCTAAGAATTATTTTCATGCAATAAAATCTGCCCTAAGCAAGACAAGCAACTGAAGTTTCACGAGCATTCCATCCTTACTATGTATCGATCAATGTGGTTTTTGGTGCTAGGACCCAAAAGATGGACAGATCATGGAAAAAAAACCAATTTGTATAAAAAGAAGAAAGGGAGATATAATTAATTTATCCTATTTGAGCTCCATCTTTCATTGTTTATAGTTTTGATCATATAAACAACCACTCCCAATATGTTCATTGTATCGTATTTCACTTTAATAGGTAAATGTGGATTGTAAACATAGAGGTGGGCCACACAGGGTGCAATGACCAAATGCTTGATAAAGAAAGAGGAAAATAGAAATCACACCAAGTGGAAAAAAAAAAAAAGTAAAAATCAAGGAATGAGGATGCCTCAGGAAAATGTTTGGGTAGTTTTGACATTTCCCCTATCATTGAGGAGGTGTAGGGAAGATTAGAGTTTTTGGGAAGGAGGAGGGAAAACTAATCTCTAAAGATAAGCTATAGGAAAAAACCTCTATTTTTAATATGAATAGGTTTATAGGGTTATATAACCTTTCTTATTCATATTGATATTTGAGAGTTTACTTGGTTCTAATCATATACCATTTATAGGCCCTTTGTATATTTGATTTTTTTTTTCAAATTATACTAATGCACTCCACATCTTATTTTGGATTTGGATCCGGAATGGACCTTTTTTCTTCAATAGGAGTTGGGTCCGAATATAACAAATAGTTTCCGTGGTGGATCAAACATAAGAAGGCAAATTCAAATATGGATCTACTATGATATCGCCCAAGATCTAATCCATTTGCATCCTTAGTGCGACATGTTGCCCAGCTGGTCAAGGACTTATGTAACGTACATGAGTATGTGTAAGTTGAAGTCCCTTATACGACTCTACTTGGCTTTTTTTTTAGGGTTTCAAATGGGTATTGGGTATCTGATTATCTGGGCATCCGAAGTGTCCTTGTTACAAATAAAGTGGGAATGAAAACTATTTTTGGATCTAGGAGAAATCTGAATCCATGCATATAAGATCTGGAGCACTCAAATTTGGAATTGGATCCCTTTATGTTCTAACTCAAGGATCCAAATACAAGACAAATACATTCACGTATTCAAACTATATACAGGTTTTAATGGCCTAAATAACTTGAATTATATTCTTACCGATAGTCTACTTAGCTTTAATCATATACCATTTAAACCATCTCACTCGTTTATTTTAGAGAAAACATTCGAAGCTGCTTATTCAATTATACTAATACATTCTACATCTTATTTCGTTCGTTGATGTCAGATATAAATACAACACATAGATTTCCGTGTTGGAAACAAATTCAGATCCAAAAATCAGATCTATCAAGACAGATTGAGTTTGGATCCACCAGGGTTCCACCCCCCCGGATTTGACCCATTTGAACCCCTAAATTTATTATTGTTTCACCTTCTAATTGCGTTTCATGGTTGTATAGCCTATTCAGGATCCAAAGAACTAAGACTACATGAGAATGAGTTTACACAGTCCATTGAGAAGTGTCACATTTCTGTTGGAACCCCTGGCTCGAACATCCATATATTAAGAACACTCTTTCATTGTATCATCAAGACATTATGTCTCATTTCATTTACCGGATATAACCCCAAGGGGTAGCTCAGTTGGCCTAGGACCACAATTTGCACCCGCAGGTTGTAGGTTCGAAATTGCACTACCACACTGGAGCTACAAGAGAGTTTACCCAGCTTTCCTCTGGGCCCGGAGGGATTAATCGAGCCCAAAGGGTTAGGAACCCTCCGATAACAAAAAAAAAAAAAAAAAAAAGAACAAAAAAAAAAATTACTGGATATAATGTTTGTCCTTAAAAAGGAAAGGTGGTTCCAAGAGATGATTTTATTTACCAGAGGTCTAATCTAATTGTAATTCTTGATTACAGTAACATATCATTTGGAAGTTCAATTTTTTGGGTTTATTGACTTAACACATATGTACGTTATAGTTTGAGTGATTTAGGCCATTTAAAAAGCTCATGTGAATGTCTCATTGACTTAAGCTTGAGACCTTTTGCCACTTTTCCAAAAATGACAAAGAGGTAGCCCTTTCAAATAGACATGAACATTTTAAAAAATGACAATTTGCTTATTTATTTTTATCCTTCTCAACTACTTTTCCCACATAAGTTTAGCAAACTTGCTTTTATATTTTTTTTTTTACAAAATGACAACTTTAAATATGTTATTATATGAATTCTTTTTTTAGAATTTCATCAGACATACTAGAAGTTCTATTTGAAAAAATGTCTTATCGACACAACTCTAATTATAAGGTATATAACTGAACTAACTCTATTTAAATCTATTAGACTGGCCAAACATTACCTAACTTTAGCAGGAGGCCCACTATCAAAATGACTAAACGTATCACGAAGAGCCATCAAATAACCTTCCCTTTAGTAGGAAATTGATACTCGGGCTCCATCTTAGTAAATTAAATCCTAGGAAAGCAAATGCTCTAATATTTACAAAATCTTTCACTCTTCAAGTCTTTAATACTCCTTTTATTGAACCAACTTTACTATGAATCCCCCATAACTCAAATCAAATTAGACAAACAGGAAAAGATTCCACTCTATCAATACTTGAAATAACTGCCATGCTTTCACATTAAAAAGAGACTATACATTATTTTAATTAGTTTGCCATCCAGAAAGCTGAGGGTTCGAAACTGCACCACCACACTAGACTATAGGGGATTTACTCGGCTCCCCTTGGGCCCATTGGGATTGTTCTGGCCCAAAGGTCTGGGACACACTTTGCTATCAATATATAAATAAATATATAAAGGGGGCCTCTTGTTAGCTCATGTGCAGGATACTAACAGCTTAAACATGTCAAATGCACGTGTCACGGAAAAGAAATTAATCGTTTTACTGCTCGCCCAATTTTCATTTGCCGCCCTCTATCTTAAACACTTCAAATCGATCCCTATTTTCTCTCTCTCCCCTGTCCGTCGCACATCAAGGCTCTCAAGTGCCCATTTTCTTGTCTTTTCTAGCAGTGGCTATTTTTTTGGTCTTCCCTCTCATAAGGAAATCGAAAGAGGGAAAACCCCAAATCACTGGGAGATTGCAAACCCTCCTGTCTCGCTCCCCTCGTCTCTCCGTCGTCGGATTCCTCTCCTCTCCCGCTCGGCTCGCCCCCCTTTGACCGGGTTCCTCCCTCTCATCGCTCGATCCCTGTGCTGCAACGCCACGACGCCAAGCGACTTCCTCCTCTCCTTTGCGATCGGATTTTTCCCTCTCCTCTCTGGAACTCCTCTCCAAAGCTCCTCTCTGAAACCCTCTTTGGTCTCTCTCCTCTCTGGTACCCCTCTCCCAACTTAGACGACATTGTTGAGGAACGTCTGCAACTAGGGCAATTAGAGGAACAAAACACAGGGGAAGGTGACGACTCCAAACTTTGAGACTTTTTCTTATTTTATGAAAATAACTTTCTTTTCTCATCTTATCTACAAGGCCATGGTTTTTTTTTTTTTTATCACGGCTTGGCATCCATTGATTGAGAAATAGGCCAACTGCAGCCTACATTTTATCTAATGATAAAATTGACAGTCACAATTGAATTGTTTTTAAAAGGACACTAACATAATAGGGGACTAAATCGATTGCCATGGACATGATTGAGTTTGGGTTCGTAGTGTTTGGGTCCACATCTTTGGAGAGTTGATGGGTGGATTTCTATTATGTAGTGGTCTGTTCGTGATGAAAAATATATAGATAATGTAATAATATTCTTAAATGTTTAACTATTTCTGGTACAAATTGTAATATTTTTTTGGCAATGAAGTTGGTATTTTGCACCCCTTTCTTATTCTGAATCCTCTTCAGTCTTCTTAGCAGTGAAAATTTGTTGATGCGGAATCTCTTTTAACTGATGTGTGTCTGGTGCGGTGTAGACCTGAATAGAATGACTAAAACAGGAAATTTCTGGATTAGGTGCAATACCCATTTATGAAAGGGTACGCTGAGGTCGTTTCTTGAAAGGCTATGATGATATGTAAATCAAAACTTGTTGCCAAAATTAACTCTACATCTGTTGCAACAGTTCAGTTACAGAACTCTCCCATGGCCACACTATATTGTTAATTTCTATTGCAACAGTTTTATTTAATCTTGACAAACCAAAAGACAGCTTTGATGTGAAAAATTCGCGGTAAGCCTATATATGGTGTCATGTAAAAGGGTTTTGAAATATACTTAAAGATGGTTGTTTTGTGTGAATACTACAACAAGTCCAAAAAATGGTGTTGGATAGTTTGCCAATGATAGTATGATACACAAAA
>QPKB01000002.1:25883436-25924188 GCA_003546025.1 Camphora micrantha | reverse complement strand
TCTGGACTGTACGACTCATCTAAGATGATAATGAACCTAAATCTAATGGCTGGAATCAATACTCTGATGATGCATGAACACAACAAAAAAAGAAGAATGGAAAAAGGACTTAAAATGAAAAAGATATGATCTCCTAAAGATGCCTACTTGAACTGTTTTGCTGCTGGAAATCTGATCGCAGGCTTACCAACTACCCCTGTTTGAGCCTCTGGTTGACACGGTTCCCGAGATTATTTTTGATCGAAATTCTGGGGTTTCAAAGTCCAATTACCATATTTTAAATCTGCTAATTTTCGGACTAAAACATCAACGTTTAACTGGTTTTTAAATCATGTACTTTTGTAACACAGTTGGGTCAATTCTGCTGAAACTGTGCAGAATTTTTCACTATTCTTCTACCAAGTCCGAATTTAATCTTTCTAATCAGTTGATAATCTTGTGATTTCAGCAACAAAAACCTATCCTAATGCAATTTCTAAATATGAAGTATCTAAAAACACTTTCCAACCATAGATTATGCAATTAATAAAAATAGAAAGTTCTACAAAACATAGAAAGATGCAAGTTGGGGTTTTTAAGTCTAGAATTTGCAAATAAAAAATAATCAGAATATTAACTTAAAATAAAAATAAAAGGGTTGGAAAAATAAAAAGCGGAAAAGTATACCAAAGATCTAGAAACTAGACAATCCTACAAGTATTGACAATGCGATGATGATGCAGTCCTCTCTTCTCAGAGTAGGAAAAATTTATGCAAGTGATTATTTGATGTCTCTCGACTTTTAATCTGTTTAATTTATTTTCAAATCCCTAGATCTAATCATGTGAAATATCGTCTCCAATCAAAACACATAAAAGAACTAGAAAAAAGAAAATTAAATCACTTACATGAAGAATACGCAGAATCAATGCAAATAATGTCTTTATTCCTTGATCTTTAAGTACAAAAAATTAATATTCTTCTCTCTTTTTCATTCTCTCAACATGATCTCTCAACCTATGTCTAAAGAATTAGAAGGGAGAAGAAGAAGAAAGGGACTTAGAGAGAGAAAGGGTGGATGAGAGTGGAATGGAAAGGAGAGAGAAAATCTCCAAGATGCTACACGAGTTATTGGACGTCCAACCCTCTTGTTGGCTCTTTTTTATAATCTTTCATATTCCTTGTTTGGTAAGACTCCTTTTCCATCTTGGCTTGAACTCCAAGCAACCCTCCTATCTTGGCAACTTTTCTTGCTAATGATAAAGTCTTGTGGTCCCATTCTTTCCATCTTTGGACTCCTCAAAAGGTCTTTGAGATTGCACATGAGAAGGATTCCAAAAAAATTCAGATTGTGTGCCTAAATTTGTGCTCCCATATGTGGGACATCCAAGACTTGTGGACCCCACTAGTGGACCTCCAATACAACTTGGTTTCTCCTCTTTGGAAAGACTTTTAAATTTTAGAGATCTCCTTGCCTTATTAGATTTCTTGATGCAAACACCTTCCTTGTACAATTCCAAGAATATCTCTAAAATTTGCATGATGATGTAGAAGGAAGAAACTTTCCAAATATTGAGATTTCTTGCAATTCCCGGCTAAAACTGTAGCAGACAACTTCCCGAGGTCGTATCTCCCTCAATATAGCTCTGATTCATGCAATCTTGGGCTCCACGGATATCTACTCGAAAAGAGCTTTCCAACGGTGGCTAGATTGTACCGATCCGACACTCGGTTTGAGAGTTATGACCATTTTAAGTTGCTACCCCTGAAAAATCCGGGAATAATTGTGCACAAATGGAAACTTCTATGTTGGCATGCAATGGGGTGTGTGGAGCCCATGTTGGACGTCCAAGGCATGCTTGGACTCTTTCTTTGCTTGCTTATTTGACTCTCCTTTGACCTCTCTTCTCAAATTTCATCAATTTGGTCCCATGCTGATTTCTCCTACAAATTGAAAGAAATAAATTAATTACATGTAATAAAATAAACATGAATCATGCATGGAACCCTACATTCCTAATGATGCACCAAGATGACAAACTATCCAAAAATAGCACATGGTGCCAAAAATAGCAAGATATGCATTGATGAAACCAAAAGCCTAATTTTTGGGGTGATAAACGTGATGAGAAAAACTTAATTTCACAAAAGTCATGCAATTCAATGAATTTTGACCAATTTTGACCATGTTTCCAAAAATAACCTCAAATGCATGAAATCATGAAATTGAGTGCAATTTTATGCAATTAAACCTAATCAAGTCCACAAATGCTAATGAAATGATGACCTAATGACCTAGTTTTGTGGACTTATCATGCGATAAGAGTAGGAACAAAAGAAAACTAAAAATAGACTGGTTGAACTAAAATATATATATATATATATATTTAAATTTTAAATTTAAACACCATGATAAGAAAGTAAATGAAGTGCAATTTAAAATGATTAAAATTCAAGCAAATGAACTAAAAACTAAATTAAACTATGACACTACACTAAACATAAGTTTCATACTATTTTACGGAAATAAGTCCCCGGCAGCAGCGTCAAAACCTTGGTATGCACCAAGTAACCTAGAATTAAGCTACTTAATATGCACACAACTAAAACTCGCAAGCGCACAAGATCACTATATAGTATAATGAATTGTAGGCATAGGGTCAATCCCACGAAGACTTGTACTAAAACAATGTCGAAAATAACTTTGAATTCAGAATATTAAATGGATGAAAGGTTGGTTGAATGTTGATTGTTTGAATGAAATTACTAAAACAACTAGTTAAAAATATAAAAATAAATCAAAAGCACAATGAAAAGTAACCAAACACACAAGAATACCACTTGGATTGAAATCGATGAGATTGAATGAACTAGGGTTTCTTCTCTACTCCCCTAACCTTACTCTATGCATGTCCCTTATTATTCCTTAATCAAAACTAGATTTACGGGTGACATTTATCAATCTAGACCATGGCATATGTATCTAGATTATGATTCCCTTAAACCTAATTCACGAGTGGCATACAACATGAATTGTTCATCAAGTTGCGAGAACTAAGCATGGCATATGTCCTAGTCATATTTTGAAATGCTCGTGAAGAAACATAGCATTTCCAAATGCCAGGGACAAGATGGTCACATCATGTCCAAAAAACCCTAACATGGCAAATTCCTGTGAGAATTCTAATAAAGAATAGGGTCTGAGTCAAGCTAGGACCAACCTAACCTAAACAAACCACAATAGGACCATTTGAAAGGGCCAGTGGCGGACCCAGGATTTTTATTTGGGTGGGGCTAGACTTTTTTCATGCTCAAATCTCCTACCCTATGGAAGGGTCTTTCCACTACTTCTCACAAATCCAGATGACCATCAATTCATCATCATCAAAACAGCCTAAGATAACATTTCCTTTTATCCTAGGTGTTTGGATGCCCTAAGACGATGGTGAGACAGTGATTGGGTGAGCACCAATTACCCAATTTGGGTTCCCAGAGAGGTTCTATTTAGATCTAAGAAATTTGGTTGCCCACATTTACCTTAACTATAAAAATAATTTCCTATAATTAGTCATCGGCTCATGGCAAAAATGAAAAATTGTCACTTGAATGTAACTCTAGTTATCCAAACATATGGACCCTAAGGCCTGATTTATGTATGAATTGAAGATTAAAGTTTGCCCAATGGTGATTTGGTCATCTTCGGACTTGTAGACATGCTCAGATTTGGTGATTTAGGTCTTTGAGTATGGACTAGGATTTGGGGATTTAGGGTTTGAAAGTAGTATGAGATTAAGGGTTCATATTTAGGTATAAAGTCATTATGATCGAGGAGAGAGAGAGAGATTGCTTTATTTAGGGTTATTTGGTGAGGGAGACTAACTACGAGAGGGCCAGCAACGAGAATCTCGATCGGCATGAAGAGTATCTTGGACTCTAAGTAGAAATAAAATGTCGAAAAAGAATGGCGCGAAGAAGATCTAATACTCGGTGAGGAGAATATGTCAAAAGAAAAGGGGAGTGTTTACACTAAGGTTTTGTGACATGGGGCAATCACAAGATTTAGACGTGGAGTAACTGTTTATTAGATATATGCGGGACATGACCAAGCCCATTCATATATGTAGCATATTTGAATGTTACATGGGGCAACCGCCCCAAGTCAACTATTCATGGGTCTGCCCCTAGATAAGGCCTGCCTCATGCAGACCACCAGAGCCTCATTGAAGCCCAATCAACCATGATGAGACCCACAATTGGGTCAAAAGGGTCTACAGTTCAAACTAGGGATGTAAACGGGTTGGTTCTAGTCCGGGTCCAGGGTGGAACCAGAACCGAAACCGTTAATGGGAATATGTAATCGAAACCGTTTGGTTTCAAAAACTGATCAAGTGCTTCATATTTTTTTTCAATTGCAAGCCGTTTGGTTTATAATCCTACTGAAGATTAAAAAATATGGAGATGACCTATAATCTAGCTCCTTAGAAGTCATTATGGAACACTTTTGTGGCTGGGAGAAAACTATTCTCAATAGATTAGGTTTAAGGGAAAGAAAGTAGCCACTGGGCTCAGTTTGTCACCCAAAAGGACTAATCTCGGTATTGGATTTTAGGTCCAAAGTTTTATGACCATTGATTTTTGAGCTTGTATCTCGATCATCACAAATCGGTTGGATATAAAATTTGGTGTGTCCCCAAGTGGTTAGGGTGAATTAAAAAGGTTGATATTTTTGCACACCTGTAGGTCTCACTGAGATTTTTCCATCAATGATTGGTGAGGCCCTAGTGGACCCCATAGATAAGTGGTTGCTAATATTGGATGGGCCCCATTGTAATTAATCATTCTTAAAGGATCTAATAGATAAAGGGCCCCGTTTAAATGTGTTGGGGTCAACCTGCATGTATAAACCCATTTAAATGGTCTTGTCGGTTTAAGATTTTGGTGTTCAAAAATCAAACCGTTATATTCCAAACCCATTTCTAAATGCAACGGTCGAAACTTTCCAACAAGAAACTTTCCAAATCTACAAGAAGTAGTTAGAACTTTCCCAAGTCGATTGAAATCCAATTCGAACTAGGAAAGCTAGATGATTATAAATAAAGAGAGAAAACCAATTGAATTGAAAGATAGCAGCAAGCAAATCCATGGCGTTGTATAACGATAGTCTTAGAGCTCGTCTGTCCTATTATCATGCTGTCATTTGGAAATCAATTGACGAATTGTACGGGGAAGTTGAAGAATCTGATGAAGAATCATCAGGCGCATTCGTTCGCATTACACTCGACAAGAAGAGACTCTGCTACGTGCGAGGAATCTATCCGGCTCTTGTTGCCGTTAGAGAAGCTCGAGATTACTTTTCCTTTGCATTCAGAGTAGATCTTCACCACCTTCTGTCTCTTGAGACGTCCGAGTAATGCATCAAGAAGAAGCTCGGTAAAATGCTCTGTCTTCACCCCTCTAATTTTAAGGCTCTGAAGAACAAGATTGCCCTTTTCGCCTGTGGCAAAGCACGAGAGGCCTACTTTGCGGGGTCTAATACGCTGAGTATTGAATTAAGGGTGGAGATTTCAGATGAGCACTTGTACAAGGACAAAGAAGCTGCTATTGATCATATTCATGCTGTCAGAGGAGGGTTTAAGAAATATGGGCATAGGTGTTGAGATGTTATTATTGAACTTTTTAGCTTTTCTTGGTTGTTTGTATATGTTGTCCTGTTTTTTTCTGTAATTATGAAAGATGATTTTACTTTATTTTTTTCTGATCTGTAACCATTGTTGTTAGTCTGGGTTTTTCTTGAAATAACAGATGATGGTATTTTTTTTTGCTTAACCATTACTTGTCTCTGCGTTTTTCCTTGGAGGAATCAGTTTTGCATTCAAAAACTCAGCTGAATGAAGTTGTTTTGCATTCACCTGACGGTTAGTTAGCTCAGTTCATTGGGAATCAGTTTCTTCAAATGATTGATTATTGCAATTAAAGAGGATCTAAATTCTAAACGGGGAATATAAAAAATGGCAATATGTAAAAACCAGATTAGATTGAACAGAGGCTATTCATGACATTTGAATACTAGGCTCTCAATGAGGGGCAGTCACAGTTGTTAACTAGTGCTTCTCTATGTGAATCAAGGATCTATTAGCTCAGTTCATTGAAAGCCTCTGTAAATAATTGTATTTACAGAGGATCTGAACAGGGGAATAAAAGAAGGGGAAATGTATTACAGTTGTCTGTCAAGTGGTTCTTCTCTAACTGAGACTATTTTACCCGAGTCAGGAATATGTGTTTAGAGTTTAATTAGTGAGGTGATTTAGGAGATATCAAACATTCCTTCTATGTCTTCCATGAGGATTTCAGTCAATTGGAATGAGTAAGTTGGGTAGAAAAAACAGTTTTGAGGTGAAATTAGATGAGGGTTTCTTTTCTTTTGACTTTGGATGATCAGCTGATAAGGTGATCTACCTTTTCTTTTTAATACCATAGTAATTTTTTTACAATGACATCCCCAAGTTACTTCCTTTTCAATATTGACAGACAAGAGTTATATAGTTGACAACCAATTTGGTTAGAACTGAGGCTGTTTTGTCCCTTTTCTTTTAATTGGTAAGAACAAATGCTTCTCCTCATTGTGGCATAAATACTGCAAACTTATATATCCTGCCAAGCTATTCCTCATTTTGGGCCAGATGTTCGGACCCCAGATGAGTAATGCTTGTCTTGTTGGGCCCACTGAATTCTAGGGTTGTATGGGGAAGGATTTGACTGGGCCCGGTCCAGTCTTATCCTGCATCTGAAGTACACATGCATGAGCAGAACAGTCTTACAGGGGGGAACAACCCTACTGTCCAGTGAAATGGTGGGTGGCTGAGTAACCTACTATGTAAGTATTTCTAGTAGAAGCTTTTTGGATATGAATGCATATCCTGCACCTGGGGATCATACTGACTCCAAAAAACAATAGTAGATAGCTAGGATCATTCTGTTGAAGTTGTGGCAGCTCTGGATGTTATATTGACTTTGGTTGCTCTTACTACAAGGCCAAGATTGGATAACGACTAGGCCATGGTAATTGTTGGAAGGACTGATTTTCTCTGTTTGGTTTGCTCATGCACGCATTTACTGTTTGCTCTAACATCTTTAGGAATGGAAACGGGTCAGGTTCAAGGTTTATCTGTGCCCAAGCTGCAAAAGAGGTTTAATAACCTTGTCATTGGAGCCAACTAGGCAAAGGTTGCATGACGCGCCTCCATACTCTTTTAAATTAAATACCCGAATTTGAACCTAAACGTGAATATTAAGTCCTGAACCTGGACTCAAACTGATTCCCAAATAATTGTATTATACACTTAAGACACTTATACATATTAAATAAGATGTGGTAGATGCCTTGAGCATTTGGGTTACAAAACCCTTGGACCTGGACCCAGATTCGATATTTATTGTGGTCCATGCCGTTGAACTGAACCAGAACGGTTTGGACCCAGACCTGATCATTCAAATTGGGTGCCTTGGCCACTGTTACTCAGGTATTCCAATACCCATCTCCATTTCTGTTTTATTATGGAATATCTTTTGAAGTAGGAGACTCAATAGGGCAGTATTCAGGCCTGGGCCGAGTTCTTGAAAGTGAGGCCGAAATACCCAGTTTACCCATATTCCTCTAGCAGGTGTGTCACTGAACTACGAATGGACTAATGCAAGATAACATTGTCAACCATCCTAAGCCTGGTTAGGTCCTTTCAAAGCAATTGGGCAGTCCTAAGAAAGTTTAGAAAATATATCTGTTTGGAGAAATGACATGATAAAATAATGTTTCAAGCCTAAGCCGGCTCAATAGGGCCCAAATCCAACCTGAAAAAAGACCGGTTTAGGATAATGTTTACAGTTAATTATGCTTATTTTAGTTGTACTTCATTAATTTTAAGCAAAGTCAATCTGTTACCGATTTCGAAAAATAAAAAACAGCGTTTGGCAACCAACATTCCATTGTAAGCCAATCTATTATTACATATTAACACATCACTGGTCTGCTGCAGAGCAGAACATGTCAGCTTATAATAATATTTATCACATACATTCATAGGTATGGCCGTATGGGTATGCAGGCCTAGTGTGTTGGCTGGTCTGACATGATGTTGTGGATAATTTTAGCAAATTCTGAATTGACAATAGCGTTGATCTGTGCACTTGAAATCTCACACACATGCCCAGAGATCAACCTCCCGTCTTCAAGTTTGAAGTGATATTCCTGACCAATAGTCCAATTTTGCGAATAAAAAAAGGCTTCACATAATTTGATTGAATGTCTGGAAGGGGGTAAGATTTGATTATAGTCCTGCCCCAAGGTTGCAAGCTGGTCTGTTCCTTTGTAACTCTTGATATGTTCATCTCTAAAACTAGGACAAACTAGAATGGCCAAAGCTCTACAATAGTTATTTACAAAATTTGCCTAACCAAAAATTAGCTTATGTGAACCTTGCCCTTAAAAGAGTGTTTTTGGTCTTTCATTATCCTAATAAAACATCTTTTATAGGCCAATTCATCCTCAAAATGGCTGTATCTTCTTAAAAATGATCAACTTTTTCATGTTACTATTTTTTCCAATTTTTTGGAGTGGCAAGTATGAGTACCATAGGTATATGCTGGCTCTCTTCTTTCTGGGAATGAAAATGGACATGATAAAAGGAGTCTTTAAGGCACATCCTAAGTCTGCCTGATGCTGAATTTGATGTTTAAGGATTTCGACTGTCCAACGGCCTGGGGATTGACCCAAATTTAGTGTTTGAAACTCTGTGTGCCTTATCAGGCAGTACTTAGGCCTCAGGCTTCAAGCCCATTAGGACACTAGTTAGAGAACCAGGCATTCTGTTGAGAGTGCCATTCTCTTGGAGCGTTCCATAATAAATTCACAGATGATAAATAATGCATATGTCAACTGTAATTCCGGTTGTCATTCTCCGTCCAGTCAGGATTCCATCGTGTTCTGTGATGTCATCAAGGACTTTATCTATGGAGGTCGTTGGTCATCAGTTGAGAACACTAACAGAGAACTTGCAGATCATGTTCTAATGCATAAAGACTTCTTGAAGCCATTGCAGCAGCCCCAGTCACGGGATGGAACCTATGTGGCTGGAATTGGCAGAAAGCTGAGGATGTCGATGGGTAATGAATCCCCAAGAATTCAAGACAAACTTATTGAGGCATCAAACTGTCATGGAAATGCTAGAGAATTGCTGAGATCATCATGTGAAGTAAGCTCTGGATCTTTGTTTCCAGCACTGTTGCATACTCGTCGATTCTCATATGATGGGCAAGATATACCCCGCACATCTTCTGTTTCCAGAGAAACCTCCAAATCCGTCATGAAGCTCAAAGAGTTCCCAAGGCTGTCATTATATAGCATGGAATGTTCCATGAGAAGTTCTAACTATAATTCGAAAACAAACAGAATTTTGGAGGATTTGAAGCAGAGTAGCATTGAGAGAAGTTTCCAACAATGGGGACTCAAATGTACAGCAATAATTAGGGAGTTTTTATCGATATCCAAGTGTTGTTGCGAAACTTATGGGCTTGGAGGCTAAGGAAAATTCTAGCTCAGCTGTTCATGGACAGATCAGTCTGGTGGATTTCCTTGCAGATGAAGTTCTTGAACTTTCTGAGGGCGGATCACCAAGACGAATCAAAGAAAGCAGACAAAACCAAAGCCCACAGTCCCAGAGGAGCTCTTCCAAGGGGCATGTTTCACCACGACGAAGAAATTCAGAAGTCACGAAGCCCATTTTGAGTTCAACATCTCAAATTGAAACTGCAAGGTCGAGGCAGCGAGATAGAAGTTGTAGTCCTCGGAGAACAGCTTTCAGGATCCAGGATATGCATGTAGACAAACCTCTTGATGTTTTTTATGGTGAATTATCAAGAAAAATCAAAGAAAGCAAACAGAACCAAAGTCCAGGATCCCCAAGGAACTCTTTCAGTGGACAAATTGTGAACAGCAAATAAATTCTGAAATCATGAAGCACATTTTAAGACATAAAAATGAAACTACCCCGTTGAGGCAGCAAGATAGTGGTGAAATAGAAACAACTCTTCAGATCGAGGACGTGCTAGTAATGCCGACAAATCATTTATCTAATCATGGTGAAATGGAAAGTGGTTTGAGGAGCTTGAATTTCAGCAATCCAGCCGGGATCAAAGAGCTCTTAAGCATATACTGAAAGCTACTGAAGTGAAGGGAAGTATTGACACCAAAGGAGCAGAAGCTTCAGACCATGTTTCTCACAAGAACTATGATAGCCATAACAAAGACAATTTTGACCAGTCTCCAAATTCGGAAAACATGCAAAATTCAAAAAATTATCGGCTAATTGCATCCCCACCCAGAAGAACTAATGAAGAAAGTGACTTTCAGCCTCCAAAAGTAATTAGGAGACCTGAATTAATTGAAAAATCCAGTATTTCTACTTCCTCGGTTATGCCTTTCAACCGGTCATCAAACCGTAACAAGTTTAGAATCATCAATTCAGTGGATAGAAAAAATGTTTCACTGAATAACCAAACTCATGAGGGTCCAATTTCTAAATTCGCCATCAGAGAGTCTGGTAGTAGGATTCTCAGCCCTGTGGATAAGAAAACTAATGGCTGGAATGAGTCGTATAGATCACAAAAACCTCGGTTACGATCGATTCAAGATTCACCAGGCCTCAAACATCAACTAGAGGAAATGTTGGAAGCTTGACAGGTAGTTCGGGTTCTTTGAGCCCAAGAACGCACCAAAGAAATATTGAACTGGAAAAGCGGTGCCGCCTTCCAACCTGTTCAGCGGGGTTGAGCAAACCCAGTAAGCAACAAATTGTGCAGCCAGTAGAGTTGGGCTCCCCAGGCCGAAAACAGAGACCCAAATTAAACTACTTGCAGAAAAATGATGGCCAATCAAGTGACCTCTACAGTGAAACAAGGAATTTGAGTAGTGAAGTACTTGTGACTATCATGCAATCACAATGCAACATTATTGTGGGTTCAGAGAGATATAGAGAAATTATGCATCCTGAAGAAAAACACCACACTTCAATCCAGCATGGTTACCAGAGCCCATGTCGAGCGTTGTCGATGACACTGTTTTGCCCTTTTTGTGTTCCACCATTAGATGATCTTTTCTGCTCTTCTGGTGGACCTCATATAGGACATGCATTCTTGAAATTTTACCTACCCTATTTGATGATACTGGCTTTACAATTCTGGCTTAGAAATGGACAATTGCAACTAATCATCTACATTGAACAATGGCTAAATCAGATGCTTTACTCATTTCATGAGTGAATTTTTTTGGGTGTGTCTATTAACTGGTCCTGTTGTATGGAATTGTTTAAGGAAAAGATGGATCTTGTATAGCCGCTGGATGAACAAATTGTTCAAGCGAACATTGACTATAGCCTCATTCATTTTTTTAACTAGTATCGTGCTGGCATGTGTGTTTAATGCATGAAATTTCCTAAGGGTGGTATGATTCCGAATAATACAGGTAGTGTTTTTTCCGAGCGATAATGTGATCAGAAGGATTATGGTAGATCTGACTGTGCATATGGAGATCCTAAGTGGTTTATATAAAGTAGAAGGACCTTAGAGATGGCTATCAATTATCTGAAGATATTACCATTAATCCCGCTGCTAGAATTCATACCGTTATCACTGGTTTCCTGATTGCTGACCATCAGTCGTGTTGTTATCATTGACTACAAATTTTCTGTATGAACTTCTTAAATGGGTTTGTTTTTGTTTCTGTTTCCTTGTTGTTCTTTTCAGAAATCCATGTTGGGTCATAATAAAGATGGTTTCTCAGTGGAATTCATAAAAGCAGCCTTCGAAGAACCAGGTCCAGTTTCTGTTCTTGATGTCTCATTTTATGAAGACAGTTTGCCACCATCTCCAGTGAAGAAATCCTCAACTCATTCCATAGCGAGTTATCAAACTCAAATCTATATTTTTATTAGAAGAATTTTTGCAAACTTGGGAGAACTTTTTCCAGCGTTTTATTGGTATACTTGGAGGAACCTGCATAATGTAGTTGTTAAGTATTGTGGAAGGAATGAATATCATTCTTTCAATGGATTCACCAATGAGATCATTATTTGAGCTCATCACCTATCAAGAGCGTGGTTAAATCTGACTTCATCTTGTAGAATGCTCTCTCTCTCTCTCTCTCTCTCTCTCTCTATCTCTCACAAACACACACACACAGAGTGACCACCCCCACCATCAAGATAAGACTGTTGGATTAACCAAACCTATAAATTGACACTGACAAAAAAAAAAAAAAAAAAAGTTGGACCATCACCCCAAATCAATTGTGAGATTACCATATCAACTCACTCTGATGAGAGTGGTATTGAGTTTGTGGCAGTCTGATGGATGATGGTTTTGGTCCAATGGTCTGTGTTGACAAGAAGTGCGGGCTGTATCATTAGTTAACTCGACAATACTAAAGTTGATTTTTTACTATCATTTCATATGTTTTTATTAGAAAATTCTAAGTATTCTTAATATTTTCTTCATCTGAATGATGATTGTGCTGGTTCAAATGATGAGACCCAAAATTCAAATGATATTGCACGGGAAGAGGAGTGGGGTCTTGAAGGTATTGATTCCTTGTCGTATAATATGTGCGGCAGTTTCATTTCTAGATTCAAAGAAAAGAAATTGGAGAACATCAAGTACCTAGTTCGGATGCCCATTGGGGCTTGACTTGGATAACTTAGAATCCACTTCAGATTTTGGTTCTCTGTGTGAGGACCGGAACCCAGATTACAGATACATCTCTGAGATATTGCTAGCATCAGGTCTCTTAGATGAAGACCACAACTTTAGCTCAGTGGCAACTCAACTTCATCCATCAGGCCAGCTTATCAATCCCAACGTGTTGATGGTTTTGGAAGAAATGAAAGCTGGATCCACCTTTAAAAAATAACTCCAGTCCAAGTTCAACAAGGAGGAGCTACATTGGAAACTCATGTTTGACACTGTAAATGAAATTCTTACACGGAGGTTGGAAACTGAAGCTGAGCCTTGGCTTCAAGTTAATAAGCTTTCAGGGTCAATCCCAATTAGGCGACGACTTGCAAGAGAACTGTGTAGGGAGATTGATTGGCATCAAGCTGGTCAGTCTAATAACTTGATCTTAGGAAATGATGCGATATCTGGACTGGAAAGGTGGGTTGATTTCCTAAAGGAATCCTCATGTGTCGTGCTAGATATCGAACGACTGATTTTCAAGGATATGTGATGAGATAATAAGGCAATTAGCCTGCAACACAAGCTGAGTAGTAGTAAACATAAGCAATTGTTTGCAGAGTAACTGCACTTTGTTTTTTCCCCCTTCATTTCGTACAACAATGGCGAATGAAATTGCACCTCATTTGTAGCTTTTCCTATTAGTATGTATTCAAATATCTGTACAGGTCTTCCATAATGAATGAATCTCGTTCTAACTAACGCATTCACAAACTTTTCATATGATGGAACAGGATAACTACTTTTCTTAGTGTCTCTATGTTCTTCTTGTCTTGGAATGAATCTCGTTCTAACTAAAGCATTCACAAACTTTTCATATGATGGAACAGGATAACTACTTTTCTTAGTGTCTCTATGTTGTTCTTGTCATGGAGAACTAAATTGGAGTACCGGTCAAGAAGAGTTTGTAAGAAAGAGATGTTGATACTTCGTTGTGTGAAACTAAGGTGAAAAAGGAAGAAAGGGCCCAATTGCTGGTGTTAGTTTGCCATGAATCCTCTATCAAATATTTGTTCATAGCTGAATTTTGGAGCAAATACAGAATGCCAATACTAGACAAGAATTCAGGCTTCCTTGTATGCAAAGATTGACTTTAAGAGTTAGGATTCTTCAAGATGATGGCCTATGCATTTCTCCATATGTAGGGATGATGGCTTTCCTCTTTGTTAAGAGCCATTTTTTCCCTCTAGAGTTTCACACTAAACCAGAAAATATCTTACTTTTGGCTACATTAGAATTCAAGTATTACAAGAATTCTAAAATTTAGTTGTTTCAATTGTCGTGGACCCGCCTCATGGGCCCCACTGTGCTAGAGTAGGACCACCTTAGTTATGTAATATGCTTAGCGTTGTAACTCTGATTATCAAGACAAATTCTATTTCTCAAAACACTAAACGGTTTAGAGAATGAAAGTGGGGCCCAAACAAACTCCACCTCCTTCTGTAACAATGAACATAGTGGGCGTGCAATCTTGGAGAAGTCCTTGATTAATCAGCGATAGAATCCTGCATGCCCAAGGAAACTCCTTACTCCCTTCACTGATGTTGGTGGGGGAAGCTTGTTGATCAAGTCTATCTTCGCCTTATCCACCTGTGTTCCCTTCTTTGACACCACATGTCCAAGTACAATGCCCTGCTTCACCATGAAGTTGCATTTTTCCCAATTCAACACCAACTTACACTTCTCACCTATGATGCCCGGATACGGACACGGGTACGGATACGGGACACGGGAACGAGCATCCGATACGTCAACTTCAAAATTTTAGGATACGGATACGGGTACGGCATTCCTAGAAATATATAAATATAAATATTTGGTTAGGGATTTATTTTAGGTGGAATGCTTATTTTATCTCAATTTAGAGCTCAAATATTACAAGGCCCACTATTTGTTTCAAATTTTCAATGAGGTGGGCCTCACAATACAATATCTCAGCATAGAAAAAGAGAAATTGGCCAAAATGAAAAATCTGTTGAAATATTGGGCGAAAAATAATGCAAGCCGTATCCTAAAATTGGCCCCCCGTATCCCAGCCGTATCTTGCCGTATCCCGTACCGGTATCCGTATCGGACCGTATCGGTACGGATACCACAAGTAATTTGCAGTATCCGGGTATCATAGCTTCTCACATCTGTTTAATACAAACTCCAAATGATCTAAACAGCTATCAAATGATCATCCAAAGATAGAGAAGTCGTTCATGGATACCTCAATAAAGCGCTCGACCATATTAAAGAATATACTCATCATGCACCTCCGGAAAGTTGCTGGTACATTGCATAGCCCGAAGGGCATCCCCCGTAGGCAAATATCCCAAATGGATAGGTAAAGGTGGTCTTCTCTTGGTCCTCTGGAGCAATAGGAATTTGGTTGAACCCACTGTACCCATCTAGAAAACTATAATGTGAATGGACGGCTAGCCTCTTTAGCATTTGGTCGATGAAGAGTAGTGGGAAATGATCCTTTCTAGTGGCTGTGTTGAGCTTCCAATAGTCTATACATACACTCCATCCAGTGGTAACTCTTGTAGGAATCAGCTCATTTTGTTCGTTTTTTACCATTGTCACACCACTCTTCTTGGGAAAAACTTGCACTAGGCTGACCCACTTGCCAACTGAGATTGGGTAGATGATCCCAACATCTAATAGCTTTAGTGCTTCTGCTTTGACAACCTCCTTCATATGAGGGTTGAGTCTCCTTTGTGCTTCCCTTGTAGGTTTAGACTCCTCTTCCAACATGATTCTGTGCATACACATGGCTGGGCTGATACCCTTGATATCTGCAATGCTCCAACCCAATGCTATCTCGTGATCTTTTAACACTCTTAACAACTTGTTTTCCTCATCAGAACTCAAATCACCGGCTATCATACATGTTAAAGTCTCATGCTCTCCTAGATATGCATACTTGAGATGTTCAGGCAAATGCTTCAATTCTAACTCTGGTGCTTTTATCATAGAAAAAACAGGTTGGTTAGTTGAAGAACCAAGAATTTCAGCAGAGTTAGAATACTTATCAGGAATAGCGGAGAGTATTTCAAGTTGATTCACAGTGTCCATAAGTGTTGCCTCAAGCTCATCACAATCTTTCTCAATTTCAGATCTGGGGAGGCCTTGCTGAATGCATGTGTCCAACTCCTCCTTGCACCCATGTGCTCTTTGAACCACCTCTCCCATAACCTGCTCAGTCACCTCAATCTGAAAGCAATCTTCATCTCTTGTCATTTTCATTGCCTCGAACACCTTGAACTCAATCTTCTACTCATTCACCTTCATTTTGATTGTGTGTTTCTGTACATCAATCTTGAAACCTGCAGTGGCCATGAAAGGTCGGCCAAGTATGATAGAAAGGTGGTGCGGCATTGATGTGCTCTCCAAGTCTAGTACCACAAAGTCGGCAGGTAATATGAACTCTCCTAACTTAACCAAAATGTCGTCCAAAATGCCCCTTAGGTATTTCACACTCCTATCTGCCAACTGCAATATAATAGATGTTGGTTTGAGCTCTTCCAAACCCAAATACTCATAGACTGAAAATGGCAGAAATTTATACTAGAACCCAAATCCAGTGAGGCTCTATCAAATACATGATCCCCTATCTTGCAAGGTATAGTCTAACTCCCAAGGTCCTTCGGTTTTGGAGGAAGCTTCCTTGAAAGAACTGCGCTGACCTCCTCAGTTAACTTCGCCTCTTCATGAACTCCGAGTCTCCTCTTGTCTATACACAACTCCTTGATAAACTTTGCATAAGAGGGTATCTGCTTGATAGCATCAATCAGTGGAATGTTGATCTCTACCTTCCTCAGTGTCTCAATGATGTCCTGCATGAACTGAATCTTCTTCTCCTGTCCCAGTCTCTGAGGATAAAGTGGAACTGGCTTGTAAACTTGCTCTGGCTCCTTAGAAGCCGTGACCTAAATAGAAGTGGCCACAGTTTATGTGCTCTCATTGTCACTCTTCTGGTTCACATCAGTCTTATTTTGCCTTGCACTGTCTTGTGCCTCAATGTCTCCATTTTTAGGATCTTCATTATGCCCCACTTTGTTGTCAATGACCCTACCATTCTGTCTCACTCTCCTTTAGACCTTCTCTGGCTTCTTGGTGAGAGTTGTTATGGCCTTTAAATTCTCATGATTTCTAGGGTTTATCTCAGTCTGACTTTGGGTCTTACCGTCCTTCCTCTTACTCAAGGCATTAGCTATCTGGCCAACCTGTGCTTCCAGCATTGCTAAACTCTGCTGAGTGTTTGTAATTGCCTGGCCATGTTACTGGAAATTAGCCTGAGATGACGAAATAAACTGAGTCATCAAACTCTTGAAGTCATCTTCTGGTGGCTTTTGTGCATTGCTCTGAGAAAAGTTGTTATTCTGGGGGTGTTGGTAGCTTATTTGCTGTCCTTGATACTGCTGTGAACTCTAATTGCCTTGATTGCTCTGATTGCCTCCCTAAGAAAAGTTGGGATGGCTCCTTAATCCAGAACTATAAGTATTGCTGTAGAGATTGTTCTGCCTAGGGTAGGTGTAACCAATATAGTTGGCGTGCTCCTAGTCTGTAAAAGATGACATGGGACAACATTCGGTAGTATGATTAGTGTGGGAACATATAGCACATGCCTTTTTTATGTCTATCCTTGTTGCATGCTATTGGAAGCCGTTGCTTTAATGATCATGTCCATCTTTCTGTCCATTATCGCCATCTGGGCAGCTACATTTCCTGGTGACTGGATCTCATATACTCCTTGCTTCTTACCCATCTGCCTGGTCCTAAAAGAAAATTGTTGTGAGTTTTCACTAAGAGTTTCAAAGAGTTCAAACACTTCCTCACTATTTTTCTCCATTAGGGCTCCTCCACACGCAGAGTTTCAAAGAGTTCATACGCTTCCACACTATTTTTCTCCATCAGGGCTCCTCCACATGCAGAGTCCACTATGCCCTTGTTCAGCTCATTCAATCCTTCATAGAAAGCCTAAACCCGATCATCCTTGGTGAGGTTGTGATGTGGACACTTCAATAGTAAGTCTTTAAACTACTCCCAAGTTTCCCAGAACTGATCTCCATCCTCCTGCTGGTATGTTTGGAACTCTCTTTTTAATAGCCTTGTCTTTTGAGCGGGGAAAAATTTCTTCAGGAACTTGATAGCTAGTTGCTCCCAAGATGTGATAGGACCTGCATCCAAGGAATTTAACCAAATCTTAGCTTTATCCTTAAGAGAAAAAGGAAATAGATGTAACCTGATGCCCTCTAGGGTAACTCCTTGTATTTGTTGCATTGCACACAGTTCAAAGAAATCCTTAATATGAAGATAAGGATCCTCATTATGTAATCCATGATAGTTTGGCACCATGTTCAGCAGTTGTGGAGTGAGGTTGAAGTTGCCAGCCGTATTAGGTGGATAGATAATGGTGGACGGTTGGTTGGTGTGCATGGGGATGTAAGACTCTTTCATGGGCCACCTTTGATTGTTTACTACCATCTCATCTTCTGCGTTAGCCATCTCTCTTTTAGGACTTTGATTCCTTTGCCTCTGAAACCGCTAAAAGTTCGTTCAATTTCTGGATTGTATACAATAATAGCCAAGTCCTGGAATCGCCGACCTTGCATAAACAAGATTCAAGCCTGCAAGAAAACACATACAGAGTAAGTAATGCGATAAGAGTAGGAACAGAAGAAAACTAAAAATAAAATGGCTGAACTAAAAAAATATATATATATATTAAAAATTTAAATTTAAACACCATGATAAGAAAGTAAATGAAGAGCAATTTAAAATGATTAAAATTCAAGCAAATGAACTAAAAACTAAATTAAACTATGACACTACACTAAACACAAGTTTGACACTATTTTATGCAAACAAGTCCCCGGCAAAAGCGCCAAAACCTTGGTATGCACCAAGTAACCTAGAATTAAGCTACTTAATATGCACACAACTAAAACTCGCAAGCGCATGAGATCACTATGTAGTATAATGAATTGTAGGCACAGGGTTAACCCCACAAAGACTTGTGATAAAACAATGTCGAAAATAACTATGAATTCATAATATTAAATGGATGAAAGGTTGGTTGAATGTTGATTGTTTGAATGAAATTACTAAAACAACTAGTTAAAAATATAAAACTAAATCAAAAGCACAATAAAAAGTAACCAAACAAACGAGAATACTACTTGGATTGAAATCGATGAGAATGAATGAACTAGGGTTTATTCTACTCCCCGAACCTTACTCTATGCATGTCCCTTATTATTCCTTAATCAAAACTAGATTTACGGGTGACATTTATCAATCTAGACCATGGCATATGTATCTAGATTATGATTCCCTTAAACCTAATTCACGAGTGGCATACAACATGAATTGTTCATCAAGTTGCAAGAACTATGCATGGCATATGTCCTAGTCATATTTTGAAGTGCTCGTGAAGAAACATAGCATTTCCAAATGCCAGGGACAAGATGGTCACATCATGTCCAAAAAACCCTAACATGGCAAATTCCTGTGAGAATTCTAATAAAGAATAGGGTCTGAGTCAAGCTAGGACCAGCCCAACCTAAACAAACCACAATAGGACCATTTGAAAAGGCCAGTGGCGGACCCAGGATTTTTATTTGGGTGGGGCTAGACTTTTTCCATACTCAAATCTCCTACCCAATGGAAGGGTCTTCCCACTACATCTCCCAAATCCAGGTGATCATCAATTCATCTTCATCAAAACAGCCTAAGATAACATTTCCTTTAATCCTAGGTGTTTGGATGCCTTGAGACAGTGTGAGACAATGATTGGGTGAACACCCAATTTCCCAATTTGGGTTCCCAAAGAGGTTCTATTTAGATCTAAGAAATTTGGTTGCCCACATTTACCTTAACTATAAAAATAATTTCCTATAATTAGTCATCAGCTCATGGCAAAAAAGAAAAAATGCCACTTGAATGTAACTCAGGTTATCCAAACATATGGACCCTAAGGCCTGATTTATATATGAATTGAAGATTAAAGTTTGCCCAATGGTGATTTGGTCATCTTCGGACTTGTAGACATGCTTAGATTTGGTGATTTAGGTGTTTGAGTATTGTCGCGACCCCGGACCGAGTGCCCGGGCCCCGTCGCGACTGAATCAGGTTGATGATGACTGATTCTCCCACAGGTTCCCGCGGTGAGGGTTCCGAAAAACAAACACAAGGAACAACCAACTCACACGATCAAGTATGCGGAAGCGCGTGGCAAATCACATCTTGCTAAATCATAACAGAATATGAACATAATGTCATCAAGACTAAAATATCAAAATGGAGACATAACAGGGCATTCCCATAATAATTCAAGTTACAAGGTTAACAAAGTATGTTAAGTTGGTTACAATCCCAAATAAGAGGCCAACAAAGGCCAATACAATACCAAAAGTAATTAAAAGCCCCAAAAGGTGATACATCGAAACTCATGACCCGTCCCGACGTCTAGATGACGTCGTCGGGTTGCCACTCACGAGCTAAGGTAGGCTCAACAGCCTCCTCCTGCCACTCCTCCTCAAAGGGATAGCCTCCTGCACCTGGTCACCAAAATACAAGCATCAAACACGACGGTTTGGCAAGAAAACAATTTAAGTGAAAGCATGGAAATCAATGTTTAATCGAGAATATAAAGAAACACTTTTCTAAATCAGAGACGAACTAGCATGAGTGCATAATATATATATCATGAATCGTAAATCCACAAAGAGCCCATCCTTTCTCTATCATAGGAAATGAAAAGAGTAAGCACGCACGACAAGCACGAATATACATAATATAGCACGACACGATTCCCACAAATACGGGATTCCGGCAGCGGAACCGGACACGCACGATGTGTAATAAATACACGACTAATCTGCAGTTAGTTCACATGTTTAAGGACCCCCAGACAGTGGATCAGACTGAAAGGGCAGTCCAAGCTCTGTGGTGTTCACTTTGAATTCATCAATGCATAAAACATGCGATACAAACACGTCTGAATAAATGGGGAAATCACTTATCGAAACGAAACACAGCACGACTAGCAAAATGCATAATATATATGCTCACAACTTAAGAAGATGATCCCCATTTCATACTTAAAACAAATCTTCGATACGAGCTTAAAACTTGACTTCAAAGCGAGTACACGATGTTACTTACGGTAACTAACCAATGTTCAAACACGATAATTTTATCAAGTACATGCTTAGGCTATTCATTGACCCTTGTGTGATTGGAACTCTATTATTAAAAATACAAGGATTGGTGTCCCCGAAGTTGGTACATATCTTGGAGCCCCAATTACACAATGTCAAGTTGAAGTCCTTAATATAGCCTAGTTTTCAAATTTTTAAAGAATATGCAAATGGGTAAAAATTCTCCCAAAAAGGGAAAATTCCAGTTGGGCCGGTCGACCGCGTACACAGTGAGCCCGGTCGACCGGCCAAGGCCCGATCGACCTGCAGTTGTAAATTAAATAGGTGCACAGTGTTTTGGTCAGGTTCCAGAGAACCTGACCCTGTGTCGCCGGTCGACCGCGCCCCTTGGCCGGTCGACCGCGTGAACTGCGGAAACAGTAATTCCCGCAGTGCAGCAGGTCATCCAACTGGGACCTAATCCAGTGTCCCCGATCGACCGCGCCCCTTGGCAGGTTGACCGCGTGAACTGCGGAAACAGAACCCAGTTCTAATTTCTGCAGTTCATTGGTCCATCCATTTCTTCCTTCTTTTTCTACATTCTTTCCAACCTGATTAGCAAATTTGATACATGAATATAACAAGCTATCAAGGCTCACATTGGTGCATTATTTCAAATTTAATCAAGCCATTAACATAAAAACCCATTTCATAATCCTTCAATCCCATTCTTATCATAACAAATCCAAACTTCAACAAAAGCAAGGCTTAATTAAAAATGATGAAATCTGAAAGTTTGGAAAGCTATTAGGCATGCTTGCATTTTCTAAAGTAAGATCACAACATGAAAACCTAGTAAAACAAAGCATTAATACCAAATGACAAATCCATGAACACACATGCACAACAACCTAAATAGATTACTTGCCTTGGCCAAAAGCTAACAAACTCTTCTTCAAGCACTCCTACTCAAGAGCCAAGCCAAGAACTACAAAATCCCATGAAACCCATTCAAAAACTCACCCAAAAATGCAACCAAGCAACCCATTTCAAAATGGGTGTTACAAGTTAGAAAAACATGATCATTAGGAGTCAAAAGAACTCCATTGAAGAGATTGGTAGAAGCTCTTACCTAGAGGTGCCCAAACAAGATGCAAGGAAGGAAATGGAGATCTTTCCCAACAAGAAACTTCAAGAAAATGGCATCAATGGAAAGCTTGAAGTGAGAGGAAGAAGATGATGGTCTTGGAATCTCTTGTGGAGATCTCTAGCTCATGCTTTCAAAAGAGGAAGATGAAGAGGAAAAGAGGGTTTTTCAGCCCTAGGTCAAGAAAAGTGCTGGGATTTGTGGAATGGGGAAAGAGAGAAGGTAAAGTTGCTTAAGTACTTGCAAGTGGGTCCCTTAAGTGCTAATCTTGCATGAGTAAAAACATGGTCTTGCGGGCCTCAAATGAAGTCAACGAAGAAGGATAAAACGATCCTTGAAATATCTAGTTTCCGAAAAGTATATTTTTGACATGGTTTTGGGATCTCGAAAATTGTGTCCAGATTTGAGTGTGAAAAGGCTATTTTTACCCTTTTTAGCTAAAATTTGAGTTTCTGGGCTACAAACACAAACGGGCTAAACACGAAAGTTGTACATAATCATAAAACCATTCAAATGACATGAAAATCACGATTAACACAAAACCAAACACGATCTTCCCACGCTTGCACGTACACCCAGGCCTTCCTGAGTGTGCCTAGTTAATACTAAACGTTCTCGAACTCCCCGAAGCTATAACCATGACTAAAACTAATCACACTCTAACCCACGGTAACTAAACCCGATTAAGACTAAGCACACACTAAGAAAACACTATTGGGTTAATCCTAGGTTGGGGTTTGACAAGTATGGACTAGGATTTGGGGATTTAGGGTTTGAAAATAGGATGAGATTAAGGGTTCATATTTAGGTATAAAGTCATTATGATCGAGGAGAGAGGGAGATTGCTTTATTTAGGTTATTTGGTATGGGAGACTAACTAGGAGAGGACCAGCAACGAGAACCTTGATCGGCACGAAGAGTATCTTGAACTCTATGTAGAAATAAAATGTCGAAAAAGAATGGCGCGAAGAAGATCTGATACTCGATGAGGAGAATATGTCAAAAGAAAAGAGGAGTGTTTTCACTAAGGTTTTGTGACATGGGGCGATCACAAGATTTAGACGTGGGGTAACTATTTATTAGATATATGCGGGACATGACCAAGCCCATTCATATATGTAGCAAATTTGAATTTTACATGGGGCAATCGCCCCAGGTCAACTATTCATGGGTCCGCCCCTAGATAAGGCCTTGCATGCCTCATGCAGACCACCAGAGCCTCATTGAAGCCCAATCAACCATGATGAGACCCACAATTGGGTCAAAATGGTCCACAGTCCAAACTAGGGATGTAAACGGGTTGGTTCTAGTCCAAGTCCAGGGTGGATCTAGAACCGAAACTGTTAATGAGAATATGTAATCGAAACCGTTTGGTTTTGAAAACTGATCAAGTGCTTCAGATTTTTTTCAATTACAAACCGTTTGGTTTATAATCCTACTGAAGATTATAAATTATGGAGATGACCTATAATCTAGCTCCTTAGAAGTCGTTATGTTACACTTTTGTGGCTGGGAGAAAACTATTCTCAATAGATTAGGTTTGAGGGATAGAGAGTAGCCACTCGGCTCAGTTTGTCACCCAAAAGGACTAATCTCAGTATTGGATTTTAGATCCAAAGTTTTATGACCATTGATTTTTTGGCTTGTATCTCGATCATCACAAATCGGTTGGATATAAAATTTAATGTGTCCCCAAGTGGGCCCCACTGGGATCTTGTTCATGATCTTTATGGGTAGTATATGCTAGGGAGTCGATGGTCACACACATAGCTGTCAATTTCGTTTCATTTCGTCCGGAATGGCCGGAATTTTTCGTTTCGGTCCTCCGGCAGAAATGGATTAGGGCAAAAAAAAAAATCGGTTTGAATTGTGGTCCATTCCGATCATTTTGGTCATTTCGGCTGCCCATTTCAGTTTATAATACAATTTTCACTTTTTTTTTCATTTTTTTCTCAATATTCATATAAAAAAACATGCATAATTTATATTTATTTTTCTATTTCATATATACATATATATATATGTATATATTTTTTTAATTTTTAATTATTCCAAAAGTTACTTCGAAAATTTTTGCCAAATTCCAAAATACCAAAATATTTCATCTTAGATGCTAAACAGAAATGATGACCGAAACGGAATTTACAACTATGGTCACACATCCACCCACACCCTGCCTCCATGATTCTTATTCATGGTCCACCCTATTTCAAAGTCACTTGACTCACCTATAGTTAAGTTACCTACCTCACACATACTATCCTTGTGATTGCCATTGGCCTAAAATTGACACTTATTCACCCCTTACACCATGTGCATTGGATTAAAACAAAGGATGCATTTAAAAAAAAAAAAAAATTTAGGGCCATAAATGAAGGGGTTAGGATGAATTAAAAAGGTTGACATTTCGCACACCTTTAGGTCTCACTGAGATTTTTCCTTCAATGATTGGTGTGGCCCTAGTGAACCCCATAGATAAGTGGTTGCTAATATTAGATGGGCCCCATTGTAATTAATCACTCTTAAAGGATCTCCTAGATAAAGGACCTCATATATAAATGGGCCCCGTTTAAATGGGTTGGTGCCAACCTGCATGTATAAACCCATTTAAATAGTCTTGTCGGTTTAAGATTTTCATATTCAAAAATCAAACCGTTATATTCCAAACCCATTTCCAAATCCAACGGTCCAAACTTTCCAACAAGAAACTTTCCAAATCTACAAGAATTAGTTAGAACTTTCCCTAGTCGTTGAAATCCAATTCGAGCTAGGAAAGTTAGATGATTATAAATACAGTATCCTAGAAAGAGAAAAAACCAATTGAATTGAAAGATAGCAGCAAGCAAATCCATGGCGTTGTATAACGATACTCTTAGAGCTCGTCTGTCCTATTATCATGCTGTCATGTGGAAATCAATACACGAATTGTACGGGGAAGTTGAAGAATCTGATGAAGAATCATCAGGGGCATTCGTTCGCATTACACTCGACAAGAAGAGACTCTGCTACGTGCGAGGAATCTATCCGGCTCTTGTTGCCGTTAGAGAAGCTCGAGATTACTTTTCCTTTGCATTCAGAGTAGATCTTCACCACCTTCTGTCTCTTGAGACGTCCGAGTATTGCATCAAGAAGAAGCTCGGTAAAATGCTCTGTCTTCATCCCTCTAATTTTAAGGCTCTGAAGAACAAGATTGCCCTTTTCGCCTGTGGCAAAGCACGAGAGGCCTACTTTGCGGGGTCTAATATGCTGAGTATTGAATTAAGGGTGGAGATTTCAGATGAGCACTTGTACAAGGACAAAGAAGCTGCTATTGATCATATTCATGCTGTCAGAGGAGGGTTTAAGAAATATGGGGATAGGCGTTGAGATGTTATTATTGAACTTTTTAGCTTTTCTTGGTTGTTTGTATATGTTGTCCTGTTTTTTTCTGTAATTATGAAAGATGATTTTACTTTATTTTTTTCTGATCTGTAACCATTGTTGTTAGTCTGGGTTTTTCTTGAAATAACAGATGATGGTATTTTTTTTTGCTTAACCATTACTTGTCTCTGCGTTTTTCCTTGGAGGAATCAGTTTTGCATTCAAAAACTCAGCTGAATGAAGTTGTTTTGCATTCACCTGACGGTTAGTTAGCTCAGTTCATTGGGAATCAGTTTCTTCAAATGATTGATTATTGCAATTAAAGAGGATCTAAATTCTAAACGGGGAATATAAAAAATGGCAATATGTAAAAACCAGATTAGATTGAACAGAGGCTATTCATGATATTTGAATACTGGGCTCTCAATGAGGGTATTCACAGTTGTTAACTAGTTCTTCTCTATGTGAATCAAGGATCTATTAGCTCAGTTCATTGAAAGCCTCTGTAAATAATTGTATTTACAGAGGATCTGAACAGGGGGATAAAAGAAGGGGAAATGTATTACAGTTGTCTGTCAAGTGGTTCTTCTCTAACCGAGACTATTTTACCTGAGTCAGGAATATGTGTTTAGAGTTTAATTAGTGAGGTGATTATCAAGCATTCCTTCTCTGTCTTCCATGAGGACTTTAGTCAATTGGAATGAGTAAGTTGGGTAGAAAAAACAGTTTTGAGGTGAAATTAGATTAGGGTTTCTTTTCTTTTGACTTTTGATGATCAGCTGAGAAGGTGATCTACCTTTTCTTTTTAATACCATAGTAATTTTTTTACAATGACATCCCCAAGTTATTCCTGCATTGCAGTCGATCATCTGGAAACATATCTTTTGAAAAGGAAAGGCCTTTGTTGCAATAATAAGAGAAACTGTGGCTCCAGGCCACTCCTTGGGAATGTTGCAAATTGAAACAGTTAACTTGCTAATTTGAAAGACGACTTGTCTTGGCATTGACTCAAACAAATCATCTACTTGATGCTCAAATAGCCATTTCAATGGATGTTTTGCTTCCTTTTCATTATTGACAGACAAGTGTCATATAGTTGACAACCAATTTGGTTAGAACTGAGGCTGTTTTGTCCCTTTTCTTTTAATTGGTAAGAACAAATGCTTCTTCTCATTGTGGCATAAATACTGCAAACTTATATATCCTGCCAAGCTATTCCTCATTTTGGGCCAGATGTTCGGACCCCTGATGATTAATGCTTGTCTTGTTGGGCCCACAGAATTCTAGGGTTGTATGGAGATGGATTTGACTGGGCCCGGTCCAGTCTTATCCTGCATCTGAAGTACACATGCATGAGCAGAACAGTCTTATAGAAGGGAACAACCCTACTATCCAGTGAAATGGTGGGTGGCTGAGTAACCTACTATGTAAGTCTTTCTAGTAGAAGCTTTTGGGATATGATGCATATCCTGCACCTGGGGATCATACTGACTCCAAACAACAATAGTTGATAGCTAGGATCATTCTGTTGAAGTTGTGGCAGCTCTGGATGTTATATTGACTTTGGTTGCTCTTACTAGAAGGCCAAGATTGGATAATGACTAGGCCATGGTAATTGTTGGAAGGACTGATTTTCTCTGTTTGGTTTTCTAATGCACGCATTTACTGTTTGCTCTAACATCTTTACGAATGGAAACGGGTCAGGTTCAAGGTTTATCTGTGCCCAAGCTACAAAAGAGGTTTAATGACCTTGTCATTGGAGCCAACTAGGCAAAGGTTGCATGACGCACCTCCATACTCTTTTAAATTAAATACCCGAATTTGAACCTAAACGTGAATATTAAGTCCTGAACCTGGACTCAAACTGATTCCCAAATAATTCTATTATACACTTAAGACACTTATACATATTAAATGAGATGTGGTAGATGCCTCGAGCATTTGGGTTACAAAACCCTTGGACCTGGACCCAGATTCGATATTTATTATCTATGGAGGTCGTTGGTCATCAGTTGAGAACACTAACAGAGAACTTGCAGATCATGTTCTAATGCATAAAGACTTCTTGAAGCCATTGCAGCAGCCCCAGTCAAGTGATGGAACCTATGTGGCTGGAATTGGCGGAAAGCTGAGGATGTCGATGGGTAATGAATCACCAAGAATTCAAGACAAACTTATTGAGGCAACACACTGTCGTGGAAATGCTGGAGAATTGCTGAGATCATCATGCGAAGTAAGCTCTGTATCTTTGTTTCCAGCACTGTTGCGTACTCGTCGATTCTCATATGATGGGCAGGATATGCCCCGCACATCTTCTGTTTCCAGGGAAACCTCCAAATCCGTCATGAAGCTCAGAGAGTTCCCAAGGCTGTCATTAGATAGCAGGGAATGTTCCATGAGAAGTTCTAACTATAATTTGAAAACAAACAGAATTTTGGAGGATTTGAAGCAGAGTAGCATTGAGAGAAAAGTTTCCAACAATGGGGACTCAAATGTACAGCAAGAATTAGGCAGTTTTGATCGATATCCAAGTGTTGTTGCGAAACTTATGGGCTTGGAGGCTAAGGAAAATTCTAGCTCAGTTGTTCATGGACAGATTGGTCAGGTGGAATCCCATGCAGATGAAGTTCATGTTCTTTCTGATGCAGGATCACCAAGATGAATCAAAGAAAGCAGACACAACCAAAGCGCGCAGTCCCAGAGGAGCGCTTCCAAGGGGCATGTTTCTCCACGACGAAGAAATTCAGAAGTCATGAAGCCCATTTTGAGTTCAAGATCTCAAATTGAAACTGCGAGCTCGAGGCAGCAAGATAGAAGTTGTAGTCCCCGCAGAACAGCTTTCAGGATCCAGGATACACATGCAGACAAACCTCTTGAATTTTTTTATGGTGAATTATCAAGAAAAATCAAAGAAAGCAAACAGAACCAAAGTTCAGGATCCCCAAGGAACTCTTTCAGTGGACAAATTGTGAACAGCAAATAAATTCTGAAATCATGAAGCACATTTTAAGACATAAAAATGAAACTACCCCGTTGAGGCAGCAAGATAGTGGTGAAATAGAAACAACTCTTCAGATCGAGGATGTGCAAGTAATGCCGACAAATCATTTATCTAATCATGGTGAAATGGAAAAGTGGTTTGAGGAGCTTGAATTTCAGCAATCCAGCCGGGATCAAAGAGCTCTTAAGCATATACTGAAAGCTACTCAAGTGAAGGGATGTATTGACACCAAAGGAGCAGAAGCTTCAGACCATGTTTCTCACAAGAACTATGTAGCCATAACAAAGACAATTTTGATCAGTGTCCAAATTCAGAAAACAGCAAAATTCAAAAAATTATCGGCTAATTGCATCCCCACCCAGAAGAACTAATGAAGAACGTGATTTTCCGCCTCCAAAAGTAATTAGGAGACCTGAATTAATTGAAAAATCCAGTATTTCTACTTCCTCGGTTATGCCTTTCAATAGGTCATCAAACCGTAATAAGTTTAGGATCATCAATTTAGTGGATAGAAAAAATGTTTCACTGAATAACCAAACTCATAAGGGTCCAATTTCTAAACTCGCCATCAGAGAGTCTGGTAGTAGGATTCTCAGCCCTGTGGATAAGAAAACTAATGGCTGGAATGAGGCGTATAGATCACAAAAACCTCGGTTAAGATCAATTCAAGATTCACCAGGCCTCAAACATCAACCAGAGGAAATGTTGGAAGCTTGACAGGTAGTTCGGGTTCTTTGAGCCCAAGAACGCAGCAGAGAAATATCGAACTGGAAAAGTGGTGCTGCCTTCCAACCTATTCAGCGGGGTTGAGCAAACCCAGTAAGCAACAAATTGTGCAGCCAGTAGAGTTGGGCTCCCCAGGCCGAAAACAGAGACCCAAATTAAACTACTTGCAGAAAAATGATGGCCAATCAAGTGAGCTCTACAATGAAACAAGGAATTTGAGTAGTGAAGTACTTGTGACTATCATGCAATCACAATGCAACATTATCATGGTTTCAGAGAGATATAGAGAAATTATATGTCCTGAAGAAATACACCACACTTCAATCCAGCATGGTTACCAGAGCCCATGTCGAGTGGTTGTCGATGACACTGTTTTTCCCTTTGTGTGGTCCACCATTAGATGATCTTTTCTGCTCTTCTGGTGGATCTCATATAGGACATGCCTTCTTGAAATCTTACCTACCCTATTTGATGATACTGGCTTTACGATTCTGGCTGAGAAATGGACAATTGCAACTAATCATTTACTTTGAACAATGGCTAAATCAGATGCTTTACTCATTTCATGAGTGAATCTTTTCGGGGGTGTCTATTAACAGGTCCCGTTGTATGGAATAGTTTAAGGAAAAGATGGATCTTGTATAGCCGCTGGATGAACAAATTGTTCAAGCGAACATTGACTATAACCTCATTCATTTTTTTAACTAGTATCGTGCAGGCATTTGTGTTTAATGCATGAAATTTCCTAAGGGTGGTATGATTCCGAATAATACAGGCAGTGTTTTTTCCGAGCGATAATGTGATCAGAAGGATTTTGATAGATCTGACTGTGCATATGGAGATCCTAAGTGGTTTATATAAAGTAGAAGGACCTCAGAGATGGCTATCAATTATCTGAAGATATTACCATTAATCCCGCTGCTAGAATCCATAGTGTGTGGGGCAATTCTTAAATTTTCTGCACTTACGCATACGTTTGTGTGGGGTCGTTTCATGAGCTCAGAACTCGGCGAATGATCCGGTTAAGCCCGCCCGATCCTAGCTCCGGGAGTTGGATCCATCAAGGGGAATGTACTAGCCGATCCTCCACCCTTTGTGCAGCTCGGTAGAAGCAAAGTCATGCGCAGCTCGGCAGTGGTGCCGAGATGAGACTGCGATGACGTCTCTTGCAACTCGGCCAGCCGAAGTGGGAACCATGTCAATCAACAATTAATGAGGACGTGGTTACGCTCTAACCGATAAGATGGGCGCCGGATACAGAAAGCATGGACCTGATCTAGCTATCACATCAGCAATCATGCAGAAGGTCAAGGTATGGACTGATGGGACAGTACCTACACCAACCTCCACTAAAAAGAAAGAGTATGGTCCGATGGGACCATACTCCCACCAACTCCCACTAAGGAAGAACTTGAGGAGACCAACACCTATAAATTTGCACAAGGTAGAGCAAGCGAAGGTATGAAGTTCTTGAGTCCTCTATTCTTCCTCTCCATTCACTCACCCTTCGTTCAGCAACAATACTAACTTAGGCGTCGGAGTGCCTTCGGCTCACTACAGCTAGGGCCTCTAACCCGTCTGCCTCTTATTTCAGGCATTCCTAATCCACCCTTTCATCAAGAATTCCGTGGCAAATCCCACTAAAGCAAGTCCGTATTATTTTAGGCACTTACACCGTTATCACTGGTTTCCTGATTGCTGACCATCAGTCGTGTTGTTATCATTGACTACAAATTTTCTGTATGATTTTCTTAAATGGGTTTGTTTCTGTTTCCTTCTTGTTCTTTTCAGAAATCCATGTTGGGTCATAGTAAAGATGGTTTCTCAGTGGAATTCATAAAAGCTGCTTTCGAACAACCAAGTCCAGTCTCTATTCTTGGTGTCTCATTTTATGAAGACGGTTTGCCACCATCTCCAGTGAAGAAAGCCTCAACTCATTCCATAATGAGTTATCAAACTCAAATCTATATTTTTATTAGAAGAATTTTTGCAAACTTGGGAGAACTTTTTCTTGCGTTTTATTGGTATACTTGGACGAACATGCATAATGTAGTTGTTAAGTATTGTGGAAGGAATGAATATCATTCTTTCAATGGATTCACCAATGAGATCATTATTTGAGCTCATCACCTATCAATAGCGTGGTTAAATCTGACTTCATCTTGTAGAATGCTCTCTCAAGAGCGTGGTTAAATCTAACTTCATCTTGTAGAATGCTCTCTCTCTCTCTCTCTCTCTCTCTCTCTCTCTCTCTCTCTCTCTCTCTCACACACACACACACACACACACATGATGGACCCGATTTCTTCCCTCTCTCCCGCTGCCTCCGCCCCGGGTCTTTCGGGGTACGACGGAGGGGAGGAGAAGAAAAGACAAAGGGTTTCAACATCTTTTTTTTTTTTGTACGGGTATGCCAATTTCACTTTCCTACTTGGAATTTAGAAACGGTGATCCGAAGATCCACCTTCACAAGTAGAAAGGGGAAATGAAACTTTTTCTAGTTTTCCATTGCACACATATTTTAAGAAAAGAGACAAAGGGGTTTTTTTTTTTAATGCCGTGAAAGGCGATTTCATTTGTTGCCGTGAAAGGCGATTTTGCCGTAAAAGGCGATTTACAAGTCTCATCCATTATGAAAGACAAGAATTGTGATTTTTGTCTCTAAAAGAAAAATAAAGTACAATAGAAATCAAGAAAAGGAATCTGACTTCTCATTCGATTGTGGGGACACGTTCAGATCGACGGTCGCGAGTCATGTATGGGCTCCTCCATCGTCCATGCAGATGAGAACACGATGCTTGGATTCTTGGCTCGGCTTTCTAACCTCAGATTTTTAAAGAATAAAGACCAAGAGAATGTCTTATATCCGATAAAAAGCTAAGTAAACGGGCTGAAAAGCCACGTTTTAGCCATGTTGGTAGAAGAAGGGAGGTCCTTGGGGGGGTGGCCCCCCAAGGGTGCTTCAATCACCTTTTGGTGGTCTTTGCAGCAGAGTTGCAGGGCTTCTAGATTTTTTGTCTTCTTCGGGGGAAAAGCGAGAGCTAGATCCGGATAGCACTAGCCTTGTTTCCCTTTGGAATGCCCTCCTATTTATAGGCCTTTGGTAGCCATTTAGGAGGGTTTATGAGCATTGAATGCATTAATACTCATAATGGGAGGAGTTACAAGTTTTAAAGTATTTGTTTTGTAACTCCTTTTTCCTTGAATCTGATTGGCCGATGGAGAATAATGAGCTTTCAATTGCCTTTAATCCCCATCATGGGAGGAGTTTCATGGCTTTAATGCCATAAATCCTTTGACTTGTAACTCCCATTTGCTTGCTTTTGATTGGGCCGTCCAAAATAATGAGTTAATGACCGCATTAACTTGTCATAAAACGGGTCATTTAACTTCATTAATTGGTCGCCAAGTCGCTCGAAGAGTCGCGGGCCGCGCCGCGTCTTTTGGAATTCTTCTTGCGATGACCGCCGGTGGATCCACATGTTGTTTGATGTCGGATGGCGATGAAATTTTAGACATTGATCAATGTCAACGTGCCGGCAACATCTGTCCTGTCGATTTCACGATCGGGCGGGCAGAAAGTGTGCTTTCTTTGTCGGCCGGTTGGCGAATTCGAGGCATCTAATGATCATCCAATGACTTCGGCGTCGAATCCGTGATGTTTGACGAAGATCGACGGATTTTATGCACAAAAAATCAGATTTTGGAAAAATCACAGGGGCCAATCAACTCGAAACGCGAAAAGGACCCAAAAAAGGGTCTTCCGGCGAAATTTTGGGTCGCCGGAATTCCATGGTCGCCGGCGACCATGGGCCTTGGGCCCGTTTTTCGGTCGCCGTCCGGTCGCCGTTTCTTCTCCGTTTTTCGATCTTTTTTCATTCTTTTTTCTTTTGATTTTTTCCTGACATTTCCCCTCATTTATTGGCCTGATTCTCTTGAAGAAAACCCGACGAGAAGCCACGCAAATCGGAGCACAAAGTTTCCTATTTTTCTGGAAAGCCGAAGACTTTGTTGTGCGGTTTTGCCGATTTTTTGTCAAGCATTGAAACTAGGCCAAACGATGTCGGAATGACCTGAAATTCGACGTGGAGCTTCTTGAGCATTAGATAGGACCAACCATAGGCTTTGGTTTGAGTTTTGAAGCCTTTTGGGGCCCCGCAAACGCTTGCCTTAATTTCGCCATGAGAGAAATGCCGAGCTTTGACTTGTGGTCAACCGATGTCCGATTGACCTGAAATTTGACAGGGAGCCTCCTGAGTAGTAAGTAAGACCAACCATGGGCTTTAGTTTGAGTTTTGAAGCCTTTTGGGGTCCCGCAAATGCTCGCCTTGATTTCATCTCGAGGAAAGTGCCGAGCTTTGAAACTAGGCCAAACGATGTCCGTTTGACCTAAAACTTGACAGGGGACCTATTGGAGTCATTTTGAGATGATCCATTAGCTCCAATTTGGATGCCATGATTCCGGGGTGCTCCGTTGCCGATGGGCTTGTTTTTGGTTCCCGAGAGTTGATGAAGGGTCAAACGTCGTCCGTTTGACTTGAAACTTGGCAGGGGGCCTTTTGGAGGTATTTTGAGACCATCCGTAGGCTTTGATCAAAGTTTTGAAGTCTTCGACACTGTCGCTGCCGGGAGCTCCTGTCTGTCTGTCGGAGGAGTGAAGTTAGGCCAAATGATGTTGAAATGGCCCGAAACTTCATGTGTACCCCTTCTTTTGGCTGCTTTGAAGGATCTTGCAGTTTTTGTTTGATTCTGACAAGATCTGGTGCTTGAAGTGGCGCCTTCCTATTTATGGCAGGATGTGGCTCCATGTAGCTTTTGGTGTTGAAGGGACATAGTGACATTTTTGGTGTCAACAACACACACAAACACAGAGTGACCACCCCCACCATCAAGATAAGACTGTTGGATTAACCAAACCTATAAATTGACATTGACAAAAAAAAAAAAAAAAAAAAATAGTTGGACCATCACCCTAAATCAATTGTGAGATTACCATGTCAACTCACTCTGATAAGAGTGGTATTAAGTTTGTGGCAGTCTGATGGATGATGGTTTTGGTCAATGGTCTGTGTTGACAAGAAGTGCGGGCTGTATCATTAGTTAACTCAACAAAAGTAAAGTTAATTTTTTACTATCATTTCATATGTTTTTATTAGAAAATTCTAAGTATTCTTAATATTGTCTTCCTTTGAATGTTGATTGTGCTGGTTCAAATGAGGAGACCCAAAATTCAAATGATATTGCAGGCGAAGAGGAGTGGGGACTTGAAGGTATTGATTCCTTGTCCTATAATATATGATGCTGTTTCATTACTAGAATCAAGGACACGAAATTGGAGAACATTGAGTGCCTAGTTCGGATGCCCAGGGAGCTTGACTTGGATAACTTAGAATCCACATCAGATTTTGGTTCCCTGTGTGAGGACAGGAACCCAAATTACAGATACATCTCTGAGATATTGCTAGCATCAGGTCTCCTAGATGAAGACCACAACTTTAGCTCAGTGGCAACTCAGCTTCATCCATCAGGCCACCTTATCAATCCCAACGTGTGAAATCTTAAAAGACGATTCTAAATGCGGAATTAAAGACTTAATTAGAATCATAAAACTGAAATACACAAGAAATAAATACCTCTAGCCATTGGTGTTATTCACGTTAGGAAGTTGTTTCTCTTCTATTTGACACTTCCAAACTCTGCTCACTCTATTAGATGGTGTAATGTTGAAGGGGATTGAGTTCGTGAGTTTGGGGACCAAACGGTAGTATTTATAGCCAAGCTTCCATCAAGCTTTTGGTGGCTACGTGTCAAGTTCTCCACTATTTCAGAATATCATGGGAAACATTCTAACTGCTCCATGAACGTGATGAAGACTCTGAGGGAAGTTGTGGACCATTTCAAAAAGCTCCTAAAAGAAAGGGAAACTTGAGATCGTTGCTATGAACGGTCTCAGTGAGAAACGGTCAACATTCTCCCACTTGGTCCACACTTCTAATCTAATGTCTCATCTTAAACCCATCAATAATCTGTATTCAAGTAATAAATACATGAATCATGGCGATAGGTCCTCTAAAAACAAGTATTACCTTCCATGTATTACAATGTATTTATTTCTTAAATATTGTAATTTATGTGGCAACAATTTCTTAATGAATAAACCCTATGTTCATTCTTGGTCCAACACAGATGAATTTTCTCAAAATTAAGGTGCACATAAATATGAGAAAAACATCAGAATAATTAGGAATTTCATTAAAGTAACATTGTTCATACAATGAAAAATTACATAATGGAACCAAGTCCCATATTCACTACATGATCCGTCAAAGGATCAGCGATCATTAGCTCAGTGCTGATGTGCTTCATGACCACTTTCTTTTCTTTAACACGTTCCCTTATGGCTAAATACTTAATGTCGATGTGTTTAATTCGACTCCCACTTTTCTTGTTCTTAGCCATAAAAATAGCAGGTCTATTGTTGCAATAGATTCTCAATGGCCTAGAGATAGAATCCATAATTCTAAGCCCAGAAATGAAATTCTTAAGCCATACACCATGTGAAGTAGCCTCAAAACAAGAGACGAACTCGGCTTCCATAGTGGAAGTGGTAGTCAAAGTCTGCTTGGCACTCCTCCATGATACAGCTCCGCCGACCATTAAAAAAATGTATCCTGATGTTGATTTGCGTGAATCAATACAGCCAGCAAAGTCAGAATCTGAGTAGCCAATTACTTCCAAATTATCTGTCCGTCTATACATAAGCATGTAGTCTTTGGTTCCTTGAAGGTACCTCATTACTTTCTTTACAGCTCTCCAGTGATCTAAACCCGAATTAGTCCGATATCGTCCCAACATTCCCACAGCAAATGCAATGTCAGGTCTTGTACAGACCTGAGCATACATTACGCTTCCAACAGCAGAAGCATATGGAATGTTTTTCATTTGTTCCCTTTCAAGGTCGTTCTTCGGGCATTGGTTCAAATTGAACCTATCACCCTTCACGATGGGAGCTACACTTGGTGAACAATCCTTCATCCAAAATCTCTCTAAAACTTTATTAATATAGGTTTCCTGAGACAGACCCAAGATACCTCGAAATCTCTCTCTATGGATCTTAATGCCAATGACATAAGATGCCTCACACATATCCTTCATATCAAAATTTTTAGAGATGAATTGTTTCACCTCATGCAGCAAACACTTATCATTGGTTTCGAGCAAAATATCATCCACATATAAAACAAGAAAATAGATTTTACTCCCATTGACCTTCAGGTATATACATTGATCCATAACGTTTTCTACAAATCCGAATGAAGAAATTACATTATGGAATTTTAAATACCATTGGTGGGATGCTTGCTTTAAACCGAATATGGATTTCTTGAGCTTGCAAACCAAATGCTCACCATCACTAGAGGGGAATCCTTCAGGTTGTTTCATGTAAACCTCCTCCTCTAGTTCTCCATTGAGAAATGTTGTTTTCACATCCATTTGTTGCAACTCTAAGTCAAAATGGGCTACTAATGTCAAAATAACGCGCAATGAATCTTTCGTAGATACAGGAGAGAGTCTCTGTGTAATCGATTCCTTCTATCTGAGTGAATCCCTTAGCAACGAGTCTTGCTTTGTATCTTTCAATGTTGCCCAACGAGTCTTTCTTTGTCTTAAAGACCCATTTACTTCCAATGGCTTTTACACCATTAGGCAACTCAACAGGATCCCAGACGTCGTTACTCTTCATAGAATTCATCTCTTCCTTCATGGCATTGTACCATAATTCTGATTCTTTGCAACTCATGGCTTGTGAAAAGAATTCGGGATCATTTTCGGCTCCAATGTTATAGTCAGATTCTTGTAGATACACAACATAATCGTTAGGAATTGCTGATCTCTTTGGTCTAGTAGATCTTCTTAATGTTGTACCATCATGTTCTTGAGAAGTATGTGGTTCAACTTGTTGTTCAAAAGTTCTTGGCAACTCTTGAACTACCTGATCTACTGGAATGTCGTTAGCAGCTTATGGAACTTCAATGATTGGTTGTTCAACACTAGTTTGTACTTGAGGGGTGTTGCAAACAATAACCAATCTATCACTTGAGGTGGAAGGATGAGATTCTGAATGATCATTCTCAGAAACTATGTATCTGGTTTGATCGCTCCCATTGATTAAGTCATTTTCAAGAAACTTTGCATTTCTTGATTCCACAATCCTAGTGCTATGAGATGGCAATAAAACCTGTAACCTTTAGACCTTTCAGCATATCCAATGAAATACCCACTAATGGTCCTTGGGTCCAGCTTCTTCTCTTGTGAATTATAAATTCTCACTTCAGATGGGCATCCCCAAACGCGCATATGTCGCAAACTCAGTTTCCAACCTTTCCATAATTCAAATGGCGTTTTAGAAATAGCCTTGGTTGGAACTCGGTTTAATATATACACTATCGTCTTAAGTGCTTCAGCCCACAGGGATTTAGGAAGATTGGAGCTGCTAAGCATACTCCACACCATGTCCAACAATGTTCGATTTCTTCTTTCTGCTACACCATTCTGGTCCGGTGAACCAGGTATGGTGTATTGGGCAACAATCCCATGCTCTTGAAGAAACTTTGCAAATGGGCCAGGTGCTTGTCCATTCTCTGTGTATTTACCATAATATTCTCCACCTCTATCTGATCTCACGATCTTAATTTGCTTACCGCATTGTTTCTCTACTTTGTTGACACCAAAAATGTCACTATGTCCATTCAACACCAAAAGCTACATGGAGCCACATCCTGCCATAAATAGGAAGGCACCACTTCAAGCACCAAATCTTGTCAGAATCAAACAAAAACTGCAAGATCCTTTAAAGCAGTCAAAAGAGGGGTACACATGAAGTTTCGGGCCATTTCGTCGTCATTTGGCCTAACTTCACTCCTCCGACAGCCAGACAGGAGCTCCCGGCAGCGATAGTGTCGAAGACTTCAAAACTTCGATCAGAGCCTATGGATGGTCTCAGAATACCTCCAAAAGGCCCCATGCCAAATTTCAAGTCAAACGGACAACGTTTGACCCTTCATCAACTCTCGGGAAACAAAAACAGGCCTACCGGCGGCGGAGCACCCCGGAATCATGGCATCCAAATTGGAATTAATGGATCATCTCAAAATGACTCCAATAGGTCCCCTGTCAAGTTTTAGGTCAAACGGACATCGTTTGGCTTAGTTTCAAAGCTCGGCATTTTCCTCGAGGTGAAATCAAGGCGAGCATTTGCGGGACCCCAAAAGGCTTCAAAACTCAAACCAAAGCCCATGGTTGGTCTTACTTACTACTCAGGAGGCTCCCTGTCAAATGTCAGGTCAATCGGACATCGGTTGACCACAAGTCAAAGCTCGGCATTTCTCTCATGGCGAAATTAAGGCAAGCATTTGCGGGACCCCGAACGGCTTCAAAACTCAAACAAAGCCTATGGTTGGTCCTATCTACTGTTCAAGAAGCTCCACGTCAAATTTCAGGTCATTCCGACATCGTTTGGCCTAGTTTCAATGCTTGACAAAACAATCGGCAATATCGCACAACAAAGTCTTCGGCTTTCCAGAAAAATAGGAAACTTTGTGCTCCGATTTGCGTGGCTTCTCGTCGGGTTTTCTTCAAGAGAATCAGGCCGATAAATGAGGGGAAATGTCAGGAAAAATACAGAAGAAAAAAGAATGAAAACAGATCGAAAAACGGCGAAGAAAAGGCGACCGAACGGCGACCGAGAAATGGGCCCAAGGCCCATGGTCGCCGGTGACCTTGGCCCATGGTCGCCGGCGACCTTGGCCCATGGTCACCGGCGACCATGGGTGCATGGTCGCAGGCGACCATGGAATTCCGGCGACCAAAAAGTCGCCGGAAACCCCTTTTTTCTGGTCCTTTTCGCGTTTCGAGTTGATTGGCCCCTGCGATTTTTCCAAAATCTGATTTTTCGTGCATGAAATCCGTCGATCTTCGTCAACATCAAGGATTCACCGCCGAAATCATTGGATGATCATTAGATGCCTCGAAATCGCCGACCGGCCAACAAAGAAAGCACACTTTCTGCCCGCCCGATCGTGAAATCGACAGGACAGATGTTGCCGGCGCATTGACATTAATCAATGTCTGAAATTGCATCGCCATCCGACATCAAATAACATGTGGATCCACCGACAGTCATCGCAAGAAGAATTCCAAAAGACGCGGCGCGGCCCGCGACTCTTCAAACGACTTGGCGACCAATTAATGAGGTTAAATGACCCATTTTATGACAAGTTAAAGCGGTCATTAACTCATTATTTTGGACGGCCCAATCAAAAGCAAGCAAATGAGAGTTACAAGTCAGAGGATTTATGGCATTAAAGCCATGAAACTCCTCCCATGATGGGGATTAAAGGCAATTAAAAGCTCATTATTCTCCATCGACCAATCAGATTCAAGGAAAAAGGAGTTACAAAACAAATACTTTAAAACTTGTAACTCCTCCCATTATGAGCATTAATGCATTCAATGCTCATAAACCCTCCTAAATGGCTACCAAAGGCCTATAAATAGGAGGGCATTCCAAAGGGAAAGGGGCAGACGAAGAACGGAAAAAAGAATCCAGAGAAATCTCCAGAGAATTGCCCGGAAAATCCAGAGGCCCTGCAACTTTGCTGCAAAGACCATCAAAAGGTGATTGAAGCACCCTTGGGGGGCCACCCCCCCAAGGACCTCCCTTCTTCTACCAACATGGCTAAAACGTGGCTTTTCAGCCCGTTTACTTAGCTTTTTATCGGATATAAGACCTTCTCTTGGTCTTTGTCCTTTAAAAATCTGAGGTTAAAAAGCCAAGCTAAGAATCCAAGCATCGTGTTCTCATCTGCATGGACGACGGAGGAGCCCATACATGACTAGCGACCGTCGATCTAAACGTGTCCCCACAATCGAATGAGAAGTCAGATTCCTTTTCTTGATTTCTATGTACTTTATTTTTCTTTTAGAGACAAAAAATCACAACTCTTGTCTTTCATGATGGATAAGATTGTAAATCGCCTTTTAGCGGCAAACAAATGAAAATCGCCTTTCACGCATATAAAAAAAAAACCTTTGTCTTCTTTTCTTAAAATATCGTGCCAATAGAACTAGAAAAAAGTTTCATTTCCCCTTCTCCTACTTGTGAAGGTGGATCTTCGGATCAACCTTTCTAAATTCCAAGTAGAAAAAGTGAAATTGCCATTACCCGTACCAAAAAAAAAAGAAGATTTACCCTTACGTTCTTCTCCTCCCCTCCTCGACCCCATAAGCCGCGGGCGTAGCACGGGAGAGGGAAAGTAATCGGGTCCATCAAGCTGGCACACCCGGTGGGACACGTTCATTTGAGAACATGAACTTAGATTCTTTGGCACCTTTCTAGTTGGTGGCCAATGTTGAATCTTGCATAAAAAAAAAAACATGAGATGGGATTTTTTTTTGGAAATTTCTTTCTTTAACTCTATTTCCAATCCTTTTCCTTCTCGAAAAAAAAATCTTCTCGTATTCTTTGAATTCAGATCTGAGAAATCTCGATCTCCTCCCTTTTGGACTCAGTGCCCGCAGAAATGTTTGAGCACGTTTTCAGATTGGGAAAGGGACCGTTTGCTCTCTTT